>OX451206.1:18786047-19986047 GCA_949628255.1 Macrophya alboannulata | reverse complement strand
CGTTAATTTTTCATAAATTTTTGAAGCTGCTCAGGAAAGTCCATTCTCGAAAATGTGGGTAGAATTTTTTTTCCATTCTTTAGTTTTTTTTTTTTTTTTCTTTCTTAACTCAATTCGGAATTTCGAAATGTTGAAAATTGAAATTGACCGTGTCACAGAAATAAATTTATCTCGTATGAACTCAATGATTTTTCCTATACGATATCACCCAAATTTATCTCTGTGACACGGTCAATTTCAATTTTCAACATTTCAAAATTCCGAAATGAGTGAATAAAAAAAAATTAAAAAATTGAGATAAAAAAAAAAAAATTATTCTTCCCACATTCTTGTAAATGGGGAGCTGTTACATGTCATCCACTGGATTTCTGAGAATTTTATCAGATTTTTGAAAATCGCTTTTCTTAACTAACTTCGAAAATTTATCAAAAATAATGCCGACTGAATGAAAAGATCTAAAAAAAAAAAAAAATCGAGTCGCATTTTTGACTGACTATGAGTAGAATGTTGAAAAGAAAAACCAGAAATGATTTCGAGATCGTCGGGCTTTAACACTGGTCGAGTTGGCGTGGAATGCTCCATATGTAATTATATATACATATATAATATAGATGTATAGATACTGCAGTGTGTTGTGACAGGTGTAAAATACGGCAAAGGGTGTAAAATATTTAATATATCGTTATTATTATTATTTATTATGAATATTATTATTATTATTCTTAGTATTATTAATATTATTATTATTATTATTAATATTATTATTATTATTATGAATATTATTATTATTAATATTGTTATTATTATTATTATTATTGTTATTACTATTATCATTATTATTATTATTTTCAGTATCATTACCAATATTAATATATTGTTATTCTTCTGGTTTTCCCTCCCTTTCTGCTTTTCTTTCTTTCTATTCTTTTTGTTCAATTATTTTCCTTATTTTCCTTTGTGAACCATTATTATTATCATTATTTTTAATATTATTACTATTATGATTATTATAATCATTATTATTAATAGTATCATTATTTACAATAGCGGAGCAGCTCATATATTGTATATAGTATATATATATTGATATATATGTATATATCCACAGCACAGTAGAAATATTATTCAATCTACGATAATCTACTATATTTATACGGTATATATAGTATATATAGCTCTTCCTATTTTCACACCAACTAATATGATAAGTAGGTACTATAAAAAAAAAATAAAATAAAAAGGGTCTCATTATCAATCAGCATTATCAGTGTCGTGACTATATTTAATACGTTACGTTATCTATACCTATAGCTAGTAGGTATATTGACAATGGTTTGTGGATATAGTTATTAAATTTTTTTTTTTTTTCTTAGATTTTTATTCTTTTTATTATTCTTTTTTTTCGAAATTATATTTTTCTGATAGTTTCCAAAGATTAGCTTTCAGCTTTTTCTGTTAAATTTGGTTTTTTTGGTTTCCATTTTTTTTTTTTTTTTTTTCTACGAATTTTTTGACAATTTTTTTTTGAACCGAATTTATACTATAGGTAATATAGTGACGTTACTGATAATAACGTGTACATATAATATATACCTATATGTATATAGTATAATATATAATTATACATAATCGTATACTTATTAATTAGGGTATACCTTGCTGCTCGAAAATCTATATAATATATATATTCAATTTAATAATTTATATAATATACATGTATTATATGTATTAGTGTTTAACGCCCGCCGATTTCTGTTTTTTTTTTCTTTTTTTTTTTTAGTTTTTTTTCTTCATAATTTACAATCCAATGTACACGACTTTTTATTTTTCATTTTGTTCATTTTTATTTGTTCATTTAATTTTTTTTTTTTTTTGTTTCATAGACGTAGGTATAGAAAATATTATGACTTATTACGATAGTTATATAAAGTTTTTAGTGCGGTTCTATTTATACAACGGTGTATATATTTTTATCCCATTAATATCGAAGAATTAGATGGTATATACACACATGGCACGACAAATGGCAATTTTTTATTAAGCGAAGATCTGTTTTATTCAAGACGAAACCACTGTGGGTTGATTAAACATCGCCGAAAACAGTTCACTAAATTAGGAAGAGAGAAAATTACGTTTTTGTAGTATACACAGTTTCGAGTTTACCTATTGACACGAATGTACCATATAAGAAGTTTTTATTTATTTTTTTTTTTCAATGTGTAGACACAGAGTAAAAGCTCAGACAGAGGAATCATCGAAGAATAAGATGCACCCTTTTCGGGCTAAAGATACAAAGCTTGCAAGAAATTCGAGCATTCAGTTAATGTAATCGCATTCTTTGTTAAAAACTGAAAAGATTTTGTTGAAGCGAAAATTTCGAGGGACTAATAGTTTTCGAACGAGAGCGAGTCGAAGTTGGACTAATCACAGCTCACCGATCGAAGAACGTAACGGTCGAATCTTGAGACGTGATTGGCTGTACTTGAAATCGTTCCAGTTTGAAAACTATTAGACCCTCAATGATTTAGCTGAAACAAAATCGCCTCGGTTTTCCAAGAAGAATTCATAGAGTCATTTTTCAATCACATTCTACTTAAAATCACGACGAAAAATTTGAAAATTTCCAACGATTGTTAAACTGCCATTTGCCGATAAGCTGACGATCTATCGATAAGACACGACTCAATACAGCCTTAGTTAGCTGGATAGTTCTGGACTCGCGTCATCGTCCCTCTCGTCGATTTGCAGGGCGGATTGTGGGGATGCTGGTTCCTCGAAATCCCGATCACTGCTCTCCATAGGCTCGCCATCAGACGGCCTGAGGGTTGCGGGTGCGACGACGAACCCTATGGGCTCAGAATTGGCGTCGGAGTCCAGATTGAGGTCCTTTAAATTCTTGTCGATTTCCGCGGGCACGGTCTTCTTCTGCAGTATCGACGACGCCTCTTTGCAGGCAGTATCCCGTGCGCTGAGACCCCTGGACTCCATTTTTCCAATTGCAAAATCCCGCAGGTTTATCTTAAGCTCTCTGTTGAAGTCGTATTCCCTTAGTAGCGGTTTGCTAATAGTCAGGTCCCGCACAGCGTCGTAATTCCTCGATATAAATCCCGTCGTTGGTTCAGGTGACAAGACAGTTCTCTCCTGCATGGACTGTTCATGATTTACCGGATTCAGGTGAGGCTGCGTTATCCGGCCCGGTGGCGCCAGGGAAAGGTTTGTCGGTAGGCAATTTTGCTCCGATGTATTACTCTCTGATATTGATCCGTCGCCGGTAAGAAGGGAGTTGTTTGAGTCCGAGCTACATTCAACTGAGGTTCGCGGTGGCCCAGCACTTTTAACACCACCGACTGACGACCCGGTCTTCGTCTTCGGTTGAGTCGTCTTAGGGTTGTTTTGATTCTTGTGCTCCGCCGCTTCAGCGTTGCTGATGTTGTCCTGCTTCTTCCACTTCGTCCTCCGATTTTGGAACCAGATTTTAACCTGTAATCATGAAAATATTCAACCGTCATTATCCCGTAATCAAAGGAACTTTCGGTCGAGAGACAAGTCGTTCGACTAGCAATGACCGAATCGGAAATGCATCACATCATGGTCACGCAGTGATGGATGCTGATTCCTGCACTGGGTTTGTTCGAAGCGTTATAAATTCAGGAATGACCACCCCTCGGGTATAGCAGTAGCACAGTACAACGGAGTACAATGCAGTGGAGTGCGGAGCGGTAACTCACAACCGGCAATCGCCATTATCTCATAAATATTCCGCGGTAATTCGGAACGTGGGCCCGCTGAGTTTCATTCGACGTCGATACGTCATACGGAAACCTCGTCGCAAGGGTAATAAATTTCAAAACAAACGGAAAACGATTTCCCATGTTCCTATTGCCATGCCATTCCATGCCATCCACGGCGGCTATCACGTCATTCGATTCGGCCGCTAACCAAATATTGAAAATCGTCTACGCAAGGCAAACACATACACAATGAAATACGCCCGCTATCACGCAAGTTCATAAAGTAGTTTCCAACCAAATGAGCAATGCTCATGATGAGTGACGACTTTCCAAATATTACCCCGCACATACGTGTAACATGATGAACCCCGAGGATCGTGGCACACCTCCACTAAATCGGTCAAGGTTGAAAGAAACCTGCGCAGTTTGTGAGGGGCGTGAACTGAGTTAATTAATCGTTAATTGTAAAACGGAATATCCGTTGGAGTGTAGGCGAGCACGGAATTCAATGTCGACGACTAAGTGCGTTGATTGTGAACCGAGAGGATAATGGGGCTGAAAAACGAGGGATGAATTGAATTTCGAATCCCGA
Organism: Macrophya alboannulata; assembly: GCA_949628255.1. NCBI lineage: Eukaryota > Metazoa > Arthropoda > Insecta > Hymenoptera > Tenthredinidae > Macrophya > Macrophya alboannulata. The sequence goes on along the minus strand of OX451206.1, from coordinate 19,981,724 downwards.
TTACAGATGAACAGGAAAGAATGAGGATTGGAAAAAGGTGGAAGACCGAGGGAGCGTTCTTTTTCCAAACTTTTATCCAACCGGAACCGGAAGAAGCGAAAACTCCCGTGACAGTCCTGAGCATGGTACGTAAAACGGTTTGGCAAAAGCGCTCCAGTTCACAGGCCATCAGATTCAAACGAGATGGCATGATCTTTCGCAGAAGTTATGAACAAGCCAAAAATTGATTAGGACCAACGATAACCGTTGAACTTGTATTTAAATCATTTGACCCTCCACAGCTAATTGTTAACCACCTTTTTTTCCGCTTGTTCAGATTGCCTCTGATCATCCCCTCACTCATCATACCCACCCTAGGACAAAACAATCAAACTCTGGGAGGCTACCATTCGTTTGTGCTCCGTGTTTGGTAGAGCGAGTGCCTCCAGCTACTAATTAGCAATTGCGGGGGGGCCGAGAGATAGAGAGAGAGATATCTGGCCAGGGGCCAGGGGCCACTGTGCCCCGTTTGTGTCCTTTTCCTGGAGAGAGTGGGCGAGTTGGGGAATAGAGACGAGGAGCGTTTGGCAGACGAGGGGATCGAAGAATGGAGATAGAAACAGAAAAACGTCTGTCAGTGACACTTGCTGCCTTAGGCTAAATCGCGATTCTCTGAACGCTAGAGTCTTCTGACGGGTAAAACGAATCCAACAAAGTCTCGAAGAATATCATTTCGAAGAAATATCAGCCTTTCGATGGTTCGAATTAAACGGGTATCGGTAAAATGGCCAATTATCAGCCTTCTGAAAGCTATTCAGACTACAAATCTGATGAATTTATTACTCTACATTGCAAAAAGTATTGGATCAGCTTTCCGGATGATGAACAGTAAAACGACGAGTAAAAACTCGTGTGGTAATCTGAATGCAACGTCACTGACTGGCAATAAGGGCCGTATCCAATCGGCCGATCGGTTTCTCACCCCCGCTTTATCCTGAAGTTTAATTCCCGGGACTGACAATGAGCCTTTCTTCAACATTTTCTCGGTACAGTCTTTATACTCCAGCAGGATTCTTCGTAATAAACTGCGACGATTTTATATCAGCGAAAAACTCGAGGGACCAACAGTTTTCAAATTGTAGCTGGTCAAAGTTGGACCAATCAGCGCTCAATGCGCGACCGTTATTTATCGCAGTGATGAGCGGTGATTGGTCTGATTTCAACGCGTTATTATTCAAAAACTATTGGACCCTCGACGTTTTCTTTAACGAATAATCGCCTCCGTTTTTTACAAGGAATACGCACGTCAATCGACAAATCAATGCAGAAAAATCTCTTACTCACTGACGAATATCTGCTTATCAGACGGCAGTACGCACGTATAGAAATATGTGTGTATCGTACCTAGACACACGTCAATGGAACAGGCCTCAGAAGAAAGAAAGAGAGTTTAATATTCGCTGCGTGTGCGGAACGTGGTGCAGATCGACGATACGACGTAGCGAAAATATTCCTCAACCCTCGGCCACCCCTCGACCTCTAGAGCATCGGCGAGTTCGATTAATTCGGAATGTATTTCACCCCTCTTTCCGAAGTACATATAGAGCCAATCAGAGTAAATTTTTATAGGAATGCGTGTACTCGATAAAGAAATAAAAAAAAAAAATTTTAACTATCCGTAGTTTTTAATGATTTCTGAAAGACGGGGTAAGATCGGGTTGTGACCACGACGTGAATGGCTTGCAGCATGGTTGTTGCCGGAGTCTGTAGTACTTTGTAAGAGATTTTGCTAAATTTATTGAGCACGTAGTTCCATTATGTAATGGTATCGGTTATAGAAGGGTGTTTTTTTTCTTCAACCCTTGCAGGGATAGAGATAGATAGATAGAGAAAGAGCTTGGGTAGTTCATTGTGTGTCGTATTTTTTCACCGAGCCTGTCCTCTCTCGAAGAGGATTCAATTTCGTGATGTTCTTAGCTTTATGCTGACGATACGAGACTCTGAGTCAAGCAGATCGCGTTACCCCCTCGGATTTTGTAGAATGAGGGAATAACTCGGCCTTGAAGACTTATTGACACGTGGTACGGTACGAATGTCACTCGAAAGGTCAAGTACTTGGAAAAAAAATGGAAAAAATACAATGTTCTTTTTTTTTTACACAGTGTTCCCTGAAAATGATGCCAACTGGCTCATCCGCGAATTGGAATAACAAAATCGACCTCCGTTTGGATTTCTATTTAAAGTTCTCGGTCAGATTTGTGTTCTCGGTTACATTGGGTAAACTGGACAAAAATTATGAATTTATCGAGTGTATAAGCTTGGGAAATGTTCGTGTTGTTTGTCCATCGACTGTCACGAGTGGGGTAAAAGGAAAAAAAAAAATAATGAAAAAAGGACAAATAAAAGAAAGAAGTAGAGAGCGGCGTTTTCCATTATCGAAAAAATATACGGAAATTCGATTTTTCACGAATACCCTATGACATTGCCAGCTCCCACCGCGAAATGAGCGAGCATTGCCAAAGAGAAACGATCGCTCGCTGTTCACTGATCGCTCAATGCATGTTTCAACTTTTGGTATTATACAGTTGGTGGGCGTACGATGTCACGAACAATTTAACTGTCAGATACATCAAAGCGATTCCTGGATCGCGAATTAGAGAAACAGAGACAGGGACTGCAGGGACAGAGAAAGAGACGGTCGCAGATATGTATTGCGATATTCGGGTTTCGTTAATAACCACGACTGCAGATTGCATCCGTATCACGGATATACATTTTAATCTGTCCACGCAAATATCTCCAAAGGCATGACTCATAGCAAAAATTGACCCTTACAAAAGTTACAGGATTCAGAAGGAGAAAGAACTTGGCGATATTGGATTTTCCAGTGGAGGCTCTGCCGAGATCAGGGGAAGGTCAACTTTTTTTTTTCTAATAGAAACCCATATTTTTTATCACGTAGTTTTGTTCTAATTGAAAAATTGAACGACTTTTGTATGAAACATTTTTTTGTGAGACGTCAATTTTTTAGGATAATCAGATGAACAACCAGAGATTTCTCAAGTTTTGAGAACATTATTCACCTCTAAACTATCGAGTTTGGAGAAAAATTGCTGGAGACAAAAAGTGCCTAATTTCATGCAAAGATTCTTGGAGAATAATTGCAGAATTTTTTTTTCAACAATTTCTGATTTTTTTTCCACGCAATTGAAGAAGCTGCAATGAAAAGTTATTGGAAAAAAAACCTGCAATTATTCTCCAAGAATCTTTCCATGAAATCACGCACTTTTTGTCTCTTGAAATTTTTTCTCCAAACTTGATAGTTCGGATGTGAAATGTTCTCAAAAGTTCAAGAATCTCTATAGTTGTACAGCTGACTATCATAAAAAATCGATGTTTCACAGAAAAATCTTTCATACAAAAGTCCTTCGATTTTTCAAGTAGAACGAAATCACATGATCAAAAATATGGGTTTCCATTAGAAAAAAGAAGTTGATCTTCCCCTGACCTCAGCGGAGCCTCCACTGAAAAATCCAATAACGCCAACTTCTAATTTCCCCTTCTGAACCCTGAAACTTTTGTAAGGGTCAATTTTCGCTACGAAACATACCTTCGGAGTTATTTGCGTGGTTAGATAAACTTCGCCTATCCTGTATATAATATACAATTTTATTCCTTTTCCATTTTCGGCTGTTATGCAAAAAAAAAAAAAAACCAATCAAATGTTACGGTCGAAATTTTTTATTCTTGGGGAGATTGAAACGACTTTGCGATTAATTCTTACAATCCTGAACATTTTTTTTTTATTTTTTTGCGAAAATTCGCGAATATGGCGAAACATGTTATGAACTAAAGAAAAACAGAGAAAACCATACCTAGCCAATTTTTGTTGCTTCTAAAATTCTACGAATCTGTAAAATTTGACCAGAAAAAAAAATAAACAAAATAAACAAAATAATAAGCGCATAAATCTTTGCCAAAAAATTTCCCCACTGTCTCTGGATACTTTTAGCATATGAATCATAGCATTGAGTTGGGTAATCTCTACTGCTATCTTGCAGACGTATTTGTTATTCGACATCGTATACGATTATATATTTGCAAAGTAGTGAAAGTAATTTGTTATTCCGGCTTATTTGTTTCAGATAAGATAACGAAAATCGAATTACGGTACTTCGTATATTCATAAAAATTCCTTTCCGATGCTAATATCCGTCCATATCTGATTATCTTCAAATCTCTCCGCAACGTATTAGGAAGCTGCGCTTCAATCATACAAACCTAACAAATCTTCATGCGATTTGATCCACAAGGATAAAAAAAAAATTGATTTTTTTTTTTCTTGTATCTTTTAGCACGTCATCGTCTATAACCGGCGGTTATCGTCTGTTTACGGACCTACAACACGCACTGCAGTAGTAGATAGAATTATACATATATACGTATATACCCAGACGGTCGGAATATAACCTTCAGCCTCCTCCTCTCATCGTCGAAAATACTTCGATGGCTACGTAATACTTTATCAGAGACCATACTTAACTAGCTTCTCGGTTCTCATCTAACCACCTATATACAGCCACGACCTTGTTTTCGCTGCCTTTACAGCGAACACCGTAACAATTCAGGAAAAAGCCCCCCATCGTTTTCGACATGGCGCTTAACAGACCCGAAAAAAACCTAAAATTATATAAAATGTTAAATTAGAACAAAGATAGGGGTAAGATGTTACACCGTTTTAATTTAGCAAGTATAGTTCGGCGATTGTTCTTTTCAAATCTTCTAAACAGTCGTTTTTTTCTGTTTTTTATTTATTTATTAATTTTTTTGTGGGGGGTGGGGGGATTTGGGGTTGAACACCGTGTAGAAATGTTGATGGTTCGACCCTGGCTTAGACCGGTCGAGTTAGTCACGCACATAGAATGTATAGGTGTATTAGATGCAGGATAAAAATCTCGCACATGCGCGTCCGTTTCTGAATTTAATTGACCAATACTACGCATAACTCGATTCGCGATCAAGGTGGACGGCGGCGTTCCGTTGTCCCGTAAGAAGAGTACCCAGATATCAAGATTGTGGAGTTCAAAACGTGACGAGAATATAAACGCGATCGTTTTTGTAACCAAACAGTCGATAGTTATACGTATTTGAATATCTTCAAATTCGAATGTCAGGCAAGTTCCACGACCAAATTTTTGTCCGCTTTTTTTCAAATCTTAACTCGTGCATACTCCTCTTACCGATCGTTAGCCGAACGAAGCATTCCGAGACGATCATAGCTGCCATGCTTTATCGACAGAAAATCAAATCACACTCCGCGAATCCCCCGTAGATACGATTTTTAGTTACGCTTTTGTGGCTCTAAAGAGAGACGTACAGTCTCACAGCGCATGCGCAAGCCTAGACTATCGGTCACGTGACGCACGTACCTCATCACACGCGGGGGGAAAAGTTTGAAGCTGACTCGTTTGTACGGTGAATTACGATTAAAGTTGAGAAATCTGAAAGTTTTCTAATCGATTTCTAATAGATTTAGCATTTTTTTTTCTTCTTTTCTCGTTTACTATATGAAATGATGATCGTTAAATAATTGTAGCAACGATTTCAAGTCACGATATGTATAAACCGATCTTTTAAGAATCGTTTACGTTAATTATTTTACCGCTCGAAGCGCTGCAGGCATTCGAATACGTAGGTAGATGGATACATACGTGACTTATGTTCACTCAAGGACACAAACCTAGTGATATTTTATATTCCTGCGGCTAGGCAAGGCGTGGCGACAACGATAAACGACAACGGCAGCAACAAACAACAGCTACAGCTACAACGACGCCGTTATTTTAAAAGCGTCGTGACGTAGAATTGGATATATCTGGATTTGTTAACCATACGGCGCGCTATTCCTTATTTTGGTTTACGTTCCGGTTCTGGTTCAGTCAGTCCGTAACGCTTCTACGACTTAAGTTCGATAACAATTATACACAAAGTTTTGACATGTCTCAAACACCGTACAACGCGATTAGCCAGGGTGAGTGTGAAATAAATTAAAAAAAAAAAAAAAAAAAAAAGGAGAGAGTATAAACGACGAAAATCGAAAAGGAATTAATTAAAAGTGGTTTTCTAACGTCTCTTCGAACACTTCATTGTGTGTCTTCGAAATACGAAGGTGCGGTTTATGAATAACAAAAGTGCGATAGTTTTCGATAAATTCGACGCCCGCAAGTCTCGACTTAAACGAGGAAAAGCATTAAAATAAAATGAAAAAAAGGGAAAGAGAATAAAGGAATGAAGTAATAATCGTAGGTATCGCGTTCGATTTTGATTTGAGATATACCTACACTTGCAGGAAATATACGGTCATGCAATAGTAGGTCGAGACTGTTATACGAAATCATCTGAGCATTTGGTATCTACGTTTAGACAGCTAGTTGCTGTTTTACGGTGAATTCGGACGGCCGTATCGCGGATGAAATTTTTTTCTTAGTCTTCTTTTTTCCTACATCCATACGATGGTTTTTTTCCGTGAAAAGCGTTCGGAATATTTATCAGATAAAATGAGCTACAGATATTCCGAGTTAAAGCTAAATGCGTCGTCGACAGAGCTATACAGTGTTGTGGCGCCTCTTATTTGCTCTTTACGAACATTTCAGATTGTCTAAATTTCACCTTGAGACTTTCGCGCTGAAAATACCGCGTTCTATATACACAATGCGTATTTTTATCGATGTTCATTTACGATTGATTCAATTTTTTAAAAGTCGGTTCTCAACCGATCGGCAACCAGTTAGTGTGAATTCGCGCGTATACCATTACCATCAGGGTAAACCGGATCAAATCGATGAATTTATTCAGTGAATATTTTCGACCGAATCGAGTAGGAGAAAAAAATCGTCCGTTTTAACCGGATTGAACTCTTTCAAGATCGTCTGGACCAGAAATGTTGAAAAGGTTCAATTTTGAACCGATTTATTCTAGTTTAATGGGATTTCTCCAGAGTCCCGTTACAGTTTTCACTGTTTAGTATCGCCCAGGGAAAAGTAAACGGCGTTTCTGGGCTCCTTTTGGTTATTCGATTCCTGTCCAGTCCGCGCTAGACCGGGACTGATCGGGTTTCTATTCATCCATTTATTTGTCGTGTTCGAATCGGGCGGGGGAAAAAAAAATGAGACAACCCGAACGACCTCGAACAATTCCATACCGATTATATCTTCGGCGAGTAGTATACAGAGAGGCGGGTTGATTCCGCAGAGCTGTTGACGTATATTAACGTTTACGATAAAAATCGGGATCCAAAATTTCGAAAAACAGATCATATCACCGCACTTGACATTCCGGTGAACTTTTACGTCTGGAATTACTCTCTGCTAATTAAAATCGTATTAAAATCGTTAACTCGTCTCGAGCTTAAATTTCGTAAACTTTCGACCCGCGATGACTCGATCGGTAACAACAAATACTTACCACTAATTCCGAGCTGGCTCATAAATATGACGATCTTAGCAAGGAAATTATGAAAAAAAATCAAACAAAATTCAACCCATGAAATAAAAAATATTTTTTTTAATCGTCGATATGATGGTAAAAAAAAAATCGTAGTACTGAGGTTGAGAACAGCTGTCTAAGGCCACCTATTTCACACGCATGTGACACAACACAGCTGTGTGTGTATCTGAAAAATAGTGTATTCGTGGAAATGACGTAAGCCGGTTCATCCGTTGGATGTATGAACGTTCATTGTACTTGTAGTCGATTAACTGGAAAGAAGATGGGAGGGCTGAATCGAAATTTTTATCCACCGAATTCGTTCATATTTATTTATGGAATCGCAGAAAGTTTCGTGCTAATTAAATCATTCATTTGATGTAATTTATTTATTTTACAGGACCGGCGATCATACCGATGGATAACTACGGCGTACAACAGCGCATAACACCGGCACCGCAAGGTTGGTTTACTCCACGTCGGATAAAAGTCATCGTTGCAATTGTGATAATGACGATATTATGGATCGCGCTTATTGGGGTATGGATTTGGGTGAAAACTGAGGTCACCAGACAGATAACGGATCAATGGCCCACAAGCTACAGTCATTCGTACTCATACGATCGTTAGTCATTATAGAACAGCCTTAAATCTTAAGCCTTGTGCCTGGGGCCTTAACCAATTGCGATATAAATTTAAACTGCAGATATGCAAGTTAAAATGCGAAGAAATTTTTTTTTACACTTCCCGCTATCACGTACAGAGCGTATATGTAATTTAAACGCACAATTTCACAGATCTTCCCGTTATTTTTAAACAAATAAAAAAAAAAAAAAATAAACAATTTTTATATCGATTTATAAAAATTTTTCAGACAAAATTAACGTCCAAATTTAATTCAGTTCGATGTGGATAGCGAAATTTTTATTTTTATATTTGTTACGAGTCTACCGACGAAAGTGTCTTCTATACTGAGAAGATAAAATTTCAAAGACAAATTTAAAAAGCGATAATTAATTTTCGGCTAATTTTGGTCGGAGATGATTTATTCTTGATTTTTTTTTCCTCAATTTGTTTGAGGAAACGTAAAATCGATTGAAATCTGAATCTCTAGAAAGAAATATTACAATTTTTGTATTTTTCCCTCAAATTATTTTATTTTTTCGCGATCTTATGATCAAACTTTATTGTAAGATGTTAAAGTTAACGATCTATCGCTATCATCGGTTTACAATTATTGTCTCGATAAAATTTTACTCACTTATATCGCTCGATTGATGTATACTTTGTGCATATAAGTCTCTGGCATTCAATTACGATTCAGTTGATCAGAAATCCATGTCAATATTGAAAAAAAAAAATTTCAAACAAAGAACAAAAATTGACATAATGTATATTCGAATCTGATTGCAATTTTAAAACGCTTTATAATAATTTTTATCGACTACTTTGATTATTATTAAACTAGAAACAGAGAGAGAGAGAGAGAAAGAGAAAGAGAGAGAGAGAAAGTAAGGAAAAGAAGAAGGAAAAAAAGTAAAAGATCCGAATAAAAAAAAAAAAAAAAAAGATACAAATTTTTTGAACCCACTAAAATTTTGGAATATCGAATTATTTTTGATATTTGTAAACGAAATAATTAGTTTTGAGCAAATTATTTTGTTTCTTTTTTTTTTTTTTTGATTATAAATAAATTTTACCAATTTTCGTACATTTTTTATGTAAGTTTAATACGCATTTATATATATGTAATATAATTGTGTAATTTGGAATTCATTTGTAAGTTATATTTCTGATAATTCGATCAAAGTTCGACTACAATTATTATTATCGTTTATTAATTTCATTTGTACAGCAGCTGGTACACGTTATTTTTGATTCTTTTGTTTCTTTCAAATTTAAATTAAATTTCACAAGTTTGCTACAAGGGCGATAATTCAATACCTTTTCACAATATTTCAAAATTGATATTCGAACAAAATTAATCGATGAATAAACATACACAATGTTACCTTATATATCAATATTCAAAATACACGTACGAAATCAATTTTTCGATTCGTATGCATAGTTATGTTTAATATTTTGCATTTGATTATCTATCTAATTAGTTCAGAGTTATACAGGATAAAATATTTTTATTTTACTTTACACAGTATTACCGACGTCGATATACCTATGTATATTTCGTGCGATATAAATCGACGATTTTCTTCGGTACCGATACAATTGTACACATACACCTATATACCTATATACATATATATTATATATATATACGTGATGGATATGAATTCACGTTTAGTCAATCAGTTTTTGATAACGAATAATATAATTAAATATATTATATACACAAATCCTGTTCTTCTTTACCTATTTTATACGCTTTATATACATATACGAGATTTTTAATGATGTTATAATTTTTGTACAATATTCCAATAAATACACGTATAGTATATAGTACAAAAAAAAAATTTAGATCCATGTTTCAATCTAGTTATATTTTAGTAGGGTGGTCTTTATTTTAGGTATTTTCGAATCTCGATGCTCCCAGACGCTCAAATGGTTCGAAATGAAAAAAAAAAGAAAATGTTCCCTAAGTTTCAGCTTTTTATCTCAATTTTAACCCGTAGTGCTTCAATAACATAGGTTTTTTGGCATTAAACAATCAATTTTTTTTTCTATTTTGTCTAAATTAATAGTCCAAAAAATTTTAAACTCCCTATACTCTATTCTTATGATAGTAACTGTCCCCCAGAATTTTTATAGATTTTTAGCTATTATAATTTTGAAGTTGCTGCTTAGTAAAAAAATAATTTTTTTATTTTTTCCCTAATTATTTTTTTCCTAAATATTTTTTTTTTTTAAATCTGTAGAAATTCTGAGGGATAGCTACTATCATGAAGATAGTGTCTACAGAGTTTCAAATTTTTTGAAATATTACTTCAGTCAAAATAAAAAATGGATTGTTCGATGCCAATAATCGCACGTTATTTAGATGGATAAACTTAAATTCCAGGGTGGCACGAGATAGAATTAAGATAGAGACCTGAAACCTTGGGAATATTTTTATTCATTCATTTCGAACCATTTGAGCCTCTGGGAGCATTAAAATTCGAAGATATGTAAAATAAAGACCACCCTATTTTACATATACCCCGAGACCAGTTTCCCATCCTCTTTATCTTTATATCAAGCAATCGGTTGATCAGTCTCGATAGAATTTTAAGGTGAAAATTGTAGGTGTAATGAGAATCCCAATTTTCATCTGAAACGAGAGTTATGTCCGTTTCGGGAAACTAATTTAGGCGCGAAACTAGATTAAAAAAAATTCTAGATCAGATCTATAGATCCTCGAATTTAGAGAGGCTTATACCGATTCTGGTTTTGATCTAAGACTCCTCGATCTTTGATAAAACGTTTCGCGAACTGATTGGCTAATAAATTCCAAGTTAAAAATAAAATTGATCACCGAGTAGGTTTTTTTTATTTTCAACAGATTTTTTAGACTGTTGTTAGAATTTAAAAATTTAGCAGAATGCTGAAACGTTGATCAGAATCTTAATCGCAAACTCTGATCATGATTTAACGCCTTCAAATCATCAACTATAGGAAATAATTCTACTAAAACAGCGGGAATTGCGTTTCCTTAAACAAAACCAAGGAACAAAGAAATTTGCATTTTGGAGGATAATTGAACTACAATTTTTATCCCAACTCGAGCTATTAGCAAATTTCTGCGAATTTATTTTTTGTCGAATTGTAAAGATCTGTCGAGTTTATGATAAATTTTTTCACGGAAAAATAACTTATCCAATTTACAAAAATTTATCGTTTTTTTTTTTTTTTTTTGTATTTTTATGGGCCACAACACCGCGACGAAAATTTGACGGTTCGACCCTGGCCTAAACCGGTCGACTTAGTCATACAGAACGAATGTCCCCAGCTGGTATCTTCAATGTAGGATCAAATCTTGCGCATGCGCTTCGGGTTCTGGCTTCGAGTGACTACTAGTCCAATACCACGCATAAACCCGACGCGGAATTAAGGTGGACGCGCGTGTGTGTCTGGTGTCCCGTAATAAAAGTGTCCAGATATTAAGCTCGTGCAGTTGAAAACGTGACGAAAATATAAACGCGAGAGTTTCGTAACTAAACAGTCGTTAGTTATACATATTTGAAAATCTTCAAATTCGAATGTCAGGCAAGTTCGACGACCAAATTTTATCCGCCTTTTTTCGAATCTCACTCGTGCATACTTCTCTTATCGATCGTTATCCGTACGAAGTATTCCCTTACGATCATAGTCGCTTCATCGAGAGAAAACTAAATCACACACTCCGTACATACGATTTTTCGTTACGCTTAAGAGTGGCCTTAAGAGAGACATACAGTCCCACAGCCCATGCGCGATCATACTCTGTCGGTAACGCGCTGTTCTTTTTTCTTTTCTTTTCTTTTATTGTATTTCGTAAGTTTGATAAACGTGCAAAAATTGAGCAGCTTTTTCTAATTTTGAAAATAATTTCTAAATAATTTTTTACATGAATAAATAATTGCTACAATTCAGAAAAAAAAAAAAAAATTAATCACAAATTTATTAAATGTTATACACAAATTTGAATTTTCTTTGTTTCTTTTCATTTTTATGTCAGGGAATTAGCTTGATCAGTATCGAAAGGATTCGCAGCTGGAAATTGTCCACGTAATAAAATGCTCATTTGCATTTCAGAGTTTGAGTTTATGTCCGTTTTTAGGAAAGTTTGAGCGCAAAATTAGGTTTTTTGAATTTTATTCCGGACTTTTAGATCCTGGGGTTCAGAGAGGCTTAACGATTCTGGTTTTTACCCGAGGGTCCTTGATTTTCGATAAAACGTTTCGCAAACTGATTGGCGAATTAATTCCAAGTCAAAACGAGAATTGATCAACGAGTTTTTTTTTTTTTTTTTTTTTTTTTTTGCAGACTTTTGAGGCTGTAATCAGAAATTAAAAATTGATGATTCCGATTTAACATCTCCGAATCCTCACCTAGGAAATAATTCTACTAAAACAGAATCGCGTTACCGTTCACAAAACTAAAGAACGAAAGAATTTGGATTTTAGAGTATAATCAAACCCAAATTTGTGTTATAATTATAAAAAAAAAAAAATCGATCGTTCAAGGAATTTTTGCGATATCAATAACTCGTCCGTTCATCTGCTATCAACGTCTCTTTCCCCGCACGATTTGGAGACTAAAATAAATAGTGGATACCAGTAATATCCGAAGACCGTGAATCTTTATTAAAAGCGTGGGGATGCCGCTAATCCGCACGCGTCGCTTCGTAACTATTCCGTCTAATTTTCTATCTGAATCCGCAGCCCAGTCCACGTCTACATCTTGAGTTGGTTAGTCAGTCGGTTGGAAGACTTTGGCCATGTATCAATCATCGCAAGGTGTCCTGATCGAAGGTGAGTGCCAAAGGAATGAAATATCCGTACGAAGATGGAAAAAGAAAGATTCAAGATCAAAAAATGAAAATTCGAAACGTTCAATTCGAAGTTTTTTTTTTTCTTTTTTGCTCTCGACAAGCACACAACGTGTCCGAGATTTTCCAGTGCGGTTTATGAAGTCTCGAAGCGCGAGTTTGCGATCAATTTTTTGCACAAGTATCGTAGATTAATTTCGGTGGGAAAAAGGAATCGAAAGCAATACAAGAGAGAGAAAAAAAAAAACCTGGAAAAAACTCATGTTATGGTTTAGACGAGGTAGAAAATTCTGAGATGAAGTTTGGGTGGCCGGAATACGTAGGTACATGCCTGGACCAAATGTGCAACAGGTCTTTAGGCTGAATATATTATCGACTGAGCTGGGTTAACACCTTTTACTTCATCTCCCACATTAAAGGCAGCCTAAAGTTGGCCTTGAGCTCGAATTTACGTTCATTTCAATTACTGTATATACACACATTCCGTCGGAGTATCATAATACGAATTAGGTAATCAACGGATTAGGAAATGGCTGGTAGATTTCCGCGTCTGTTGGCATCGGACATATAAACCGGATCAAATCGATAAATTCGTATAGTGAATATTTTTGACCGAATTGAGTATAGGAAAAAAATCGTCATTACAACCGGATTGAACTTTTCGAAGATCGTCTGGACCGGAAATTTTGAAAAGGTTGAATTTTGAATCGATTTATTTTAGTTTATTGGGATTTCTCCAGAGTCCTGTTGCAGTCTTCACTGTTTAGTATCGCCCAGGGAAAAGTAAACGGCGTTTTTGGGCTCCTTTTGGTTATTCGATTCTTGTCCAGTCCGCGCTAAACCGGGACTGATCGGGTTTCTATCCATCGATTTATTCGTCGTGTTCGAATCGGGCGGGGGAAAAAAAAATGAGACAGCCCGAACGACCTCGAACAATTCCATACCGATCATATGTTCGGTGAGTAGTATACCGAGAGGCGGGTTGATTCCGCAGAGCTGTTGACGTATATTAACGTTTATGATAAAAATCGACATCTTAAATTTCGAAAAACAGTCCATAAATCGCACTTGACATTCCGGTTTACTTTTAGGTCTGAAATTACCCTCTGCTAATTAAAATCGTATTCAAAGCGTAAACTCGTCTCGATTCGCACCGCGAGCTTGAATCTCGTAAACTTTTAACCCGCGATAACCCGATCCGTAAAAACAAATACTCATCACTAATATAGTGAACTTATTTATGAATACGACGATCTTAACCACGAACCGCGAGACAAAATAATGGAGAAAATGATAAAAATTTAGCTATGAAATAACGAGACGCGATCCAATCTTATCGGTCGATAAAATTGTTTGAAATATCGTTATAGCACTGAGGTTGGGAACCGTCTAAAGGCCATCTGTTTTACACACATGCATACGTATAACGTGTGTGTGGGAAAAAAAAAAACATATTCGATCCCAACTCGTGACGTCATCAGTGTGGCTATAATTATTTCGTATTAATTTTCGCAGAGCCCACGTTGACGAGCCAGATGCAGAACAACGGCGAAATCCAACAACAACGGATAACTGCACCACCAGTTGAGTGGTGCAATTCACGTCGGACTAAAATCATCGTTGCTATTGTAACACTGACTGGACTATGGCTGTTCGTTGTGATAGGGAGAATTTTAATTCTTTAACCGAGGAGTTTATTGATCAGGTATATTAGGCTCGATATACCATAGCGGCCGTGGCAGATAAACCCGCGATTGCCGAATCCAAATTCTCGGTTGTTGATGCCATAAGAATGATGATGATTAAGGAAAGTAGTCTTTTTCCCCCAAATTGGACAAATTTATACCGACACCAGCAGTGAAAAACTGAAAAAAAAAAAAAAATACAAGAAGAAGGAGAAGAAGAAGAAGAACAACTATGTGCCATTAATTTTTCAACCCCATCAACTGCATATCTTGCGATAATCCGCGATCATTTGAAAAAAAAAGTTCAGATATAAAAATAAAAAAAGAAAAAAAAAAAAAAAAAAAAAAAATGATCATGTAATTTAAAAATTATAATTTTTTGTACGATAATATCGAATAAATAAATGCGATCTCTGATGCAAAACCGTATCTAATTGATCCCCGTCGATTTGAAAATCGATTCAGAAATTTTTTTTTGCGTCGATTAGGTGTTTTTTTTTTTAGATAATTTTGGTGATAAATTTTTGGTCAGAATTTTTCCTTCGCCCCATCTATTGGCACGTCATTGAATTCCATAGAAACCATGGGTCTTGCGAAACGTTGGCCAAGCATTGCGGGCGTGGGCGTGGGGACGCCGGGATAAAACCTTGACGCGTCATATACGCCGCATCCAGTTTTCTTGTTTCATTTCGTACTTACTGCTCAGTCAAGATTTACGCCTTGAGTTGGATAGCCAGATACAGAGTCTTATCCTGGTTATGGAACCGACTTATCCTACCACCAGCCACGGTAAGTTCGTAGGAAATTATTATAATGCTCGTATTGTATACCGAGATACAAAGATTTTGCAAGTAATTAAAAATTTTGAAAAAATCGGCGATCGATAAGCGAACGATTAAAATTGCGTGTGTGTGTGTGATTATTTATATATATTTATGTATATATATATATTTTTTTTTTCACGATCATTTAGATGGGAGTACCATGGGAAATCGGGAATACGCGATAATCGAACGCGATAATTGAAAAATTGAATTTTTTTTTTTTCTATATGAGGTATTCCATGCCAAGTGAACCAATCGTTGACCCTCACCTCTTCAAAAACTGACGCCGATTTTTCTGGTGATGAAGGAGTAGAAAAAAATATTTCCTGAATTTTTTCAGAATTTTCGGATGACAGCCGATGTTCTATATGATTTTTTTCTCTTTTTTTGGTTTTTTATGCATAACTCCCGTTCTTTTTCATCGATTTCCATCAATGAAAAACGAAAATTTTCGTTTTTCGGTCGACTTTCAGAATAAATTTTTTTCATATTTTTATTCTCGCTTTCTGATGCCTAAGACGTGAAAAGTTCGGAAAAATAACAAAAAAATTGAGTTTTGACCACTTATGACGGTCTCGATTTTTTTGAAAAAAATTACCAAGATTCCTACTCTCAAAACGATTTTTTTGAGCCGTGCCAAATCATGGGCAGAGCACTGGATCCAATTTATTTCGTGGTTTTTCTGTAAAATTTTTCTCATTCTCTATATCGATGTTGACATTGAATGTTCGAAAAAGTTATTAGAACATCAAATGATCATAATTTTTGCTCAAAATGGCACTAAATTAACATCAAAGATTCATCGCGTTCGTTGTGGATCATTTTTATCCTTTAATTCAATCATTATTCTTATGAAAAATGATCCACAACGAACTCGATGAATCTTTGATGTTAATTTAGTGCCATTTTGAGCAAAAATTATGATCATTTGATGTTTTAATAACTTTTTCGAACATTCAATGTCAACATCGATATAGAGAATGAGAAAAATTCTACAGAAAAACCACGTAATAAATTGGATCCAGTGCTCCGCCCATGATTTGGCACGGCTCAAAAAAATCGTTTTGAGAGTAGGAATCTTGGTAGTTTTTTTCAAAAAAATCGAAACCGTCATAAGTGGTCAAAACTCAATTTTTTTGTTATTTTTCCGAACTTTTCACGTCTTAGGCATCAGAAAGCAAGAATAAAAATATGAAAAAAATTTATTGTGAAAGTCGACCGGAAAATGAAAATTTTCGTTTTTCCTTGATGGAAATCGATGAAAAAGAACGGGAGTTATGCATAAAAAACCAAAAAAAAAGAGAAAAAAATTATATAGAACATCGGCTGTCATCCGAAAATTCTGAAAAAATTCAGGAAATATTTTTTTCTACTCCTTCATCACCAGAAAAATCGGCGTCAGTTTTTGAAGAGGTGAGGGTCAACGATTGGTTCACTTGGCATGGAATACCTCATATACTTGTAAAACCGCAGGGGGCTGTGGCTATGATCAAAAAAGTTACGACGTACGCGAGGCAAACAGACGTCTTGCTGCTTGATATGATTCATTTTCAGCTGTCTACAGTCAGCCTTTTGAACCGAGATTACTGCGTTTTTTCTACACTTACAAACGCATTTGTATTGATCACGTTTTCTCGCGATTGATATGCCGATTTTTATTTTTTTTTCTTCCTTTTTTCATGGTAAACCTATGGGTTCATGTGTGTCTGCGTGTGTCGTCGTCCCAGTGGACTGAATCACACCGGCGAATTCATTCCCTGAAAAATTTTGGTATGATTAAATGAATTGATAAAAATTACCGATATTTTCAACAACAAAAAATATATATTTTTTTACTTTTGAAGGCTAAAATTAAAACAGTAATTTTTGCTTTTTATTACAGTGGGGATTTTTCATTTTTTTTTTTGCAAAACTAAAATCGGGGATGATCAGACGATTAGCGATCTAGACGGACAAAATACGCGTCGAGAATTTTAATGACATTCTTGAAAAATCTAAGTCATACCAATCGTAGCTAATTTTTTTTTTCTATTTTATTTTTTCATTTTTTAACGATTTTTTTTTTTTTTTTTTCTTTTTCAGGGACAGCGACGATTCAGATGCAGAACTACAGTGAACAGCCACGTTTGATAACGGCACCGCCGAACACAGGGACATCTCGTGAAACTAAAGTCGCTATTGCTGTCGTAATACTGACGATATTATGGGTTACTATAATTTGGCTGCAATATAAACGGTTCAGCTGTAGTGGCTATGGTTGTTGAAGCTCAAGATATATTCAACACAGACACTGGCAAACACCGGCAAATATGTATTTTTTTTTTTTATTTTTCAAATTTCTAATTCGTTGTTTGATGTTTTTTGTTAATTATCTTTATTTGTTTTTTCTACTTCATTTTTTACTTCGTGAAATTCTTCTTTTTACTACATATAAGTGTGTATAATTGTTATGGCAAAGAGTCGAATTGATCGTTTTTGATTTTTTTCTACGATGTTACTATATATATCAACTATTTCTTATTTCTGAGTAAAAAATTACCATCATTTTTTTTTTTTCAAGATAACTCCCTATACGACATTTCATCTTGTCATAAGATTTTCGTTAAAATTTGTTACCTTAATAAATTAGAAAGAAAAAAAAAATTATTTCGACCAGCGTTATCGATGAGATAGAAATATATATACATGTGTAATGAAGTTTTTTAAAGTTTGAAATGGATATAACTATTTTTATAATATTTATATGTATTTAATGCAAGAGATAATTTTAGTGATATTGTTTAATTAAAATCTTAGCTAATTATTAATATATATATATATATATATATATATATATATATATATATATATATATATATATATCCATAATTGTCGCAAGCACGTAATTAAAAGCAGGCTAATGGGGCTTACGATTATACTTACACTATAATATTTTTATATATTCCATAGATTTATGATGTTCGCAAAAATTGAGCGGGCTCTTTATTTGTAATTTAACAACGAAAACGAGATCATAATTGTTCAATTTTGTTTTTTTCGTTTTTTTTTTTTTGAGGTCATAGTTAACTTCGTTCGAAGTATGATATTTTTATAATCATTGTTCACTATATGTGAGATATGCATTAATAATTCTTTCATACGAATTATCGAAAAAACACACGTATTATTATATAGTCGTAGATATTGTTTTTTGATTTTTTTTTTCAATTTTTTACCACGTCTAGTAATAATTTTAAGCTTGTACCTGCAATGAAATTGGGCAGCAACTTAACAGATTTTTGTAATTATAGGCAAAAAAATTAAATAATTGCCAGAAATTTTCAAACTCGAGTTGGAATAGAAATTCCAGTTTGATTATCCCTTAGAATCCCAATTCCTTCGTGCTTTAATTCTGTCGATAGGAAGCATTCTTCAATTCTGTTTGGGTAGAATTATTTCCTACTTAGGAGATGTTAAATAAAAATCAGTCAGATTGCGATTGAAATTCTAAAAAGCTACCAAAATCTTTCAAAATTGCATCTGCAATTAGTCAACCAGCAAAGAGTTTGAATTAAAAAACGAACAGGCATCATTTTCGTTACGTTTCGAAGACCGAGCTTTCAAAAGTTCGAAAAGTTTCCAGCGTCAGAAATTTCGAATTCTTTACTCGAAACTTTTTTAGCTAATCCACGGATACAGTCCGAACAAATTCGCGTAGCTTTTTTTTTCAAAATCATTTCACGCATACATTTTCAATGCCATCGATTTCTGTCGCAGGAAAATTCACAAAAATTTTTACAAAATGCAAAAACTTGAAACCTGAAGGAAATGAAGGCAAAAAATTCATCGTTTAAGTAATTTTTTTAGTATTAAAAAGTTTTCTGTTAATTCCACGTACGTTCAGCTTTCACATTTGAACACTAGCTATAATACTAGTCCAAGTTATTCAGTTACTACAGCAGTTATCTCCGCAAGCTGAGGCAGCGTCGTACCAATGAATTTCCGAGGCCTGTATATTAGGGTGACCCATTTTGATCGACTATTTTTTGATTCCGAATCTCGCATGAAAATTTGTTAGTTTTTTTTACATTCGAGGAGGCCTCCCCAAATTCTAGATCAATTAAAAAATTTTTAAGGGCACGCTCACGAATTTTGAAAATTCCAAAAATGGTCGAAATCCGTATTATTTATTTGTATTTTTTCAAATTTTTTTTTTATTGTAGGGGCAATGGTTTTTACAAAAAACAAGAATAACATCCTGATAATTTCAGCCCAAATTATAAATTTTTAAAGACCGCTCAAGAATTTTAAACATTTTGGAGTAGAACTATCATACGTCTATAAAATTCTTGAGCGATTCCTTTCAATATTTTCCATTTGAAGCTGAAATTTTCAGGATGTCATTTCTGTTTTGTGTCAAAACTGCAATTGCAGCCACGAGATTTGTGCGAAAAAAAAAAATAATAATAATAATCCAATTTTTGACGATTTTTTGGAATTTACAAAATTCGTGAACGACCTCTAAAATTTTTTTAATCGATTTGGAATTTGGGAAGGGCTCCTCAAATGTGAAAAACTAACAAATTTTCATACGACGTTCAAAATCAAAAAATAGTTGGTCAGATTGAAAGTATATAATCTGTAAATTCGCTGGCATTTGTTCGTACAGATATTACCGGCAATTTTAAATCGGCTCGAAAATTTTCTGCGTTTGTGCCCTTCATCGCTTGGCACAGCACTGGACATAGAGGAATCTTCTATTGGCATGCGATTGGACTGCGCAAGGCGTGGGGACGCGAGTTCGCCACTCCAATGCGTCATACTGTATCTGGTTTTAGCATTTGCTGCGCAGTCAGCTTTTACAACCCGACTTGGTTAGCCAGGATAGATTATCGACATGTCGCAAACGTCGTACAATCCTATAATACAGGGTGAGTGGATAAGGACGTAAGACTGATAAGAAAAACGAGAATCGTAAACGGGAACAAAAAATAGGGAGTGCTTAATCAAGAGTGGGGTTTTTTTTTTCTTTCTTTCACACACTTATACATGTGTGATTTAAATACGTGGATATGACGGTGCGATTGACGAAGTCTCAATATACGAACTTCCGATAATCGATGAACGCGGTAAATTATTCTGCGAATCGATATATTCGCGTGATTCTTGGTATGTACCCCGTCGATTTTCCTCGTTCGCCGGAGGCGGTTTCGATAAAACTTTTAAGAGGAAAAAAAAAAAAAACGGAGATAAATATTTCTTCCAATCGATGAATTCAATTCCGATGGTGGTAACAATTATTATCTCCAAGAAGATTGTTTTTCAGTCGGAAATATCTATAAGGAATTTCGGATTTTATTTATATTCGGCAACGTGGCAAACGGTTCGATTGTAAACTTGGCAACGCGTTTAACAACATCAAGAAAGCGTAGCCTTCTTTTACAATTCCATTCAAAATATATATATATATTTTTTTTTTTCGAGAAGAGATTTATTGGAAATTGAGGAAAATTCAGTATCGATCATTCGGTTGCCGATTTACGCGATTTCCAGGAAACAGTTTCGGATTATTAAGAATAAAAAGCGATCCAGAATTCATTTTTTGATCCCTCGATGTGAAATAAATCGAATTGGCAAATTTACTTCATCGAAATTTTGGGTCGAATATTGAGTACAAAAAATTACCGGTTTTTGACAAAATTTCATTCCTTTTCAAGTCAAGGACTAAAACGTTCTCAAGATTCCTTTTCTTTTTTTTTCGAATTGAAAATCGGCGTAGAATGGTTTGCCAAAAAAGACAATTAAGTACGAGAGATGATTTGCAGAGAGCCTGCAGTTTTCGATCTGTGAAAAATGTGTCGAAAATCGTGAATATACAATTGATATTTTTTGTTATTGTAAGAAATTTCTAATGACCGTATAGCTAATTTTTATTTGCTAAAAAAAAAAAATGTTTTTTTCACAGACTCATCGACAATCCCGATGCAGAATTACTGTGCTGAACAGCCACGTATAACAGCACCGAAGAATTCGGGGACGTCTCGTCGCACAAAAGTGATCATTGCGGTAGTGGTAATGACGATATTGTGGCTGACCTTGATGGGGGTATATTTGGCTATAATAATTCCGATGATAACGCACACTATGAAGCTAGTTGCTGAAGTATCAGAGATGAAGCGGAATGAGGACAGCTCTGTGCGTTACAAAACCTACAATTAGAATTGCTTCAATTTAAGCTACGATTTATTTCACTACGACTTTCCAGAATCGCAACTGCACACGAGTTATATCGATTTTGAATTCCACAAAAAACGAGTGCTTTCATCAATGATTTTATTTCATTTAATTTTTTGTTTGTTTCTTTTTTGCCGTTAAAAATTGAAAGAAAAAACGAATTTCCCAAGGGACTGCAGCTGTGACCGAAGTCCCGAATTTCAAAAGCTCCGAACGGTGAAAATCATAAATTTATTTGAGACGATCTAGAATTTTTTGAATCGTTAGATTTCAGCTGACGTTAAAATTGGGATAATATCGTAATTCAAGTAGCTGAAAACTCGAAAAATCCAAAACATCGAAGGTCTAAAAATCTGAAAATTTATTCGCTGGGAACGAGGATCTAAAAAAAAAAAAAAAAAATTTGAACCTCCGGGACCAAAATTTTGGAATCCAACAGTTTTCGCAACATGGGCAAATTCAATTACGACGACGAATGAAAAATATTACTTTTCGAAAGCTTATTTTTATAATAACATTTTACCAATTTTTATACATTTTTTTATACTCTGCATTTTGAACGGAAGAATATACGGAAACAAAAAAAAAATAATCAAAAATTATTATTACCATCATCGATTATATATGTGAAAAAAAGTGTAATACAAAAATAATACATTCGTTCAATAATTGGCGAGATATATAACATCGCCATTGTACCAATAAGATCATAAAATATTTATGTTAAAATATCGATATGCTTTTCATTTAATTTAAATAAGTGAGGTTTGAGTCCTCATTTTCTATTTCATAAGTTTGATATGAAGAACAAAAAAAATATATATGATTCAGTAGACTGTTTGCTTGAAAGAAAAAAAAAAATAATTAACCTTCATTAATAAAAATAATGATAATAATTATTGCTATGAATGTAGATGAAGAATTGTGATCAACAGGCGAACAATTAGCATTATTTTCCTTCATCTGTGTGCCTACTATGATATGAGATAATTTTAAGTTACGATTTTTGTATAATATTGTCATTAAATATACACGTACTATAATATACTATATATAAAAAAAAACGATATTTATATTAAATACATCACCTAGTTTTTATTATTTATATCCATTTCTGACCAGACAATCACACGATCTCCTTTTTCTGTTTCCAAAATAAGTACAAATCATTACAGGGGCGAATTAGACAAATTTTCGCGGATTTTAGTGACTGAGTTTCGGGACTTTGTCCCACGTGATCTCGCCTAAAATATCGATGCTAGAAACTTTCTCATCTCACACCGTGTGGCCACCAGAAAATATCAAAGTGACTCATGTAAAAACGACATAGTTTGATTGTTCACTTAATAACTAATTAACCATTAGTCCGACTGACCTATAATTTTTCGTGCATATAGTCCTAACGCGTAGTTCTGACGTGTACTAAAAGTTCTGAGAAAATATTTGTTCCTTTGGCCGAAAAAAATTCGCGAAAATTGGAGATTTTTTCTTCTGGGTTTTCGGTATATCGATTTTCAGAATCTGAAAATGTATGAAATATTCAATATTTTTTGATAATTCTAGTACATCCTAGAATGACATCACTGTCAAGTAGGATCACGAAGTTGGATCCAATTTGGACTAAAACTTACTTCGAAATTCAGCCAACAGCAAACTTATGTCATTTTTGGAGAGCTCACTTCGATCTTTGCTGGTGACCACAGGATGTAAGGTAGGAAAGTTGTTAACACAGGGATTTGTAGGTGAGATCACGTAGAATAAAGATCTAGAATAGCTGGATGTATGGGTATTGTTTGATCGGTGAGAATCAGCAGACTTGCGGTTTTCCTGATTAACTTTGCATCGATTTTTCATAATTTTTTTAGATCACCCAATGGTAAAGCAAAAATTGAAAAAAAGAAAATAAAAACAGTAAAAAAGTAATTAATCTTCTGCGATTTATTGGCAAAAATTTCCAAAATCGTGTTACACAGTAGAATCTCAAAACAAATTTCAAATTTCTCATTAGTTTATATATAGTAGCACAGTTATACGTACACGTAATCGAGATCATCTATGTAGTACCCTAATAATGAGAGATAATTGTAGCATAAGTAATTACACTGCATAATTAATTGAAATTAATTGAACATCGCTGATCGTCAAGCGCACAATGAAAATCGGTCTACCGCAATGGTTTCAATTTAATTATTTTCATCCCCCGCGTTATGTATTTTGTTTTTTTTTCCCCCATTATTCCATGAATTTGACTTATGACAATTGATCAGCTTGGTTTCCATCAATTTCCAATTTCCAAATGACTAATATATACTATATAATATATAATAGTGTATTAATAATTAATGACCGCAAAATCAACACCGAAATTCATTGTTCAAATGTATATTGTCATATTTATATATAGGTATACCTATAATGTCCTATATATATACTCGGCACGTTTCTATATCGGGGTATTGATTATGGTCACGACACCCTGTATACATGCGATTAATTATTGTACTACGTCTCTATTTTACAGACCTTTTTGAGCTTTTAGAGAATATTTCAAATGTTTCTAATTAACTGACAATCGATAGCTGCTCGCCAAGGTCTATTAGCCGACGATTCTTATCGATCTTACTACCCGAATCCTTTACAGTCTTTTTCTTCAAATTTACAAATAAAAAAAAAAAAAAAAACAGGAAGCTCCTCCTCAAGCGTGATTTCGATTTTAAAATTAAGCTTTCGAAAATCTGTACAAAAGTATTATCGACCGCTAGGATAACTTCTTTCGTCGATTCAAGGCTCAGACTCTGCTGCCATCTGGACGTCGTATTTTTGAAGCTTGAAGAACGTGTTGTGGATAATGCAGAAGCGCCTTAACGCTTAAAGTAACCTCGCTCTCACTCTCCCCCTCTCTTTCTCTGTCTATCACTAATTCAGCCCGGGGGGGGGGGGGGGGGAGTGTATATGAAGTCGAGCTCGACAGCTGATGTTTGTCGGCCGGTTAGTACCTCTCTTTGTTACATTTTATTGAGCGGTAAATTGTGTTTGATGCGCGTTCTGCCGGAGGGAGTAAAATTTAAGAGGGGATGATATAGTCGAGTTAAGGGTGGGACGCCGCGAGGAAGAGCAGGGGGGGGGGGGGGGGTCCCAAAGCCATACTCCCCATAAAAGCCATGCCATGCCATGCCAAACCGATCCGAGCCGATGCGATGTGCGATGTAATGCGATGGTATGATGGGGGTTTTTCCACCCCTTAAACTCCCGCCACAATTTATACAACCCCTAAGTCCCCCCCTCGCCGCCCCCTGCTGCTCGCTGCCATGCCGACACGAAACTAGTGACACGCCGGCCGCGTGCTGACTGCGATCAATTGCTGCTATACCTCCCCTTCCTCTGCCCCCGCTGCCGCCCTACGCCCGCAACAACCCCTATGACGACACTTTCACGCGCACATATACAACCCTGAGGTTTGCTGTGATGATAATGGATTGAGCCAGTCGGGGAAGTGTAAAGTGCCGATCAGAGGTTTTGCCAACGACTCTTTAAGCACACTTAGTTGTGACACAGGGTGAAGAATATTAGGGGTAATCTCGGGCGGTTTTAATTCCTTAAATTATTCATTGATATTCGTGGAACAATAATTATATCGTTGATAGGTACGTTTATATGCTCAGGGTATTTATCTTGTACAACCGTTAAAGGCCACCTTCTCGCGTGATGCTATGCCTCATGGCGATTAGCTAAATGGAAATAAATGTCTTTAGCGGTGTTGGCGGAGAAAGCCAAACGTGGAATAGTGGCTTTATCGTTAATTCAATAGATCCACATTTAGGAGGAGCTTTTCTGTCGCAGGGAATGTAGAACGTAATATTTATTTATTTTTTTTCAGAGTTTGAAATCGCGCGGAACTTCATAGTAAAAAAAAAAAACAAATAAATATTCAACGATCTGTCAAACGTTTACAAATTTGTACAGTGATTGTACTCGACGATTCAGGAGATACAGTTATGTCAGTGTCTGACTAACTGCAGGGTCCTAGCAGGCAAATCACTAATTAGATACGTCATAGAGCTACTAGATCCTGTGTTCCTGCGTCAGTTTGCTTATCGGCGGAGTAATTGATGCTCGGATGTACATACTTCGGGTCGAGTGCGGGGCTGATTGAACGAGGGATGTCAAAGCGCGAATAATAATCAGCAAGATCTACATGCGTGTACCGGGTGTATTAGAACTGGCAATTCTCAGTTGACAGGTGTGTAGCTGTTGAAAAACTGAAGCGATTTTGTCTGATCGATAATTTCGAGGGTCTCATAGTTTTCAAACGAGAGCGACTTGGAGTTTGACCAATCACGGCTCGCCAAGCGACCGTTATACTCTGTCGGAGGCGAGCCGTGATTGGTGGACTTTGACTCGTTCTCGTTCGAAAACTATCAGACCCTCGAGTTTTTCGTTCGGATAAAATCGCCTCGGTTCTTCACAAGGAATAAACTGGCCTTAGGGGCATTCCTGATTCCGGTGAAATATAGCTATACGTTTGTTTTTTTTCTGTTTTTTTTTTCTTGCTGGGATAATGACAAGCGCGGAGTGAAACCGGGCTACCCAATCGATTTTTGGTATTCGAACTCTTCCAGGAGGTTTTATGCTCGACAAACGAAATCGCTACACTTACTTATACACATACCTATACTGGGGCGCCGGGCGAGAAGTGGGTATAAGAAATTCTAGAATCTAGATTATCGCGTTTCTCGGTGATAAATTCCCCTGCAGATACTCTGAAGCTTTTCGAAGCTTTTGGCTCTCCCGCACAACGGAGGGGGACTCGATGAGGGAGTACGGGGGCGATTCCCCGCAGCGATCCTAATGGATAGTTTAGCGATTCAGCCATTTGTCAAACGCAGTTATTCGAACACCGTTAACCTGCTACTAGGCACTGTTAAGCTTCGAAGCTCGTTAAGGTCTGATGGAATAATTTTCATACTCCCATAATGCAGGGACCCGAATTTTTCAGGGACGGGGAACGAGGCAGAAGGAAATGCGACCGTGCCGGGCATTATATCACTCCTCTTCACCACCCTGAGCTTTTCAGTAGCGCCGGCGAGCCGCTTGCCCACTTAATGGGGTGATTTTTATATCACGCAGGAAGTTTAACCCAGGGGTAGAAAATCTGGGATTGGAGTCAAACGGATGTCGGCGGCGCAAGGATACCGCGAAATAAATGTCAGGGTAACCCACGAGGGCTTGATCGAGAAGAGGGTGAGCTTTCGAGAGGGTTTCTGCATGGGATAATATCAAACGAGGATATCTTACAAGCCGAAAAATCACGACTTTTGAAAAGCTCTAAATTTCAGTGCCAAGTTCTTTATGGGTACAATCCGGTATGGTGTATTTTGCTGAAGTTGTGGTTCAATGGTGATACCAATTGGCGTAAAATATTGAAATTGATCAATTCTTGTTTTGGTTTTATCGTAAGATCGTCGAGGAAAAAAGAACGCGGTGCATCTTATACCGAGGACCGTTAACGTTCAGTAGAATACCCGGGATGCGGAACGGGGCGTTTTCGCGCCACAACGCAACTGGAATATTTATCAACCCTGAGACTGCACTGTAATAAAGTAATTTACCGTTCCTGAGCGCACGGTACCAGAAGCAGACTGGGTCTCCCTCGCGCGTTGTGGATATAAGCTGACGTTTATTTTCATAAAATGTTATCTCCCTCGTACCCACCCACACCTACACCCACACCTTCACCCTACACCCCCACATTTACAACACCGGCACGTTACCAGCTCGTGAAAACTGTCTTCCTCTCCGTTTCCTCAGAACAGCTCCGACCCTTCTCTTCCCATCGCGTTCTTCATATCTCCCTTCGTTCGTCCACCCCCTGCCAACTTTCTGTTATACAAGATTCTTTATTTATTATGCCTGCTCGTGCACGAACGAGAGTTTGAAATTCTCACAGATTTTATTTGCACCCTTATCCAGGATACCGATTTTTAAACTCCTCGAGAAAATTGATACTTAACCGTCATCGACTATCAAATGCACTTTTTCCAATGACAATTATCCACTAAGATGAACTTTACGATCCTTGAACATCATCCATGATCCGTCAGCATCACAAAGTCTCGTTCCGTGATCAGGTCTGGTGCACATTTTATAATTTACCGATCGCTGTGAGCCTTCAGGACTCGTTCAAACGTCACAAGAATTGGCCATTTCTCTTTACACCAAATGGAAATTGAGGAAAAAAATAAAATAAAATGGACGTAGAACGCGGACGGTATTCGGTTGAAGAAATAATGAGAAATCTTAGTTAGCAGAATCGGGAAACGAGCTGCTTCTTCTTCTTCTTCTCTTCTTCTTCTTCTTGTGCTTTTTGAACGGCAGTTTCGAGGTGAACTACTTTTCATTCCGTTCCCGTTTCTGGTCTCTACGGCATCCTTCTTCATCGCTGTGTTCAAGGCATCTCTCGTTACTCTCTCACTCGATTATACGCGGCGTCGCCGGGCCGGCTTCTAGCCGCCCAACATTTATTACATCACGAAGCCAGCCACCCCTTCCAGGGGGTACCAGGATCCCACCCTTATTTTCTCTCTAAAATTTGCTCTCTTTCTCGCGCCCAGTTCCAGGACCGCGTGGAAGGCACTCGTCCCTCAAACTGCAGGAACAGGGCGATGGGCTTCCGCTATCACTTTGGACAGACATTTGCTCTCTCCATTCTTCTTCCCGCTACGGTTTCTTGCTCGTTTCTATACCCGTCGTCCTCGTCATCGTCGCATTCATCGTTGTAGACCAAGTTTTTTTTTTTTTGCTTTTTTTTTTAGCACCAGAAATAGTAAAGACAGACTTTTCTTTCTATCTCGACAGTTTCGGGGTAAGAGATGAAAAAGAAAAAGAAGAAGAAGAGGGAGAGCCATTTTCCCATTGTCTTTGTCTTTGTACTCCGATTTGCTAACTCAACGGAAAACTAAGGTAGCAGAAACAACCAGCGCCACGTGACCGACCAAAATGTCTCATGAAAGTATAAGACGGAATTTTCCTCCTAGTCACGTCACCAAATCTGTGATCGCACACCTTGTCACCACCAGTCTTTCTTTCCTTCTCTTCCATTTTCGTCCGGTGGGTTTGTGTGTTTGATTCGACAACGAAATGCATGATTTGCATAATCCAAACGTGTTGATTTACTTTCGTTGCTCATGGTCGACGGTGGGAGAAAATCCTCTTCAGAATTACGTCTCTAATTATTGAAGGCGATTCCTACGCAGTTAACGATCGAGAATATACGTTCCCAGATCCGTAAGTACCTAATGCCAGGTTATTAGTGATCGTAGCGCGGAAGCGTTTACCTGGCAATATGATGAATCAGCTTCAGCAGCTGTTCCATGTGATCTTCAGGGTCTAGGTTAAGCGATCCTGACCGATGTGACCTGGTGCATTTCCCTCGATCTATGGCTAACGACTGGAATCTGCACTTCGGGTAAATCGCGCGTTTCACTACCGTAAAACAAAGAAGAAAAAATCGTCTGTCTGAAAGAGCCCATAGAGTCAAGAGCGGAAGGAACAACTGATGTCAATGTCGTTTTAACAGTGTTTCAACGTTTTTTTTCTCATTTTTTTTATTGTTTTTTTTTTTGAAGAACCTTTTTCCAACGAGGCTGCATGGCGTCGGGGGATTTCTCGTGGTCGGTTAAGCGGAGCCGTCAGGCAGACACTCAGACACGTAGCTGACGCTTTGGGGTGTCGGTTGAATGAGGAGTAAGGAGGGTGAAGCGGGTACAAGAGCGCAGATAGGCGCGGCCCTATTGATCAACGAGCAGGTATCAGCGTAAGCTCGTTTTATTATGGAAAGGGGGACGGGAGGGGGGGCAGCGTTCAGTTCGGCGAACGGATCTGCAGGAAAGGGATGAGGAGTGCTGGACGCGTTCGTTTTACTACGATCGAGGATGAGGGCGCGATCCACGCCTCTATGCACTTTCCCTCTTGCCTCGTATCAAAGTGTGGCTCATTTTCGTTCATTATTCAGTCAGAGTCTGTGCGTACGTTCAAATTCCCATACACCTATGATGCGAGTATGTTCTTTGCAAAAAACTACGCCGATTTCGTTCCAGAAAAAACATCGTGAGTCTAGTAGTTTTCGAATTAGATCGAGTTCAAGTTGGACCAATAACAGCAAGCTGTGAAAAGTAACGGTCGTTTTGCCTCCAGACGCCACCGCCAGTTGGCGCGATAAATGTGGAACTTTAAATCTTTTTAATTCGAAAACTATAGGAGCTACGAAATTTTTTCTGAAACAAGATCGTCGCAGTTTTTTATGAAGAATCTGAAAATCGTATGAAGATGGGTCTTTCTATTACACCCTGTAAATATTAGCGAAATATTCCGGCTGAAAGAGTCAGCAGCAAGCTAAGGCGAAGACGAAGGCAACGCCAGCTCCACGTCTACCCTAGCCGCCGGTTTCGCCCTCCATCGCCTCTTGCCCGCCACTTAATTGATCCTCGGATAAGACACGTCCTTATCCTCCGTCTCCTTTCCTCTCTATTTCTCTGTCCCTTTCGCGCTCGCTTTGTCTGCCCATTTCTCCCTGGTCGTCGTTTCTCGTTTCTCGTTTCTCGATTCTCCGGCGTCTTTTCCACGCGGATCGATTGCTGGCTGATTTATAGTCGGAAGCCGGGACAAAGTGTGGCCGGGAATCGTTTCGATGAAGATTCGACGGTTGAGGAAAACGACTATTAGATACCAACAGGATTTTCCAGGAATTTTTTTCCACCCTCTCTAGCCCACTAAAAGACAATCCTGGCCACACTCCTGATCTTTTTTCTTCGTTTGTTTTTTCGTTTTACCTATCTATCCAACGCCGACGCAACTCGACGCGACGCGACGCAACGGATTTACCCCGCATCGAAACAATCATCCTTGATATCAATTGAAACCAGCACTCGAATCCAATGTGATTAATGGGTGACCCGATTCCAATAAATTGAACCATGTTATATAGATTTCGTTTTAACGGTTCGATAGACATATATGTATGTGCTCGCAAGTCTACGTACCGGGTGTTCCGATTTAAAGAACTTTGCAAGGATCGATCCTTTGTCGAAAATGCTACGATTCTAATGCGAAAAAAAAAATTAATTAAATAATAATAACGAGGGTATTTCCTTCGACTTTTACTGCTGAAAATCAATTTCCGGTTATTACAACCCTCGCGTACTTAAACGCGGATAAATAAAATAGTACAGTAAAGTGTGGAGCTGGAAAAATCGGGATCGATAGAATATGGATTTTGTTGAATCAGCTTTAAATATTTGATGCCGCGTACAGCCGGCTAACTGCATGATTGAATATTTTAGCAATCGTATTCTGCAGGCACGCATGGAAGGAATAGATGTATAACGCTCTTGAAAATTGGTTGGAATTTTTATAGATGTATGCAGTGCGTATGTACGAGCTTGTGTAAAAGTACATTAAAAAATCACCGCGTTTATGATTCCCGTAATCTTCTCCGTGCAGGCCGGAGAATGTACCTACACGATACGCGAGAGGATTGGCTAATTTAGCGTATTTAACGTCTGAAATTGCTCAATCTTGTAAAGACGGTTCGTTGGTTTGCCGCGTGATCCTGCACGCCGAAGGCGTTTATCTCTGATCACTTCATGCCTCCTCAAATTGAACCCCGCAATAATTTACCTATACTTTGATTCTAAAATCGTCTTACTCTAACCGATTTCATCTCGCCTCAAAGACGACCACCATACGCAATCCTCTCTGATTCACAGTTTCAACTATGATCGAAATAACGCATCCCTAATTTGCTGGAAAATGTAAAAAAAAAATTTCAGAAGAAGATAAAAAAAGGAATTTCTAGACAATTTTTTTGGTCAACTTGTTTCTAGGTTCAACCAATTTTTACGTGTTTAGATTTGAATTGAAATTGGGATGGGTTGCTTGAGGCCACGTTTTTGAATTTAAATTGTCAGGAAAACCGGGTGATTAAAATTCGCATATGTATCCGGAAACGGTGCAGACAAGTTGCCGCGTATTAAACGACGATAGGGGTGAAACGAGTGTAAAAAAGAAAAAGGAAAAAAAAATCTAAAATGAAATAAGAGGGAAAAATCGAGTTATCCAGCAGAGTACCACCCTTGTAATTGCTTAATTTATGTCTAGATGGCCTGTGGAGTATATATGTTCGGCAGATGCTGCCAGCATCAACCACCGAATTAAACGGCGTATAAACGACTGGCCATGGGTATGTTACCGACCATTACATACACACATACTCGAAACAGAATTTGTGAAGATAAAGGCGCGGTTAGGTCCCCGAAATTTGAGCTCTTTATTAAAAAGTTTGTCGATTATCTTATCTATTCTCGTACTCGAATTTTTGGGAAATTAATGCGATTTAATTTCCGCAAAGAAAGGAGAAAAAAATTAGGGGATGATGGAGTATGTGCTTTTCTCTTTTCTTTCCATTTTTGTCTGATTCAGTACTTTGCGAATAACGTCAAGAACTTGGGAAAGGCGTTCAGAAAATCGTGAATACAATTACATTGCAGGACTGAATGAAGACATTAATCGTATTCGTTATTCGCCGTTACTTCTCCGCAAGCTTTTTTAAGTTCAACTAAGTCAAGTGGTAGAAAGAGCGAGTTTAATATACACACGTAATAGATGTATAAATAAACACGTAATTTGGCCGAGGGAAATAATCGAGCGAAATTCTTTTTAATTTTAGACAGCTGTTCGCTTGTTGCGAGATAAATTAAACGGCTCAACCGCGGAACGTACGGATTAACTTTTTTTTTTTTGATTTTTTTTTTCTTGTTCTCTTTCGTTTTGGTTTATTGAAGAGAGAAATTAGTACCATAAATTTACCTCATCCCTTAGTCACGAGTCAAATGATTGTCAAAATTGTAAAAAATTGAGGGATAGAAGTTGAAAAAAAAAAAAAAAACAGAGAGAGAGAGAAAGTGCAGAAGAGTTTTAGTAATAATATTTGAATCGGGGCCGGGCCAAATTCCGAAAGCCTGCACCACAGCCGATTAAAAAAAAACTTCAAATCGAAGAACACCGAAGTTACAAAATTCCGAAAGGCGAAAACTCCGGAACTTGAAATTCGCGCAGGGAGGGTCGTCCCTCTGAGTTAAATTTTTTCGGATTCTTTGAATATCGGAGTTTTGGACTTTCCGAATTTTTAACTGTCAGCATTCCGATCTTTCAGAATTATAATTTTAATATTCTGAACTTTGACGTTTCTGAAAATTCTGAATCGTCTCAAACGATCAATTCATAATTTTACCTAACTGTTCGGAAAACTTTTAGCGTGAAAGCTCACCCCTTCGCATGTACAATAATCTGTGAAAAAGTATCACTGTATAAATATAGTATCTGATACAGGTATAATAAATATAAATACTAAGAATAATGTAATTTTCTAATTATAAATGAATTAAATAAGGAATAATTGTCGTTGAATTAGTAAGCTGGACGGGTTGATAGCTGAAACGATTGTATATTATTAAGATGGGCGATAAAAAGAGCATTAAACAATTAACACGGTCAATGAATACAAACGACGTGCTGCTGCTGCTGCTGCTGGTGCTGCTTGAGGCTTAACTTTATTATGACCAAGTAGAGACAAGGAGTAGGTGGTGGCTATAAGACGATATCGTGACGAAGAAGAGAAGAGAAGAGAAGCGAAGCGAAGAGAAAAGGAGAGAAGAGAAAAGCCAGTGTTTAAGGTAATCGTTCCACCCAACCTCGATCCCCCCCCCCAACTTCTTTGACGGCCCTGAACCAGGGCTGAATTAATACACCGATTTATATGCGCACCGCATTACCCTACGATATCCCAAGACTGATTCAATTAGATAACCGCTTCATTTTATCGCTAACGTTAACGTTGTTATCGAATCCATGTATCAGTCTGATTATGCCTGAGATTTAGTATCAATTCTATACTCATACAAAATTTACGATTCGACGATCAGCCGTTTCGGGTAAACAGGTATAAAAACTCTAGGGACTATTTCGCTAAACGATTCAAACAAGTCAATATATCTTTAGGCTCATTTCAGAAACAACGTTTTGCCATTTTTTTCACATGATTTCAGGATCTTTCAGCAGAATTTCAGTCCATTTATTGCTGTGTTTCAGATCTTCCAATCACGTGTTTCAGCATTTTTTTTTTCTTTTTCACCTGATCTTGGCCCGTTTCAGTTCATTTTAGCATTTTAGTATCTTTTCGTTTTTTTTTTCACGTCATTTGAGCTCGTGCTTTATCATTTCTAGCCTGTTTCAGCTCATTTCAGGCGGTTCAGTTATGTTTCAGGTCACTCGAGCACAGTTTTAATAATTTTCCTCCTGATTGCAGCCTGTTTCAGTTTTTTTGTAAACATTCTTCGTCATGTTTCAGGTCATTTGAGCTCGTAGTTTATCATTTTGCGTCTTGTGCAGACTTGTTTCAGTTAATTTCAGCCTGTCAAGTTACGTTTCAGCTCACCCAAGCGCACATTTCAGTATCTTTTTCCATCTTTTTCAATTCATTGCAGTATTTTTCGTTTTCTTTTAGGTCATTTAGGCTCTTAGTTTATCATTTTCTACCTGATTCCGACTCGTCTCAGCTGACAACAGGTAATTTACGAACATGGTTTAGCATTTTCAAACTGGTTTCTAACTTGTTTCAGCTACAGATAATTTTTAACACAAATGATGCCGTTTTTGAACTGATTTAAACGGATTCCAGCCTCTTCAGTTTGCAGTTTAGTCCGTTTAGTGAGCGAATTACGCTCTTTGTAGTACACTCGTTGAGAATAAATTAAAGATTCCGTTATCTACTTTCAGTGTCTGTTTCGAAACTAATTTGCAATCAAGGTGGAAGTTTAATTCACACTATCGATTTTTTGAAAATCACGAGAAATTAGCTTACTTTGAATTTCGTATTTTGTTAAAAAATAAATTTTTTTTTAAAGCGATTCGAATCTCAGCGCGAAAACGAAAATGAGTATCGATCATCCGCGTCCTTAAAAGGATAGTGACAATTTCAGCCGGAATTAAGAGTGCCTGCTGTACCTATGTATATATAACTTCGCGTCCTATATTAGCGGAAAGTGATTAAGCCGCTTAACGAGCCAACCAACCGCGAGGGCTGCTTCAATTACCGATCCTTCAGATCACATCGTCAGCCATACTGATCGACGCGAACGATTTATAGCCTCTCGAAACAAGGTCTGTGCCTATGTGCCTGTGTGCGGTTCTAATTTTATAACCAACGTTTATAAGGAAATGAAGCAAAAAAATTGTATAAAAATTGTCTAATTTTCACAATATATTAAAAATTTTTTAGTGTTCGATCAGCCTCCGTCGATAAGATCCTGTTTTATCGACACAGTATTAGATTTCAAAAAATCATATATCCTTAAGGGATGGATAAATAAATTTGAATAAAATTACAGTCATTTTTTTCAAGCATCACTGCAACGAAAAAAATCGTCATGAAAATCGATGACGTCTAAAGTCAGACCCAATCGAATGATTTTTTACTCAAATTTAATCAAAGAAACAACATTTTAATTTCGTATTAAATTATGACACAAATTTTTAGTCTTTCCTGGATCGAGAAATTCTGAATTTCTAAATCTGTTAAAATACTGAAGCTATACGTACACCAACCTGCGGGAATAAGTTTTGGGGGATAAAATCGTCGGAGGGATGTTGTTTGGTGGTTGGTACGGAGACCCACGTTCCTCACGCTCCTAGGAGTCGCAGTTTCCTTTGCAGGACGCAACTCCGCACTTAGCTAGATCATTATCTTGCTAATTAAATTACTTTTTCCTCCCCTCTGAGCCCCCAACCCCCCATTCTATCCACCGTAACCTCACCCCTACCGCGTTCTTCGCGTGCCTCGATGCACCCTCCCATCTAACCTACGCTACTTATATATATATACTGCATGTATATACCGTTTATACTGCTGTTTAAACACTTCCCGTACCTATAATAAGGAGCTGAAAATGGGGGCGGTATGAAATCCAGGTTGCATGTGGAAGAACTTGAAAAAAAAGATACTATGTCGGAATTATTCTAACCATATTCCTTTCCACAATTTTTGAGATACTTGATTCTTCGTTTGAGGTTTTTTTTTTTTTTTCTTTTTTGAGATACTCTCGGCTGTTTTATGATGTTTAAAAGTTTTAATTTATGGGGCATTTCGTGCTAATTCGACCTGCCCCAACTCCAACTGTCTTCGCTTTTGACGTTGATTTTTAGAGGCAGAGTATTGCTCGAAAGAAGCAGCCAAGATTTTTTTTTTAGAACTGGTTGACGAGATAGGATTGTTTGAAAATCATAGGAAATCAAAGGAGAACGAAAATCGACGAAAACTTAATTCAGGCGGGAATAAAAGAGGACAAGAAAAATTATAAACGTATTTTTAAGTAATATTTTTTACTTTTTCTCATTTTGCGAATGCCAGTGCTAGTCGGTGTCGGTGGTGAGTGACGCACTCTTAATTCTGCGATTGTGAAAGGCACTTTAGGGGTTCTCCCTTTGCTTTGGCGCGGGCTAGGGTGCGTATGAATTTATGAATTTATGAATTTATGAATTTCCACGCGGTTCACTCCCGTGCTTCGGTACAGCTACTTCGTGCTCCACGCCTCGTGCTTCGCGATTGCAAGCTCTTGCCGACTTTTAACTTTAGCCTGTAGCACGTTGGGAATACTGGGAAAACCTGTACCTCTATCTACCCCACCCCTGCAGGAAATGTTTTCCGCGTTATGAGATCCCATCCTTCCGTGTTGGCGCTCTCTGCAAATTAATATCTCTCCACTTTGTCCGTCTCACTTTATCTCTCCTCTACTCCCCGTCTCTTTCCACCCGCCTCGCCAATTCCTCCCCCATTTCCCTCTTCTCGTCGTTTTTCGCCTCAGTTCCGACACCGTCAGAAACACTGTTTACCTCGCTCTACCTTTTTCACTTAAACCAGCCAACTTGCAAAATTTATACATAGGCAGGTATACCTATATACATACCTTTACACCTATAACACATTCAGTTATTAAACTCTACTCCAAATCTATTCAATTCGTGATATTTCCTGAAACAATGAAAGTAGATTACACCAAAAAGGAATAGTTCTGTTTCTACTGCCCAAGATAACGTGAGCTAGATCGTTCAGATAATTTCAAGAAACATTTGTTTTACTTCTTCTTAAACTTTAAATTGAAGTTGATCAGAAGATGAAAAATTATCTAGATGAAGACGAGATAACGGCCAGATTATCTTATCTAGATAATATATAAGAGATAAATACATACGATTTCGATAAGGGGGTTAAAAAATCGTTTGGACGTAGATGAAATTGTTAAAGAATAATCTAGATGAAGATGAGATAATGAAAAAAAGATAGTTCTATTAGATAAGATGGATAAGATGGTGAAAAAAATCTTCGTTGGATCGGATATGATAAATTTGAAATAAATTAATAAGAAAAGTGATAAAAGATGATCAGTTAAAATTTTTTTATTGAGGTGATACTTATCTCAGATAAAATTATCAGACTGTCAAACGAGGGTATGAAAGAAAAGGAAGAAGAAAAAAATCGAGATTATTCGATTATTGACGATCGACTGCAGCTGGAAATTCCTCCTCATGCAAGATTCAATCTTATAATATATGTGATGGGGTTGGTTGCAAGTTAAATTCGAAGATTCGAATACATATACTCGAAGATCCAAGATTCAA
Organism: Macrophya alboannulata; assembly: GCA_949628255.1. Taxonomy (NCBI): domain Eukaryota; kingdom Metazoa; phylum Arthropoda; class Insecta; order Hymenoptera; family Tenthredinidae; genus Macrophya; species Macrophya alboannulata. Next base: position 19,944,339 of record OX451206.1, on the reverse strand, counting down.
AGATGAAGAAGAAGAAGAAGAGAAGGATCCTTTAGCTGACAAGACTAGCTATGCGAAAGAGACGCAGTAGACAATGAGATGAAGAGAGACGGTTGGTTGCCATGACTACAGTGAGCTTTTCTCCCTTACCCTCTATATCTCTGCTTTACTCCTCCAAACCCACCCCACCTAAATTCCCCTCCGCCCCCTTCATTCCCTCGGGGGATCGACTCGCTGGAAGGGTCTGTTACACGGGGATGATAATTTGTTTCGGAGTCTTCCTCCCGAACCCCTCCTCCTCCCCCTTCTCGCCGAGCCTTCTCTTTCCACCATTCTCTATCTGCCCTCACCACTACCGTCACTACCCCGCTTACGCCGTCCGGCATCATCCCCTAAAGCGAACGAGCGTTAACCCACCCCTAGGTCCCGAGGTATATGACTAAAGCATCGAAAGCCACCCCATAAAATTAATCGAGGATCCTCTAATTGGTTTTTATCGATACTTTGCGTATTTTTCATATAAATATAACATACCCATACCTATTTTTATTCTTTTTTTTCTTTTGCCGTACCGTATTTCTGTTTTGTTTTCATTCCTTTTTTTTTCATTTTTTATTTCTCGTCATCGCGTAGGTCGGAGGGGTGGGCGCTGTTATACCGGTAATATATATAAGCCGATTTGAAAGAAAACAAAAATTAGGAAAAAATCCAATCATTCTACAATATTTAGAAGAAAAAAAATTTTTCGGCGTTTGACGAATGAACATTATTTTTTTTTCTTCCGTTTTTTGGAACAATCAGTTTACATTGAATCCTTTCATTCCCGTTTTTGATTCAAAATTATCGCTATACTCTGTGTACATAGATCTTTAAAATACCTTGGTCTAATCCTGTGTTACAGTTTCGGTAAGTTTATCCTGCGAGAGAACAAGGTGAGAGTGAATCTGATTCAATGGAGTTCGTTGGTTGGTTGGTTGGTTGGTTAGGTATGGTGGGTAGGTGGATAGGTAGAACGGTAGGTAGCTGTAGGTAGATTTTCAAGGAAGGGATAACTGCGCCCGTGCGCCTTGAGTTGACTGAGCAAATCCTGAACAAAGGATATACTACCCCTCTCCGTTTTGGCCGTCCTTCCAACAAATCTTCCCTCTCGCACTAACGTTCGGTAAACGGAACGCGAAACGAGCCTTTGTAAGACTAAACGTTTTCCACCTTTTTCTCTTATTCAGGATCCGGAAGAAGAGAAAGGGAGCGAGAGAGAAAGAGAGAGAGAAAGAGAGAGAAGTAAGGACTTCTTTACCAAAAATTTGGCCATTTAATGAAAATGAAAAGATATTATCCAACGGTGATTATAAAGTGGGAAAGTTTTTTTTATTTTTTTTTTGTTTTTTGTTCCGAATTTGTTCTTTATATTATATCAACTTTGAAAGTATATGGATAATTATTGATGTGAAATTATTTATATACTAAATTTATCGTTTCTTGTTCAATAAAGTATGATATTAATCAAATCAGGACGTGAATATGTATCTACTACAGATAATTACACGCATACATAGGTTTACACGGGTTTGGATTACGCGGATACTGCCGGGGAAAGATTTGTCAGCTATATTTACTCGAAGTATATGAGATATGTTGGATATGTGCATATATATGTGTTTATATATCGTATATACCGATATGTATCGGTACACATCCTGCATGTAGCCGTTTCGTTGCCTCCTCTCGTCAAAGTAACGCGTATTATTTATGGTAGAGGTATATTACCTCGAAAGTTGTACGGGGCGTTCGACTGGCAACCTGTCCAAGGTAATTACGTAGCTAGAGTACCGTGTTCGCAGCTTTGATCATTTTTCCAATCGATAAATAAACATATTGCTTCTGCGCTTTGACCGCTTACCTGAAACAGACAAAATAAAAAATAACACGTCAGTATGCTTAATTTATTATCGATAGATTTAAATATACATCATATACATATAGGTATATTTTATATATATTATATAATGTATCTTAATAACCTCGCTGAGATTTTCGCCGGAATTCACTTAACCGAAAAAATTCGTCTCTAAAAGTTAGGAGAATATTTTATTCGATCGAAAATGTTCTTCCAAAAGTCGTATTTCAAGAGCACAGCTCAACATCTTAAGTCGTATCGGAGACATTTGGTATATTACAGGCATTTTTGGCAAGTCTTTTAGAAAATTTGTCGTATTTCATTCGTACTTTAATCCCACGTCGTATTTCAGGCATATTTCAGACGTATTTCATATTTTAAACATTTTTCTTTACGTCGTATATTATAGACGTATTTTAAACGTATATATCGTATTAGAAATGAATGTCGTATTTAGGACGTATTTGAGGAATATTTTCGACGCATTTTATATTTTAAACATTTCTTGTTTGTCGTATTTTAGACGATCTTTGAACGTATGTCGTATTCGAGACGTATCTTAGACACATTTTCAACTTATTTCATTATTCACACATTTTCGGTACGTCGTATTCTTGAGGTCTTTTGAACGGATGTCGTATTCGAGATGCATATCGTATTCAAGACATATCTCAGGCATAAATTGTAAACGTATTTCATATTTTGGACATTTTTGGCAAGTAACTTAAACAGATTAAGCTCCTATTCTCAACGAATCTTCTATCCAAAAGACATTAAATCCGCAATACGACATCTCCCAAACGCATACGCCGTACTAAAGACATATTTCAGTTTAATATTGAAGCGGGATCTAATTATATTCCAAGCATCTTGTATTTTGCACGTACCCATGCTTCAGGCGTATTTTATACACACGCACACACACACGGACACACGTCGTATTTAAAAGGTCTTGAGAAGCATTTGAATTGCACATATGCTGTCGACGATTTCAGGCTTCGGTGTCATCTGGATAGCCAGAAACTGATCATAACCGAGGGGAAGGGGAGGGAGGCGGGGATTTTTTTTGTTGGCAAAAAATTAATTGTCAATTTTTATACTCATTGTCCTCATAAGTAATCGCGATGGAATATGTAGGCTTGTAAATAAACTTTGCCGCTGGCCAGATCCCAGGAATGAATTCGTGCTTCTTGAAGAGTAACAAAAAGTGATCCTCAGCATCCGACATGGTTTGCGAGGCGAGTTCGCGACTCGGATATATAACTCTTTGCTAGGCTCTCCGCAAGTCTGCGGTGTGGATATACTTACATACCTATATACATACATACATACACGCAGCTGTTTTGTCTCGAATGCCTAGTTATTTTAATTGTCGGCGACGCGGGCGCCCCAAGGCTCGTTTCACCGTCCATACCTACAACCTCCGCTCCTTCCTTTGCCCGTTCCTCTTTTCATCCAAGTGCGTGATGCCGACGCCGAAGGCAGGGATGCCCTCACGTCCAGCCGCGCTCTCTGACCGTAAGCGGATCAAACGGAGTGAAGAACGAACACGCTCACCGGGCCGCACTCTTTGTAACGCGGTTGCTGGAACCGATGCCTGAGGCTTGCGAATGTGGCAAAGCGGAATCTGCTCCTCTTTCTTACTAGATTTGTTATTTATCGACCCCTCAAGTCTCGAACAAACTTTAACTACTTCATTCCTTCAAATATTTTCACCTAATGTATTCCCATTACGGAAAATACATTCTCTGGTAAAAACTGAGACGATTTTTCCTTAACCAAAATTTCGACGGACTTATACTTTTCAAATGAGAGAGAAAATAGAAGTTCGACCAATCTAGGCGCTCAGCGTGACCGTTATTTTTTTTATCAAAGACGGGCGGACCGCGGTATTGGTCAAACTTCGATTCACTCCCATTTGAAAACTATTAGACCCTCAAAATTATCGTAAAGGAAAAATCGTCTCCGATTTTGACGAGGAATAAAACCAGGTAATAAACACTGTCGAAAAATCTGATATTCGATAACAGATTATCTATACGTGTGTAAGTTCTTATTCATTCCACTTGAGGGCGGAACAGACCTGAATAAGAGTAACGACTCGGAGTTAGAAGCTCGCGATAGTATTTTGAAAATCGACAAAGATTCGCGTAGATATGTCGACGTCACCGTTTCATCCCCGGGTCATTTATATCGTTTCCTAACGTAAGAGCATTTCGAGAAGAACAGCTTCTTTTTCGAAGGGGCGTTTTATAAGGAGAGAAAGAAAATAGAAACTAGGAAATAGGAAAGAGTAAAAGAGGTAAGAGGGCGAGGTACGAGAAGAAAACACCGTACGACAAGAGAGAGATCTTTTCAATGTATAGGTATCCACACATATATATATATTACATAAACTCGTATCTGTGTGTGGTTGAAGAAGTTTGCCAGTTTTCCTACGATGGTAAGTTATCATAACAAACGTTCGCCAAGAATCTGCAGCAGTATTATGTATTATTCAATCCGAATCCGATATAAACATAGATCATATAAGTCGTATATATATGTATACATCATCCACGTATATCGAGAGTGAAATATCATTATTGGCCAATGGGAAAAATAGGATCCGTATATATATCCGAAGCTCTCCCTTATATTCGAAAGCTAGAAAATAGAAATGAGAATCTAAAGTCATCTATAACCTCGCGTCGTCTCTCTAACAATAGAACCGACTATCGGTATAGTTCCAGGACCGTAAATCTATTTCGGACGTTACCACTTAATTCGTACTTATATACCTATAATACCTATACATGCGTATCCATCCCACACATATACTTATACCTTCGTTTATATACCACTTACGTAATACATAAAAATCCAATAAACTATCAATCGACAAAATATATATATGTGTACGTATCTTTTACTATAATTAATTTTTCAATTTTATTATCATTAAGATCATAATGACTGCCTTCATTGTATAAGCTGCCCCCCCCCCCCCTGGCCCTGCAGCTTTCACGTTTACAAGGGTAGTTACAACGCACGTCCAACAAAGACCCACACAGAAAAATGGACACATATAGATATATATGTATACTATGAGGTATATATATACATATAATACATATTTTTGCGAAGAAAACACTTTAGCCGGGCATAAGTTTCTCCGGTGGTTTATTGACCTGGCAAGTACTGATTTATTGCCCGCTGACGGCGCGTAGCGAAAGAATCGATGAAGCCCTGATTCTGACAGGACAACTATTGCCCAAGAGATCGCGGGTCGAGGGGGGTGGGTGGAGGAGGAGGTGGAGGGTGAGATATGGCAGACCGTGCAGGCGACATGTCGATACTCCGACATATATATGTACATACATAGGTATATACTATATAGTCACTCTTGCCGTTAAGTACAGTCGGTCCAGGGAATTAAATAGTTAACTCTATACGGTGGAGGGGTTTTCCGAGTTGGTTATTTGTACGTATATGTATATGTACATACATACCTATATATATACCATGCAACTGTAGGTAATACCTGGGCTGTTAACCGTGCTTCGGTTAGTACGTATACCGCTCTGTATATGAGCCTCTAGCCATATCTTGTATGTGTGTGTATGTTGTGTGTGTATAACGCTCAAGAGAGAGGGAGAAGACTCGTGACTTTAATTTCACCCGCTTATTGTTCATATTTTTTTTTTTCTTAATTCGTTTTTTTTCTTTTTTCGTTTTCTTATGGATACGTTATCTATGTATATCCATAGGCTAGGGGTAAGTATACATTTCTCAATTTTTTTTTTTTTTTTCTTTACCTACAATCCTCCGAATATATGAATTACATATATACATATAAACACACTAATTTGATAGATAAATGCCATAAATATCATACATACATATATGATCTATCAAATCCCAGGTCTAATCCGTTCGGAATTTGGCGGCAATTTGGATATGAAGGAGATTGGGGTCGGGTTCTGGGCTGGGGGGGGGGGGGGGGAGGGGGTCCTCCCCCAATATTTCCCTCGACCCCAGCCCACCTTTTCCGGCGTACGAGTGAGTCTGGTGCATTTTGCATGGGTAGGTAATTTGATGATTATGCAAAGAGAGAGTGAGAGAAGTGGGTGGAAAGGAGAAGAGAGGAGAGAATGAAAGGGAGATAGATAGATTCCGAGAGAGGGAAGATGAGATTTAGTATAACGCAACGCGTAGGCGTGTATAGATAGACGTATACGTATTTACATACATATATCCATACAATATACATATATATATATATATATATATATATATATATATATATATATATATATATATATATATATATATATATATATATATATGTATATAGTGAATATACATATATGTATAAGTATACCGTTTAGTGCGTATGTGGCCCCCTTTTGCACGATTCGGATTTAGTGTGGTAATTCAGTACGACCGGTCGCAGCTGCCACCCCTATTTTCCGCTATCGCAATCCACCTCCCTCCCTTCCCCATCCCCAATCGCATCACCACATCCCTTTACCCCGCGGAATAATTCGGTCTAAACATGGACCAGCCTCGATACAAACATTTAAGTGCGTCTCTCAATGATATAACACATACCTATAGGTATATACGTATATGTATGTACCAGGGTGATCGTTAAAATTGAAAATTTTCCAGGCCGCTCCCCAAATCAACTCCAAATAAATAAAAACTAATCGTGTAATTTTTTCAGAATTTTATTTTAACATTTAACCCTTGACCACAGAGGATGAAATTTTCCATTTTAAATGTACGGGGTTTCGCGGTCTTTCCAGTTATTATTTTATTGTAGGACTAATTATGGGCCTAAGAATTTGAAATTCTCACAAATTAGTCTACTAGAATGCTGCTGCTTGGAAAAAAATTGCTACTTCCCTACCCTCGAATTTTTGTATGTGTTATCCCATGTCAATATGATGATTTTTTTTTTCTTCGATTTTATCGAATGTTGCTCAATAAAATATCGAAACCCCGGGTGCATTTTAAATGGAAAATTTCATCCTCGGTGGTCGAGGGTTAAATGTTAAAATAAAATTCCGAAAAAATTACACGATATTAGTTTTTATTTATTCGGAGTCGATTTGGGGGGTGGACCCGAAAATTTTTATTTTTAACGACCACCCTAATATGTATATGTCTATATGCATATACTGTACAGATACATATACAGCGAGGTATATACTATATGTATATATATATCTACACACAATATTTATCACAAGATGTACAGGTATTTCACACAGGTATACTTGTACAGGTATGTTACATATCACATATGGATACGAGATGAAAGTTACTCAGTTTGCAAAGAAAAAAAGAAAAAAATCCTCAAAGTATTATCTTTCTGGTAATGTGTTTATGGTCGAAAGGGGTGAGAGGGGATGAGCTACTTCGTATTAAATTCGTTGTACAAATGATCGTTTGAGAACCTCTGAGTGATGGAAGGAAAAGTGAGTTGGACGGGCGGGGGGAGGGGGAGGAAGCATGTATGTTGGATTGCATAACAACAACACTGCTGCGGGGGTAGAGGTAGAATAGGGGGAGGAGGGAGGGAGTTGGTAGCGAGCGAGTGAAGCGAGCGCGGGGGTTTCCGCGTATACCCTATCCACTATAGCGCAGCGGTATATAGTAGATCGATAAATGTTTCCTCCGTCGCGTCGTGTGCCATAGCTCGACGGAGCGGCAACATTCAACCCCCCGTATGCCCCCAGCCGCCCCCGATACGCCGCCAACTCGCTTCTATTGCAAACCGTGCAGCACCCCTTGCCCCATGCCCGATGCCCCATTCCCTATTTTCCTTGCCCCACCACCATTCCGGGAAAACACACGCTCGTGTCCCAACCCCGTTTTAACCTCTCGCGTATATAGCCAGTCAGTTCGGTAGCAACATCCCCCTTCGTACCATCAACCCTGTCACCATTTACCTCCCTCTCTCGCACATCCTCGCACATACCTATATTATACTACTCCTCGCGTACACCCAAATTATACCAATTTGTCTCGTTTATTTTCAAACGGTTACGCGCGCCAACTCTCTTCTCTTCCCTCCCCTCTCGCTCTCTCGCTCGCTGAGTTTTTTTTTTTTTTTTTTATTTTTTCGTTTTCTTTTTTATCAGTCTACGAGTATATCTGCAGTTACTACATACGTAGTATCGGAGTTACGGGGAAAAGACAGGGAAAACGAATGATGATTGGTTACTTGATTGATTGATGGATAATTGATGATGCGCGAGATATATGTTGCTATAGATGATGCGATTTTATTCCGATACAGAATTTTTACAGTTATTATATTTCGTTCGTCATTAATAATTGTCGCGGATTAATTTATACATGCGATCTATCAATTCCCCCACCCCAACCCACGAGAAAAAAAAAAAAAAAAAAAAACTTTTTGCTTGAGATGATTTTTTGTTTTTTTGTTTTTGAATTATTTTTTTTTTTTTAAGAATCTGATCCCTCCAGTTCTTGGACTCAATTTTATTACTGACTGCAGAATATGGGATTTCAATTTCGAACTAAATCGGATAATATGTTGAAGTTCTTTTTCATTTTTTTTTTTTTTTTCTTTTATCTCTGAATTGCGTAAGTAAAAATTTTCTATGAATTATTCGTACCTCTTTCTTTCTTGTTTCTTCTTTTTCACAGATCACAATAAAATTGAAGGCAAATCGTTGCACGCTGCAGACTATTGTATCACGAAAAAAAGAAAAATTAAATAAATAAACCAAAGCGATCAGACTGCTATTCACAGAGGACTATAATAATACTATATACACACATGTATATCCTTGAAGTCTTGATCGGTATTTTGAGTCGTAAGGATCAGAGAGATGAAGAGAGGAATTGAGAAGAAGAAAAAGGAAGAAAAGAAGAAAAAATAAAAAGAGACGGAAATAAATTGACCGTTTCATTTTATACCCCCCCCCCCCCCCCCTCACCCCTTCAACATGAATTGATCTCGAATTGCTATAGCTATATATATATATATAGTTGAAAATAATCTTCAGACTTAATTCGACGTCGATATATATACAGGGTGTATCAGGTTGAGCGCACCGAAGTATGTGGGTAGATTCCTTGAGTCATTCTAAGACTAAATTCCCTTTACCAAAAATTCGAGGGCCTAATAGTTTCTGAGTTATAGAATATCTTAGTTGACCAATCACAGGGCTTGGAGCTGGCCTATTCAGGGCCGTGTCAAAAGAATAAAATAGGTAGTGCCCATGGGTGTGAGCCCGTAAAATTTTATTTTCCTTTTTCGAAGGTGACATCGACTCATTTTCGGGAAATGTCCTCGTATAGCATACGTCTTCCTTATCTGCGTCCTGGCTCTTTGCTTCGTAGTTTTCAGCGTCCAGGTCATCCGCTTCGTAGTTTTCGGAGTCCGGGTCATTCGCTCCGTGGTTTTCGTCCTTTAGGTCATCCGGCTCGTCGTTTTTATTGTCCAGGTCCTGCACGATGAACCTGGAAGATGAAAGCAACGCAGATGACCTGGCGCCAAAGACTACGAAGCGGATGGCCTGGACGCCGAAAACTACGAAGCGCATGACCTGGACGACGAAAATTACGAAGCAGATGACCTGGCGTCGAAGACTACGAAGCGGATGACCTGAAAGACGAAAACTACGAAGCAGAGAGCCAGGACGCAGATAAGGACGACGTATGCTTTACGAGGACATTTCCCGAAGATGAGTCGATGTCACCTTCGAAAAAGGAAAATAAAATTTTACGGGTTCACATCCATGGGCACTACCTATTTTATTCTTTTGACACGGCCCTATATAGGCCAGCTCCAAGCCCTGTGATTGGTCAGCTAAGATATTCTATAACTCAGAAACTATTAGGCCCTCGAATTTTTGGTAAAGGGAATTTGGTCTTAGAATGACTTAAGGAATCTACCCACATACTTCGGTGCGCTCAACCTGATACACCCTGTATAAGACAAGTGATCGCGGCGGTGCCGGTGCCCCTCTGTAGATTGGTTATAATAAAGATTCGTCCACTTTTAATTAGTCCTCTCGAATAATATTGACGCGAAAGAATATATAGATATACAGTATAGCTTATAGCTTTTTTTTTCGCTGATTTTTTTTTTTTTCGTTTCTTCTCGTCGTCGTTTTTCGCAAAACCAATGAATAAATCTCCGCGTCAGGATCAGTCGTACATATACATATATTGAGGAGAAGAAGAAGATCAAGATACAAAAAACAAAAAAAGAAACATTGAAAATCTTATAGAGAGTTCGAAAAACAAAAGAAAAAAAAAAAAGAAATTTGGTTTATTGTTATAGTATTCGCGGTTTCGTTGATGAGGAGCCGTTAATTCACGATCACCTTTTCCTTCGGAGGTACTGATCGGTTTATACTCTTTACTCGCTTTACCAGCTTTATACCTGTACGTGTTATACCTTGTACAGATGTGTGTGCCTTTATACCTTATGGTAGGTATATATATACTTCCCATACTAATACAGGAGGTAGAAGGCTAACTTCCCGAAGGACGAACTAACTAACGGACTTCATAAATCCAGTAGAACGACGCGCTAATGAAGACGAATGTCCGCTCCGCTGTCCGCGCTACGCCACCATATACCCTCCACCCACCCTGTCTGCATTCTATACCTACTCTGCAACGAGGAACGGTTCAGTTTGTCCCTTAAGAGCCTCAATTACCCGGTAAACTCTGATCGATAAATAAATTTGCTTTTTTTTTTTTTTTTTTGGTTTTTTTATTCCTCATCGGGTTATTCGTAAATCGAAGCTTTTATTTCAGTCAATATTTTTTCAAAACCAAAACCGAAAAGAAGAAAAAAAAAAAAAAAAACACAGACAGAAATATCCCTCGTGTGGGTATTGCTGCGTTTATATTTTTATCTATCTCTTTATATCTTTTTTTTTCTTTTATACGTAACAAGCTTTGACTATCACGGATAAGTTTTTTTTTTTTTTTTGATTTTTTTGTTTTTGGGGTTGCAAAAGCGGGGTACAAAAAATAAAAAAAAATAAACGAAGAGAGGAGACCAGAAATATTGGCGGATCGAATTTAAGCTGCAGTTTATACGTTGGCATTTATCGCGCGTACGAGATAAGTCCCAATTAGAGAAAAGCTGCGGGCAAGGGATTCGCCCTTTTTCTATCCCTCTTTCACATAAATATCAAGTTATTTTTATATTCCTTTATATATGGATGGATGTACGCCGGGTGAATGTGCAGCAACAGGTTAAATACGTATGTACATACGTACATATGTATATATACATACATTATACACACGTACGATACGCACACGATAATATGTGAAAAAGAATTATATGCATACAGGGTGAGTCTTATCAAAGGTCTAGCCTCAGTTGCTATAAAAACATGATTTTTGGGAAAGCAAAATGTGCGATCCCGTAAAAATTGAATTTACAGGACTAAGCTGGCATGCGCAGTGTGAAAGTTACATCTGGTTTTCTAGCCCCCAGTCGTTCCATCAAAAAATTGTAAAATAATTTCTACTGCTACGGGAATGAAAGCTTCTGAATTGAAAAAAAAAGCTGCGTCAATCTCTTCAAATCCCATTCCAAAACGAGGGTGACAAAAGTTTTAGTTTAAATCCTCGATATATCTACGATGCAATGCACATTTGGTATACATTTTAAAACACTGAGCTTTCGAAAAGCTCCTTCCGTCATAAAGTTCAAATTGATCGGGTTTAAAAATTTTCCAGCCAATTTTCGTATAGCATTTGTCGAGCTTCAATTACAGCTTTTTTGGAAATCAGTTAATGCCTTCTCAACAGTAATAAATTATTCGAAGTATATATTATATATATATTTTTTTTTTGTGTTCTTGTGTTTGATTTTTGATTTTAGGTGTGGTTATTAAATTCTACCTGAACCGCGGTGTAGATGTGAGGTTATAGGTGTACGTAATTATAACACCGAACCATTTGCGGGGAGTTGGGTGTAGCGGGTTTTCGACCCCCTCCTTCCCTCCTGCCTCTCTCTACCTCTCTCGCCGACTAATTAGTATATGACGAAGTAATTAGCCGGATGAATAGAGACGCGTTACGGTCTTCGCCTACCTTCCTGCTTTCCTGCTTTCCTGCCTTTCTGCCTACCTATACCTACCTTCCACGAAGCCCTGAGTGCTTTCGTGTTGATTGCCTACTCCTTTACCTATTCGAGTTAAACGCCTTCGACAGCTACGTGCCTGTGTGTGTGTGTGTGTGTTTCCGAATTTTCAGAAGTACACCCTTTCTCAGACGTGTTTGAGGCTTCCGCGAGAATATATGTATAGTAGGGTCTGTCATTTTAGGGCAACTTTTTTTTTCAACTTACAAACAGGTTGTATACTTGCGGGAAGGTAAAATAAGAAGCCTGATAGAATTTGAGACCGTAATATTAATATTAAGAGGTGCCTCATCGCGAATTTCTATTTCCCATTTGAATAACACGGAAAATGTTCTAGTGGCACACTTCAATTTTTATATCTCAAGTACAAATCTACTCAGAATGATTCTGCATGGCTACTTTTGTTCGAAATTGAACGCTCTACAAAAAAGGTCTCTTGGTCTTTTTCGATAAATCTAGCTGTTTCGAAGTTGGTTGTTGGCTATCAATGGTAATTAACCAATAACTAACTTGGAAATAGTTAGATTTATCGAAAAATACAAAGAGACCTTTTTTGTAGAGCGTTCAATTTCGAACAAAAAGAGCTATGCATAATCATTCTGAGTAGATTTGTACTTGAGATATAAAAATTGAAGTGTGCCACTAGAACATTTCCCGTGTTATTTATATGGGTAATAGAAATTCGCGATGAATCTCTTAATATTAATCTCAAATTTTAACAGGCTTCTCATTTTACCTTTTTGCAAGTAAACAACCTGTTTGTAAGTTGAAAAAAAAGCTTTCTCAAAATGACACACCCTAATGTATAGGTTCTTAAATTACGATATTTAGTTATATTTAAAGGCAATGTTGAAATATTTGTACCTGTTTCATTGGCAGATTAAATATTGACACGATTTTGAAAATTGGGAATGAAAAATTGTAAAAACTAATAAAAAAAACGAGAAAAAAAAATCGAGGGATGTTCAGTCCGATGACAAAAGGCTCGTGTGTCAAATTCCGTCAAGATTTATCGGTAATCGTTGAAGTCACGATTTTCTTGGACTTTGGAACCGCCGCGATTTCGAAACGGTAGGCGTTGATGAACTGTAAAATAATTTTTGCTATGAAAAAGAATGAACTGATTTCAGAAAAAGCTACTTGAAACTATTTAAATTGTATCCACAAATTAGCTAGAATATTTCGAACCAAAGAATTTCAAATTTGTGAGGAAGAGAGCTTTTTTGAAGCTCAGAATTTTAAATGCAATCAAAATGCTCCTTACATATCAAGCTTTTCAATTATTCAAACATTTCCGACCCATTTGTTGATCCAATTTGAAGAAATTTACGAAGCTTTTTCTAAATTCGGATGCTTTGTTGTAAAAGTTTTTTGAAAGCTAAAAAATTTTATCGGGGTACAAGTTTTTTTACGGTAATCTACATTTCTGCAAAACGTGAATTTTTACCAAACCAAAAATCGCGCTCCGAAAACCGACAAAAGCGAATCGACTGTTGAAAAAAAAGCTCTGTGGTTTATTAGATAACCGATTTTTCCAAATTTCTGTAGTGCAAAAAATCATTTGATCACAGTTCGTGTTATTTTATCACAGCTTGGGCACACATGCTGCGCAAATTCAACTTGCGGAATGAATCTGAACCTGTAATGATACGATAAGCGATAAAATTTAACACCGATTAAACGGCGGCGAAATCGTTACACCCGAGCGTTTGATGACCGTCGAATCGTTCGGTTTTCAGTTCACGAGATACAACGAGGCTTGAAGAATTGTCGCGGTGAAAAATATCTAATAGAAAAAAAAATGTGTAAAAAATTTGCGAATCATTTGAAAATCTTGAAATTTTATTTGAAATATCGAAATTTTGAAAATTTTCTTTACACATACGAGCGAGTTGAGCGCATAATTCAGTTGCGTAATGTGGATGGAAGATGCGGGCGGTCCTCCATCGCTGTTCCAACGCATCTATTTTCATTTTACAACTACCCATGTATCACACATATGATGAAGCGTATGTAGACGTGTAGAAATGTAGATCTCATCTGAGCCCAAGACCCCCGCGGCTAGAGTATCTTTTATTCTTTTTGAGCAACCGGATGTCGGCCACCGACTTCCGGGTAAGCCGAATAAAAACTTTGTAAGTTAATCCCTAGACGCGTGGTAGGACGCTTTATTCCCACTTCTTTAAAAAGCGGGGGTGGACGGAGAGAAGAGCATTAAAAAAAAAACGAAAAAAAAATTAGAAACTTTGAATACGTCTGAAAAAAATTGGGCCGGGTTAAAGTCCGAGTTTTAAGACTCCCGAAAGGTAAAAATCGCGAAATTCAATATTTAATTATCGAATAGAGGTTTTCAGAAAAACTGTTTTTCCGAAAATTTGCATAGTCGATTTAAAAAACTTCAAATCAAAAAACACCAAGGATTAAAAATTCGGAAAGCAGAAGATCCGAAAGGCCAAAACCTCCATCAAATTTTCGGATTCTTAGACTTTCGGAGTTTTGGACTTTACGAGCTTTGAGCTGTCTGCTATTTCAAACTTCAACAATTCTAAAAGTTCTAAATCGTCTGAAATGAATTCCTAATTTTGTTTGTACGGAGGTTTCGAAATTCGGAACATCAACCCAGCCCCCAAAATATCCAATATCGACAATTTTGGAAAAAAAAAGAAGAAAGAAAAATAGAAAATCGTACGTAGGTACGTGCCAGGGGTACCAATTTATTTATCGGACGCATATATACGTGCAACCACCGCCTGCAGATAATTATCTACCTCTCTATTTCCCACAAAAATAACCATCAATTATTCTATGTACCCTATACCAACCCTTTATAACGCCTCTGGGAAAAATTTACGTGTGCAGTGATTCGACCAGCATATACACCCGATGGCGTTCGTCGACATGTTGCACCACACAGTCACACGAATTGTACCAGCTGTTTATTGCCCAATTGAGTTTCTAGTTAACAGGTCAAACCTGTGGGGACCACTCCGCACTATCAGTCCTCTAATGATCATTGAGGTATTTTTATTTTTTTTTTCGTTTTACTTTATCTAATTTTTTTTCTTCAATTTTTCCAACGCCGGAGAAGAAGGTCGAAGTAGAAGTCGAGAGTGGATCGTTGTGTAAGCTGCACCATGACTCCATAACGATTTAGCTTAACCCAAGGGACTTCTGGCATGTCCTCGAACCCACCCTTAACTTCTCCCTTTAATATTAATTTCGTTAATGAACTGACGAATTTCCGGCTACGATATGGCGAGGATGAGGCTAGACGATGTGCCCCTTTTTTGTCTGGATATAATAATAATTGGACCATGAATTGTTTAATGGTAGTGCCATTTTTATTTGGGGAGATTTACTTACCACTCGGGCTTTTTAATGTTTCATTTTGAATTTTGTGCAGCTAGAGAGAATCGCTGTCAAGTATTCGTCCCCTTGGTCGCCGTGTCCCTTGGGGCTAGATCTCCACGTGGCTTTCAAATTACGTAAGGTTCTTTTTTCCCTAGGAGATTGACAAAGCGGTGTGGCGAAGGGAAAGGGAATAGAGCGAGAGAGAGAGAAGGAAGAGAAAAGGAAGAGAAATGACAAAAATAAAAAGAAAAAATGAAAGCGACAATAGCCCTTGCTGCAGACATAAAGAGCCAGGATCAAGGCAGAGCCTAAGGAGCTGTAAGGAGTTGGAGTGAAACTTGAATGTTTCCGGACTTGTTATAAAGAAGGAGCTTTTTGGTCTGGTTTAAGTCACTCCGGAGTAAAACTGAGAAGAGAAGAGAAGAAGAGAAAAAAAAAAAAAAAATTAAAAAGAATAAAGAAATGAGTGCGGATGGAAAGTTGCGGCGATTTTTCAGCCCTAAACACGAGGGAGGCGTCAATTAAAGACATTAGAGACCTCGGAGGACGTTGGACTCATCAAAAACCAGAATCTAGAAGCATGGTGGTGGATAAATGGGACAATAGCTTCCCGGGTAACTGGAACTGGAGACAAATGCCTGAAGCACTTTGACGAGGGAATAGAGAAAAGGGAAATTGTAAGTTAGGGGATGGGGGTAGGAGGATAAAGACGCAGGGAATTCTACGAACGAGAGCTTTGACGAGGGAGAAAATTGATGGAGACAACTTTCCCAGCACTGCAGGGAACGACCAGGAGTCTGGATTGCATTCCAGTTGATTCTGATGCCAGAGCTTGCAGGGAGGCAGTGTGAGGGGTTGAATAACCGCCGGGATATTAGGAAAGGGCAATATTAATTGGCAGTCAAATCGTTTCCCGAAGTTTAAGGCCTTCAGCTTTTCCCAATCCAAAGTCGAAGTACGTTCATGTAATAATTCCTCTCTAGCATCATTCGACTTTGAAGACAGATAGCTCGTCATTTACAAGGCGCTGATTAGTATCAGGAATGGTTTCGATTTCCAAAATTTGAAAAGCGCGTATCTCAGGTCTACGAAATTACAGTTTACGTTGGATAAAATCAAGACAATAAAAACGCCGTTCATTTGTGCACCCTGAAAAAATTCGAGACTTCATATCCGAGTAAAGTTCTTTGTTTGCGTTCGAAGAAGAAGAAAAAAAGAGGAAGAAGCCCGAAGGACCCGACCGGGAGGGGATTATCTGTCTTCCAAGGCATAAAAATGTCCCAAACAAAAAAAAAAAAGAAAAAAATAACACAAAGACTACGAAATTTAGTCGGAGGAGTGAGTCCGCCACGTGTCTATCGAAACTGTAGGGGTTTGATGAAGAAGACCGAGAGATAAATGGAGAAAAAGCCGAGCTGGTAAGAGAGGGAAGATCGTCTTCCGTCGAGCAGAACTATTTCCCTAATTGGAAGGTTACAGCGGTCCCCTGAGAGAATCGAAAAGCTTTTGTCAAAAATTAAGCAGAAATTGTAAGAGCCGATGAAACTTGAGTTACTACGACTCAGGAATTTCTGTATACTTAACAGTTTTTCACGGATTGCGAAACTGTTAATTAGTGAAAATGTTGCCGTGTTAACCGAAGCCATCCTTCCCGTTAACGGGTTGATATGCGTGTGGAGTAGCGATCAGAGACAATGCCAACAACGGTGATAATGATAACAGTATTAATAACGATCGTAATAACTGCGGGTTGGTAGTACCATGGAAGCTACCCGAAATAGGCTAGGGTCCCGTCACTCCGAGGGGATGGAAATATCATCCTTTGCCCGAAAACCCCACCTCCCCATCCCAGCTCATACTCTTCGTACCATCCACTTCCTACGGCATCTATCGGCGAGAGGCGAGGGTGTACATCGCCCTTTACTTCACCCGCATATACAAGGTGGTACAAGTAAAGTATACTACGGCCAAATTCAAGGTGGTTAATTTTTTGCCGGAAGAAGATCCTGAAGTGACGATTAGTCGATGATATTTCCTGGGTCGAAAAGCTCGGCCCGTGGTTAGAGCCTTTCAGTTATTATCTATCACTTTTTTGATAGAAAAACAAAACTGAGAAGGACATACAAAAGGACAAATACCAGATAGAATTTCACGTTTTTTTTTTGACCACCCTATTTGTAGCGAGTTAGGGATGAAGCGGAGAGGGTTGGGGCGAGTCGGTGCTGCGACATTTAATTATTTCCACCCTCCACGTTTCCAATATCAGAAGGGGAGCAGGAACAGCAGGCTGGTCAAGTATTGTCTCCGATTTTGGACTGCGAGTTAGGTATCGCTTCTGGAGTATATAGGCGGTGTAGTGATATACCTCTGTAGCATTTTGGACTCGATTTGTAAAGCTGAGGATGTGAAAATGAAGGTAAGAAAAGCTCGTTAGCTTGCATATTTCTGAAACAAATCCTGACGACGTTCTGCTAAGGGATGGGATTTTTTATTATTTTTTTTCTTCTTTCTGTTTCTAAATCTGAAGACATTCCCGAATTAGATTTGCTCTCGGAATCGTTCGGGTAGTTGTAAAGAGCTGTGCTTAGGAAAGGTGCAGGATAGGTACTACTACTGTACACCCTCGATAAACTTAACCCCTCTGCTGCGCAAACACTCGAGCGAAGCCAACCACCCGTGGGATGTTGAATATGATAGAATGGGTTCTTCCCCTAACGCAACGAGGACGCTAATACCGCATGAGAAATGCGGCATATAATGTATTACCATACCTTCATCCCCTTTACTCTAACCATCCTCCGGCGCTTCTACTCTTTCATCAAAATCCATTTTCAATCCCTCTCAGTCTC
Source organism: Macrophya alboannulata (assembly GCA_949628255.1). NCBI lineage: Eukaryota > Metazoa > Arthropoda > Insecta > Hymenoptera > Tenthredinidae > Macrophya > Macrophya alboannulata. The sequence goes on along the minus strand of OX451206.1, from coordinate 19,926,128 downwards.
GCCTACTGCAACGCTTACTCAATAACATTATATTAAATGCACACTTATCTACGGAGGGAAGCAAGTGATTTTTACCACTAGCTCCATTTTTTTTTCTTCAAAAAGTATATAAATCACGAACTTAAGGGTAGAAAACTTTGTCATCGGAAAACAGATGATGGTTTGATCAGAAAATCAATTTTTTGCCACTTTAAGTAGAGACATTTGTCATTTTTCTTTGATGAACCTTCTCATTCGAGGGATGATGTGGTGATATAGAAAATGAAAGGGTTGTTGATATGGAAGGTATCGGAAATGAAGATCTGAAGTTCAGTCGAGAGTCTGCAAAAAGTTTCGGAACTCATTAGAAATCTTTTCAAGTCACTCGCGACAGCTTTAAATACAAAAGCCCTCAAAAGTCATTCGAAGTTCTTTAAAGTTTTTTTAAGTGTCTAAGATTCGCTGAAAATCACTCAATATTGACAGGGACTTCGCTGAATCTAACACAAGGTTTTATTACAAATTGCCAAAAGTCTGTATGACACTTTGAAAGTAGCTACCGATTATTTAAAAATCGTTTACGACCAAACAGCGATTTTCTCATAAGTCAACTATAATTAAACGAATTGATTTTTTAACGTTCTTTCTCTCTCCAAGCTCATTTCAGAACGCGTTGGAAAATTTTTCAGCATGCTTTCGGCATGTTTTCCTTCTTTATAGCTCATTTCAGCGCCCCTCTCAATGTATTTCAACTTATCCCAACGATTTAACAAACAATCCCAACATGTTTAGGCGCTTTCCAGATCATTTCGGCTTCTGTTTCAGTTAACTTGAATATGTCAGATTATTTCAGCATGTATTCACGAGTTTCAGCCCATCCCAGCGCCTATTTCAGCAATTCTCAGCTGTTATAAAGATGTCGTAACTAATTCCATGAAGTTTTTGTCTACTTCACTTTCTATCTCAGAATTTTTTAGCTGATTTTACTACATGGTGGCATGTTTCGGCTGATTTCAGTGCATGTTCGAGAATTTTTTAGCTAATTTCAACATGTTTTCGTGAGCTTCAGCCCATCTCAGCGCCTGTTTCAGCAATTCTCACCTAATTTATAAATATTGAAACTGATTCTATAAAGTTTTTGCATATTTTAATGCTTGTTTCAGCATTTTTCAGCTAATTCTACTACGTGTTGACATGTTTCGGCTCATGTAAGTACTAGTTTCCTTGATTCCCAGCTAATGAGAAGGTGTTGAAGCTGATTCTACGAAGTTTTTTTTTGTACTTAAGTTCTATTGAGTTCATCTTTCAGCATATTTCAGCTACTTTTGCTACATGTTGGCATCTTTTGGTTCATTTGAGCGCCTGTTTTAGTGATTATTGGTTAATTTGAAGTTGTCATGGCTGGTTTTTCAAATTTTTTCGTACTTCAGTTCTAGTTAATTCATGCTTCAGCATGTTTGATCTAATTCTACTACATGCTGGCATGTTTCATCTCATTTAATTAATTCACTTTGGCACAAATTTTACGATTTGGAGGTTTACCAAGTAATTCAAAATGATTTTGTGACAGTCTAAATAACATTGTAAGCCAAAATTTACCTGTAAATTTAAAATGAAAAGGAATATGTGTTACGTTTTAGATGCTGATACGAATAACATCTGAAACAGGAACTGGTATGTGTGAGTACACATAAACTGACACATACCTACGTATACATCATAGATATACATACAGAGGCAGTTTTCCAAGGCTGTAATATCATGCCAGGGCGTGATTTTATACGTCGAGAGATTTATCATCCGTTTGGTCTCATAGCGAGGGTAGGTAGGTAGGAAGGTAGGTAGGTATGCAGACACGCGAATGTTAACGTAAAAGGGATGGCTGTGAAGGCCCTGAGCCGAGAGCCGAGAGGGGTGGGTTTGGTATATTCATTACTTTTCATTTACGCAGGGCTGTCAGCACGCGCCTCCGTTAAAGTGTAAAAGTGCCGAAGCATCATAGTCATATGTGATTCACGCAGGGTAATCACGATTATGAATATATCTATACAGCTATACAGATATGCCTGACTATGTAGGATGAATTTTGCTGTCCAAAAATAACAGATAAAATTTAAAAAATGCGGCTGACCAAGACGGGCCAGACCTAAAACTTCCCGCCCAAACCTTTCAAGTTAAAAAAACGTTATTTTCAATTTTTACTCTTCAAAAAACTTTGAAACTACTACTTGACCGATTAACTCCAAAATTCAGTTAGATTTGAGTCTTGGTATACCTTTTCGATCGCCGTAAGAATCATTCGAATCGGTTTATTCGTTCGAAAGGTATCGTCCGACAAAAAAAGAAATTTTTGTCATGCAATATCTTTTAAACTAATAGTTCGATTTTGATGAATCTTGCGGCAATCGAAAGGGCTATCCAAGACTTGAATCTGAGTAAGTTTTGAGACTAATCGCACGGATAGTTTGGGAGTTATGCGCTAAAAACGTAAAAAAAAATTTTTTTTTTAATCTTTATTTTTCGAATAACTTTGAAACTATTCGACCGATCGACTCCAAAATCTAATCAGACCTAAGTCTTGATGAACCCTTTCGATCGCCGCAAGAACCATTCCAATTAGTCGATTCAACAAAATGGGACACCAATTCAAATTTGGAAAAAAAAAACGACAAAAGGAGCAAGAAATAAAATACATCAAAATTAACGTTATCTTTTAATAAAATGATAAATTTTCGATCATCCACATCGAATATCGAGGATACCTATATTTGTACGAAATGTACCTACGGCTGGAATATAATTTGAAAATAAAACGAGCAGAGAAATACGAGGGGGAAAAAAAAAGCAGTAAAACAAAAATTGTATTTCTCCCCTCAATTTCGATAGTTATAATTATGCGATTGGTAACCGAGTTTCGTTTAACGCGGGCAGAGAACCATGTATAGACTATAAAGAGTCTGCGGGGTGTAGAGAGTACAGTGTAATTACCTGACGTGTGGTATAAAATCGTTATTTGGTTACGGTAATATTTGAATTCGTTTACGTTATTAGCAATAGCCGATCAGCCGAGTTAACGTTAATTCGAACATCCGCGGGTACCGAATTGAAATTATGTCGTTCCATTAATATAATATCACTGCATATGTGTATTACATTCTATACTCTATAATATACAACCCAAAAATGAACCCGTTCCGATCTCTACCCTGTTTCACCCCTCCATTAAAATTTTCCCTGAAATTTTGATAACCAAATAACCATTTTGAGTCACCTATCCGCATTTTTTGGTGCCTTCTTCTCCTTCGATTTTAATTATTCTATTTCATTTTTTGGGGTAGAAGTGTCACATTTTTAAAATTTTTTTCTCACTTCAAACGTGCTCATCTGAAAAGCACATTTTTATTTCCTGCTATACCATCGAAGCAGATGCATGAATAGATGGGAATTGAAAAATTGTGTGAAAAAAAATCTAAAAAAACCAAAAAATGAAGAAAAAAAAGGCAGATTCTCTGCAGGTGCGATGTCAATAAATTTAAACGCACTGCACATACGCGCGTATGTTAAAAAAATTTGTATGTGTGTGGGTAGGTATGCGAACAGAGAGATCTGGGTGCTGTACCGATGCAACGCGTTATGTATCGCCCACCGGTATATACGGAGTTCAGAGCTGATATAAACGCGCGAATGCACGCGGCTGCACTTTACAGAGGGGCTCATTCGACGGGCATTACAAACGGTCGGGTAATTTCACATTTTAATTAACCGCGGTGGCTAATGAAGGCTAATTACGATGCTAATATTTGTTCAGATGCGACGCGAAAATTTTACACCCATCCCCCGAGCTGTACGTATATGTATTTACGTACGTATAGCATACCGTTTCGCTGTACCCTATCCCCCTATACATACGCGCGTATACCGATCGACGTAGCAACAAAATTAAAAGCACAAAACACAAAATTCATGTCGCGTTTTCATTACCTCTCTTCGACAGATCAGTGAAAAAAAAAAAATTTAATCACCGGGTTCAAAGTGTGATAGTTGATGATTTTTTTATTTTTTCCAAATTTTCCAATGTGTCATCGATTCGTTAACCGGGATTAGTTTTTGCACGTTCGAAATAGCCGGTATTGTAATTAATTGATAACCTGAGAGCGAACGTATGTGTATAATGCCTGGTACCTTATACTGTGTACGTCTAGAACGTGAGCTAATCCTATACCTAATCGTAAACTGGCAATCGAACAACGTTACGATCACTGTGAGAAACTTGAATAGAGAAGATTATATCTAGCCTCTCCGTAGACGTGGTGCAAATTTATCGTGCATTTGATCTTCACGTTACACACTGCAGTGTTACAATACGGGGAAGAGTAATCTGCGGACTAACGTGTACAGGTGAATTTAGTCAGTTTGGGTAAAATTATATCCACTCAATTCTGATGTTCAGATTTTTTTTTTTTTTTAATATGAAGTGGGAATGGTTTTTCTGTTTTTTTTTTTTGCAAATCACATGCAAATCAATCGAAATTATTTGAGATTTTATAGAGTTTCATCCAAGTGGCACCGTCCATAAAAAACTCTTTCAAAATTCGGAGGAAATATTCCTGAATTATATTATTTTCTTCTTCAATATCGTTCGAAATTTATTTCAAAGTGTTAATTTTCAGTTGGTCTTTTTTTCGAGGGAGGGCTGGCTTAAAGTTCAGAATTTTATGAGCCCGATCGTTCAAAATTTCGAATTTGTTTGAGAAGATGTCGAATTTTCAGAAGCGTTAAAGCTTAGGATATTAAAATCCGGAAAGCTTGGAATGGAGACATCTCAACGTTGAGAAAGTTCAAAACTCCGAAAGTCTAAAAATGCGTGAATTTCAAGTTCCAAAGTTTCGGCCTTTCGAATCCTTTAGCTTCCGAAATTCAGAACCTTTGGTGCTTTTTAATTTGAAGTTTTTGACATCGCCTATTCAGACTTTCGGGGAAATACTCTTTCCAAAAACTGTATATCAAAATTCGGAATTATCACCTTACAGGATTTTTCAAATTCGGAACTTCCCCTTCCCAGCAAATTCCTGATCGTAACTAACACGATCAGTAAGTAAGGTGCCCATAGTTCGATGGGCTACGCTCTTATAGGCGGATATTTATACCCTGAAATCGTTTGACGTTAAATGGGATGGAAAATCGCTGTGATCGTGGATGTGACCTGAGGATAAGCCCGGCGATGATAACGGTGTGACGAGACGATGTCAAGGATTCGGTGTAAAAGCTCGTTCCTATCGTGCGCAGTACGGGCATGAAGGTACTGGCACATATACATACATATCACAGCTGGATAACCACCATGAAATATTCCACTAGGCTCGCGACCCTACCATACGTGGTTGACAAGTGATGCTCAACAAGATTCGCATAAGCAGGTGAACCGGCCTAATTCTTTAACACCATAGTCGAACGAACTCAAACACGAAATCCTGACGATTATCGACTACCGATATCGAACTCTCTATAGATTGAAAAAAAGTCTGTATACTATATCTGAACGTGACTCCGTCGTAGAAATGCAGGGATCGTATGGGAAAGTTGGAGAAGATACTGGGAACTTGAACGGCTATATCCTCTTGGTTCATCCTTGAAATCTAATAAGGAGATGTGCTGAAGTGCGGATTCGCACTTCCTACCAGGTGGATAAATTCCTGGCAAAATTCTTAGCGAGGCATTTAATCTAGAGACAAGATTTCGTTATTGTATTTACTAGGGGGCACCCCTCGCGGTTCAGCAGCGTTCACCCTCTCAGACCGAAGAGAAGTAGAAGAAGGACGAAAATAAGAATGAGAAGATCCGGGTCCCCTAAGTTGTAGAAATCCACTTGGTACGTGACACGCGCCTCGATCCTGCAATTAGCAGCGATTCTCTGGAACCCTGGAGTTTATTGGCGGGCCGGAAAGATCCTTTCTTTTCCCGTTTGACCCTCTTTCCCTCTTTTATCCTCTCCATTTTCTCCCTTGAATGACCGCGTGGCGTCTGTGCCGTAACGAGGCGGGTAATTGTGTCAGTTCACCATGAAGAGAGAGACGAAGAGGCTGGTAAACGGACAAACACATACCGCAGCCAGTATAGCGGTTAAAAATAATACACCGAACTCCATGCTATCGAAGATTCCTTCTCCACCTCAACCGATGATGTATTGAGACTCGGTAGACCCATGCAACCCTCCTCAAACCGCACTAAACTCGGTTTACTCAGTACATACAGCGCCACTTTTTCTTACTCTCTTATCGTTTCAGCCGAACTGGTATAGGTATGTATGTACTACGTACGTAGCTCGGAGAGTGTTGATTTTTTAAAAGCATTGTTAGCAAGGAATGTTGTCTGCTCTTTTTACCGTAAAAGGTTACTCCCGAGGCGAGTAGAACTTTAATTGGCAGAACCTGGAGTCTTCACCTTCGTTATAGATAAGTCAACCATACATACAACACTTATATTATCTTATTCCGCAGCCTCAGGGTTGAGATCTAGTCACGTTTGCGCTACCTTTTCAACTGCATTCATTCGCTTTTTCATATCATCAAAACCGCGCTGACCTGCCACTGAAAACTGTAAACGAGAAAAACACTAACCAACGTCACCCTGATATTTTAGAGAGCAATTTTTAGGGCCTGATCTCCTCACTCTCTAGAGGATTGTGCGGTACACCCTTTTGAGAGGGTTGTCACTCTCTCCCTCTCTCGCTCTCTCTCGGAGTGAGATGTTTTTTCAATTTTATATACCAACCCTTCTCTCTGCAGCAGTAAGCGCGGACATGTTAACGTGTTATTGGCAACGGTCATATCTCGTGAATTATTACCTCTCATATATTTCACAAGCCGATGTGGAACGGAGAACGTAGGTACTACGTATCCTATACTGTCCAATGAACGGATCATGTGACACTCATGATGACAGCCACACAACCCTGGATATGTCTGCACCGATGTTACGCACATGCCTCGAATAGATCAAATCGAAAAATTATTGCTTCGGAATTCTTTTCCTCATCGGAAGTCTGATCGGTTTTTGCCTTTCAAAAGAGCGATGCGTTTGGTACCGCGGTGAAATTTATAGCTTCATGAGTTGTTGCAGAAAATTGGTTATAGTCAGTGATATTCTGTCTTCTGACTTTTTCCTCTTCCTCTTCTTCTTCTTCTTCTTCTTCTTGTACTTCTTCTGGTTGTCTTGTCGCGTATTTTCTGTCGGAGAACGAGTCTGACCTCGTGCCTCCTGCATGGGCGCCCTGAAGTCGAGGCAATAACGTGTCTCCGGTTAGATGGATAAAGAAAGAGAAGACACGCGCGGTGCTGAGATCTCCTCGCTTCCGGGACACGCGCCGCGTGACCTCCCGCGGTTTATTCGAGATCTCGAAACTATATCTCAGACTGAAACGTGGGCACATGGCATGTCCACGTGTGGACACGTCGATGTGTGCTGCAGTTTGTCTGGTAAATACACAACTGTATGAACACACACACGTAACTGTATATCTAAGATACATAGAATCGAGGATTCTCTTTCTTATGTGAGCAGGATGCGCATTCGAATCGACGACTCGGTTCACTCAAGCTAATTTATTTCATCAATTCATCTTATCTACCGGCTAGACGGTCGGGAAAGATCTTCAAAAAGAAGAAGAAGATTTAGAAGAAGAAGCAGAAGGAGCAGAAGAGCTCAAGAAGAGAAGGAAATAGATATAATTAGGTTTCAGAATCTATTAAGGAGTTTTCCGAGCCGGAACCCGGCAGTATGTTCATGCCGTTGATCTTTTCCATCTCCGACTGATACATCATCATCATCATCATCACTCGCCCACTCGGTCGGTGATTCAGAATATGATAGAAAAAAGACAAGACAAAATATGAAAACAAATATACATAAATGTGTTCGAATATTGCAAAAAGTGGAAAACGAGAGAGAGAGAGAGAGAGAGAGAGAGAGAGAGAGAGAGAGAGAGAGAGAGAGAGAGAGAGAGAGAGAGAGAGTGGGAGAGGAGAGCGGGGAAACGTCATATCGGAAATTTCTATTCGATTTCAATTGAATATTCATGGCCATAGCCCGTGGCGCTATTAACGTTTCGTCATCCGCATAAAAATCAAGCCCAACCCGGTTTTCTCACCCCACATCAGCTCCAATTCCGATTTGGAAACAAGCTGCAGTGCAGCAGTACCCGGACAGTGGATGATGATGAAGGTAGTGGCCGGTGCTGGTGGAACAGGGATGAAAAAAATTCTCTATGTTCCATGGATGTGGGTATAATATTCTATACTGTATAAATCAACTAAACTAAATCGGTTAACGCAAGGCAAATTGCCTCAAAACAGCCTGAGCTGTTATCCAGACCACATTCTGCACCATCGCAAGTGAGTGGCAGGCAGATTTTTATGACCGAAGTATGACGTGTGGTTAGAACTGTCATCCATCATGTCTACAATGGAATCTACACTGGTTACTAGCCGCATAATTCTCACCAACGATGCTATACATGTTAGGTACGTTAGGGTGTGTCATTTTGGGGCATTTTTTTTCAACTTACAAGCAGGTTGTATACTTGCAAGAAGGTAAAATAAAAAGCCTGCCAAAATTTGAGAACCTAATATTAATATTAAAAGGTGCCTCATCGAAAATTTCTATTTCCCATTTAAATAACACGGGAAATGTTCTAGTGGCACACTTCAATTTTTATATCTCAAGTACTAATCTACTCAGAATGATTCTCAATAGCCACTTTTGTTCGAAATTGAACGCGCTACAAAAAAGGTCTCTTGGTATTTTTCGATAAATCTAACTATTTCCCAGTTGATTAGTGGTTAATTACCATTGATAGCCAACAGCCAACTTGGAATCAGCTAAATTTATCGCAAAATACCAAGAGACCTTTTTTGTAGAGCGTTCAATTTCGAACAAAAGTAGCTATGCAGAATCATTCCGAGTAGATTAGTACTTGAGATATAAAAATTGAAGTGTGCCACTAGAACATTTCCCGTGTTATTTAAATGGGAAATAGAAATTCGCGACGAGGCACCTCTTAATATTAATATTAGGATCTCAAATTTTAACAGGCTTCTTATTTTACCTTCCTTCAAGTCTACAACCTGTTTGTAAATTAAAAAAAAAAATGTTGCTCCTAAATGAAACACCTTAATGTTACGTGTTTCGGCTGATGGTAGAAATATTTCCAAGACTGTGCAGTGCATATGTAGAGATCGTTGAATGGCTTGAGATCATTTCGGACAAGTTTATGTACTGAAATGTTGAAGGGGACTGGAAAACTCTTGAATTTGAAGATGGAAAAAATCGATTGTCGCTTGTGAAAAAAAAAAAACGGGAAAAACTGTCTAGCTTTTAGACGCAAAGGGTGTTCTAGTCGTCTTGAGGGGAACGAAAAATTGAAGATCAGGGTCATCGAAGTTATGATTCTGGATACTTAAGTAACATTTAAATTCCTGATTCATATCCCAATTATATTACGTGACACATTTCGCTACCTGGACCCTTTTTATTTCACCCACCCATTAGTATTTTTAGTCCCTTTACTCGATACACCCCCTGATGGCATCGAGTATTCCCTAGTGGCATGGAGCTTGAAGGATAGACGTAAACTAGACAGAGAATAATAGATGAGGATCGTTGATCGAGACGGGGTGGCGTCCGAGGCGTTAAGGGATGAATAATACATGGGTTGGGAGACGTGCAGCCATCGCACATGCGCTCAATAAAATGTTATCATACGAACCTAGTGGATACAAACGTAGATATATTAACACACCTAGATAAACTAGAGATATATTCACAGCCTATACACAACAACGCGGTTATGATGATAATGTACGGAACCGACCCCCATTAGAAGCTGAACTTTATACCTGCAACTACAACCTTCCTGCTCATACACACCTACGAACAGTTTTGAACGCTTAGGGCACCACGGAAATATACATAGAAACGTGTGTGGAATTGTGGGTCCTGAATTAGTAAATCCTTGTTTGCTTTGCAGGCAAACCTACCTACCCCTACCTACAAGGGATCAAGGACCCAGATGCGTCACGCCATGATCGAGTTTAGAAACCGTATGCAGACGAGTTTTCTTTTCCCTCGAACAAGATCCAATTTGTAAAGCTTCGAAATTCTTGGAAATAGAATAAGAACAGTTTTTTTTTTTTTTTGTTCTCAGTTCAAACTTTCCTTTTACATCGTTTTTGCGAAAATTATTCTGTGTACACCCATCGCTCAATGTACACGTAATAAGGGTTAGGGGTTGGGGCTCAGAAAGACTCGTTGCATACCTACTTTTGCGGGTAAACGGTTCTATGGTCTCGAACCGAGGGCGAGGGTGGGGCTAAACTACCCTTACAACAGGTAGTCGATATTTTACTCCCATTCGCAGTTTCCACAACCCCCCTCCTTTCCCACCCCCTGCAAAACTACGTAGGTATATGGCGGATCTTTTATGCCCCTCGCTTTTTATCGAGTGGCAAAAATTTAACGGCCTAGCCATGTACTGGCTCGATCTACGTGCTGAATTTATCGCAAGTAAAATTTATCAATAAATTTATAAGATTTTTTTTTTTTTTTCATGACTATTAATTATCGCCGCAGGGGGTTTGTCGGATAATTTTCTAAAGAATTTGTACTTCTCGTATCTCGTCCTCTAGATAAAAATGAAAAACAGTCCTGGTGCGGTGTAAAAATTTTCTGGACACAATGCGGACACGATTCTTTTTGGAAAAAAAAAAAAAAAATTATCAATTATTCTCTTATTCAACGTCGATATTTGTCGGCTAATTGGTTCCCCTTGTACCTGTTAGAGGTTGTAGCTTGCTTATTGTTGTCTTCATAAGATCCGGCATGTTGTACCTCGACTCTGTGGGCAAGCTTTACTTCGTTTTATCATCCTCCCGGATCAGATAGAGGCGATAGATACAGGGCGAGTGAGGCTGGGCGAAGAAGTATCCTCCACATAATTGCTGAGCCTGTTTCTGGCCCACCGTTCGGTCGAAGAAACAGCCTTTTTCTTCTTCTACTTCTTCTTCTTATTCTTCTTCTTCTTATTCTTATTCTTCTCTTCAGAGAAGACCGCTGCACGCAGGCGCCCACGCATCAACAAATTGATATCTCGAGGTGTACTTAATCTTTAACCCAAAAAGCTGGTGTGCTACCGGGTAACCATATGCATAGGCGTATCTCCCAGCCGGTTTTATTTATTTTTTATTATTGTTTTTTTTTTCATCCTCAGTATTCCGTTATCACTTTATCACCGTTCACTGTGAGCTGAACTGCAGGATCGACCTCTGCAGACCCGACGCCAGGCTTCAAAGAGGATCATTATATCGGCCTACTACTGATCGTTATCACTGATTTATTAAAGAATCAGACCTGTCGATCGGCGGAGTTGACTTCGGCACGATTAGAGACGCTCGGGTAAGTGCTTTTAAATATATTACAAGACGATCAACCGATTCTTATTCTTTTCATTCAGCTATAGTACCATACAGATTCCTACCACCATAATTAAATACATCGACGGTTCTGAGACTGGCAAGAGGATAAGAATCGTACAGATCAATTTATACGGACGTTCGATATTCACATTTAAGATATCATACAGTTTAAGCTTAGTCATCGTAAGGTAGATAAAGAAAATACCTCGACGATGATCGATTCTTCAGAGAAAATTCTAGTGAGTTGTGTCCTGAGCTGGACTAATTCTCAAAATATGGGATTTTCAAAAAATGCAATAAAAAGAACTCGTTTTGTTTTCTAACCGATTGACAGGGTTCCGCCTTTAAGTAAACCGAAAGCTTTTTCTGACACACTATTAAGCTCGCAGGCTCGGTAGATTAATTTGCCTGAAATTTTGGCAACCGGAATGAGCTGAGCGTTTGACATTTGTCGAGTATTTATCTGAATAGAAACGTACGCGAGTGTGACATAATGAGATCAAAAAAAAAAAAAAAAAAGAAAAAAAAGCTGGATCTGAAGAAGACGAAATTTTGTAAACGGTTTAAGCTACTATTCGTTATTCGAAGAATGTGTCTAAAGCTAATGGCGTTACACTGATTGCAAGAGGAAGAAGAGAAGGGAAGAGTTTCTGGAATAAAAGCTCGACGCGAGCCAGCGAGAGGAGTCGAGCACTTAACCATCCCCTTGGCTCGTTCCTCTCCGCGTTTTTTTCTCCCCTTTTCCGACCTTATTCGTTGGTATAGAATGGTAGCGGTAATTGAATGACATTCTCGGGATTGGTATTGCGATCAGACATGGCCCGCTGCTGCTGCACCCTCTTGGTTAAGTTTTTAGTCGTTCATTAATTCTGTCCGCCAAGTAATATCATTATCGCGTTAATAGCCGCGGCAAATCCCCCATATAATTATCATTCGTTTAAAATATGGGATTATAAAAATGCCTGAATAGGCAATTGAGATAAAACCATCAATTACCAACGACGGCTCTGCTACGCTATGCCCGGCTTCGACTCGGCGCCGCCGTAGTACGCTGTCTGATATTCTATTTCAACCGGGAAAGTATTGACGCGATATCGATCCTCGGCCAGGAGGCATTCGACCAAAGATTAACCGGTCCTAGATCAAGAAGCGCGGAGCACAGTAGCCACTGTTTGGAGCCATGCGCTAATGACATTTCAATATCTCAACTCGGGAATTATCTCACCGTGAGATAACTGCCCACTACTGCCCCCGTAGACCCCCACGGCTATTCCTACCTGCTGGACAACGAGATTACATAGTCTATATGGAACCCGGGAGCCAATATGGAATAACCAAGCCTGGTTTAAGCTCGGGCAAACTAGACTATATCATGCTTAACGAGCCACTGAACTCGGGGCATCTTTTATAGTAGGTGTATGATTTTTTAGAAAATATTATTACATTTCCGAAATGATTTTTTAGAGACTTTTTTTTCTTCTCTTACGTATTATTGAAATTTCGGAGTCGAAGCTCTTGAAATTTTATTAAACTTCTTTGAGATATGAGGTCTGGAAATTTGTTGAAAGCTTTTCAAAATTCGAGAAATTTTTTCTGGTATCAAGTGAAATTAGTTGAAATTATTGCAAATACTTGAAGGAAGGCGAAATATTTAGATAATTTTGAAATTTTGTTGACAAGCATTTGAAGTCATTTCCAAATTTCCGCGAATCTCAAAAAATGTTTGATTTTTCTGGAATCCATATGCGAAGCCTTTGCAAATTTTTAAATCTTGTGAAATATTATGTTAATTGAATCATTTTGAATCTTTTGAAAATCCAAAAATCACGCGAAATATGTAACATAAATGTTTAGAAATCGTATGGCATTATGTATTTGAGATATACTAAAATCTGTTCAAAATCATTTGAAATATTTTGAGATTCTATGAAATTCCGGAAAATTTGATGGGATTTTTTTTTTCTTCAAAATTATTTGTCGTCGATTCGGATGCTTCTAAAAATTTCTCAAATCACTTGAATTCTGGGAAAATTTCTCAAAATCTTGAAAAAATCATTAAAAACTTCGAAAGTAATTAAAAATTTTGAAAAGACTTATAAAATTGAAAAATATTTTCTCAAATCTGTCGAAAATCGTTTGAGATCGTTTAAAATTCCGTGAAATCTTTGAAAGATTTCGAGATTCCATGAAATCCCTGAAAATCTCGTGAGTTTATTTTCTAAAAATTGTTTATCGTCGTTTGAAATCCTTCTAAAATTTTTTGGAATCACTTGAATTCTGGGAAAATTTCTTAGAATCTTAAAAAAAATCGTTTGAAACCTGGAACATCATTCAAAATTTTGAGAAATCCTTTAAACCATTCGATATCCAAACTACAGAAAAATTTGTGTCTTTCTATTTCACGATTTCCGTACTTGAGAATCTAAAAAATTCGAGCCCGATCACTCGACTAGTTTCGAAAATACCGTAGCCAACAATAGAAAAAAGTGGATCCGAAAAAAAACGAACTTCACTTAGAAAAATCGCATAGTAATCGGCATGTTTCTACAATCTCTGTCTTAATTTTGAACCAGCAGAGTCCAAAAGACCTCTTCCTTCGAATCAGAACTGTGCAATTACCTTTTTTCAACATGATTGCTCTTGAGTCCAGTGTGTGTGATCCAAAAAAGTCAATTTACTCTTCTTTATTTTCAAAAAAGGTTCTTCAATCCTGCATAAAATTCACCTACACCTAGTGAAATAGATGGCCAAGATCGAGTTGGCTGTGTGCCTAATAAATGCACGATCACGCGATGGCGCCTACGAGTTTTCGTCTCATTCGTCATCTTCTTCGCATGTCTGTTACTGCATCAGAGTAAGCGGCCTTCTTCAATCTCTGATGGTTTGGGCGGCTCGGCTTCGGGTTGTCCTGGTCTTAGGCTCGTGATTTTCAGGATGGAAGACGAAGGTGCAAGGAGGAAGAAGGAGGAATAAGAGGTGGGCAGGTTATACCTGTGCCTCGCGGTGCCTCTGCCTCACAGCACCATCCCACGGCACTCGGTATCCAGGCTGGCCCAACAAGGCGGCCATACATTATCTCATTAGTGCATCGCATTCGAGTGTGTCTCCTTTTGATTAGCGTCCCTGGCGTGGGCGACTCCCCACCTTCCATCTTCCACCGGCTTTACTACTTCGGACCTCGACCTTATCCACAAAGAAACTGGCGGTGCCTCGAGGCACCAAAGACTACAGGACACTTTGTGACTGCAGTTATGACTTCTGGACTTTGCTGAAGACCATCTGGACAGCAGGTTACACAGTAGCAAAACACTGAAATCGATCTCATCTGATGCGGGAAAAGACCACGAGAAATGAACACTTCTGAACTGCATGGTTTGAACATCGTGAGCAGCCCCTTCGAGCACAACAGCACTTGAACGAAAATTGATTGTGCTTTGATCTGGGGATTTCCATGGAAGAAAATTGGGTTCTTTTAGGCTCGGCTGATAGTCACATCATGAAAAAATCCATGGATGGGCAGAACGAACTGTTGGGAAGAATGAGAACAAAACGATAGTAAAAAATGAGTGAAACCGAGGACCGCGCCGGTCTGTGGATGGATCAGAGATCTTCTCGATCAATTTCAAAGAGAGGGCCGCAGCGGGTGATCCACCGCTTCATTAGAAATTATAATTGACATTCGAGGTTTCGAGCTTCTGTGATCCTAAAAACCGCTAATGATTCATTTGAGGAGGACTCGTATACCGGCTATCAATTCCCTCGATATAATCGTTAACTGCTCGTTGATTCCCAGCCCCAGATCTACCCCAGCCTCTCTTCTCGACTTCACTCCGGCTACAGCAGTAGCTACCTCCTCTCCTTCTCCTCCTCTTCCTCACTCTCTTTCTCTCTGGTTCGGTTCAAACAGCAGTTCAATAAGTTATTCGGAGACCACCAAAGCCGCTGGCTACAGATACGCGGACGGAGCCACGGCCACGGCGCCGCAGACGACCAGACCAAAGCACAAAACGATCACGTTGGGGACTGCAGGGAGATAGTCTGAAATGAAGCTAACCCTGGACCAAGACGGAGACTGATTTCGATATGAAAAGAAGAAAAGAAAAAAAACAAAAATTAGAAAGATGAAAGGTGCTCCGAGTTCGGAAGCTCCACGAGCTTTCCTCGTCGCATAATGTCGAAGAATCGATCCCAACGACAATTTCATTGGATGGTTTCGAGAGTGTCATGACTAGCCATGAGTAGAATTTTCAAATTTTTGTGACGCCTGACAGTTTTAGGTAGCACAACGCGACTGGTGACAATGGGACAATGTCTTTCACCACTTCCGATATTGGTAACCGATGATAGCCATTGAGTACAGGAAACTCTCTGTTTATACTGCATCACAAGGGTGTGAAACTGATCTGCCAACAGATTGCGAGAGCGACAATAAATGGCGTATGATATTAGCTAATAGGTTCTACGTAAATTCAACCCATACCCGACTTACCATACTGTCATAATTCCGCGGTCGATGAACTGAAGCTGAAGCGATTTTCGTACCGTAAGCGCTGAAAAAAAGCTCATAGAATGAATTGTTTTATTTTTTTTTTCACCACCATTCCGTTTCTTTTTTTCTTTCGCTCTTCAAATTCTGATCGATTCCGCTTCTGTTATAGATCACTGCCTGGTTTTAATCGATCGGAATAATCGAGTCAATAATTATGATCTATCGTACTCGGTAACAGTTGCTTTTTTTTATTATCATGTCGGCTGTCCGTCAACGCCAACGATCGGATGAAATGAACAGACAAACCGCGTTCAGATAAGGATCATCTCTTTATGGAGGTACGATATACAGTTGTATAATATCGACACGGATCTTGAAACTATCGCAAATAAGAAACGGTAAGAAAATAAAAAAGCGAAATTGTTGTTCAAGGATCTGCAGCAGGACGACTGTCTCCGTTACAAATGATCGCGATTTTCGGATATGTTTTACTGATCAGTTACTGTATCGTCGTTACGGTATTATTACGAGTAAGTTCATATGAAAATTTTTATTATTTGTTGCTGTTGTTGTTTTTGTAATTATCGATGTCGTCGCCCCCTGGCTGCCTCGTGGTCCCATCCTCGGCCCCGTTTCCACACGACCGACGTACTCTACACGGCCGTTGGTATTTATAGCCGTGGAAATAATTATACCGGGTTCCCAAGCGCGTTCACCCGTCACTGATTAACCAGATCACGATGATCCCGAGAGTGGAAACAGATGCATGGCGAAATCGGGATAAACAATAATTTATCAGGAAATATACCGCAGTTCAACTGTACAATGTTATACTGGTACCCCACAGCCGTATTCCCTACAGTGCAGAATCGAGTCACTCGGGTACATATTCCTACGTAAATTCAGTACATATCTTTGTGGTGGGGGTCAGAGCTGTTTAAAACGCATCAACAGAGCTCGGGGATTCCGTTATGCCGATTAATATACTGGCAATTATCATTGGGAACGTCATTTCTTGATATTTAATTGCTGGCTGGGAGGTTTATGCCTGAATTTCTTCAGGCGGAACTTCAAACCGGATTTTTGATGAAAATTGTTACATACATCCTATAACTTCCGGGTAAATTGGCCCGGAGGCCTTTACACTTTGAGGGATCATATACACCGTACATATTAAGGTGTATGTAGATATGGACGGTACCGCTGCGGGCGTAGGCGTCTACGTGTCACGCGTTCGTAATTGAATAATTGATAGTTCACGGTGAAGAGAAATTTATATCCTCTCACCTATACGTACTATACCCTCGGCAACGGCGGTTATACGGACACGAATTCCATACCGGGCATCTTTTAAAGCCTCGTAATAAAGGGGCGGGATATTGAGAGTGAGCATTCATCACTGGCCTAACGCAACTGATAGTTTGACGGCTGTTTCTCGCCGTGAAATAATTTTTCGGTTTATTCTGAACAGCCTGACTTATTCTTCGATAAAAACCGAGACGATTTTGTACCAGCGAAAATCTCGAGGGTCTTATAGTTTTCAAACTACAGCCGATTTAGGTTCAGCCAATCACGCGGCTCGAAAATAACGGTCACGCTGAGCGCTCTGATTTGTTAAAACTTCGACTGGCTCTAATTCGAAAACTATTAGAGCCTCGAGATTTTTGCTGATACAAAATCGTCTCGATTTTTTAAGAGGAATCCAACCCTCGTTGCTAGAATACCCGTAGATGTACGAATCGATTAAAAAATGGCCAATTTTTAATATACATCGGTACACACGCCATTGGGACGTGTATAGATATACATGTATATATAGAATGGGACAGATTGCGGGGCGACGATGTAGCGCGTTGTCGTTGACAGCGTGCCACGTCGATCTGGGCACGTATAATCATCATTATCATCATCTTGAACGGTTCGCGTTCGAGCACGAGTCCGGCGCGACGGTTGGTATAATAAACCAGAACGTTATGCGGTTAATTTGTACGCCGTCACGTTATTTTCCCAGCTACACGATTCCCGTCCCGATTCTCACCACCGCGGATATCAACTATTCTCGACAGCTGAACCTAATCAACATTTTTCTATCCTCAACTCGCGATCAGAAAAATTTTAGAAAACCAATTTTTTTTTTTTTTTTTAACCGTATTTTCTGAGCTATTATTACCCACTATTTATAATATCATTAAACGCGAGGTCTTTCGGCAACGAAAATTTGGGGAAAAAATTCGAATGGCAAAAATTTGGCGACCCCGAATCAAAAGAAAAAAAAAAAATAGATACAATCGGGTTTTCTTGAAAAGAAAAAAACGAAAAATTATCTTGTTAAGAACAATAAGATGTTTCGAGTATTTTAGATGGGTGTCAATTATTTGATCGGCCACGAGCCAAAACCTAGTAACCAGCTGCGTGTGGACCGCGGACCGCGGCGCGTTTCCTGCCGCTATGAATACGCCGCGTCGTCGTCGTCGTCGTCGAGGCGACAATAATTTCAAGGCGTCTTCTCTTTTCTCTTTCCTCTTTTCTTTTTTTTTTTTTGTTGTTTTTGTTTCATTTTTGTTTTGTTTTTTCTTGGTTCTTTTATCTTCATCTTTCTCTCATACTTACCTATATATTTATCTCTATCTTCTCGTTCATTGAGCTCTTCCGACAAAACCAGACGCGAGACGCGACGCTCTTCGACGCTTATACCTCAACCAGCCATATGCATTAAACATGCCGAAGATAGTTCGACTATAGGTTTATTCCTACGTACTTACATACACATACACACATACACGAAGATACATATTTACATTATTTTGTAATGGTAATTGTCCAGCTAACAGAATCGAGAGGCTAATTTACCTCCTACGCGAAACAAACCGCGACTATGTAGGTTTATACGATATAAATTCAATTTCGATTCAAAAAGACGGTTATAAAAAAAACGCGGGTTCTCCCTCGATTTCCATCGATGCACATGAAAACTTGAAAATCCACATCGATGACTTGAAAAAAAAATAAATTGTGACCAATATTTCGAAAGCTCAAACATTTTTTTTTTTTTTTTAACAATTTTTTTCTCTCCAAAACTCGGCTCCGAATCGGCCGGTTCTGAGATCGAATCGGCAACCGGAGACCAGATGAAAGTGAGGATGAATTTATTTCCAAAAATTTTCTAAGCTCTCTGCAGGGATATAGGGTTTACAAAATAGTTGACACATTTCCAAAAATTTCTGTGTATGTGTATGATAATTTCAACAAATATATGCCAAGACCGTTTCATCGTTTCGAGTTTAATCTCGACGTGTTATATTATGGGATGAATTTAATCGATCGTTTGTCTTGCCGGAAATGCATTTGAGTTGACTTAAAGAAGGAGAAAAAAATTGAAAACAAACTTCAAAGATACCTCGGAAGTCTTTGATCGAAACGGAGACAATATTTCAGTTGCGAATCGCGCTGCAGCATTAGGCTGCGGGTGCGTACACCAATCCTCATAGCTTTTACAAAATACAAATTCTAATTTTGGGTTTTTATGTACATATATACATACGCATGTATATTAGGGTGTGTTATTTTGGGGCAATTTTTTTTTTCAACTCACAAACAGGTTGTATACTTGCAGGAAGGTAAAACAAGAAGCCTGTCAAAATTTGAGATCTTAATATTAATATTAAGAGGTGCCCCATCGCGAATTTCTATTTCCCATTTAAATAACACAGGAAATGTTCTGGTGGCACACTTCAATTTTTATATCTCAAGTACCAATCCACTCAGAATAATTCTGAACATCTACTTTTGTTTGAAATTGAACGCTCTACAAAAAAGGTCTCTTGGTATTTTTCGATAAATCTAACCGTTTCCAAGTTGGTTGTTATGGATATCAATGGTAATTAACCAATAACCAAGTTGGAAATAGTTAGGTTTATCGAAAAATACCAAGAGACCTTTTTTGTGGAGCGTTTAATTTCGAATAAAAATAGCTATGCAGAATCATTCTGAGTGGATTAGTACTTGAGATATAAAAATCGAAGTGTGCCACTAGAACATTTCCCGTGTTATTTAAATGGGAAATAGAAATTCGAGATGAGGCATCTCTTAATATTAATATTAAGATCTCAAATTTTAACAGGCTTCTTATTTTACCTTCCATCAAGTATACTGCAACCTGTTTGTAAGTTGTAGAAAAAAGTTGCCCCAAAATGACACACCCTAATGTATATTTATACATATACGAGAATTTTTCTTTATTTTTTTTTGATTTTTTGACTGTATAATCAGCAGCATGGGTATTGAAACCAATAACTTCGACGCTTCAAAAACGTTAATACCGCAAAGACAGATTCACATATAGGCACAGATATTAGAGAGAAGGAAATTGTTTGAAGACTGTATCCCATTCTTTCTGTTCAGAGAACAACTTCTGACTGATTGATGCCGGGACTTTAACCCATATGTAAAGAAACACACCCACACCCAAATTCATATATACATACACATATATATGTCTAAAGTTGCCCGTTTGCTAACCCAAGGCCCGGAAGCTGCGGGAGTTTTTTGTCCCAGCGAGGTTTGAGTCGCGTACAGCGTTCTCCAGCCCTTCGTTCGGGCTCTATCAGTCGACTGATTGATTTGTTTGCGTTAGCCTAATGGCTTTCCCCTGGCTTCATCGCTTTGTTCTTTCTCCCTCGTTCGTAAAGTCGGAACGGCACGGTCCGGGCCCCACTTCCCCCGCCGATTTTATCCGAATAAATTCCGTACCAAATAACCCGATCAATTCATTCCCATTTAAGAGGGTTAAAAGACCAGAGTATCGTCTTCGAAATTTTCTGTTACTTTTGCACCTGTACAATTTCGTTTCTTTTTTGGTCAACATTTTTTTCGAGGAACTGCACAGAGCTTTTCTCATTTAAAAATGTCATTTTTTTTCATATCGAAGCTTTTCGATTAGATTAGATTGGATTAGATCGTTAAGTGGAGCAATATCGAGACCATCAACGTTGCCATTGCAATGGACTATGATGGGGGGATTTTCCCCGACGCGATGTACTGCGGCAACATATCCTCTTCACGTGTCTCAGTCTGATTGATCGGCGGCAACAGTTGGCGTTCGAGAGACGAGAGTCGAGAAACGAGAAACGAGAGACGAGAAATGAAAGAGGAGATATGCGATGCGACGAGAAGACGGCCTGGTATTTACACGGGGGCTGAAGAAGAAGGAGACCGAATACTGAAGCTTGCAAGCTCAACCTCAAGCTCAAAAGGATCCTTAAATTTATGGCTGTAAGAGGGTTTAAGTCGGTTGGAAAGTATTAATCAAAAAAACCTATGGAAAAAAAATAAGAAAATAGAAAAAACAAAGTGGAAACAAGAAAAGAAAAAAGTTTCAACCATCAGCGCGTAATTAGTAGGGGGTTTTCAATAACACGCGATACAAACTCATGCACTTGAGATAATAGACAGGATGAAAATTATGGAATATAATATACCTAAGAGATAACGTATAGCTTAGAGTGTGTCATTTAGGAGCAACTTTGTTTTGTCAACTTACAAACAGGTTGTATACTTGCAGGAAAGTAAAATAAGAAACCTGTAAAATTTGAAATCTTAATATTAATATTAAAAGGTGCCTCATCGCGAATTTCAATTTCCCATTTAAATAACACGGAAAATGTTCTAGTGGCACACTTCAATTTTTATATCTCAAGTACTAATCTACTCGGAATGATTCTGCATAGCTACTTTTGTTCGAAATTGAACGCTCTACAAAAAAGGTCTCTTGGTATTTTTCGATAAACTTAACTATTTCCAAATTGGTTATTGGTTAATTATCATTGATAGCCAATAACCAACTCGGAATCAGCTAGATTTATCGAAAAATACCAAGAGACCTTTTTTGTGGAGCGTTCAATTTCGAACAAAAGTAGCTATGCAGAATCATTCCTAGTAGATTAGTACTTGAGATATAAAAATTGAAGTGCACCACTAGAACATTTCCCGTGTTATTTAAACGGGAAATAGAAATTCGCGACGAGGCACCTCTTAATATTAATATTAAGATCTCAAATTTTAACAGGCTTCTTATTTTACCTTCCTGCAAGTATACATCTTGTTTGTAAGTTGAAAAACAAAAGTTGCGCCAAAATGACACACTCTCATATAGCTATACAGGACGTTTCGCGTCAGTACGGCAATCACCCCAATTTCGCACGTTATTTTCATTGAATATATAAATTGGCAACATTTTATTCATCTGGGAAATAGTGTCATGCTTCTGATCGCAATTTTTCCGTTCTTTCACGTTAAAGAATTCTCCTTCTACTTCGACTCATTGCGCAGAACGCGAAACGCATTTAAAAAAGTCTTTTTTATCGATTCCCAAAATATATGAACACGGGCTCTAGGGTGAATCTATCTTGTAGATAAATGGAACATTGCTAATTCCTTTTATTCGATGAAGATATAACGTGCAAAAATCGGGTGGTCGTTTCGTCCTGGAACGCTCTATATGTCTGCGATGCTTATTATTTTTGTTTTTTTTTCACATACCTGTAATATACATACTGAAATTTTTCTTACATGATAACGAAAAAAAAAAAAATCCCTTCTTTTTTATTCATTTTTTTTTTTATTTTGCTATTTTGTATACCTTTATTCCACCCACTCATTCAATTTCCCAATTAAGGTGATACAGAGCTATTACGGGCCCGAGGCACGTGGGTAAAGATTTTTTTTTTGTACTCATTTAGAAAGCTGTATCAAACAATCGAAGCGTAACGATCACGGCCTCTGCAAAATCAGATTTCAATTTTCGGTATATACTATACCTGTAGGTATACACGTATGTTGTATAAGTGGTAGGTAATATACTACAAAGCATGTATACATGTATATTTTATCCACGAGCAAATCAGCCTTGACGAATATTTTTATTTATACCATGAGATATAGACGTCAGTTTAAAACGTAAGAAACAGGTATAGTATACCATACATTATACGTACTACCTGATCACGCGGGTATAACTTATACCCAGTAATTTTATTATCTTTCTATTAATTTATAATCGCTAATTATAGTATGTGGGAATCGTAGGAATAATAAACGCTGCACGTAGTTCGCAATGTGATTTGCTGATTGGAAATACCTCTATTCACAACAAACTTGGAAGGGAATGAGAAAAATTTGGAAAAAAAAAAAAAAAATTTGAAAAGCTAAACACTTGGCGCGTACATTCGATTTCGCTGCACTTAATACTCTGATTAGATTATAAATAAATAGACTATCACGTAGCTCGCTATACGCAATTTGCCAATTGAAAAAGTTGTAAAGACTGTAATCTCATGTATTGAACTAAACAAAAAAAAAAACGGTACAAGAAACTCTATCAAAAGACCTAAATCACTCGATTTCAGCTCCTGCACTTATACCTAATACTTAACTCGGATTAGAAATAAGTGGGATAAACGTTCCCGGGGCAATTTGCCAATTGAAAATTGCGATAAAGACGATATTCTCTATTAAATTGCGAATGAGAAGAAAAAAAACAAGAAGAAAATTTAGAAAAAGCTAAACACTTGGCCTGCACATTCGATTTCGCGACGTGATATGCTCAGCCTAATTCCTGCACATCATATTATTGCATATAAAATTTATTTCTCTTCATTGATTTCTTCTATTTTCATTTTTTTTTTTTTCTTAATGAGCCGATCTATGATCGAACGAATAAAAATGATTCAAGTTCGTTCTATACGATAATCTCCAATTACGCAATTTCTTGAGTTGGGAATAAGCTGACTAATTAACTGACGTCTGCAATCGCGACTTAACGATGTAACAAATACTGGAACAAACTCTAAGTGAATAAATAATTTTTATATTTCGGAGTTAGTGCATCTCAGCTTCAAATTTCACCCTGCGGAGTTTGAAGGGGAATTTTTTCGTTTTTTTATTTTTATTTTTTATTCACTACCCTTCGTTCTGTTCTCTCCCTAATTCCCATTCCCAGAAACTTCCGACAGCAGAAAATGAAAGAAGAATAAAAACGGACTCTCGTAATAAGCAAAAAAAAAAAGAATTTGCAAAAATCCTTGGAGTAAAGGTCGATTCTGTGGGATCGATGCACCCGCGACGTACCTGCGGACACGGTACGATATCCTATACCGTATAACGTTGCGGTAGGTGGTCCAATAAATATTCCTGGGCGCAGTTTTCAATTAACGAAACGACACGGACCTCGGAGCGCCACTGGTGGTCCTTGCGAACGCAGCAACGGCGTAGAACTTTATATAGTGTACATATAATGCCCAAGGAGTAGCTTTGGCTCGGTCGAGATCCTCGTCCAGCTTGCAGGGGTCTGTCTGGCCTCTTCTGGGCCGGTTCGGCTTGTCGATCGGCTTTATTTCTTCGTTGTGTAAAGGGGGAGAAGAGAAGAGAGCGCCGAAGCGGTCCCGTCGGGTCCTGGTCTCATTAAGCAATTAACTCTATCGTACATCGATCTCGCCTGATCAGCCGCTTGAGCATACTTATCCTTTCCCCCCTAGCTTCTCCCTCTCTTTCTCTTTCAGATATAGTCTCGTAATTGGGCATTAGCTTCGCGTGTCTGTTCGAGCTCGGAATTTTTAGCATTCCAAATACCCCGGACAATAACAGTCCCGTAATTATTCAACCGAAAGCCATAAGGCCCCGGAGAATACGATTACCAGACCCAGAAGACCTTCGAAATTTCTTCTAGTGTTCCTGATCCATGCTTGAAAAAACAGTTTAGCAAACCCGAAGTCTTCCTGACGATTTAACAAAGCCCAGAAGTCACGAAGAATTAGGTCTTTCCACTCTGGGTCTCATGGGTTTCGATCAAATCTCTTAGGAGCTTTTTCTCGGCAAGAAAATGACTTTCATCACAGTCACGTAACAATTTAAGAAAACCACTCATAGAAGCAGACGCAGATGTAGATAATCCGCTTCTGATGGGATCCCTCGTCTTTATTTTTCCACTTAATCTTTTTGTTTTTTAAATTTGCTCATTCAGCGTTGATCACCGCGTCAATGAGCCGCTACGAGCCTGTAGAGTAATCAACTATTCATCCGAGTACGAACTGGTTTGAAATTTTTTGTGTTTCTTCTTCTTCTTTTTCTTATTTTTGTAAGGGATGATCCCTGGGCTCGCGATTTATCATAGAATACTTCTCGGGCCTAGACTACATCAGTGCTTTAATGCAGCACGGTAGCTCAGCAGGACTTCGAGAAGGATATATTACCCTTTGGCCCGTGACCGTGATGGGGATCTATTAGCATACCTGAAGCGGAGGCGGAGGCGACAGGTAGAATAATAAAAATAATAGCCGTGGTAATTTGCCAGGGCAATTAGCACCCGGCGCAGTCCACTCGACGGTTGCACCTCTTCTTCTTCTTATTCTTCTTCGTCTGGTGAACATTGAACAGCGTGGAGTCGACGTGCGGCTAATAACAACCACCTCCCACGCGCTTCCACGGCCATGGCCAATGTGGTAAACAGCGCGTGGTTCAGAGCCCAGAAAGACATGATCGTACGAATAACGAAGAGGACTATTCGCTATGGGGTGCGAGGCGTGGAGGGTAGTTATAAAAGTGAGTAAATTAGCCAATTACTCACCGCTCCGGAACCTCCGCACGCCTCTCCACCGTATCCTTTTACAACTTCGAACGATTATTTCTGGTGTCGTAGAGTCGCCAAGCTTTTCAACGGTTTAACATCTCCTACAATTACCGAGAGTCTCGAAATGCGTACTTCCAACTCTTGTGACATTTTTTCAAAGACGATTACAATTAGACAGTCATTTCGCCCACTGTAATAGACAACATCATGTCCCGCCATGTTATCGCAGAAGATTCACGACGACATTGCGGTGTTTTTTTTTTTTTTTTTTCGATAGTGGACGAGACGGAATCGCACACAAGGCGGTTTTCTTATTCGTTCTTTTTTCTGCTATTTAACCATCTTTTCGAGCCAGTCACGTCGCGTTTAATTAGCTACTAAAAATACATAGAAGAATTCCAGTCAACTCGGTCCTTGAGGCACATACGGACATGTAAGAATTAATTGGGCGTCTCCGCACGCATCGGACTATCGCGAAAGAGAAATTAACCGTTTGGCATTCGTTTCCTTTTGGGACTACTGCGAGCAGGTTGATTAGATAGAATTACTAAAAAATTCTCCAAATTTGAAGCCGAGTCCTTGAAATTCTGGAGATAAAATCTGAACTTTGATTCTAGATCGGATCGGTTTTTTTTCTACTTCGGTTCTGAGCGATCGATGATGATTATTGGTCATCTAGTGGCCGAGTGCAGTCCCTCTGGTCTGGTTCAGCGATTTTGGTCAACTCGCTACCGAGCGGAGAATACAAGTCCGAGTTTGCGTTAATTGGACAATTGCATCGCTGGCATCGAGGCGATCGTATTTGGTCCGCAGGATCATATAGCTGGGCGTTTCTGCACGTGAAGCGGCGAGTGACAAAGTGGAAAATCGGATCTGTTTGCCGGGCAATGTTTAGTCCGAAGGACCAAGCGTCGTCGATTAATGCTAATTTATACAATGGACTCGAATATCTGTACGCGCATCTTATCGCCACATGGACATGGACATACACATCTGCGTGTACATATATGAATATTCGCAAATTGCTGCTGCTTATTTCGCTATCCGAAAACATCTAACGCAACAACCTACCTGTACCTACAATACGCGATAAAAAAAATCAGGAAACCGGTTGACCTATGGGCCAACCCTATAAAAACTTCCCACTATGTGTTAAATACGTTATAATAAATTGATACTATTGTGTTTATAATACATTAAAGAAAGTTATAAGTATATAGTTAGTTTTCCGTATACAAATTTTTTTTCCGTCTGATTTCCAAAAATCGAGTTTTTGTCAAATATCCACATTTCTAGGTTTTAGGGAGTTATATTTAATCTCAGAAGATATCGTTCAGTCTGTATGCTTATGTGCGACATTTTGAATAGTTTTTAAACAATTTGACAAATTCTACATTGAGTGATTCGAAATCAACTCACGTCTATTAAAAAAAGAAATTGTTGTCGTGCAATATCTTTTAAACTAATCGTTCGATTTTGATGAATCTAACTGTGGCAATCGAAAGGGCTATCCAAGACTTAAATCTGATTAAGTTTTGAGACTAATCGCACGAACGATTCATGAGTTATGCGCTAAAAACATGAAATTGTTTTTTTTTTTGATGCAAAGTGGGACTGAATTACTTTTTTTTGCAGGAACTTGATATTGGGAGTTGAAACAGCGCCTTAAATACTCGCGATTTCATCGGATTTTGAAAAGGGAAATTTGTTGAAAATTGAAAAATCTGTAATGTTTCAAAAACCGTGAATCGGTGTAACGATTCTGCAAACGGATCTCTGTACGGTTTTGAAAAAATCTGTAAAAACCACTCCATCCTTTTTCAGAACAATCAACTCGTTTCAAATCTGACTAAAAACGTCTAGTTTTCGCTTCACCATTTTCATAGCTATTCAGAAAATGGTAGTTATTTTAATTAGCAATTACCGTAATCGGCGTGATTTAATTTCACTCTGAAATTACGACTGCAGGGATTGCGTTACACGAATGTTGAGATAATTCCAGCTATCGTATGGACCATAAGTATACGGTTCCGATAAAACGGGTCCAATTAAACAGCCAGAATTTTTTTTTTGTTATTTATAATCAAAAATTAAAACAGAAAATTATTCGCCAAGACTATAATCACCGATCTTTAGATATTCGCATAATTAACACCGCAAGGTGACCGTTCTGCTTCACGGAATTTCAATTCCAAGTCGTCGAGGCAGCTGCGGCGTCGAGGGTTTTATTGTCAGTGCGTCGCAATCTACCGATTTCAAAGTGAGCGCTCAGGCTCTGCTAGCGCATGATACATGTACGAACGTACGTGTATCATGCACATTCACACCCAGCACTTAAACGTTTATAAAACCAACACCACGGTCTCCCTCAACGTCCCACTGCACTGACTCGGCCAAGCACATAAAGATAAGTCTTGGCCAGAGCGCGTTAATAGCACAGATTACCGCCGATATGGTCTCGCACCTCGCGTCGTCAAAGCGATACACTGTTTCAGGCTCGGTTAACTTGAGTACAATTTTTTACGGCCCCGTTTGGAGGGGTCGTTGGATGATAAAACAAACATTTTTCTACTCAGAAGTCGATTTCCAAATTGGTCGATCGGAGTGTGGATCCTTCCGCACACTGGCCAAGTCCGAACGGGCTTTGCCTCTTTGCTTCATCCCATTCACCGCGAGGATTGCACATTGCAGTTGGTGGTTTTGAGCCAATGGACATTTGAAACCAGACCGGCAATAAACAGCGAGAGAAGATCCAGGAAATACCTTGGCTTGTGGTGCTGGTGAGAAAAGGCACTTGGACAGAGCTCGGGCGCGAGGTTCTGACACGAAGAACAATGGTTCTAGGCCGTAAACAACTCAGTACAGTCGTAAAATTTAATCACACTGTTTGCAGCGACAGTTTAGCCGATACATTATACGCAATTCATGTATACCTACTCAGTAACTCGACCGTAATAACTGATTGCGTGAGAGGCTGGCAACATTATTGTACTCGTAGAGGTAGAGGTATGCGGTGGGTGAACAGGGTCGACGTTGCCCTTGCTTTACATTAGCGCAATTTCTGTCTCTGGAGGCAAGTAATCAATGTGCGACTGAACATTGTTGCGACGACATGATCAGTTTGCAAATATGCACGCCTATAAGATGTTTCACACTTTCTTCAACTTCTCTTTGTCTTTGTATGCGGCTCTCGTGGGGCAGCGATAGTCGCTCAGTAAATATACGCGACTTGGTTCTCCTCAGCCGCGCCCACAATATAGGAGTGAGCAAGGGCTATAAAGATACGTACATTCATATATATAGTGGGACTACAAAGTGCGCGGGTAAAGAGCGACGAGGCAATCTTTGCGGGAACGAGTTAGCCGCGATAGGAATAGGATGCGTCATTTTTAATGCGCTTTAATCCGTTACCCGCCATTCGCTGGCTCGTGTTTCCGTTTTCCGTTCTTCTGACTTTCTTTCTTATTTCTTTTTTTGTTCAGTCACATATTTTTCATCTCGGTACAGAGTATTAGATCCGTTGGCAATGCTGCAGGAATATCGCAACTGTAACATGAAAAGACAATTTTTTCCTTGCAACAAATTTTCTGAAAGAAAACTATCCGAAAAATCACTTTGCAACATTGTTGATGGACATGTACTCGCAATGTTGCAAAAAGATCACGACAATGCAACAATTTCTACGAATGAAAACTATTCGAAAAAGTACTCTGCAGCATTGTTGACGAACATGAGGCTCACCACACAAATGAGTATAAAAATAGTAGAATTTCAATCGCGTAGTAAAATGTGGATTGATCGATGGTCAACAAGAACTCCAATACTCGATATTACGCATGTAACAGATGCGATTATTTCAATATATTACTGGCGTGCCATTTGAGTACATACTTTTCTCCAAACAGGAATTAATTTCGCTGCAATGTTTACTGTAATATCAATCCACGCATGATTACAGCAAATGTCTGGTTTCCCTTCATGGGAGGATAAAAGTGTTCTTATTTCTGTACCATGACCGCTTTTTGGATGGACATTGCGATTGTTTGATCCAGTTTATTGACCACAATAAGCAGCGTCATTCATTCGCATACGGACTTCGTCACTGTACTTTAATTAAAAAGTATTTCGGGTTGATGAAGTTCCTTATGAAAACAAATTACAATTAATTAGTTGCATATCTCTTGACGTTTCGAGAGTGGTTATAGCAGTCGGCGAGCGAGGCATGTCCCGTTTCGAAATTCGAAATTTCCCATTCTCGAATACCCACACTAAAGCTAGCGGTGCATTACGCGAAATGTGCAGATATCCGGCTGTTCCTTTCGTTGAAAGTAAATTCTTTTTTTTCGCACTAAGTGAAGTACGAGTAAATCTGGGGAAAAGAGGGTTAGGTGGATGTGGTCTTGCACCATCATCTCCTCGATTGAATACAGGAGAAGTTTTACTATACGCCGTGTCGACTGCACGGGTCTTTCTCTCTCTCTCTCTCTCTCTCTCTCTCTCTCTCTCTCTCTCTCTCTCTCTCTCTCTCTCTCTCTCTCCGTTAACGGAAATAGACGGCGGGTGGAGTACGGAGTGCGTAAAGAAATAAGAATAAGAATAAGAGGAAACAGAGAAGGACGGATAATCTTCAGAGGCGAATAAGAGGAATAGAGGAGTGTGGGGCAAGGCGCGAGAGGTCATTAGTCAAGATGAGATGGAATAACAGCAGATCGCCGGCGCTGTGAAAACATTTGACTCGTCGGCGAAGTGGATTTCGAGCTTTAAAACAGGCGGCCACTGTCTCGCCGGTGTTGGACAAGAACCACGTGTCTATAAACGCTACAAGAACGAAGCTGGTTATACAAATACATATACAGTCACACACATCACAGAACACATACGTATCGCAGAAACTGGCGTACGGTGAACTTTTGTACGTCGCTTATCCTCGTGTCGACCGACTAGTTGTAATGCACCAAAACTAACTCCCGGTAGGCGTTAAATTATTCGGGGTTAAGCCTGCACACCGTCTCGGATATGCAAGCTGCTGCTTCACCCCGTTTCTCGAGACACGTATATTCGCCCTGAGCCAACCGTTGCTCGAAATCCAATAACTAAAACCGACTATTAATCCACGACCACGTCGAGTTCGAACTCACAATATCAAATCTACTAACTATTTAGGAAGAAGACCTGACTCAAGTTCCACGTGACATGCCTCCATGAGTTTCAAGTGCCGGAACAAGCCCCGTATTGTTCAAATTTTGGAATTCAACGGCGGGTTTCAAGTGTCGAATCTTTTTCCTATCGAAGTTTGACGAGATAGTCGTACGTCTATTAAATTATTTGCTACAGCATCGAACTACGTTCAAGTAAAAGCTGCGGTGTTCTCGCTCGTTGGATGGGTTTAGATATTTTGCGGTTAGGCGAACTAGAGGCCCTGAAGCGATCAACAGGACGTGGAGAAAATACCGTACAGAATCAAGTTATACCAGGTCTTCGTTATCTCCGTAGCCATGAGACCAGAAGGGTTATCGCCCGGTAATAATTGTCAAAGCAAACCTGGCCGGCGCCCACCCTCCGCCAAGGCTGGGGGCAGTGGAAGTGGAAAGCCGCGTTCAAAGGGTTGCTTTCCAAAAACCGTGTGTGTCGCTTTTCGTTAGCTTTAAAAGCCGAGCTCAAGCCGAACCCTTCGCCCTCACTAAACCGGAAGTAGAGAACGAGCGAGGCGAAGAGCCGAAGCAAAAAGACTCCCACTTTCGCGGGTCGTAGAACCTTGGCTACCTGTTGATCCCCTGAACGATGTCGAAATAAGAGAAGCGAGGTTGCAGCAGTATAATACTTCAAAGAATTTAAAACCGGCCATTTTTTAATCTCAGTCAAACTTTCGAGACGGGAGACAGAACCGCGAATTTTATTCGTCGTGCGATGCATTATTGATGTGTGCGCGATAATTTTGCGAATAAAATGCGAAGTGGCAGGGGAAAGGTCGCGTCGTACTTGCGTATCGCGATACTCCTTCTGTTTAATAAATCGTAACTGCTCGCACCTGGCCACCCCCGCCCCGGGCAAAGAAGGAAGCGATATTCGTGGCCGGAATATAGAGTAGTAAAAATTTGTTTTCGGAGAGTTGAGAGTGACGTTAATACCGTGGCTCGAAACTCCAAGAACCTACGTTGCCACCATAGTCGCAGGTGTTTCATGGGGTTTCGAGAACAACAGCGGGGACACGCGACCGGTGTGATAAATAGGACAATTAAGTACGTTTTCAGAATCGAGAGAGTGACGCGGATTCATTAAAAAAAAAAAAAAATTAAGCTGTGGCTCTGAAAATCGTTTTGAAAAAATTACCAGCTAATTATTATTATTATTACTATTGTTATTATTATTATCGTTCCCATTTCACACCGCAGGTTGATCATGATCATCAGCGTTAAGTCAAGGCGTCTCTATCACCTTGGCGTCGTTAAAGAAGCCGTAAAGAATAACGACGCCCTCCAGAGTCTTGAGTCTAGACTGTCGAACTGCGTCGACAAAGTGTACCTAATTCGCTGTAGGTGAGTGTAAGGATAATTGCTGTCGTAGTGAGTCATGCGAGTAGATTGGAGCCGCAGTTGAGTTCCAGTGGCGTACGATTATAAAATGTAGCAAATAATCGCGGTACAATTATGATGCAATATTTCTTGATTTTTTTTTCCTTCATCAAATAGATTCGCCTTTTGTCGTTATGTATTCTCTGTAAAAAATCGCGACGATTTTGTCCGATCAAAATCGTCGAGGGTCTGATAGTTTTTGAATGAGAGTAAATCGAAGTTGCGGACCAATCAGAGCGCACAGCGCGACCGTTATTCTTTGGCAGAGGTTGGCGCTGATTGGTCAACTTCGACTAGCTCCCATTCGGAAACTATCGAACGCTCGAAGTTTTCGGCTATATAAAATCGTCTCGGTTTTTAACGATGAATATCCTCGTCGCAGGGCGATATCGTAGTATGTTTTTTTTTTTTGTTTTTTATACACCCTGTATATACTTATGTATATACGCCACTGATTGAAACGCTTGCGTGTCACTAGCGCTCTGTAGAACTGAGATAGACCAGATAGCGCACACAACTGTAACACGACCGCGAGCTGGTTTAGCAGTACCTATAGTAGTCTTCAAGCAGAGAAACGTGACGGATTGTAACGTAAATATAAAATAACCAGCGTCGATTCCTCCAACGAACTATATACCTATATGTATACATTTAACCCACGCACCTTTCGTGCTTACGACGTTTATACACGGTACAATGTCGTTTACAAGCATCATTATATCCTTGGAAGGTATTGTGCGCCGATAGAAAAAAAATAAAATAAAAATTCACATCGTCCTGAGACGAGGACGAAAAGGGTTCAGGCAAATCGCACGTCCTTTTTCACTGAGCGATTCTATCACAGGAAAAAAAATCGATACATCAATATCAGGAGGAGTGTGAATGAAGAGAATCGTTTTGTGTCCATTTCCAACGTATGTGACGATCACACTTTAACCGAGGCACGTAAATCACGAGAAATATACCATCCATTAGATAAAATGCCTACCGATTTTGACTACTAAGGCTATGGAGGTGTGGTGCGGGTCCCATACGGGACGAGGACGCGGGGCCCACGATGTAAATGATATCCAGGAACAAGCGACACATATGTAGGCTGTCGAGGCACACCTGGCCCAAACGTAAGCTCGCTCACTCTCTCGGCTCTGATAGTTTCCTCCTCTGTCCTCCTCGTTCACGAACATACTCAAAGTTTCCTCACTGTTATAACGTACAACGGAGCCGCCTACGCTTCGATGGTGAGGCTACGGACTCACACAGACATCACATCTGTATCCATCCTCGTACAGACAGTCGCTCATTCGCTGAGTTAGTCAGTACCCGCACAAGTCTGGTTGATGAATTATACAAGGAACGTGATGGCCTCTGCACACCGTTAAACGCTACGCCCATGCATGCCAGGTCTCATATGAACCTAACCGGCAACGAACAACCGCGATAATCTATAGAGATAAAAACGTCACCGTGAAAATGACGCTGACTTTAACTTACGTCGAAACGAGATCGAGAAATTTTACCATACCTACCATAGTCAACAGTCCCGTAGGTGGGACCAGTTGATTCTATATTAATATAAGATCTCTGACTCCAATTAGCCAACTGGACTGATCGATTACAGTCAGTCAAAAAAAATCATACGGCAACGAACCTCTCAATTACTTTTACTGCTGGTCAGTTTGAACCTCATTACTCAGCTCCAGGATGAAAATGAGATGAAAATCACGCGTTGCCTCGATGAACAAAATCAAATGCCACATCTTTATGTCACTCAACCGATTCTAAAGCAAACTGCAGTTTAGTCAACTGGATATTTCCCATTCTCATCGTTCGGGTCCAGGTACCCTACTCGCTGCAGGGATAAATGTAGTTGCTGGTGACAGCCGAGTAAGCTGGAGTTGGGACCGGCTGGCCCCCGGGCAAACGGAGCCTCACTTTGCGCGGGTGATCGGCTGGCTAATTGCGGGTCCGTGTAGTTAGGCCACAGTAGACGTGCATCGCACTTGGTTTGCCCTCATCACACACAAGTATGCGAGAGACCAGCGAACACTGCGTTAATGACACCGATGTTATCGGTTTTCTGTGCTATGTGCACGTGGATTTGTACGTCTGTGTTAGATTGCCTGGCTTCTCGACCCCTCAGGACATCCCCTGCAGGGTTCGCCTCTCATCCTATCGCTATATCCTTATAAATGATAATCCATCTTGTGTTATTAATAGTTCCAGCTCGTTCATACATTAGCTAACTAACCAGCTGCACCCAGGTTTTCTAACTGACTCGGAAGTGCACCAAATAAAAGGCTTTTAATCGACTCATGTGTGTGCAGGCTGTCGCGTAGGTGTTACGTGCACATCCTTGATGACGCGGATTTTTATTTCATACGGTAAAGCGAGAGGAGGAGGAGTTTTAATCAACGTTTGGTTTAAATTGGAAAGAAATCGACCGGTACTCGCGCTTCTTTTTATTGTAATTCGTTGGTGCTTTTTCTTGTATTTCAGGAGCGATTCGAATCGCGGTAAAAATAAGATTTAATAAAAACCCAGCGACGGCTTCTGGTGTTAAATGTGGTATATAGTATGTAGGTATGCCGCGTACGTGTGTATAACTGATATTAATTATTTAGTGAACTGGTCGAACGACCCCGACCACCGGAATTAATGAGCCCAGCTACATGCTGCGTCATACGCTATTAGCCGTGGGCGAGGTTTAAATGAAACGCATATTTCCACCGCCTATAATACACATTCGAATATCGTGATTACACACTGATGAACACGTCCATCTGCAGTGTGTAATATCGCATTACGAATAGAGAATTTTTATCAACATTAAGCTAATCAGCAAAAGCGTTTACTCTAATCTCCATCAGGCTCTGTATCAATCATTCAATATTCATTGAGCTAATATCGAGTACTCGATCACACGTACAAGTACGCCAAGTGTCGAGTGATCAGGCTACATTAATAAATGGGAAAATATTTTTATCCAATTTTTACGTTAAACGGTGCTCCAACATTCAATTTAGCATCGTAAAGAGGAATGAAGGGAATTTTTTTTCCTATAATTTCATACAATGTTGCCTTGCATCTACGTGCACCTCGCAATCTATGTATGTATGTATGGTACCGTACGTTACAACGTGCATTTAAGTTCAATTAAATTACTCTTGAACACGCGACGGACGTACGTATATCTACATACATATAACGTATGTATACATACCTACGTATACTCTGAGTAAGTATAGGTTGGTTTATGAATCGAACGAGAAGATTGAGCCGAGGAAGCGACATTACCATCTCACCATCTCAGAAATACCCACGCATAATGCCACGCTCAACGTGGGTGTGCAGTACGGGCCATAAGTTGGACTTATACATTGCTTCTTGATCCTCCCGTCCAGCGGAGATCTCACTGCATCACTGGAACCGTCGTCGAGCTACGCCGCAAAGTTATTACCCTAATTATAATCTCGAAGAGTTTTTTTGTTTCTTTATTTTATTTATTTAGGTGAAAAATGACTGAAACTTGCCGTTTTCAACTACCTGACACATTAAGTATCATCAGGCTAATTAATTACAAACATTCCTCAAGCAAAACGACCATGTAATCAATTAGTCTGGTTACTGACCATACCAAGCCCTTTCGTCGAACTGAGTCCGCAAAACCAGGACCTGGTGCACGAGACGAATCGTCTTTTCACAATACTGGAACCCTAAATCTGTTCCTTCACTCACGCATATCACGTACCGGCATTACATTATCAGTTTACATCAATATGGGAAGAAAATCAAAGGAAGATGAAGAATAGTGTGAGGGTGTTGAGGGTCACGTACTGAAATATGTTTTCCTTTGATAGGTACCTACATTTGTGCATTTATTGTGCGACTCGGATCAGCCCGGCTCTAACGTGTACGACAGTATATCAAAGTACCCCAAGGTCTATGGTGTGGGTGAGATTATTTACCCTAGTAGACTTCACGGTGTATCTGCATGTAGGCGAAAGGATCCGGGCAGTAAACGGGATCCAATAGTAGCAGGATTGTGTTTCCTAGATTCCCAGCTCCCTCTCAGACAGGGTAGGGTACGGGGCAGCTATGGGATCGTTCGGTTTTATGGCCGCGACATTCAGAACTGTGATACTCTTGTATGAATACTTGGAAAGGTATTGAACGGAATCAGAACGCGGAAAACTAGAACCCGAATTTCTTATTCTTCTTTATCCGCTCCCTAATTTTCTCCATTCTGTCGTCCCGGGTCTTAAATTGTAGCCCCAACCGCCGTAAGACCTTTCAGCACAGTCTGATTATTGAATATTTTATCAGAACCAAAGACGCCGATTGTACAGGAGAATTACTTAAGATTTCCAGAAACCTATACCATTCCCATAAATTACACTGGAGCCAGATACCTACATAAGATGATTGAACGTTCCGCGGCTGCAATCAATGACAGGATGTATAATAAACCGTCTAATTTGTGTCTTGTTAACCAGTTACGGCATGCTTATCTGTAATAGTAAACCCAGGAAACCAGCGAGTCCTAAACCACCCTAGACAATTACTGGCTTTAACCGTCGCTCCCTTATGCACTGGTTCGGATTTTATGATATTGGTTTTTTGTTCAGTGAAATGGTAAGTCAATATATTAATGTGCCTTGGTGAAGGAGCAATGTATGTACTTCAGAAAGTTTTAGCACAAGATTTTCCGTGGTACTAAATTGGAATCACGAATTTACTAAATTCTGCATTCATGACACTGATAACCATCACTCCCGCATGGACTGGTTTGGGTTTCTGTAATTTTGGTTTTTTGTTGAATGAAATGGTGAGTCAATATATTAATGTACCTTAATGGAGGAGCAATTACGTGTGTCCTTTAAGAAAGTTTTGGGACAAGATTTTTCGTCGTAATCAATTTGAACCACGAATTAAAATTCTGGTTTCATGACACTGTGTAAAACGCAGTAGCTGCCACCGGCGAGATAGTAGTGATGTGAATATAATGACTGACAATAAGCAGGCTCTTGAGTACACCTACCAGAAAACGCCAACTCGCGTGGTGGTGAGGCCGGATGTAAGAATAGGGAACGTGATAATGGTTCGTTGGACTAGGCTGAGACTAGACGTGCCGGCGATTCTGGTCAGGCATAATCATCATCATCATCGTTATATTACGTAGCGTCTATTTAAAAGGTTCTGGTTTCATTTAGTTTGGTTTCGTTTGGTTTGACAGGCGTGTCGTCACTCAACGACCAACGCCAGGAGCGTTCCTCATCTCCTCACCTCTTCATCTCCACAGTCTCGTTCATACATTAGACCCGTATTATGTGAGAGTGTGTCATCATTGTGTGAGTATTTCTGTCATTAGAACGATGGTCGACTGTATTACACCACGTTCACGTGATCCATCATTTGAACGGTGACACGTGATCCGACGATCGTACAGATCTTTCTCTTGCTTGGAAAATACCTGCTTTCTATATCGATGCCCGAAGAGTTAGGAGCCGATGTACCTGGCAGTCATATTGAAAAAAAAGAACAGCCGAATTTAATAATTATTCCCAAGTTTCTGGGCCCGGACATAAAATACTATTGACTAAAATGCATTTGGTGTCTCTATTCAATTGATCAAGGGTCTCAAATGACAACCGAGACTGATCAAAGATTACTGGCTATTTGAATTAACGATGACATAATACTTTCATGTGTAGTATATTTAGATCCGTACGCACGATAGGAATCACAGCGTTTTAAAAAGCGATTTAAAAAGCGAACCCCGTTCCCTGCGAGCTTCCAAATTCCTTTTCTCCTTTGTCTTTCTTTCTGTTTTCTTGATCATCTGAAGCCAGCTTTTTCATTGTCAGTTGAACTCAATGTGCCAAACGATTCGAGCCCTGAAGACTTAAAATATCGGCTTGGAGACACTCCTAACGAGATAGTCATTAATCCCAAGGTGTCACTGGTACACTTATCAACTAATTCCACCTTTACTTGTGTGGCATAGGTTCTCTTCAGATCCGAATGCACGTCTACAATAACGTTTCGTAAATCGTCTTCGTATTTAACTTGAGTGGTTCTTTCACAGTGCCCGAATCTCTAATGGGTACAATAAAGCTCTATCTACGTATCAATCTATCAGTCTATCCACTGGGGCGATCGTTCCGTCATCACAACCGTAATTTAAGATTCGAATCGGTCGTTCGTAGATTATTTGCGTCAGCTTTAGGAAACGATCGAACTCTTAAACTGTCTGATCGGCGTCTTGGCTTGGCTCGCTGCAGGGAGGTGCGTATAAATTCGAGAATCGACACTGTTCGTCGGTCCCGGGTTGTAAGACGGCGTGGATTTACGACCGTAGATCAGCCCTGGATAAGCATCGTCACTCCAACATCATTGGACAATAGATTACCGGTCACGCCTCGAGCTGTAGCCGGCTCATTGTGCCCCGTATATACTACGCATACATTCGCAGTCTATTGTGCTGCCTTGAAATCTTCGTTCTCCAGTATCTTAAGGCACACCTAGCCAGGAGAACCAGGTGAGGAAGCCGCGGTTATCCACGAGGAAAAGGAGACCCGTGTGGGCCGCCATTGTCTCAGTGATTTCTTGTCCCTCTTTCTCACTCTTTATACTTCCTTCTTAGTCTCATGCCTCTCGCACTTCACCACCAGCCGCTAATGTAATTTGTAAGACTCGAGATCCCATCTTCACGGCAGCCCGATGCATGGTGGTTACAAGAAACATCACGGACCACACCGAGCCGCTCATCTTATCTGATTAACAGAGTCGAGTCGAGCTCGCAGTCCATTGCTAGAATCAGTGTCCGGTTTTATTCTGAATTTTCGAAAGCGAACATCACCATTTTCCGCGGTTTTCTGGAAGTCACACGAGACATTGAGCCTGGATTTCCCTATGAACGTCCTGACGATGATACTTCACGAGTTCATACTCACAGAGTCGATTTTCTGATCAATCGAAACAGGATGGCCTAGGGTCTAGCTCCATTTTTGGATCTTGATATCTGAGATCACTTGATACAGACCGTGTAAGTACTCACGGTTCATTTCGTAACTCTTTTGCATGTGGAATCATATATGGCTGTGTTTTAGGCGGCAATACCTACATCGTAACAGCAAATTAGGCTTATCTGATGACCGCGAGGGCGACGGAGGCTTGGGAAGAGAAAAGGTACGCTCTACGATGATGCCATCCTCATTCGATAATCAGTTACTAGGAACCGAAAGATATAATCGCGAAATAGAGCTTGGAAATAAATTCAAACCTAAAAAACAAGAATCTCACAACCAGCCGGATCTTATTTCTTTCCTTTCATTTTTGAAATGATACTCGGAGTCCGATTAGAATGATCTAAAAGCAAGTTTCGGGCGCTAACGCCAGGTGACGGCAGTCGCACGTCTCTCTCGCAGACGGAGTAAGTCGAGGTCCTAATGGATTCAGATCTAACGGGAATCTGATTGATTTTCTGCGATTGTGTTGCACGTTGGTGAAATTCTGACGATATTTTTCGAAGCTGACCATAATGTTTACTGTTTTATGTGCGAGGTTTGACTTAGGATGAAAATGGCGACTACCACAAGTGCGAAGTTGGGTTAGGATCGGTCTGAGTAAAGCACCGTCAAGATTCCAACCGTTTACTGCATTTCACGGTTGTAATAAATGTTTCACGACCGATTCGTATCGGCAAGGACTTCGGCCCGTGGGTCCGGGCTGAGGAGTTTAAACCACTTCGTCCTCGCTCCTCTCCAGTGAGAATTTAGTGTCCCGTTAATGACGTAATGAAACTACGTTGAGCGGTACGAAAGCTGCGAAGCATCGGTCCGTAGGCCCTCAAAATCGTTCATTCGTTCGTTTTAGAGCGTTATAAGCTTATCGCTGAACGAACCTCTTTCCTCTCTTCCTTCGGCCCAACGACGACGAACCAAATACTTCCAAAGGACGAAACCTGCCCCATCGTTATCGCTCCATATTCCTTGTTCTCCAGTAGTAATAATACCCTCCACCATTCACTTTTCTCACCCAATTCCTCGGGGTGCCTGCTACACTCTGCTAACCGATAAGGCCCAGAAACCGGACTCTGGTGGGCCAGACGTCCGGGTGCAGACAGGGTTATCGACGCTTTAGTGAATTCTGACGCTAATTGAGAGGCCGGAGTAGATTCTATAGTGAAGATTAGAGAAGATTTAACGGTGAAGTTCTACGTAAGTGAAGGAAAAGACAGTAAAAATTAGACAAACAACGGTAGTTAGTTAATTCTTTGCCTTTTTTACCAAGAAAATGATGAACTATCCACTATTCTGAATAATGTACACAGTCAGACGATTCGTTGAATAAGAGAATGCCGTTTAGGTGTATCATATTACGGTGTATACACACATATGTAAGCACAAGTGGTGCAGGCTTTGAACATGCGACTAAACTGGCCGGTTTGGTATTCGCGTTTATGCATTGTATATCTATATACATGTGTATATTATATATTCGCATATGTGCATCATTCCTCAAACACACATATGCAGATAAATGTCTACATACGCATATATACGTACTATGAACGTTGGGCGTTCCAATTAAATCCCCCGTATAATCGATGCTACTACTACTACTACTGTTCAGGCACGCGGGAATTCCAGTACAGCTTCACCACCACGTACAGAACGTAGTAACTACCGTACCGTACCCCCTCAGTGTTTTGTCTAGATGGTTTGATTTGTTCCTAACGAAATTTTGGAATTCGTCACATTCCTGAATCCTAACCGAAACCGACCAAACGCAAACGTAAAGCAAAGGAACGTACAGCTGTCACGTCTCGCACATTGGAAGTCCAGAAACTTTAAGCAAAAAAGTCAAAACGCTCCAATTCCTGAACATATTACACGTCGAACTCCAGTTTCAAAATGTATTATCATGAATAGCTATTCGCGATGTATGAACGCGTGCAATTAATGTATGTACGTACGTACCTATATGACGTGGTTACCTACCTATGCACCTACTACTTTCAGTTGTGATTTATAAGTATGTAGTCGTGTTCCCCGTTGATAGGAATACTAACTGGTATAGCCATTACCTACCTACGTATTGCGGTTTCGCGTAGGTGGTTGCAGCAAGCCAGCAAAAGCATAATGTACATAGTTATATAGTTATAGTTATAGTGGTAGTAGGTAGGTAGGTAGGTAGGTACTGTACGGTATGGTATGGTATACGGTTATAAATAGTCAGACAGACAGAAAGTCAGACAGACGTATACGAATCGACGGAGGCATTATAGTTAGAGTACTTGGTTGAACTCGGGCATAGCATAGAGAGAGGATGGGACAGATTATGGGCCGCACATGCCACTGTAATAGGCGAGTGCCCTGGAGGCTGGTGTGTACGTATGTATACGTACAATTTAGAGGTACGTAGCACACGTATGTGGCTACTGGTGGAGGGTAAATGTTATAGTGTGTACAACAACTGGACGGCTGCTGATGCTACTGCTACTGCTGCTGCTGCTGCTGCTGCTGCTGCTGCTGCTGCTGCTGCTGCTGCTGCTGGGCACGGATTGTCTCTGATTGTCTCTAATGGTTCTGATAGTCGCTGTCATCCAACTGCTGCCTACTTACTTAGCTGCCGTTTATGCACGCGCCGTCGGTTAACCAATTCCCTCGACTCGCATTACTTATGCTGTCCTGGATTTATTTTTCCTGTCCCGATTGTTATAGTCGCCTTCTCTCTATGGACTGATCGTAATACAGAAACCGAAACGGGACAGGACCATCAGAAACAGTTTATACACGAATTTTACTGATTCAGCCGAGTCTATTATCGCATGATCGTTTTTAGTATCACTCCATGTTGATCGTGAGATGAGAATTTCAGGATGAAAAGAATGAAGAGCACAAGAGATTGAACAGCGCAGCAATTTTTTGGCAAAAACACCACAAGTTTGGATACAGGATCGTCAACCGATTTCAGAGACATCGAGTTTTGGGCTCTAAATTCATTTTCCGGTATCACTTCAGTTGATAGTGAGAAAAAAACGTCAAGAGCTCATGTCAGCAGCTCTTCATAGGCAACCAAAATCAAGAATCAGTACTAATGCCGGTCTGAGAAGAATCGAATTTTATTCAGAGTATCTAAGAGCAATTTTAAGTGGCTTGTCAGATGCTCTGTATGATTTTCAGTGACGTTATTGACGGCTCTGAAGGACTTGATAGAATGTCGAACCACTTGCAACAAGTTCCAAAAATGTTTGATGACTTTTGAGTGACCATGAATATGACTAAAAAATATTTCCAATGACTTTCGACAATTTTTATGACCCCTTGATTACAGAGGCTTCATTTTTGCTGTTGGAACTTCAACTATACTATTATACCGGTTGACAAAACCTAACGTATAAATACCGGGTATAAATACTTGCCTACCCAGGCGTCGAGTCGTTTTGCGTCGACGCCTATTGACTCGAATCTCTAGGTGATAAAATCGTCTGCGTTGGTGCCAACTGCCGCGAGATGAAACTTTGCTTGACTTTGAGTGTCTCGCTTATTGTTAGTTCCGTGGTTAGGTAGTATAGGTAGGTACCTACTCAGAATTGCCCGTCTCTCTGCAGTCTCTACCTATCCTATCCTATCCTGACCTATATTTAAATATTAACTCTGTCCGCCCACGCCCTGGCCGCGCGCATACCGTGGTGCTAATATGATGCACTTTGGTGGTCAGCCAGACACCGTCCAAGCAACCAAGCAAGCAAGCGAATCTGAGTTAGACTCATGGCAGCTGTCTCGGTACTATAAAGGAGCCACAAAATTGATATATGCTGATAAATCGCGATTAAATTCCGCCGGATTTTATGATCGAATTTCCAACGATTCGCAAAAATCCTTTTCATCGTCACGCTGTTTGGATTCCTTGTTAAAAACCGAGACGATTTTGTATTAGCGAAATATCCGAGGGTCTATTAGTTTTCGAATTATAGCCAGTCAAAGTTCGACCAATCAAATCTTGCGCAGTGACCGTTACACTTTGTCAGCGGTGAACGGTGATTGGTTGAACTTTAACTCGCTCTAATTTGAAAACTATAAGACCCTGTAAAATTTGAGTGGAACAAAATCGTCTCAGTTTTTGACTAGGAATCTATAACCACCATTGGAATATCGTTAATTCTACTATATAATCGTCACTGTCTACCGGCCCGTTGCGCCGCGCTAACGCTTTACGATATAAATATAGTCGCGTGGCCGGCCAAGCTAACGTCCAGTCGTAAAACATTATAAATAAAATTCGGAGGCGGCGAAGAGAGGCTACTGGGCGATAATAACCGTGATATAATGACAACGGCGTACCGATGTAACGATATTATAACGGTAACTATAAATTCGATGAGACTTGGGTCGGTTTTCTCTATATCTCTTTATATCTTTCTCTGTTTCTCTACCGCGTGTCTCGGGATAGTAAATAGCTACCATCCACTGTTTATTATTATTCTTATTATTGCAAGGCGAGGGCGAGAGACCGAACTAGCTCGCGGGCCAAGAACGAACGTAGACATCCATCGCCGAGACGACAACCGGAATCGCCGCGACGATTGTTTATTCGCTAATGTGTTGGCCATGGCTCGAAGCCATCTTCATCTTCATCTCCAACTTCATATTCATCTTGATATCTTCCGCCT
Source organism: Macrophya alboannulata (assembly GCA_949628255.1). NCBI lineage: Eukaryota > Metazoa > Arthropoda > Insecta > Hymenoptera > Tenthredinidae > Macrophya > Macrophya alboannulata. The sequence goes on along the minus strand of OX451206.1, from coordinate 19,882,321 downwards.
CGAACGACTCCACCCATTTCACTCAACCAACACGGTAACATTTTTGTTACCCATTTGCAAAAGTAAAACCAGTAATTCAATCGATCAATTAATTAATTAAATTAATCGATTAATTAAATAATCAATTTATTCAGGCATCGGCGTTTATTTTTTTTCCCTGAAACCCCGCTGTGACTGACGACTTAACGATGAGATTTGAGGTGGCTTGTCGGAGTATAGCTCTGCTTAAACCTCAGCATATAATGCGATATATTAATGGGTTCGCGTGATTACGTGAATTAATTATGTAGATACGAGGCTGTAGGGGTACGGGTCTTGTTGCTGCAGTAGTGAGCTTCGTACCTTTATGAAACCGTTGCGTGACGACGTTACGATGAAACGCGATACTCGTTATATGCAGCTTCCTCAAGGAAGATGCGGTTTCAAGTTGCTAAAATGTGAAAATAAAAAAAGAAAAAATACTGATTAGCTATAGGAATTCCGGAGAAAGTTAATCCTTGATTTAAAAACGATCATTCATTTATCATTCGATGAAATACTGAAAGGCGTCAGTTTTTCTCGTTTCACTTTCCAGTTTTTCTATTTTTTGATTTTTTTTCTTGCTCTTGATTATTTTCTCTCGATATCTTTTGAGTGATTTATCGGCGGCAGTGCTAAGGCTTGTAATTGATCTGCGTAAACGACGATTAATTACATTGTTCAGTCCATTATATGTATATAGTATGAATAAATTAATCGATAAATTGCACAGCGCTGCCAGCATGAGCAGCAGCAGTCATCTATAATTGCATGTTAACTAGGTCGGGTTAATGTCACCATCGCTATCGGTAATTGATACATAAACTTTATTCGTATATATAGGTATATATACGTATATGTATATGGGTATGTATTTCATAACGATCGCAATAATCAGCGTTATGCATCGTGAATCGATTTGATTTATCGCTGTTTCACGGATTTACGTAATTCGTTGATTAAAAAACGTTGAAAAAATATTTGAAAAATAGAAAATTATTATGCAAGAAAAAAAATTGTATCTTTTCGAAGGCTGTATACAATAGGGCATTCCATTCCGAGTCACCCAGTCTCATTTATTATTGGATAGGTCTCCCCTCTAAAATCAGCAAAAAAGTGTGAAGAAAATTTTTGTTTTGAACCGTTTTCGTTTTTTTAATTATCTAAGCTATCTTGAAAATTGGGTTTTTCTAATTTTTGAAAAAATTCACAGCGGAGATTCCGGTTTTTTTTCAGGGGTTTTCAATAATTTCGACAAAAATTATACAATTTCTGATATTGCAGAAATTTTTATCTCGAACTATTTCTAAAGTCACGTATGTTTGAGATAATTGAAAGAAGAGAAAAAAAAATAAAAAATTGCCTCCAGCAGAATTTTTTTTAATTTAGTTGAAATTATTGAATTGAAATATTGAAATCCCTCTAAAAAAGAAAAATAGAAAAAATACTGGAATTCTACAATCGTTTTGGTCTGAAACTCATCGATGTTTGTCAAAGCATTCGTGTGAATTTTTTTCAAAAATTACAAAAATGGAGTTTTCTCGATAGCTCAAATAATCAAACCAAAAAAAAACTAAAGTTCACATTTTTGGTGGTGTTGGTGAGAAAATCTCAAAATCATTCAAAATTATATCTCAAAGTCCAAGCATAATCTGATTCGAAAATCCGACTTCACTAGATCAATTTTTTTTTTCGAAAACGTAGCAGTGATTTGAAGAAAAAAAAAATTATTATTATTTCGGAAGGTAGTACAATGTATTCTCTAAAATCAACAAGAAAAAAAAAAACAAAAAAGAGAAAGAGAGAGAGAGAGAAAGCAAAAAAAAAAAAAAAATTGGTGCAATTGAAGAACGTTCTAAGGGTTGGTAAATGAATCACTAAGTTTCGTGACGCGTATAGGAAGGACGATGACGACCGGGACGTGGGAAACTAATATCACTCGAGCAGTTAAATGCGGGATTCGTTTGAGCTTGGCCGCGTATGAAATAAGTGTAGGGAATATAGAAATGTGCGTGGATGTTTGTGTAAGTTTTTTTTTTTTTTTTCTTTTTTCTTTTTAAGCGTGTGTGTAGCAAAGCGGTGGAAAGAAGAAACTCGATGCTAATAACGGGGCATGCGTGAAATGTTAATTACTCTCACTTCTCTTCTCGCTCGGCGGTGCGTAACGTCGCCTTGCCTTGCCTTCCCTCGCCTCACCTCGCCGCGCCACCCGTACCAACGCTGCGCTGCTGCACTGCACTGCGCCAGGCACTGCGCTGCGAACTGCAGCTATATGACGCTGCACTGAAACCTCTCACGCATATAAACGCTTAATCCTGACTTACATGCTCAAGCGTATATATTAACTTGGAAAACGAGAAGAAAACCTCTTCAAAATTATCGCATTTTAAACGACAAAAGTGGTGGTTTTTTTTTTCTTTCTCATTTTCTGTCTTTTTCACGATTTTTTCGTTCACATTGACTCAGTTTCTTCTTCTTCTCATTTAGTCAGAATTTATACACTGTTCAAGCTTTTCTTTCTCTAAATTTTCGTTGGTAATTTTTTTGAATTCTATTCGAATTGAATTGAATTGAATTGAATTGAATTTCATTCGGAAAATGATTCGAGTCAGATCTTGAGAATTTCTTTACGATTTTAAAAAATTTTTGTTCGGATTCTATTCGAAATTGAATTTTATTCTCAAAAAGATTCGAATATCAGATCTTAAGAATTTCCTAACGATTTGAAAAATTTGTTCAGATTCCACCCAAAATTGAATTTCATAGAGCAAACAAAAAAAAAAAAAAAACCAATCAGATCTTGAGAATTTCATAACGGTTTTTTTTTTCCTTACAGATTTCTGTTCAGAAATTTGAATATAATTTTTTGATTTTTTTAGGATTTATTCTAAATTCTATGAACTTCTATCAGAAATTTTTAGAACCATTGAATTAATTTCGATCCGGCAAATTTTCTCAAACTTTGCAAATATCTTTACAATTTTTCTTACGATTGTTCGTTTTTCTTACAATTAAATCTTGCAGCTTCCCGAATTTTCCCGAAAATTAAACTATCATTGTTAAATCGAGGTAATTGTTTAGGCGTTAGAAAAATTTTTCTTTCAATTTCGAATGTTGAATATAACTCATTCTTAAAAAATCGACCAACCCTTTCACTGATTCAATTTGCAAATATATTTTCGATATATTTTTACACCCGATTTCATATGATTTGCGAAAATTAATGCGAATTTTTTTTTTTTTTTCAAATATCTCATGTGGGTGTTCATTCGAATCAGAATTTGAAAACCTGCGCAGGTAATCAGATTTTATATTACCTGCGTAGTTTGAAAAAAAAATACGATCGAGGATGTAACACTCGTTTAACTTTATAGAAATTTATGAAACTATCTGTTTCTTATTACCGGATACAACCGCGGAGTCTCTTATAACTCCGGATGACTGTGTGTACGTATATTTATGTATATGCATACATGTAAGTATGTACTGTACTCGTATGTATATATGTATATGCTGAAGAAGTATAACCAGCCTTATTAATAATCTCATACTGAGCATAAAGACTCCTTTACGACTACTTGGCCTAACGGGAATCGTTTGGGAACGCGTTCAAGAGGCCCTGAAACGACCCGTTCGTAATATACCATAAGTTATTACAGGGTCCTCAAGGGTGTCGTAATTCCAATCTTACCTCCCCTTTTCCCCTCGCCACCCTTCACCCTCGCGATGAATCCAAAACAAAAAATGAAAGAAATACAAAATTTCATTGTAACAAACAAAATATAGACTAAAGAAAAATAATTTTGGACCAGAAGAAACGTAAAGAAATCAATAACAATTTCTTAGTCTTCAAGTTTTGGTTTATCTAATTTTTTAACGAATTTTAGTGGGTTTTGTTCCGATTTTTTGAAATAAAAATTCGAACGATCTCTTCAATTTCTTTCAAAATTTGTCAATTTTTTTTGTCTCAGGTTGCACGATTTCGAATATAAAGACGGGAAAGTAAGATTCCAAAGAGACAGGAATATTTTCATTATAAAATCGGTAGAAAATGAAAACAAATAAAAAACCAAATACAGATATATCATTAAAAAAAAAAAAAGAAACATCTTTGAATTTAGAAAATCGGAAAGAAATTACAAATAATTATTCAGTCCTTTGCTCCTATTTTTTTCGACTTTTTTTTATCAAAATTTAAGATTTGGAAGTTTGTAAATTTTTTTTCGAATCTCATGATTTTTGATACAAAGATAAGAAGAAGAATTGAAACAGAAAAATATTCTGACTAGAAAATGGGGGAAAAAAAATTGAGTTTCCTGGTTTTGATGATTTTGAAATTTTATAACGACTAATAAGGTTGTTGTTTTCTTTTGTCTTTTTTTTCACTAAGTGGGTAATAATTGCAGGTCCTTCGGGCTGTATACCTTATATACCTACCTGGGTCTGGTATATGGTTCTTGTTGCGTTCCAGCGGGTGGCCGGTTAGAATGGAGGCCATTACGCCTGTCCGCAACCACTTCGGAATAATTTAGGCTATCGCCTATCGGCTGAGCGATCGCTCGGCGCCGCCTAACAAGACGCTAATGCTCGCGCTGACCAGATTGGCCGATTTATTAAGCCGCTCTGCTGCGCCGCAATGCGCCGGGCGAATGTCCTCTTAAACAGTTCCAAGACCTCGCTCTTTCTCCTGAGAGGTTTTTTTTTTTAAATATTATATACATATACGAGTCTAGTTTTTTTTTTCAATTCAAAAACAATTTTTTTTTTTTTATTCCAAAATCACTGTGACGCTTTGAAAATTTTTTCTTAGTTCGTTTACAGACGATTCTTTGAATTTTGAAACACGAAACACGATCAGAAATTATTTTAGATTTTATAGAGATCGTGCAAAATCTGTAAAATTGGTATTTCAAGTCCTCGAAATTTCGATAAAATCGTTTTATTAAAATCTCTTGAATTTTCAATCCTCTAAGAAATCGAATGAATTTTTTGTTTATAATCGTCAAAAAATCGTTTTCAAAATTAAATCGAAAACCACGATCAAAATTTTGTCGAAAAATCATTTGCGAAATAAAATTGTCCGAAGAAACTTGAACGAAATTTCTGTTCGAAATATTTGAAATTCTATCAGTTTCTGTCAAATCGTATAAAATTTCTTCAGAAAGTTTGAAGAATCGTGAAATTGCATAAAATTTGATCAGAACGTTAAAAAAAAAAAAAAAAAATCATCAAAATTGATTCAAATTTCGTAGTCTTCGGTCTGCATTTTCAGAGATCCTTTGATTTCTGTATTGAAATAGAAAACTCTGATCAAGCGATGGATGAATTTTCTCAATGGACGAAACAACGTGCGATAATTTGGCATGCCGATTTGAAAGACTTGAATAATTAACTAGAAAAGCGTTTACGTTGAACCAAAAGCGAGAAAACAAGAGAAAAAAAAAGAAAAAATCTAAAGCGAGAAGGGAAAAAGTAAAAAGGGCGATGAATGGATGAATTACGAGGGACAGCAGTCAGTGTGATGATTGTGTCCTGAAGGGACGAAATACCAACGTCAAAAGGAAACGGCTGAGAACACAAAGTGGCCCCTAAGCATTCCTGGTGCAAAATTTAAGAGCCATGTGTCGTTGGGGTTGGTTGGTTATATCGACACACATAAACCAAAGAGAAACAAAACGATGTGTACGTGTAACGCAGACCATTACACTGCAGTCCTAGTGTATAGTAGCATTGGGTTGATTTTCCTGCAGTCACTCCCCAGAGAAAAGAGGATTTCAATTTTGAAACTCTGATCCTCGAAGTGGTGGGGTGGAGAATATCTGGGGGCGAAGTACCGACCAATTATAGAAACAAATTAAGAGCCCGGAAATAGAAGCGTTAATGGGAACCTGGTCTGCCCACATCACACATCAGACATCAGACGTAGTTGCATCGCCGGGCCCCGTCTCCCTTAGCGCTCAAAATCCGACGACCAAAACCAGCAGCAAGGGATTTTAACGGTAAGCCATTGAATAGCCTAGCCGGTGCCTGGTTCCAAGTGCTTAAACACGTGGCGTAATAATTACTTATGCGTCACGTCGTCATGGGATGGGTGTGCAGGGTGGTACAAGACGTGAGACACACCCCAAGAAGAATAAGAATAAGAATGAGAATAAAAATAAGAAAAAGTACCATGAGCAGAGAGAGAGAGAGAGAGAGAGAGAGAGACTCGTTCCAGATAGAAAGCACGCGCTTACGTTGGAATTTTCTAAGCGTTCAAACAGGCATTGAGAGTGAGAAAAAAATTCGGAAAAAAAGGTATCTTTTTTTTTGTATGTAGAATACGATGTGTAAAAACGATAACTAAGTATTCTGAACTGCGGGAGGCAATGGCTTGACTTTCTTAGCGGCAAAAACTGAGACCCATCCGCCCTGGGGGTACTTTAATAGCTTCGTAATCCCTGGTCTTTCTTGAGGAGGACTTTGGGTGGTGGTTTTTTTTTTTCGTTTCTTCGTCTTCTTCTTGTTTTCTACACAATTCTCGCGACGTTTAACTAATTTATTATACGGTCTACGTGGATTCGTGAATTTTTCCCGAGTAAACTACGTCGAAAGCTTAACAAAGTCAACAACAAAGACGTAGTATTATTGGTTTTCCATCTAATTCCTCAGCGGTAAGCAAAGCTCGATATGATCATCGGTGGCTACATGGAAAAAGAATAAAGTGAAAAAGTTGAAAAAGTGAAAAAGCGGATACATAGAAGCCTCCAGCCTCCAGACTTCTACTGCTGGTGCTGGTATCTCGTTACAATTAATTGGTTTACGTTAGGATATTGCCGTACCGACAAAGCTGAGTAAATATTCCCTGAGCAACGTTCTTTCTTTCTTACCCTCCATATTTTTCCCTCTCGTTCTTTAGTCGTTTTCTTTTTTTTCCCTCCATTTTTATGATTTTCTTTTTTATATTCTATCTCTATTTTTCTCTATTTTCTCAACTCCCACTCACACTTCGTCGCCACTACGAGACGAGGCAAGGCAAGGCAAGGAGGGTGCCATGCCGGCTTTGACTGCTCGGTTTTTCTCTGATGGACGTTTAAATATAGCATCTCCCTCGTCTTTTCTTAGTACCGCAGACTCCCAACACAACTACAATATTATTTGGCCTCTCTCACTCGTTCAAAAACACACCTACTTACTCCTCCTCTTCTTATTCCTCATTCTCATTCTCATTCTCATCATCGACCTCATCTTATTCACAAATAAAAACAACCCCCCCCCCCCCCCCCTCACACAAGAAAAAACATGGGAGAAGAGTATCTTTCTCCACTTTTTTCAATCCGCCATTCCGTTTCTATTATCCAAAAAAGAAAAAGAAAGTTTTCAATTCACAGGATTTCGAGATAACGAATACTGTTTGCACCTCTCGAGGGTATGAAACCACGCATATGAAATCCATTACCATTTCTTCTTGGTCGAGAATTTAATTAATTAGGGTAAAATTGGGGACGTTGAATTACCCGACAGCAGCAGCAGCAGCAGCACGTGTACCTAAGTAACTAAGTAAGTAAGTAGGTAGGTATAGGCATAAAAAGTTCAGCATACAATACTCCGCAGTGCTAGTCGGTAAAAGAGACGCTTGTTTCTGGTGTATTCTGAAGACCTGTTGCTGAGCACTTTGTATTATAACTGTGCGAGTACCTGGTGGAATAGTGGAGTAAAAATTGTGTCCCGTACATCTTCGATCCATATGTAATTCTTTCAAACGAAATGAAAGAATTTTTCAACTCGATTTTTTCGGACTGATTATCCCACGAAAATCTTTCTTTCCCTCTTTCTTTCTCTCTCTCTCTTCTCTTTTCGGGTTTCGAATTAAATTCGGAAGTAATGATCAGATCGGTAAACGGGGAATGCTGGCTGAACCCCAGTACTGCGATCGTTATGTATTTATAAACAGCGTGAAATCGTCGATTAACTGCAGCAGATAGGTACCTACCCATATCCACTTATCTACTTTCGAACCTTGGGTTTCTTATGCCACGCAACAGGATGCAGGCGAGTGAAAATAACCGGCCGTTTAAGTGACTGCAGTACCTACCTATACCTACTCCAGCAACGATCTAACCAACGAACGAGAAACCGCTGGTATGGACAATAGTTTATCGACAATTATGGGCCCGATTTCATGGGTCACAGTAATTAAGTCAGATTACAGAACTGCAATGATCCGATAGAAATCAGCACCGAACATAGCCAATACTCCCGCGAGATAGACCAATCCTGTTCCAACAGCTTAGCTGCGGTTCGTACTTAATGCAGCCAGTGGATTATGCCCGGTCAATTTACCTTCGCAAACTGACTGACCATTTACCAAAATTTTTATGCACTTGGATTTTAGGATTTGAAAGATTTTGACGCTTTTATGAAACGTTGGAATGTCTGATCAGACATTCAAGAAATTTAACCCTGTTATAAATTCTCGTCATAAGTTTTTTTTTCTTCATCGAGGTGAACGAGATCGATCCATAAAGCTCGATGGTATATCGGTACCCTTTTTAGTACCATAATCCAATTTTTTCAATGGTTTATTATGGGCAGTATCTTAGGATTAGTTAATGTGCCTGTCTCATGGAGATCCGTGGATAATGACGGCGGAACGATTTGCTAAAACGTGAGAAAAACTAGTAGAGAAAATGGTACTTTACCTTGAAGCAGATAGTCAAGAGATTAGTCGACACGGTATTTCAGATGATGGTCTCTTACCTGGAGGACAAAACAAGAAAAAAGATAGAATTTAAACACGTTCTTTTAAATATAAAAGAAAAATTAATGCAACTAGGGAAATAACGTTGATGGGAAAAGAATGATGATCGTGAGAACAGATCAGCCTTAGATTACATCTAACGCAGGGCGAATGTTCAGAGAGATAGATAAACGGCGAAAAGGAAACGATGGGTGAAGAGACGGAGAGTAAAGACTCGATCGAGATGCGAGATCCTGGTGAAGATCTCCTCTTCATCCCGTACCACTAACCGGTTCTTCTTCTTCGTCTTCTTCTGCTTCTTCTTCTTCTTCTTCGCCTCTCTTGCATTAGCGTGGCAACCCATCAATGCCCTCTTCTATCTCTCTTGGATATTTCGACTCTCCTTCGTCCTCTTCCACTCGCATCTTTCATCTTTTACTATTCGAGACATGAGGTAGGCGCAGTGTCCATATCTCCACTGTGCTGCAGCGAGATGATCAGAGTGAGAGGCTGCTACCATCTAGCACATATGCAGCAGCACAGGCCAACTCACAAAATCGATCATCTTAAGTGATGCAGTAACTCTATATGGACGCACGCCAGGTCAATAGCTTGACGAGGAGGGCACCGCTTTGCGTTTTATTCAAGAATTGCCTCCTCCTTCGTCTTCTTCCTCTTCCTCTTCTCCTCCTGATCCCAGCTCGCACTTTAGTGCTGATCTATCGTACGTCGGTTCGTTAAATGGTCTTGAGAAGTGTCTGCTTGTAAAAAGCGAGTGAGAAATATGTAAGCTAAAAATGATCCCATACCATGCATGCTTCTACATCCCATGGCGAGGTTGGTCAGGACTTTCCAGCTTAATAACGTCAGGTAAAGTGGCTGCAGTGAGTCGAGAGTTGCGGATGAAGAAGCTGACGTCTACCAGTACGAGGTGAGGAGACGCCGTTTATATGCCCGTTAAAATGACATTGAGTATCTGCAGTTGGTGCTCTTTGGAACGGCAATACCTCGTTTTATGGGCTCGTATAAAACGGACTATTCGGTATCAATCGGTCTCGCCTTCTCTCTTCGGCCTACTCACACTCTTACTCCGTCAAAAACGCTACATACTCCAAAACTAAAGGCGATATGCTATCCGTTCTTAAGACTGCAGTGTATTATTCAAAATTTAATATCATCCCATCAGGACGATCCTTGCATCTTTTCGATCAGGAAAGTCCGTAGATCGAGAAAAAAATTTAGTCAGACAATCTACGGTTCTTCAACAAAAACTAAACAAGGAATATCAAAATTTGCCAATGATGAAGATAATTTGCACCGTGGATATTGGGGTTCAAAATCCGGTTGGGTTGTTCAATGCGAACGAAGAAGCGAGAGGTGTGGCTAACTGGTGAGCGAAGTAGGTAGGTAGGTAGGTAGGTAGGTAGGTATATAATATAAGTGGAGTGAAGTGAAGCGAAGTGGAGTCAAGTGAAGTAACAAACATGCGATGGTATCCCAGGCATCTTAATGCCACAGTTTTTGTCCGGCGTTAAGCTGCGTGAAACGCCCCAGGGTTTTCGCCTCCTCTCGCTCACGGTGCCGTTCCAACACTGGTTCCTTGCCACCACTACCACGAGCATCACCATCACCATCACAAGTCCATAGCCGTCGTACTATAACGACCTTAACGCAACGCCGACTAATTGACCGGCTCGCGGTAATTTACGGCGTTAATGCTTTGTTTATACTTTTTAACTCGCCTTTTAAAAACCCATTTAAACTGTAATTGAACATAATAGACTCGTCGTAGACCACTAGTCCATTTCTAAACGTTAATTCGTCGAAGCGCCACGCCGCGATGGACTAGTATATGATAATGTATCGGTTCCATGATCATTATTCACATCATTTCACACCATAAAATAAAGAGAATAACGAAACTTTATCGATTTCTTTTTTTTTTTTTTTTTTACCGCGACCAGAATTTTTTCACCTTAATTAAATATCTGACTGACGACCTCTACTTCTTCATCATCTTTTTCTTCATCTTCATCTTCCTTCGTGTCATGGTATAGTAAAGCGTCTGCAATTGTTTCGATAGACTGCATCGAGCCGTGACCACTTAAGAAGGTATTTTGCGATACTGCGGAGCACTACGGGTATCCGCATCATCGCCTCACTGCATTCATGCATGAGTTACGCAGTGGCCATTCCGCAAGGACTGACGTGGAATATAATTGGGAACCTATACGTGTCTCCAGCAAAACTGAGTACAGGTACGGTAGCTCTGTAGTACACCATGAAGTTATGACGAAGAAAACCAACGAAGACTTTAGAATTTTTTTTTCTCCTGATGATAAGGGAGTGTAGAATAACCGTTCGGCTGACCTTGGAACTGAGAGATTGATCACAAGAGGTATTGTGCCCTTGTGTCCTTAAATAGGGCTCCATTAACCTCTGCGGTTTTTGGGACCAATTAATGGTCCTTTTTTAATAAAGGCCCCACGGCAGGCTGGGATGGTTAAATAACATTCTTGTAATAAAGCGAGTTAGTTGTGACCTGATAATGTCCTGGTATTGGTGCTGCCGGCATTGTGATGCGGGTACATTGACGCCCGCTGGGATTCTCTTCGGAGTTCTGAGGTTATATCTTCTCGTGGCGCTTTGCCGGCAGCCTCCACTGCTCTTAGACTCATTTTTTTTTCTTTCTTTCTATATCTTTTTTTTTTTCTTTCATTCTTCTCTTATTATTATATTCTCTTCAGCGCATGTGTTGTTTGCGCCGTAGGGATCACCGCAAACTGTAGACGAGTGGTCGTTACGCCTCGTTAGCAACACGCTATAACGTATATATATTCGGCCCTGATCATGCGTGAACAATAAAAAAAAAAAATTATTCATCTTTTCGGTCGTCAGGAATCGACTTCACATCATTTTAATATATTTCGGATTTCGACGTTCATCGGATTCGAAAATTCCTTCTGCTAGTTTTAGCAGAGCAGAAAAACTTCCGTGGAATGTAAGTCAACTTTTTCCGAGATCTCATGGATTTCAATAAAGTTCATTTGCAAAAAAAAATCAAACACGCTTTCATAAGGATTTCTAAAGTTTGAATCAGACTTTTTGGGAATTTCATTGAGCCTTTGCGACCTTTCGAAAATCGAGATTAGAATTCTTCAATATTTTTAAGGATTTCATTGATACTTTACGATCTTTACATAGAACTTCATTAAACAGCAAAGCCGTAGATTCAACGAACATTTGAAAATGTAAATGTGTAATACACACTGAAGATTTTCCCTCCGGAGCATAAAGCGTGAAGCTTGTAAGCTTAATCCGACTGAACAGATCATGTGGGTTGAAACATGATCGACATAGATGGACGCCTTTCACTGTCAATAATTCTCATGACCGTGAGACATTAACGTGAGTTCTAAGTTCCCGCATTGACGTGACACTCGATAACGATCGACGTATCGATTCGTAATGAAAATTTTATTCGCAGCCTCAATACGACTGCGAGTTCATGTGGAATTATTCGCCAACTGGGGTAAAGGGCGGTGAAAAAAATACCACCTTCGACATCGATGAGATCCGGTTAGTCCAACCATCGCGTCGTCGTCACAGCTAAAGATTTTTAATCGAAGGAAGATCAACGGATCAAATTAAGGAACTGTCAGCCAAAGAATAGCGCAACGCCTGCGGCTCGGTAGCCGAAGAGGCTGAGTGCCTTTGAGTAGTAAAAAAAGGTGCAGAAGAACAAGAACAAGAAGAAGAAGGATGAAGAATAAGAATAAGAGAAAGAAGAATAGAAGGAATCCAGAACCGTGATCCATAACTAACTGTGTTACCGTCCGGAGGAGAAGCCCTTTCGATCGATTTAGCTAAGGACTAAGGTACGAGGGTACAAAGGGCGTTCGATTAGAATTTATTTACTTCGAGAATAAATGTGTGGAAATTTTAAATACTCAACGCCCTTAACAATTTAAACCGTTTACATGCATAGGGGATCACTGACGTAAGCTGCCGGCTAGCTTTCCCGTTAACAACCGGTACGAAAGGAGTCAGAGTATCACTTACTGGCCATTAGCCGCCGCTAATGTAATCAATTAGATTCCTGTTTCTCATTGGCCCGTCAGCTTTTATCATATTCTCGGCTTACTCGGGCCGGGCAACTGGAGAGCCAGGCTGCTAAGACTAAATGGTTAATCACACCGCGAGCAATCCTACCCGGCTAAACGTTCCAAGGAGTAGATATTTATCACCGTAGTAAACGGTTCTCGAATATTATCTAACCCACTTGGATTTCCATGAAAAAAAAAAATAATCCAGGCAAAGATCAAAAAGATCGAGGAGCCACTCAGCGGATTTGAAGAGTGTCACATGCTGAGATTTGCTTTTATTAAATTTTTTGAAGACGAAGAACGATTCGAATGGCAAAAAAATGTCCCGTGTTTAGTTTTTGGTACGAAAAACCATCAGAGGTGTCAAATTTTGTTAAAAAACTCATATTTCATACCGATAGCGATCATGTTACTACTTCGAACTTAATGAGCGACCTGAGGGTGAGGCTGGGTTAGTTGGAAGCTGTCAGACTACCGCGCCCACAGCCCCGCCTAGTCGGGGAATAATTTCTGTCACTCCTGATTTAACCCCAGATTCATGGCGAGTAATGTACGTGTGGTAGATACCGCGCAGTACCGTTCCTCAATCCGTGATCAACAATTTGATTCCATACTGTAACATCTGTTGGCTTTCCTTGCACACATACTCAGCAAACCACGTCGCACAGGTCGAGATGATCCTTTTACAGAATATCGCCCACGTGGGTAATATCCATTAGAAATAGGAAAAGGGGATCAGCGATCGCGAGTTCCAGAGATCGGTACTGAACCCCATTCACCAAGTGGATCGATTGTTGCTTCCTGGCCAGTGCGAACGAAGATGAAGAATCTTGAAATACCCAAGAGGAGAGAACTGGAATTACTAATCATTGCAGAAGAAATGTTCCCTCTTCAAGGTGCAGTCTTCCGGTTCTGACCTCAGAGATTTTATCCTGCTAGTAATTTTGGGTCTTGAAGTAAAGAGGCGTTAATAAAGCTTCGGGGATTCCTCCGTTCCGTCATGATCAATGGATTATGGTTACTACAGGCCTTGAAGTGATTAGATTCGGGTTTAAACGGTCAAGGCTCGTGGTCGGGGGATGGTATAGCCAGGACAATACGGGAGCGAATGAGATGACAGCGTAGAGGGTACAAAAAGCTCATCTAGACCGGAGCCTGGTCGGACAATGGGGACCGCGAGCTACCAGGCTAAGAAGTGACTCGAAGAACTGAAAGAGGTCGGGCGGGGGCAGGACCAGCGACAAAAACGTCTGGTTTTCCCAGTGGCTGGTTCAATCGAAGAAGTCGTTGTGGCCGTGCTGAAGGATGGACAGTCGATCGGATACTGGAGTTATTTCCCTTCTTCTATCCACAGCTCTTATTCTCTTCATCCATCCCACTTTTTCAGGTATAGATATGCTCTCAGCGTTGAAGTAGGCATTTTCATTCATCTGTGTGGGTGCCTACGTCAAACCGCTTACCCTCCACCGACGTAAATCCTAACAAGCCATTCAGCCAGTTAATAGGAAATCGATAGAATTCCAATGTAGTAAATACACCGGAGGTCAGAGGGTCCTTCTTGCAGCTCACTTTTCTTTCAATTACCGTCTACTACGCCCTCCAGGATAGGATGTCACATTTTCTTCAAGACTTGTTTTTCTGAGATATAGGTAGGTGTATCTGGTTATAGTGGAAGCTGGTAGAAGTAGTAGTTGGATTCAGACTAGGAGCTATTTACTTTTACGGTTAAACATAACAATTAGTGGCTGGTTTGTGAGACTGTAGAAGGCTCGTTAGCCTTTGGCTCGGTTGTAGAAAACTTTAACACTAGATACAGCTGGTTTCCATCTACCGCCTAGACCGGGGTGGACAATGTTAGTCAAACTAGGAGAAACGCTACAATTATTTAATCAAATTTCAGCTTGCCATAGCATCCTATGTTTACACCACAGAGTTCCAACTTCTCGGGTTGGAAGCTCACCTAGAATCTAGAATTTCGAATCTGGAAGACGGGAAGTGGAACGTGGATTCTGGTTTCCGGTTGTTAATTTTTTGTTTTTTGTTCATTCAGAATCTGGATTCTATTGAAAGTAGAATATCGAAACTTGAGTTCATTTTTGATGTCATGTTTTATTTAGAAGTTGAAACCTAGAATCTCTATTCTACGTAGTTTTTTATTTTTTTTTCTCATTTCTTCGTCTAGAATCTGGAATCCAAAATCTGCTATTGAGATTCTATTGAATCCGAAATCTAGAATTTGGAAAATCAAACTTAGAATCCAGACGAGAAAATATTTGTTTTTTTTTTTCAACCAGAATTTGAAATCTATTTTTGGAGAAGTCTAGATTGTGGAAATCAATGAATCTAGAATCTATGAAAAATCTAGAATCTGAAATTCATCGAATGCAAAGTGTGAAAATAATCTAGAAGTTAGAATTGAGTAAATACAGAATCTGGAGAAAATGTAGAATCCAGAATTCGTGAATCCAAAATCTGAAAAAAATTTAGAATCTAGAATTTAGCGAACATAGAGTTCGGAAAAAAATCTAGAATGTAGAGCTCAATAAATCAAGAATCTGAAAAAAATCTAGAATCTAGAATTCGGTGGATACAGAATCAAAAAAAATCTATGGTCCAGAATTTAGTGAATGCGGAATCTAAAGAAATCTGTAATCCAGAATACAGTAAGTCAAGAATTAGACAGAAAAATCTACGAACTACGATCTGGTGAATCCGGAAGCGATTTTTCGATTCTTGAATCTATGAGATAAAATTTTTCAATCTGAAGAAGAAAATCCAGAGAATCTAGATTCTAGATTCTAATTTAATTTTTTATATTTCCTTTTCAAAATCTGCAGCCTCTAGCACCCAGAAACCAGAGTCCAGAATCTTTGATTCTTACGAACATATTAACGTCGTCATAGCTTAAAAACCAACTAACAGATATGGATAAAAAAAAACTGAAAGTGAAAAACAAGTGACCCCACCTCCTAAAATTCCATAAATAAACAACCCCGTACAACGTTCGTGCAACAAATCATCGTCCCTAATTTGTTTAGCGTTTGTTAAGGGCCGCGAGTGGGGTAAAAGACTGAGTTTTGCATGTGCAATTCAGTGGGCAAGAGGCTAGCTGGTTTGTGGAGGATTGGCCACTGGACATCACACTGACCCTCGGCACTCGGAGGTTCGTAGGTACTCGGAGGTATGCAGGAAGCCAGGAACCATAGCGGGCGGTGCCGGCATATCCGAGAGCACATAAACCAATTTACATAACCGCGTTCCGTAATGCCGCGCATGATTAAGGGTATAATTCAGCAGCCTCGCAATACCGAACTCCTATCCTCTATTCAGTAGCAACGCAACGGTTGATGCTGTACGGGCACATACAAACACACATACATACACTAGAGAACTAGATGCGCTTGCTTCCATCCCCTACCATAGCTACACCTCCACGTCTCATACCTCGGTTAGGTGGCTGTTATAATAGGTGTATGTGCACGGTGCCAACTCCCATCATCTCGAACTATACACAAACCCATTTGCCGGGGCTGATATAATGACGTCATAACACTAATAACCAGGGAGGTCCTCCTCACCCTCATCCTGGTCCTAGTCCTCGAGTCCTCTTCCTCTTCCTATACTGAACTGCTGCACCGTTATTCAGTTTATAGTATGGGTTCGCATCCGTACATTTTGATGCACATATGTGGATCATGAGGACTTATCCAACGCTCGCGTCACATGATTATCGGATAATTATTATTACCGGACGTAGACGTTGGTTTGGTTTAGTTTGAATTTCGGTTTCGGTTTGGGTTTGGGTTTGGGTTTGGTTCGTATCATTCATTTCGGGTAATTGAATTTATGGTCGTAGCATAATCAGTTACACCATATGACCATCGTGACACGATGTTATTTCCCATTATATTCGATACTGCTACGGTACAATTGCAGTATATGCATTTGTGATCAACAGCACGGTTACTTCCATAAATCTGGAAATTTCAATCAAATCCAGTTCTTCAACGTTCGTCTCTCTTCATTCGACATTGGAGCAGTGATAGACAGATTCCATTGGATTCCGATTTAACTCACGAAATATTAAATATCTTCTAAGATTTTGGGGATTGAGAGGAATTTCAAAATTTGTCTTACGAGGTTTTGTTCTAGAAGCTATAAAAAGCGTCTTTTTGAGGACGAGGATCACCAAATCTCCTTAAATTTTGGATATTTTGATATCGAGTATACATGTTTCAGAAAACGAGGGTGAAAACAGATTATAGAAACGAGAAAGAAAGAAGGATAAAAAAGAAAAAAAAAGAAAACGCAAATGAATGACATAATCTGCATAAGCTACCGTGGATGAGTGACAGACGGGGTCGTTGAGCCGTTTGATTTATTTATGGAAATTTTACACCGGCCAGTTCGAGCTTCGATTTGATTTAATATCGACGACCAACGTACCCAACGAACACACTAAAACCCTCAATTGCAAGCACTGTGTGGTGTGCGACCACAAGCCGTTGTGAATTACCTTCAGGCAGGAGCATTCGGGGTTGCAGCAGAGGGATGAGCTACGCGGAAAATCGTTCACCCTGCAATCGCGGGGATTGAAAACGCTAATTGATATTTTCTACATCGTTTACATTTAGGTGAAACTTTTTTTTTTTTTTCATTTAGGACGAATCGACGACATGCGAATTCAACAGCCGTCGATGTTTTCCTGTTTTTTTCAATTTTATTCATTTTTATTAGATTTTGTTCAAAAACCAAAAAAAAAAAAACTACAAAAAAATTCTATACCTATGCAGGGTGGGAAAAACGATGAGCGAGTTTTTTGCGGTTTTTTTTTTTGGTACCTGGCTGCGACGGTTTTTTTACGCCCGGTTTTTTGCATATTTTGCAATGCGAATGTTTCGCGCGATCTCGGCATCGGGGAACAAGACACAGTAGGTATACAGGCTGCAGTGTTGGCTGGCATTCGAAACATCATTCCAAGCACGCGGGTTGGCACGTCGGTTATAGCCGCTTGGTCTGCGAACTAAGCGACGCACAATTCGCAATCGCCTCGAGTTATGCCTAGTCCGGGTTCCACGAGGTGGCGAAAAAGCAAAACCCAGTAGGAGGAGTTACAATAAGCGAGAAATGCAACGATATAACCGCGACGATTTGCTATGCAGCTTGGTGCAATGAATACCTGGATGAAAATCGCGGTTAAAGCAAACTGCAACTTGATATAATTTCGCAGAATTTTTGAGGATCTAAATTCATCTCGTTTTGTAAAAGACAATTTTACGTATCTAGGAATTAGCGATAAATTATCAGAGTTTAGTATGATTCGTAATAATCGATAATTTATTTAAAACGATAACTTTTTGGTTATCATTTTGCGACTATTTTTTTTTTTTCATCATTCCGAAACGTCGAGGATATAAGACATTCGTTTTTGAGTAAATTTTATATTTTTTCCGAGTTCAAACTTCTTCAAAGAATTTTTTGGTCTCTTTTCGTTTCTTCGTTTTAATCATTCCAAAAATCTTGGGATTCATTTGGAACGTGGGGCTTTTTTAAATCCAGAATCCGGAATTTTAAGTCTACGATCTACGATAAATCTATCTATAGATTTCGGATCCAGAATCTAGAATCTAGACTCTAGAATAGTTTTTTAAATCTTTGATCTAGTCTCCTGCATCTATAATCCAGGATCTAGACTCCGGAGCATATCCAGAAACGAGAATCTAAAATCTACACGCTTTTGAATCTGAAATATAGAATTAAAAAATTTTCGAAGTCGGGATTCGGAACCTGGAATTCAGAAGTCAGATTTCTTTTTTTGTAGATTTTTGTTAATCGAACGAGATTTTTTTAAGAGTCTACAATCTGAAAGTCAGTATATGTATAGATTCTAGTATTCTTCTTTTTCTCATCTGGAATCTAGACTCTAGACTTTTTCTAAAAATTTAGAATCTAGAATCGAGAATCTAGAATCTCGGTCCCTAATCGATTTTTAATCCATAATAGTCTCAAAAAATTGGATAAAAAATTTGCGAAAATAGTATCAAAAAATCATATTTCGATCATTTTTTCCTCTCGCAACCTGGTTCATAAAATATGAAATTATCATGCTGTAGTTGATTTTTTGCATTTTTCTTTCCTTTTCTTTCGGTCACATATTTTTGGATTTTTTTTTTCTCGTTTCTCTTTCTTTTTTCCCTATTGTTTTGCCACGCGCGTCTGTGCCGGGAGGGGGCGCGACACTCCCGACACTCCGACTGCAATTACAACGTACAGTTATTACGGTGCGATTAGTTATCACGTTTGAGTTCTCTGCCGGCTAGTGCAGGCCGGACGACACGGCAATGGCGTGGCTCGTATATCACCGATAATAATATTGCGGGACCCCGCGAGCTTGCGAAGCTCAACAACGTCGGTTCGTACACATCTACTCCATGCCCACCATATCTACCTTCGAATGATATAAACTGGTATATCGTGTGTCTATATCGATGCCCTGCACGTATCACCTTCGCGCGCGTACATGTAAACGTACAACCCTCATTCTGTACCTAGTCTAGGGCAGCTAGTAGATACCTATATAACCTTCAGCCTCGAGCTTTCAGCCTCCAACCTACAGCCCGTAGCTTCAGCTTTCGCATCATCCTCTTCTGCAGCCTGTTACAGGCAACCTGAAGGGATGAGGGGAAAACCCGTGTCAACTACAGACGACGGATTGTCACGAACAGAGATCCTCTTCACGATCGTCAACCGCTCCACTTCCGGTAACTCGGTTTTTTGCAACCCCTAGCTTTAACAGCCCCCCCTCTCGACTAGTCTCGAAGAATTTTATTTTTATTCATCGAATCGATGGATTTAGGAAGGTCTTTTTACACCGTGTTGCAAATATCAAACGATCTCCCTGTTTTCGGAGAATTTTTGTAACTTTTGTTTTTACCATTCATCAAATCGAACAGAATTTTTAGACTCATTTTTAGACTCAGGTATGAATCGTGGATGGGAATTTGATACGATCTGAAAAACATGTGTCAAAATTATTGTATAAATTTTATAAAAATATACAAAATCTGTGAAGGAATTCACGAAATCGTAATTAGGTCCCGAAGAAATTCAAAAAACGTCTAAAACTTTGGGTGAATCTGTTACAGAAATTTCGAATCTGTGAACAGCTTTGGACAGAAGATTTTTTCGAAATTTTACAAGTGTTTACAAAATTGATGAAAATTGGAGAAAATTTTTGTTCAGCTTGAGAGTTAAATTTGTAAGAAATTTGTGGGATCTAATGAAATCAGAATAAAATTTATAAAAGTCACAAAGAAATTAGTGAAATTCTGTTAAAATCGGTAAGAAATTTGTCAAATCGTCGTGAATTTTGGTGAACAAGTATAAAAAAAAATTTCAAAATGCTTGCAAAATGTCCAAAACGTGTGCAAAATGATTATCAAAATTCTTTTGAAATGGGTGGAAATGTTTTTGAAATTTTTAGAATCAATTGAATTATTGAAATCCGTTGAGAAACAAAATGTAGCTCTCACAGTTTTGTGATTAAAGAATTTGACCTTTATAATTGCAGGTTTGCCCGAAAATCAGTTTCTTTGGTAATTTTTGTTAGGTTTTAATCGTGCCAACAAGGGTTCACGCGGGTATCGATTGATTATTCTTGGGATCCTGTTTCCCAGTATGCAAGAAAAAAAAAAAAAAATGGGGTAAGAATAGAGAAAAAGTCCAGAAGAAACGAAAATAAAAAAAAACTTCAATGCCGGCCGACGAGTCCAGGTGTAGTTGTACATATGATACACAGTCCGAGGACGATAAAGAAGAAGGTGAAAACAAGGCCGACAGTAGAATAGCAAATTCGTCTGAACACCTTATACCCACCACCGCGTCGCGGTCGTTTCGTACCTGGGGATCGTTGACAGGGATGTAAGTCAGTCAAGTCTGGTTTTTAGATTTATCCAGCACGCGCTCTTCTTCTACTGTATTGGGTCAGAGGAAGGGATGGGGGATCGGGACTGAGACCGAGACCGGGACTGGGACTACTCGACGCGTAACACGCCTGCAGGTATAACAAGACAGGGAACAGGCCCTGCTAACTGGGCCTTTCCCTCTCTCCCCATAGAGACCAAAGTCCCACTCCAGTTTCGGCCGCTCTTCAG
Organism: Macrophya alboannulata; assembly: GCA_949628255.1. Classification (NCBI taxonomy): domain Eukaryota; kingdom Metazoa; phylum Arthropoda; class Insecta; order Hymenoptera; family Tenthredinidae; genus Macrophya; species Macrophya alboannulata. The sequence goes on along the minus strand of OX451206.1, from coordinate 19,861,325 downwards.
AAGGCGAGACAAATCGCGCTCTGAGGTACATTTTGTCCGTTAAAGAATCCGGTAAAAAAATGTAACACGTATTCGTGTCCGCGAGATCGGTTGGCGTATACAGGCTAAGGACCCGATCGCCACCATTTGCTCCATTTTGAATTTCTGATTCAGAAGCTAGGCCCGTTTAATCCAAGTTAATTAAAACCGGCACGGTGCTACGTAGGCACGTAGTAATTTTTCACCAGGCCCAGTATCTAACCAGTTTTTAATCGACGGTATATGGTATACAGATGGGTGTCTGAATGTCCGGGAAAAAAGGGATTCACTCATTTTCAAAACCCTTTCATCTAGTGCCACTGACCTGTGTCTCGGTTACGTTAAGGAGCTTCGCCATCTCCGCCCTCTCTGATGAGCTGAGGTACTTTTTGATCTCGAACTGTTTTTCCAACTCGAATATCTGACGACCGGTAAAAGTTGTCCTCGCCTTCTTCTTCTTACGCTCAGCCTCGCTTGCATCCTCAGCTTCACTGGTCGCCCGCACGTCTCCGATACCACCGCCCTTAACCACAGGAATTACCTCCTTCACGCTCGTCTCAAGCTTCTTCCGTTTAGCTGGTGGAGTCTTGGCGATCTGAACACCACCGTCTGGAAAAAAAATAGGAAAATAGTTTTTATAGCGTAGATTAATCTTAGCTGATGGACGTTGCTATCCAGCATCGTGGAAGCTGGAAGATGAGAGAATCTAGAATCTAGAATCTAGATATTCTTTTTATTCCTAACTAGAATCTAGAAACTGCAATCTAGAATCTAGATTACAGACTCCTGTGGTCTTGAATCTAGAATATAGAATATCCTCGATCTAGAATTTAGCATCGATTGATTATAGAATCTCAAATGTAGACTGTATCGGATGCAAAATCTGGAAGCTAGCATGTTTTAAATCTAGGATATAGCAACTCGATTTTTTTTGGATGTAGAATGTAGATTCTGGAGTTACTGTTTTTTTAATTCGAAATCTAGAATCAATTAGTATGTAGATAGAATCAGAATCTACTTCAGATTTTTAATTTTTTTCATCTAGAATCTAGAATCCAGAATCTAGAATCAAGTATCTAATGAAGTTAGAATCTATAATTGATAGTATTCAGAAACTTTGATAAAATATCTGTTGATTTTAGAATGTAGAAGCTATGAGGCATGAAATCTAGACTCTGGAGTCACTGTTCTTTTAATTCAGAATTTACAATCCAGAATCTAGAGTGCTTAAAACTATAATTTATAAGCTAGAATGCATTGAATCTCGAAAATTTTTCAATCTACAATTTAGACTCTAGGGTCTCTAGGATACAAATTTTTCTTTCAAAATTCAGATTCTAGAAGCTAGAATCTAGAATCTAGAATCTAGATTCTGTAGTTTCTTTTTTTTGTAATCAAGATTCGGATTCTAGAACATATCTTTATTCTTGAACCTGTAATTTAGCAGCATATAATCTCAAACCCTGATTCCATAGTTTTATGTTTAATCCAGAATCTAAACTCCAAAAACAATCAATTCTCATCGATCTTCAAACCGCGGTCTCTAAATGATAAAAAAAAAAATGCTTTCACAATCACGCCGATCCTCTCCCGATATCAATGCTCATCAATTATCTCACAGCCTTCAGCTACGATAGAAGGGATGTGAAGTGGTATGAGAGATGGTCAAGGATCGCTTGGCTGGACCACTAAAGTAAATACCAACGAGCGTGTACTGGCCATCGGATCGTTTGGTTATGGCATGGGTTGGACATCATTTGATGTCGTCACGGGCGATCGAGTATAGATTATGAGCTCCGATCGCCAGTCGACTACTCCGCTTCGCCGTGTGTGGGTTTTATCAGTTTATATCACTCCACGATATACACACCTCCTCTTCTCCATACAGCAAGGAGGGTAAAGAGGTGTACAGGGTCGCTCTCTACGATATTATAAGCCACTGAAGCGTGTACCGGATGATCGTCGATGTAGGATACCTATACAACACAGACCCCGGAACACTTGTGCTTCGCGAAGCACGGCTAAAGGCACGTAGTATGGTGCTTTTTATTTTCAAACAAGAAACGCCAATAAACACCTTGCCGAGGTGAGAGAGGAGATTTTCAAATTTCTGCAGGCAAAAAAAAAACGCGCACAGTCATCTCACGGACATGATTATAATAACTGCGAGAGTGTTTCGGGACATTCAAAGGCCATTTGTATAACGAAAGTGCCGTTTCCAAGAATCGATCATACGCTTATACTCCCGATGGGAAAAAATCGGCAGAAAAAAGTTGCCGTTTCATATTCCATCTGGGTTTTGGATTAGTTAGCACCGTCCTCCAACGACTACATATCGATTGCCCAGTGTATCGCGGCAGCAATTCACCCTAATTAGCGCAAAGCTTGCATTAATAGGATCAAGTTGGCGGGTATCCACCCGCGCACAAGCCAACCTGCACTACCACCGATGATTGGTGGATAGCTACGTACATACCAACACATTGATTCATTGTACATAAACACAAATATGAAGACCCACACAGATCATGGGATGGTGGCGGAGGGCCGCTTGCGCACAAAGGTTTTCTCCTGAACTGCTACTGAACAGATATATAATATACCGAGAGATTGTGTGTTTGTGTGAGCGGGAGGGCTTGAGGAGGAATGGACGAAGGGGTATGAGAGCCAACATCGTTTCTCGCTCGCTGGCTAGGCGATCAGCCCGTCACAGGGTAGACCCCTTTGTTTGCAATCGCCTCGTAGCCTCGTGCTAACAGTTCTAATCGCTAATCGATGATGACGCGTCGTGTCGCGTCAGAGTGAGCTTGGATACGCCTGGCCGAGTGATGGTCGTCCGAATAAGCAGCAGACCAGGTGCGACGATCAAAAAGATTCTCCTAAACCATCGATCCAATTATTCTCGTCAACCAAGTATGTACATAGAGAGTGAGGGGGCTTACGGATCTATAGATGCGAGGGGGGAATAGGGAGACCCGATGACAAGAAACATATAAATAAATAAAAAATAAATAAATAAGAGAGAGAAAAAAGTAAAGGCAAAGTGAAAGACTTGACCGCGAAACGAAGCGGAAATCAATATAAAAGAAGAGAAAAGTAAAGGAGAGAAACCTCGTGATCCGCAACCTTCTGAATCCGTTCCGATTGTAGATGGTTGAAGAAAACTCCCTTTTATTTTGTAGGAAGCTCCCAATGAGAGAGCATTGAGGATAGAACTGCGGATGTTACGAGCTGAAGGCGATAGGCGCGTGCCGCGAATGTCTCAGCTTTGATATAACCTCAGGAAACGTATCGGTACTTCCGGCGGAGGGTCTCTTTTCCTCTGGTAATTATCTTCCCGTTTGGTATTTCGTTCGCACTGTAATACTCTGGTTACTCATCGTCAGGATAAAATATAATGTGAATTATTCCTCTTATACAATGCTCAAAGGAACTGAAATTGACAATGAGAATAGGACGGGCTGTTCGAACAAAATTAGCAATATAATTACGGCATTGTTCCTTGGGCATACGGCCCACTCGTTCTTCCTCACTTCATCCGGGCAAAACAGCTTACCTAATGCATCATGGAGGCTGTTCAGTATTCACGCGGTGGAATGAACAACAACCAGTATTTTAAGACGGTGTTATGTGATGCGATATAGCAGCGTGCCTGAGTTACCTTAAGTGCGAATTTATCTTTCCTGATTAGCACGGCATTGTTCAACCGCGTACTGAGTACCGTACCGCAGACGGTTGCTCGCGGCTTCGCTTTAGCCGGATCCGTGAGACGAGGGGCGGAAACGAGAAGAAGAGTTTGATGATGCAGCGTCTCGTCTCGTCTTCTTTATTTTTCTTTTTCTTTCCCCTCTTTTTTTTTTCTTTACTCCGTTTTTTTTTTTTTTGTGCAAAACAAAAGAACCCGGACAAACGCCGAGTAATTATATTGCGGAACGGTGCAGAGGATAAAAGGAAATACGAGAGAAGTGGGGCGAGGAGAGGTGGAAGAGAAAGACAGAAAAATCGGTTAACATTATGGCGAAAAAAAAAACATCAGAGTTGAATATAAAAAACCGCTCAACAAACAGCATTGATAATTTGACAGCACATATAGCAGAGAGAAGAAAGAGAGAGTTCGAGTTTATTGGCCATGAGACAAGTTTCTAATGATCGATGAGACGCGGTGCAGGGTCTGATGAAGAGAAATGTTCAGAGATCCAGGTCAGGTCATCTGAGTAATATTTGGTATTCTCGTTGTGCATGTGACGGCTGAATATATCATAGACGAAAGTTTGACGTGACCTGTAATTGCGCTTAAAAATAGCGAAGAGATTGAGTAACTTGAATTTATTCCCTTGTCATATGTTGTGCGCCAAAATAACGGAGATGCAAAAAATCGGGAGGACCGTTCGCACAAACCCTGAACTCATTGAGAAAGTTACTTTCTGCAATATGCGTGGCCGCGTCAGATCTCCGTATGCTGAGATTTCTATCCTCACAATATGCATTTGGGATAACGTTCCTTGTGCACCAAACACAGACTGAGAGAGATGATCGGAAATGACGTCACGCGAGGCTCGTTAGCTGCTATCGGGTCAGTTCAGAGCATGAGAGTTGCTTATAGCTTGGCTTAGCAACTAACGGTGGACACAACCCCTATAGTATGTATGTGTAGACATAAATGCTCATACCGGAGGTATGTGTGTTTGTGAATGTACGTGTGTGCATGAATGTATGTTCACCAAGTCGACGCCCACCACACGGTGGCTCTACCAAGAGACTATAAACGCGAACACGGCTCCACACCGCCGATGATTGGTTTACCCTCGGCAAACCGTCCGGTCCGGTCTGGTCCGGTCCGCCGAGCGAACCTCACCTGACCGTAAGCCATAGGAGCCCTCCTAGATTGGCCTACGTGCTGAATTACTGACCAGCCTCTGAACCGGCCAAGACTGAGTACCTCGGTTGCAAAAGGTTGAGAAAATTTATTTACCGGATTCTTGTCGACGAATCAATCTGCCAAATTCTTATCCTCATCGGTTAGATTTGCACAAATCGATGTTACGAATTTTCCAACTAACACAATTTAACAAGAATAATTCTCTCCGAACTTGTTACTAATTCTTGAAAATCGATGAAACCTTATGAACTTTCTGCACACCGATTTCCCTCGTCGAGAGACAGTAGACACCCGTCGTTCAGTTTGCTGCTAATGATTTCTAAGACGTCGCTGCATCATTAAGACGGATCATCTTATAATGGTGCCAATTAAACTTTAATAACATTCTCGGCAGTCAGGTTCCCGCAGGCGCTCACTCATTTGCCTCGGTTAACGGCTACATAGGTATAGATAAACGACCAGCTAATGACTCTGTTAGTTGTAGTGGTATATATAAAAGTTTGACGATCGGTAAACCGCACTGGTTTTTTCTAATAATTGTCACGGAAGTTTTTTTAACAAAGAATATTTCCGTATCGTCTATTATTTACCTTGTAGCAATATGTGGAATTGGATGTGGGTTACCTGACTTAGTGGACAGAATTATGCGAATGAGCAATCATGTTATTACAGCATCAGCATATCATCAGCAGAGTACACCGCGGGACATAACGCTGAGGTCGCCAGACCAGATAAAGAGCAACTCTGAATATGCCAGACGAAGAGCCACGTGGATAGAGAGGGAAGGTAAAGACAGAGACAAAGAGATAGAGCGAGAGAGAGAGAGACGCACACAGAGATGAGAGATTAACCATCAGCAGTATGGCGGAACGCTTTACTCGTTCAAAGGCGATTACTTAATTGAACCAAACAGAACTTAACCCAACAATCCACCACGCATTTCAACGTCAATTACTTGTAGGTACATATCGCTCTCATTTATAACGAATGGAAATGCGTCGAAGACTACAAAGTCACATTAGCCATTTCACAGCCATATTCTGCACCCTCGGTTCTTAGATACCAAACTCCAATGAAATGCCATTTAAAAATTGATCAAGATATTATTTTTTAAACAGGATTTTTCAGCTCGATCCGCAATTCTGTCTCTACACCAAGTGTTGGTCTGCTCCCGGTGGAGACCAGGCTTCGGATTACAATGTCTCAGCACTCAGTTCTACCGGAAGAGTGCATTTTTTCATCACTCATTACGTGTGTCTGTTCATAATAGCGGTATAAATTTCTGACCAAAGATTCGACGTGTTCAAATGGAAAATAAAAAAAAAACATTTTCATCTTCTTTCGGTAACCGAATCGCACTTCGAGATTTGAGATTTCGGGTCGGATCTCAATAACGCCAACGTGGAAAGAGTGGAGCATAAAAATTTGGTCAAGCTGATCATATTTCCCCCTCCCCTCATATTTTTTTGACGCACAAAAAAATGGTGTAAAATTTTTCAATTTCCGATAGTCGTGAAATTAGTTCCAGTACTTTTTGGATCGTATCGTTTTGTCACAAGTTTCAGATTATTATTTTTAATTTTTCTTAACTCCTTTTGTACAGTGAAAAATTTTGTCGAACACAAGTAGACATCTGTAAGTTGGCCAGAGCAAAGCTGTCTAATAACAGGAGTGAGAAAGTAGCGGGGATTACGATTATAAATCCGGATGGGGAGTTGGGTACAGAAGTACAGTACAGTAAAGTACAGGCACGTGCGTTATCACAAAGCTCTCTTCTCTTCTCCACCTTTCGGAGAGAACCAACCAACCAACCAACCAACCAGTCAGCTAGCGGAGCGGGTAGGAGCAGCTAATTAGTTCAGGATGTCACGGAAGGAGATGCTCCCTCATATTTCTCGGCAAGGAGTCAAGTGGCATCGCTGATGCCTGCGGCGGAAAAGTAAGAACGGCTTTGTACGCAAACTCTGCAACCACGAGCTCAGTCGCTTGGAGGCCAGGATTGGTAATTATCACGAGCCCCGGGACTAACAAGAAGCGACCTTACCTGGCGTACGTCTCTCCTCTCCTCTCCTCACCTCTCCTCTCTTCTCTTCACTCTCTTCTCTTGCACAGTTTCCTTAATCCGCCTCACTCGCGCAGTTTCCCTCATAGCGTAAGGCAAGGTAGTCGAAACTCGAGACCGTACAGCACAGTACAGTACAGTGTGGTACGGTACAGTGTGCTATACGTGTATGTATAAACCGAGGGTAATAAGCGTTTACCTTTATGTATATCTTTACCGGGGCGTGTGCATAAAGTACCGGTTGAAGAGGGCCTCGAAGAAATGCGCCATCGTCATAAGAAGATGATTAACAAAGGCGGCAAGCTGACTGCTACAAAGAAGATACGACGACGTAATTTATCCAACGAAGTGATAGCACCAACCAAGGGTGCTGCTGCTGCTGCTGCTGCTGCTTCCTTTTCCCATTATATTCTCTTATCTATGTGTACCTATGCGGTCGTTCATACCTGAGGTTAATTTATAATTAAACCCCCATTCGTTCTCTTCATCCCGAACCCCAACTCAAAAGATGAAACCCTCTCCCCCTCCCCCCTTTCACCAGAGTCAGACTCTCAGTTCATGGTATATTAAGAGGGTATTGTGAAGCAAAATTTAAAAGTCATACTGCACTCATTTCAAGTACACAAGTTTCATCTTCGCGTTTTCGATTATCGGTATTTAAGTGCCCCCCTCACTGCGGGTGATGAAGACCTCTTTTTCGAATGGAACCACAGTGTCCTCATAAGGCTTATCACCCTCAGCAGGATTTTGGTGTTCCAATCGGACTGTGAGACGGTTGGAAGTACCAAACTCAGAAAAACATTTTGCAGAATGTAAAATCGCATACTTTTGACAATTTTGACTTCAAAAGATTGATCACCATCAGTGAGATTCCGATGTGCCGATCAAGCTGTGAATTAGATGGAAGTCCTGGACGTGGAAAGACATTCTGCAGTATGTAAAATCGATGACGTATTACGATTTTCAATTCTTGTTCTCACTCCGTTTTTCCACCAACGATATCAGGGAAGAAAATAACGTGTAGAAATCACGCCGGTGTAGGGATTTGAGTCAAACTTAAACCGAACTATGTAACAGGCGAGTTAACGAGCTGAGGGTACGAGGTGAGCGAACTGTATACCCGCATACCTTTGGCTGCCTCCGTTATTTTCCCATTGCTAGAATAGCTACAAATTACCTTCTTAGTTAGCCAAAGGCGTTCGACAGTCAGGTAAATGTATGTATCTACGTGGTTATAAGCTGCGCAGCCGTTGGGAATTGGCAAAACGTACATATACGTATCCAGTATCCTCAGGATTTCAGCTGGTAATTTAAAACTGGGAATGAGTACGGCGAGGAGATGCTGTTAAGAAGAAAATTGCACGGCGGCAGATAAAGTATTAGGCCGAGCTGAGTGAAGACGTCGCGTGTCGACTGGCCCGAGCAGAGATCGGCAGGGGGTAACAGGGCCCTGGTCTCTGGGCCCCTCGACGCGGCAGATTCAAAGTCCACTTCAAAGCAATGCAAAGCGCCAGTGCGGAGAGAATCTGGGCAAGGATAGAAGCCGGGATGGACGAGGGCACCGGAGAGAGATGGGTATTGCTGACTGATCTCCCGCAGCTACCAGATTGCGACGCAAATCGAGTGCGTCGCGAATTAACGAGGCCCGTCGGCTTCCGCTTCTGACTCTAAATTATCTCCCTTACCGATTACACCGCGGCTACGTTCACATGCTGCTACTAGTTTCGCTTTTCGCTATTTCCGATGCAAAAAGAAAAGAAAAAAAAATGTCCATACGGAAATCGAAAACGGCGTGAAATTACCTTGCGATTTTTAACAAGGAAGAAAAACGATGAAGGAAACTCGTCAAGCTGATCAAAACCGGACTCAAATAACGCGGAATTTCGATAGCCAAGAAGTGCAGCGCAAAATCTTTGCAGCATGGAGTAGAGTTAATGCGAAACAGATTGCCTGGTGGTTCGAAGGACTCGGTGGTACGTGTAGCAACATAAGAGTTGCCCCTTGCAACAAGGTAGTAAATACAGGGTTTGCGAACCTGATGAGCTTTTCGACGATAAAATAGAAGCTTGTTGGTAAATTGGCTGAGTTATAGCTGTAGGTGACCAACAGGGTGTTAAAGTGTTAGCAAAAACTTTTTGTTCCATCGTGATTGGGCGAGAAGAGGAGTAAGTATAGGCGCAATCAAAAAGCACTGAAGGTAATCGATGAGCAGAAAATCTGCAGACTGCAGTTTGCAGACATTTTTTGGACGGATCAACGATCTGTCGTACATTGGTGCACATTCGGGGATATGTGTTCGCATGTGAACGTAACGACAATCGGCGAGACTTTCGGTAGACGGAGTTCAGAGATGAAATAATAATTTGATGGTAAAAGTTTGGAAGAGAATTCAGCCGGGAAGCGATCAGCCAGAGATCACGATACGGAGTGGGATACGGTTCGTGTGTTATAGGCATCTGTGTAGGTATACGAGTGTATTTTGAAGTGACGTCAAAAGAATGAAATACGTAGACCGCGACATTCCAATTATTAAGCCAACCCCCCCACTGCTATAAGCTAGCCAGCCTTCATCGTATACCGGTATTTATTTTGTTATTAGAATTTGTCAATTTGCCTTTGATATTTCTACGTGCCCGCCAGCTTCCATCCGAATATCGCATATACCTACCATCGGTCGGATTTATTCTACCCACTGATTTTACCACCGCGGGCAAGTCGGTCCGGGTCACCCTACCTTCAACAGCGACATGAACGACGTAGGTATAATTTCATGAATACAAACCTCTGTTTCGCGTGCTTTTTTCGATATCCCATTTATCGTTTTTTATTCAGTTTTTCACATTTTATCTAGATCTAGTCATCGAGCCAAGATCACTCGCATAATTGTGTTCAACGGTTTGCAAAGGTCTCGACAAGCCATTCCCAGCGGTCTCTATTTCCGTCATTTTGAATAGACTATTAAATATGCACGTTTATTGATTCCGGAACGAAATTTCAGATATTATTAGCCACTGGACATACATACAGTGATAGCAGTCACCAGAAAGCTTGATATAGCTGGAGGAGGTGCAGAATTCGCTGTGTAGCAAGCTTCTTGACATTTGATATCTTCCTGCCCTCCGTATCGAAGTCGAGACGCAGTTCTCGCTCCACGTGGGTTGCTAAGTATTTTAACTTGCTTGTGCGCTTCACATACGAACGAACCAAACGCTATCAAGACTTGTGAACGTCCAATCCAGCAAGTTGAAACGAAAAAAAGCGATCAGGAAGTGCCTTCAGTGTCTTATAAGCTTAGGATATCAGTAAGCAAATGTACGAATGGGAGGATCAGATCTTGCGCCTCGTAAATCGAGTACAGTGACCGAAAATGATCATCGGAGACCGTTTTAGTAATATGTGGTGTTTACTTGGTATATAATATTCGTTCTCGTCGAATTTTTATCCAAATCGTCGGATCGGTTTTCGAGATAATATGGGAAATCGCGTTTAAAGTTTCACGTTTCACGGCATGTCACGTTTGCAAAAGGTTCGATATTTTTACTGTAACTTTGTCGAACCAGGGTCGAAATGCACAGGAAATATTCGGCCATAAAAATATGCAAAAACCCCAAAGATCGATTTTTTGAAGATCCAAATGGTAGCTTACCCCCTTGACGTAACCGATGAATGCAATTGACGTATTTCAGCTCAGTCTATTCACGGAATCGATTTATTAAGACGACTATGACTCTGTTAGGATTCGATCAAGAAGTGAGAGGAAACAATAGGCGTCGGTTCTTTGGATGTCTGTTTGATGGAAGCGGAGAAATAGCTGAGTCTTCTGTTCCATCGGTTTGTGATGTTTTGAAGTAAATGGAAGTCGACGAGGTTTTCAGGACGTTTAAATTCATCAGTTCTACCATAATAGCGGCGTTCTCAGAGTTCATAAGCATTTTTCATGATCCCTTTTTGCTGTCATTGTCCTTCTAACCCGAGTTGTGCCCACCTACTTTTACCCAATAACAGAATTGATCGGCTGTTTTATACGGCTATTCGAAGGCAGCCTGCCATTCGGGCTGCACGTACCGCCTTTTTGCTACAACGTTCTGGATATAGTAGGTAATTTGTGGCGTTTTAAACGCGCGTCAACAATGCCCCGTTGGTAATTGGTTTCAGTGGAATGACTCGGCGTTATTGCCACGTACTTAGCCATATACCAGCCACTGGCCACTAAAATCGTTTACTAAATCTATCGAATAGGTTTTGCCCGTTTCTGGTTATGAGATTTCTACGCTGCTATGTAGCTATGACGAAATTGGAAATCGAATTTTACCCAACTCGCACTTATCTGCCGCATGCCCTTCGTTACACCGACTATGACAATTCCCTTATTCCTGCCTCGTAAGAATTTCCCTGAATATTGAGGAGGCAATTTTCTCAGGAAAATTCTGTCGTCTAGGAAAATAACTCGAGGCAGAGTTTAGCGCTATCCCATCTCGGTTCTCCATACGTAAACTGCGATATGTAAGTGTAAGAGGTCTGCAGCAGCAGCAGGCTTATAATAGCGACGCGCGTAGCCCCAACGACTTTGAATTCGTTTTATAATTTCTTAATTAAATGCAATAACACCGTCGCCATGCCACTGCTACCGTGGCTAAAGCCACAGGCACAGTTAACGGTAATGCTGCAGCCACTCCTGTTATAATTAGTCCTCGGAAGCTACGGCTACGGCTACGGCGGTACCGTTCACGATTATGCTCTATGTCCTCTCTCTTCACCGAGACGCGGTTATCTCCGCATCACACGAGTCGGTATATTTAGTTTAACAGTTATTTCCTTGTTTTTTAGTCTTTTTTTAGTTTTGATCTTCTCTTTTTGATTTTTTTTGTTGCAATAAGAGGACAGAGATTTACTGCACTCGATCAAGGAATGCTATTCGATTAATGTAGGATTCTAAAAATGATCGGAAAGACCATATTCTGGTTGACAAAATAAAAAATTTTCGCGAGAATTAATCAATCCGCAAAGAATTAACGGTAACCAAATGAAAAATTATCGAAAAACTATATACACGTTCTTCAACCCATATTTCGTACAATTTGTAGATATTTTTACATTGACTCGGTTTTTTTCGCGGCTGATTTTTACCTTTTTGAGACATACCTAAAAATTATCTGAAATTTTTGGAGCTTCGTTTTTACGTCAACAAAGTTTTTCAAAGGACTCACAGGTTGTATAGTTCATCAAAACCTCGTCAAATTTGAAGAGAATTTTCTACTTTGATGTAATTCTGTGGAGAACCAAAAAAAATTTCTGATTTCAAGCTTTTCTGGGAACTTCGAGCAAGCAGAAAAAATGCTTCGTGCTCGAATCTCTATATACATTATTGGTTTGTCCCAAAATAAGATTTTTGAATATCCTCTCAAAATGTCAAAAAGTTTCAAGATTTAGTGAACAAAATGATTCTTCAGAGCGTATCAGCGGTTCCAAAGAAATTATTACCAGGATCTACATACTCGGTTAAGTATATTTAAAAACGATAAAAAAAATGTAAAAAAGCTGGAAAATTACCCTCTTTAAGTTGAAATTCGAGGGTATATCCAATGTACAACATCGGATCTCGGTATTGCCGAAGGTATCGATGAAATTGAGTCTTCAGTGCGCGTCTAAAGTGGCGTGAGCTTAACTGATCAGGTGGGAATACGTATACTGAAAAAATCAGTGAGTGCTGCAGTTCAGTATAGAGGCTCTTTTTTCGCGGGTACTTAAATTTTTACGAGCTTGCTGCAGCCCGAATTATAGATGTTACATACAAGTGGGCGAGAGCTGGTTATATATAGTTTGAAAAATTCGAAACGGAATTGGAAAGCTCTGAGAAGGTATATATACCCAGTGCCAATCCACCTTATCCTCGAATTATTCATTCTCGATTAAATACGATCCGGGGGAATATTCATTCTCGTTTTAGTAAACCAGTTACTAAAAGGAACTGGCTTCTCTGTCTTCAATACTTCGCTAACAGCACCAGTTGCATCACCATGCACTTTGCCTTCAGATATGCTGCAGGTATACGCGTCTACACCCCGTTTAGCGTACCAAATGAGTTTCGAGTTCCCGATCAATTAGCCAATCCGAATTTCAAATGGATTCAACGAGCCACTCGCTCCATAGTCGGTATATAGTTGGATCTCTCTACCTCGCGCTTTATCTATCGGACCAGTTGTTTGGTTGGACTGCAGTTATATCAGGCATTTGAGACCGTCTATGCAAGTCGTCATTAAGACATAGTATAATGACCGTTTTCTTTACTCTGAATTTAGAAGACTTTAATTAGGTTTAGGCCATTTCACACAGGTAATAAACAGCCGCGAGTAAAGAGCTTAATTCCCTTAAGGTGACTTTTATCTATGGCTTAGTCAGATCATTCAAATTTTACGGCTTACCTAGTCCAACACGAATGTCTTAATGATGTCCACCGCGGGTTTCAGACGTAACCAAACATCGTTATCGGTTTTATTACTCGCTACACTCGCTGATGGATCGGAAATTACGCAGGGACATGTTGGCCGTGCTTTTCGAACTTTTGGAGGGTTGCCTTGCCACATTTGCAACCGCAAGACAGTCGAAATAATCTCGAAATGGGCTGAAAAAATTCTGAAAATTATTAACCGATTGAAGTTTCAAAAAATCGATTTTCTTAGTTTTTTTTTTTTTTTTAATTATAGATTCTGACTCACAGTCGAGTAACAACAAAACGAGGGGACGAAAGAGGCTAGAACGGAAAATAGAAGACAAAAAAATTTTCTTTTCTTCCAAATACTTTTCAAAACTTGTACAATAAACTGTGCAAAAGCCCTGATTCGATAATTATCTGATTTCTGAGCAATCTGCAAACCCGGCCAAAAATTGATTCCTCGAAATTTCAATAGTCCTGTACTCCCTTAATTAATCAGCTACTTGATTGATGAACATTCTAATTTCTCTCTTTCTCGCCGTTTAAACTCATCGGAAAGCTCTGAATGAACGAGACGGGAGTTTTGCTTTTAAAGATCGTTCAGTTAGTCGGAATGAATTGTTGTATTGATTAATTAGAGCCACGATAACATAATACAACAGGTCGATTGATCGCCACGGGTTTATTTCCAGGAATACTATCATTGCGTATCAAAACCGTATAAAACAATTTAAATTGGGTTTCCAGACAAGCTGATTAACAGCCCAATTACCCGCGAGCAGTAGGTAATTAATACCAATCCGATCAATTTCGCTGCAGACATGATGTGTTTTTTTTTTCTCTCCCTCTTCTTCTTCATTTTCATTTCGTTTTTTTACACACTCTGCAGCAAAATCCAGGGATCGATTGCGTCTGACGGATTATCGCTGCTCCCATTGAATGAGTTTTTTTTTTTTTTGATTTCTAATTCTGTTCGCTGAATCGATCAAAAATTTTTTTACTCGTCTTTGCTGTATATCAATTCTGTTTTTTTCTTTTTTTCTTCTCATTCTCTTTCTATATCGTTTATTCTGATAATGGAAGATTTTCACTCTCGAATGTGCGTATTACAAAGTTGATTTCGGCGCCCGAGGAGCCGGTTCTGGTTCAATTCGGTAGCTGACCTGTGTAGCCAAATTAAAATTGAGTCGAGATAAACCGGTTGCCGGTAAAATCGTAATATCTTAAAATACGGCTATTAAAGAAGGTCGTTTAATAAATTTGATTCAAAGTGCGTGAATCGGACGTGTAGGTATATATGAATTTTTAAAACACCCACAACGATGTTTTCGTACAAAAAGAGGCGAAGGAAATCGTTTGCGCAGATTCAGACGATAAGCAAATGAATATAATTATCAATTAATTATATCCCCGGCTGATGATTATATTCAGGATTGATTTCGTGTCGGAAATCGGTGCAACATTTCACTGCCTCAATTATAAGGCTGATTCCACCATCTCGTAACGACACATGGGCATATATTATACTGTCGTAAATCGTTATCTTATATACCGATCGATAATTATATGCTTTATGAGATGATACGACGTGTATGCGGGACAAGGCATACCCACCGCGTACGTAAGATGAGATTATTTTGCATTTCGGTTGCTTACCGATTATATAAATAATTTACTAACCCGATTGTATAATCCGGTGAACTGGGTAAACCGGTATTTAATAGTTTCCGAATCAGAGATCTACTGCACATCTTTGCAGTCCTAAAATAACCGAAATTCGCCCGAATATTCGCGAGCATAAGAGAGCGTGACGAAAAACGAATCCTGATTTATATACCAGAAAAAAAAAAAAATTCTTGACACTGAATCAAGCCAGATATTTTAGCCTTTCAATTACCCCACGAGCCAAAAAAAAAAATAAATAAATCAGTTCAATTAGATCCTAAAACGGAGAATCCATCTTGAACCGATTCTGTCGACGCGGTTTGACATTGAAACTGATGAGTCAAGCGTGTCCAGCTCCGTGGAATGCGGTACCCATATATTTAATCGAATGATAAATTAAACAGTGGGATACCGTGGTTATTGTACAGATGAATAGAAAGGCGAAAATTAATGCGGTAGTAAAAGAAAAAAAATCAAGGAACGAGGATCATAGAAATTATTGACCAACGTTCAATTTTACAATCACCGCTGTTAATTAATTAATATCGCAAACTAATTATACCGGATGCGTGGTACGAGGCAAGAGATTACTGTGTAGCGTGCTTCTGATTCACCAGAATCGAAACAAACTTCCGGTTTAAAATACTCGGAAATTATTAGCGTGGGTTTTTGATGGGTCGATGCAGATCTGATGTCGTTTCTGAGCAGTTTCCTTAATTTAAGATTATTTTTTTATTTTTTTACAGTCCAGTAAGATTTTTTTATTTTTATGTTTCCGAGATAATGGAAAAAATCCGGAGCTGGAAGAAGGATGGAGACGAGAAAAACTTAAAAGTATAAAAGAGTAAAAGTAAAGGAAAAAGAAGGAGGTTCAAAGTCACGTTTTCCTAGCTCCATCCGCAAATTCAATCCCGAAGTTTGCAGACCCTACTAAAACTCCACCGCAAACTCTCCGGTATTTTATTCCAACCGTACCATCCGCACCACCTGCTTCCGGACACGAGATCCTCGAATTCCTACTCGAAACATCGCCTCGAACACTTCGAAACACGACTTGTACACACAGTATCGTCACCTCATGGAACTTGTTGCGATTTTTCGAGTCCATTCGACGAGTGCTCGCTCGCTGATCATTGCTTGATCGAAAAAAATTGAATCCAATATTTTGATTTGCTTCGAAGGAATTTTTCCCATTTTCACGATAATCTGGGCTGACTCGAAATCACCACACGAGCTTTATTTTGTAAATAAAGTAATGCATCCGGCTACTATAGTCGGTGCTACTGCTCGTTGACCATCGCCGCGGTCGAAGCCAAGAATAGACCAGAGATGTGGGGTTTGCTTTGTCTTGTTTTGTAAAACTTGAAACGGATGTGGGTAAACTCATCTTCCCAACGATCGTCCTGTTCAAAAGTAACATACCACGCGACCACTAGCAGTTATGGAAAATTTCCGATTTGTGGGAATCGATGATATTCAAATTTTAACGAGTCGAAAGCGGTTCTATGATCGAGAAAGATCGTGGATATGAATATCGAATAAAAAACGTCGTGTACAGTATTGATAAGAAAATTTTTTTCGGATCATAACTGATGAGAACGTATATCGGAAGGTTCCCTTTGCGGCGTTGGTTGAGGGTCCCGGGGCGCGTTGAATGGAGTGAATAAAGCTATTATGCCGCAACAAGCTCACAGAACAAAGAGGCGACTTGTTAAACGAAGAGCGTGAGCAATAAAGCGAGAGTCAGAGGTGGAAAGGCATATAGCATATAGCTTTGCTGGCAGTCGGGCTCCCTGCAGTAGCGGATATACCGGAGAGAGAAGAAGCCTTCTAGCAGCTCGTTCAAGTTGAAGATAAAAGCAGATTTCTGGGAATCGCTATAACTTCTAACGATTCCGCCCCGCATCAACGAATAGACGACTTTTCGACTCAGCTCTGCTCTGCTCCGCACCGAATCACGAATCACGAATAACCGTCATCATGATCTTCTCATGGAAGTGGAACGTTACCATTCCGTAATAACAATTCCTGAAATTGGTATTTCCCGAGAAGTTTTGGTTGAACAAAATCGTTACGAAAATCACTGCCTCAAGTCAGAAATCTTGCACAGTTATGTCCTGAACTATCAGTCAGTCCCAAAACTTGGTAATTTTCGGGGGTCTTTTCGTGAATTTTTTCATTGACCAAAAAAAATGTATTCATCGACTTATGGGAAGAAATGTACATCGCGGTCGGAGGCTTGCACTGACCTGGTGGCCATGATACCCGCTCGCTATAGTGTCTGGACGAAAAACTGAACAAAATGTGTCATAAAAGACTTTTCTCTGAGTGATGGATCTCTATGAAAAATCAAATTTGAAAATTATGGCAGTTACAGCTTTGGAAATACATGAAGAAGTTCGATTCACAAAAGTCAACATGAAAATTGGTTCATCCACGACAGAAATATGTTTCACAATATCCGTCCGAATTTGAACCCGATCGGATGATTAGTTATCGAGATAAACTGCACACCGACTTGAAAAAAAAAAAAAAAAAAAAAAAAAAAAAACACTAGTTCCGAGAAAAGTTTGATGAACGATTTTCATGTAGAATAAACTAACATGTCGAACAGCCTGGGCGGTGGCCGCTTCAAAGTCTCGTTACTCCGTCAATTCTTACAATTTCGCGATAATATTTTGACTGGGGATTCTTGAAATATGAGTTTTCAAGAAAATTCAATAAAGAAAAAAAAAGAAACTGAATTTTCTACACCTGATTGATAGAGCTAGCCTCTCTTAATTCAATTTGAATCGAAATTCCGAAGTAAGAAGAAGAATTGCTCGAGTATTTCGAAGAATAATGGAATTTACTGAACGGAATAATAATACTTGGACTTTATCAAGACTGATCTATTTCACAGTTTACAGTTATTAGTGTATCTAGTTCAGACTTGTATATATATACACCGAGTTTTGTTATCTCCACGGTCGCTCGGCGTCCGGTAGGCTTTGTGGTACCGTTCCTTCCGGCTTTCCTCGATGAATGAGAAATAAGTCTTTTCATTTTGGGGATACCGAGAGTTTCGTCTTAGCGAGATAATATCGATCCTCGTATTTTAACACCTGTCCCTTTGCCCAAATAACTTTCTCAGTTACCCAGCTCCTTAGTTATCATCGGGCAGACCCTTGTCAAGTATCTGTTTCGTGGCTATTAACGATAAGTAACTCGCTTCTCTCAATTAAAACGTCGTATAAACCCTCTGCGGTTACAGGGTTAATAAAATTTCAGCATAAGAGATACCTGCTCTTGAATAGAAAAAAATTGCAAGCTTTTATATTTTTGTAAATCCGTTCCTAAGTCCTCGACATGAATCGATTGTAAGTACGTCGATTTGTTTTCCATGTCATTCCATTTTAGGTTATCACTATTAAACTCTTATCTGAATTTGCGGTTCGACTTGTTTGTCAAGGAAGTACTCGAACGGTGAAAAAAAAAAAAAACTGCGCAGTGGAGGTTGAATACGCAATCAAATCCATATCCAATAATAACTCGATTTTTCATTTTTGTTTTTTCAGGGGCAAATTTCTCGGGCTTCATTACTAGCGGTTAAACTCATAGTATCTCGTTTAGCTTGACGTTGCAGGGATCAATTCACTCGGAGATTTACTCGCTTTCCAAATCAGCGTCACACAAAAGAAAACCCCAACTGCTGAGGTGTACAAGGGTGTGTGTACAAGTGTATACTTGATCCGATTCCACCCCCCCCCCCCCCCCCCCAACCCCAAAATCCCTCTTTCCTTCCTCTTCCTCTTCCTCATCCCTCCATACCACCCCTACAAACTTCTCTACGAGGCTGCCATCCCTCGGTTGCGGTAGCGTGTTTAGGGGTGTTAATTGGGTGGGGTGTATCACGTAGCTTGGACCGGCGCGGCGCGCTTGTACGACGATACGGTGGAATTGGGGTTGTGGAATGGGAATGGGAATGGGAATTGGAATGAGGGAGAGAAGAGCGGAGGACGAGGAGGAAGTTACTCGGTACCTACTGGATGGGCAAACGATCAATAAGCGATTCACGCCCGAAATAGGTACCCATCTCCGACACACTTTACTAGTTAATAGACACCGCCACGAACAACCGCAGTTAGATGTCTTTCCGCGTGACATCGCGCGTTAAATACTTAGATACAAAATACAAAAGTATATAGTCATAAAGAAAATCGATTTTCGTTAAACTTTCTCAGTTTGTTATATTCATCCGACGATGGACAGACTACTGCGTTCCCAGTACCAAACTTTCTTTTGTCTGATCTCAACCTTTTGATGAATGAACGATGTGCGGCCTTCTGGATTCTGTTCACAGGACATAACCGAGTACGACTATTTGTTCTACAGCACGGATGCCATCTTATACCTGACGTCTTGTAGCCCATACTTCTCGCTTCTTAAGAGTCTGTAGCTCGAGATGTGAACTCAGAGGTCAGTGCTGTCCGGTGTGTTGAATGATAGCGTGGTACGTCTCTCGCTTATAACATACACATGTGTTAGCACTACATGACTAGGTAGTGCGATATACCGTTTGGCGTACTGCATGCAGGGCGTAGAGTTGCGTTGCAGGTGATAACCTTTTGATTATCTTACATTCCATTCCAGGCCTGCGAACACGTATAGCTATCAAACTCCACACTGACCGAGCTACTCCCACTCGCTTACACTCGCGTGTCGAGACCGCGTTAACACGCGATCCTCAATATCCTCTTTCATGGTTAATCATTAATGTCTAATCCATCATGCTGGATGTTAGAGAGTCAATAATAGATCATCACTGGATGCTACTTCCATGCTTAATCATAGATACTTGATTCCTAATACTTGAAAGCCTCATAACTTTGACCCTCTTCATATCGAAAAACAGTTCTGAACGTGATGCTAGCGATAGATTTACAACGCGAATGGTCGCACAGACGTATAGTATCGCATTATTCCCACGGCTTGAAGGATATGGTTTTATTTTTATTACATTTTCGCATTCTCTTTAACGCGGTTCTTTGATACGGTTTATGCATACCTAGATGTGTACCAATCTAAAGCGTAAATATCTAAGTGGATTGTACATTACGTTTGTCAGGTGAAAATATACGTCGATAAATCACCACCGCCCCGTATACCGTTAACCGTATAGATACACACATACCCACATATCGTCGAACACGCGTCCACAGTACTTATTATAACTGCAAATGTGAATATAAGCGACTGTCACGCCCACGATTACCTATTTTCTACCGAACCCCTTCCTCTCGTAGAAGACTTGAGCATCACGATCGTTCTATAATCGATCTACGCACACAGTTCACTCGTTAATACATATATATACACCTTGTCTTGTACATAGAAATGTATGGATAAATTTTAATGATTAATACGTTTCTTGGTAGCTAAAGCTCCTCGGCACTCGTTAGTAAGTTTCCTTAGTTTCGTATATGAGCGGTTTCCCTCGACGCCTTGCCTTGCCTTCCTTCGCCTTCGTCGTTATAAGGCCTTGCCTGGTTACGTAACCTATAGCACACTCGCCCCGAGAAGTTTACCAATTATGCAAATGTGTATTAAACCAATCTGTGCCCCGCTTCAGACGGTACGAACCTACGAGTCTAGTTTCCCCATTCCCGTTCATGAAACAGGAGTATAATATAATATTTCGTGGTCGAAAATTTACTATGTGTAGGTCACATAGATACACAGTTGTTATTATTATTCATTATCTTGTCTTTGCACCGCAGAGTTCCGCGAAAGATAAGAATGTGGTTCAAGAACGCCGGACCAGTACTGAGGCTTGACCTAGCTTAAAGCGGTCCATTGAATAATCAATTTAGCACAAATCAATCGAATATCAGTATACCGATGCTTGACGATAGTTGTTAACGAGGTAGAAACCACTGTCTCATGCTGCAATAAAGAGAGTTAAACTGAATGTGCAACCCACATACTATGAGAGTTGAGTAGAGCTGAGTAAACCGCATTTAAAGATGTGGGATTGAGGGGTTTCGAGAAGTGCCATTAGTGACGGTGTTAAAAGAATGGAATAATAAAATTCTTATGGCGAACATCGCGGTCGCGGTCGATGCCGCGCCTGCAGATGGTCTTAATCCCATCTTGTCAACCCTGGAGCAGTAGACTATAACCGGGATAACCGAGAAACGTGTAATTCTCTTAACGTAGCAGCCCATAAATATTCAAAGAGCTGAAAAAAGGAAGAAAAAAAACGAACGAACGAACGAACGAACGAACGAAGAAGAACTAAGAAGAAGAAAGTCCCGAAAGTAGGATATAGACCCAGCCTTGAATAAAATGACGCATTGTCTGCAAGCATTTCCACCCACGTTACTGAATACAATGGGAAAAGGGTTGAGAAACTAACCGCTGCTGATGCTGATGCTGATGTTGATGCCAGAATCATGAGCCACTGAAGA
Organism: Macrophya alboannulata; assembly: GCA_949628255.1. Classification (NCBI taxonomy): domain Eukaryota; kingdom Metazoa; phylum Arthropoda; class Insecta; order Hymenoptera; family Tenthredinidae; genus Macrophya; species Macrophya alboannulata. The sequence continues at coordinate 19,839,819 of OX451206.1, read as the reverse complement.
ACTAATCCTACACCTACTTTGTCCCTTGTGTCTTAATGCCCATTCGTTAGACTATGGGACGTTTGAAGTGGTATTTAAAAATAGGTACCTATACAACAGATATGGTGATGAAACTGAGTATAATTCAATTATGACAATAGCTCTTGTTACTCGACTGCCTCAGAAATGTCCAATGAGTGAAGTAAGTAAGAACTCGCTAATGGCGGACGAGAAAACTGAGGTTAGTACGACACAACATAACATACATCGTTCGTGTTCGTAAATTGGTTTTGCCATACCGTGAAGAAGAGTAGAACAACGAGGACTACGACATGGAAGATAATAACAGCAATCGACACTTTAATGATCGACCGACGCGGCCGCGGCGACGGCAATTACTATCCGAAAGCAGAGCTGCTCGACAACGTTGTGTTTACCGAATAGGCAGTCATTTAGTCAAATCGAACGAGCCTGCAGACAGCCGTCCAACCAGCCAGCTAGCCACATTAAAACAAAAAAGAAAGAAGAAGAAAAAATAAAATAAAAAAATAGAGGTCATCGTTCAGTCATGTACAGTGCGTTAGTAAATAGCGGTTTCGACGCTGCCACCTCATTGTTGTTTCAAAGGCCACCTGGCACGGCTCGATCCAAACCATTACTAATAAATTATTAATTTATGGTAACGCGACACAGCTTCACGTATCATTGAGTCAGTCGCTTGCCTCTTGATCATGCAGATATACTACGACGGATGCTGGTTATTCATCTAAACCATCAGCTCAAAGCTCTTTGCTTGCGCATGAAATGTCAACACTGGGAATCAACACAGGTGTCAACACTGCAGATGGGTTGAAAGTACTTAGCTTTCCCATAGGATGAAATGATCATAAGATCAGTTTCATCAGCCCAATTGAAGTGTTCTTTAACAAAAATGAAAAAAAAACAGCACACTCAAAGTAGGTGGTCTATGCTCTGAACTTCTCTATTATAATGGCTTTCCGGACGGACTGCACTACTGATTAATCCTCCTTGTTCAAGTTGTTGTTGTTACGGATAAATCGTGATAGAAACTTCCGTACCTAAAGACTCGGGTCGACTTTCAGAAACGGATATTCCGAGTGTGGGAAATGGAGAGCGGAACGGAAATCCAGTTTAAATAAATAAAATAGCAATTTGCGATTTGGCGGTTGGTTGGTCGGTCGAAACCCTGTGGTTTTAAAACGAAACGAGGAGAAGAGGGCATGAGAGGGTTGAGGTGGAGGGCAAACCGGAGTGTTAAGAGGCAGTTTGCACTCCCTCCGGCCCCGTAGCTCGTAGTTTATGAACCTGTGGCTTCCACAAGCAGCCGCCGGGCGACTCACCCTCTTTGCTTCGGTGTTTTGCTACCCAGTTTTATCGCCAGTCACTCTATGCCGTTGCAAAGTAGGCGCGAGAGGCATCCCCTCCTTCATTTTGCCCATGTATAATGTCTGTACAATACGCATACCGAGAGAAAATGGATAGCTAGCATCAGCAGATACTATTTTTTTAAAGCTGCCCATGTCAGAGTCCGGAATTATTCCGGATGATGTCTTGATCTTAGTAGGTAAAAAGATGGATAAATTTTTCTCAGCTTTATCAATGTGTATGGTAGGATAGTAAAAGTCATGCTTTTTTTCAGAGACTATTACGTTCATCGAGATTTAAACGGTTTAACGTTAAAAAAGAAACGATGGAAGAATGAAATCAGCCTGCAGGCAGGCGTCTTTGCGGTGGCCGTGCCTTATGTCTGCCCAGTTCAAATTCGAGTTCTGGCGAGGCCCACGTGGCGACTTCTTTCCTGCAGGGCCCGGCTGTGATATATTACGAGCCTTCAAAGGGACGGCAGCGCAACCTGACCTCAAATGGGAAATCCTCCCGCCCAGTCAAAATACCTCCACACATGGTGTGCGTATCGTGCTTCAGAGCCCAAAGTCTGGGATGTTATAGAGACGGGGTAGACAGAACGGAACCCATTATGAGACTTGAGGTAACAGGATAACAGTGTAGCGTCACTGACCATTGAACAGTCTTTTCAAAGCCTTTGCCTATACGCCTGCCAGAGATATGCTTTCAATTCGAAACGAGCAAGTCTAAGGTTATACCTTACAATTAGTCTGAATAACTTAAGTTCTAATTGTAAGCCTTCCGAATGGACGAAGAATAAACTTCACTTGAATATAAACCGTGCGAGTAAATCTGTCGATGACTATAAAAGCTTTGGTTGGGTACCAAATGAGAATGAGAATTGATCGAGTGGTATAAAGAGGCGACGTAGGAAGGAAGGAACAAGAGTAGTTACGTTCGAAGGAAGTCGAGGTCTGGTTGGACGCCTTATTTAGATCCCAATTTAGCAAAGTGGGCCCTTATCGACCGAATTCACCGCTTCAATGCCAGATATTGACCATAAAGTTGCAATAAATCGGAGGATTTAATCGCCATGATCGTTATTCAACTGGGTAGTAAAAACCCTGAGATAATGACGTGCGGCTTCGATCGAACAAAGCTCGAAAAAAAATAAATAAAAAATTCACCTTTATCATCATAACCATCAATTGTTAAATTTTTTTTCATTTCAGATTCGACGTTCGTTCATATGCGGCTACCGTTCCGTGTTAGATACGCATAAATTTATGCGATTATATTCATTGAATATGACGAATGTATCTATTCATGTACAATATCGAAATGGAGATTGGGTTCTCGATGTATAAAAAAAATCACGTGGCCGCAATGATCACAGGCTAATATAATGTCAGCAAGAGAGTCCGGGTAGGCTTGATCTAACACCAACTCCAAACTGAAACCGCCAGATATTGATATTCATAAATGAGGGCTCCCGCCGAGGAGGAACGGACTGGCATAATATACTCGCGTCATTTGCTCAGACACTTTAATAGATATACGCACCCGAGGACAAGCGTGGGCGATATACTTGCGACGGAATTTACGCCCAAACAATAATAGCCAATCGATATTCTTTCTCTCGATCCTTTTATCGAGTTGAAAAAGTACGGTACTACGGTTGCTGCACATGTCGTTTATCCTCTCATTCGTTAATACTCTTACGAAACCATTGCTACTTGTCCATTCGTCTATATCAAAACTTTTCGGTGACTGAATTGAAAACTGCATAAATGTTTCATGAACAATAAATAAAAGACCAGCATTGACCGAAAGTTTAAAACCGTCGCTAAAAATCACAAGACCGCTAAAGTTACCATTATCGTTTCCTTCCACCGCACCGTGAATATCATAAACGAATTCTGTTAATTCGACCGCTAAAGTGATGAGCAAAAGTTTTGAGAGCGGTCCATCAGACTCGCCCAATCCCTTCAAACAACACATAATACCTAAGTCATATCTCGACTGACCTTTAACTGGAGGTCTGACAGGTTTCCCAGGTAAAACAGGCGTCGTAACGTCTGCTGGGTGTCTTCCATTGTGTATATAACCTTGCGTGGTATTATGATGTGCAGGTATAAGGTGATGGTGTTCAATCTGCGGTTCGCGGAATGGATTAGGTGGAGTCCTAGAATAGAATGACCTTCCGCTGAGCACAGAAGAACTAGGTGAAGTCGGAGGGCTTCTAGTCCTGGGTGTAGTGGTTAAATTAAGCGGAGCATCATCCTCTTCCTCGTCAGGAATATGGCTCAAGCCACCGCTAACCACTTCCTGGAATCCAGGCTGTTGATTATGAGAGAGTCTAACGACTGCCGATGATATCTCGCTTCCCCCATGCACTCCTCCACCCAGTTTAGGAGAGGCGATGCTGGCGCAAGATGAGGGCGATCTCAAAGGCGGTGCAGGGCTCGGCGTACACGGTGGCGATGTTAGGCACCCAGGCATTGATGCCGGTGAATGGGGTGGTAAAGGGGAATAAAGAGCGAGTGGTGCCCGTATCATGGGGCTCGTTAACCTCCTCGGCGTAGGAGCGAGGAGTTTCGTCGTACCACCGTTGTCGTTGTTGTTATTATTGTTGTTATTATTGATGCTATTGTTATTGTTATTGTTGTTCAAATGATGATGATGATGATGTAGATGGTGGTAGAGGCTAAGGCCGGATGTCGTTCGACCCCATCCAAGGATGTCGCTTATCCTGTGAGGCGTTGGGGCCCTAGGGGGGGCTGCGTAGACGTGCGCGTGCCAAGAGTTTACCTGGAGGGCACCACTGGTAAACCCTACCACACCAACACCACCACCGCCTCCTCCTCCACCACCACCTCCAACAACAGAATCGACGGTACCCTGCAGGTCGACGACAGAACCGCCGTGACCGTTGGGGTCGCTCGTCACAGCCACTACAGGCTTTGCTTTTGCAGTCTCGTTGTTGTTGTCCCCAGGGACTAACGAGTCCAGACGATGGTCGCCCGCAGCACCACTAACTCCGACGTTCTCCTCCTTTTGTTGGTGCTGCTGTTGTTGTTGCTGTTGTTGCTGTTGCTGTTGTTGTTGTTGCTGCTGCATAGTATCCGTGTCTGTCATCACGCAATGTTTTTATCCTTAATATGACGGTCCTTGTTCAAGGGAACCCACAACGATCACAACACTAATGACCATTCGTTATTCACCATGTTTCACATACCATTATCATCCTAATATAATCGAACCACTGCACAACCACTAGTTTTCATTCACTACCTGTTATCGCAAAGGTTTTATGACTTTTTTTTTTTTTGAAATTCACTTCACCGTTAATCTAGTCTTCTTCATTTTACACATTTGGGACGTATCCACGGTTCACACTTAATGAACAAAAACGGCTACATCACAACTACAACACTGTGGTAGTAGAATGATGAGTTCTCCGTTTTGTCGGTCGACTTTATTCACGGGGCTCTTTACTTCTGCTCAGTATCAATCTCTGAGCAGTTTCTCAGAGCTTAATAATGGTCACATCCATATCATACAACAACTCCCATTTCTCTGTGTTCACAATTGTCTTATTAACGGGTTTAAAGGTGGAATTAAGACAGCGGTATAAACTGACAATAGAGGTACGATAATATCCGTTAATTATTCTTACTAGGTGATTTTTTTTAAGCCGCTAATTGCCCACCGCGTAATTAAATCTCGTTAATTAGCTCAACGTCGCTGTTGTGGCCCTCGGGGGGATGTCGGCAGTTAGCAGTTAGCAGTTAGCCAGCTTCTTATTGCTTGCTCGCGCAGCAGTATTTGGTGTATTATATACCTGCGCGGAGTTTATGCGCGTTGGTAATTATTCTCGCGGTCAAAACCAGTCGCAGTTTTATTAATCCCTTGCCCACCTTCTTACTGTCTTGCATGCTGTTAATCGGCCTGTGATCGTTACGAGTAGTGAAAAAACCTTTTCGTTTGAATCCCGTGGATGTTCAGGCAAGCAGATTATCAAACTATCGCAAATTTTTTTTTTTTATAACTATTAGAAAATGGAGTAAAAAAATTCCTAAATCGATTCTTCGAACCAATATTACTCGCATCACGTCCCTCCCTCCCTCCCAGCCCAACACGATATACGTTAGACACTAAAAACTTTTGTATATTTGTTATTTATCCTTAGGTATTCATCCGCACTGTTCGCGGCCACTTCCCATTCGGCGATCGTTTAAAAAAGCCGTTAGAAATAAATTTTTTCCAATAACAGCTAAATTCAAATCGTATTTATATTCGATATTTGTTCAACGATATACCGGCGCAACACACCACGTGTCAGTCGAGGTAAAGAGAGCGAGCACGTGTTCCGCAGTCCCGTGAACGGTCCCGGGTGCGTGGTGGGAGTAGGTTACCAACGTGGGGCGCGAGCGGACACAGTACGAACGCGTGCGCCGGCTGCCGCCCGATTACTGACTGATTGCCGCAAGATTTAGGGTTGCGGCTATAGTGGAGGGGATGGGAATGAGAGGGGGAAACGCTACTCGGCGCGTCTCAACTCTATACTCTCTATAGTCGACGCCGTTCGGTTTGGTGTGGCGCTGCAGAGAGGGGAGCAACCGAGGAGTTAACTGCCGGCGCGCGCGCCCCCCTCTCCGCACTTCAGCAACGTTCAGGCTACAACGCCAATGCTTCCCTCCTAGTGTCCTCTTCGCTCCTCAAACCCCGCCGCGCTTTTACTCCGCCACGCCGCGCTGCGCCGCGGTGCGCCTTGCCTCGCCGCCCGCTATTCGCGAGGAGGGATTTATACGGGTCTATAAGTGGGAGGAAGAGGAAGAGGAAGAGGGAGGAGATCGACGACGAGAGGCTACTGTTTAACTAGAGGCGGTTGTTCGAGATCAGATTTATTTATTATTTCACCCACTATTTACTCTGCATATCATACAAACCACAGCCACAACGTTGTAGACAGTTTAAAACTCAATGTCTTACCCACACCCCATCACGTTTCGCCATTCTTCATTTACCACTTTGAGAAAACATTATTATTACCTCAGATCACGAACTTAATTACTGTGATGGTAAAACGGTGCCTATAATTCATGCTACTCTCTGGCTCTCTCTGATATTGCACTTTCGCAATTTCTCCTCCTCGCCATATCAGGACTTTTGTCTCGTTTAGTCGATTGTCGGATTTTATGACAACAATAATAACCTCCTTTCTCTCTTTATCTAGAACCGTTTACATCGGTATAAGCCTCGCAAGTTGGTAGTCCATAAAGACTATAAACGGCGATCCCAACCTCGTCTCACTTCACCTCGCCGCGCCTCGCCGCGCCTCGCCTCGCCTCGCCGCGAAGTCGAGTCGCGACGCGATGCGCACGAGGTTAGTATAACCTGTGTAACAAACAGATCCATCTGTGTGCGTAAATATCCACAGCGGTCGACAGGGGCGGAGACTAGCGTAGAAGTGGGGCCATTATATCAAGAGTGGGGTGAAATTTGTGGAGAGAGGGAATCGGTAAGCGGTGGCGACTAAACTGATTGCGGGGCGAAGCAAAGAGAAAGAGAGACACGAAGTGAGAGAGACAGAAAGCCGGAGAGAGAGAGAGAGAGTAGAGAGAGAGAGAGAGAGAGAGAGAGAGAGATGCGAGCCCGGCGCGAGGGGCGGCGGAGAGGCAATTAGCGGACAAAACGCCGATCTTCAACTGATTATTGATAGGGCCTGCCATCCGGCTCGAGAACGAGCCTCTCGCTCCCTCGTTTCACCCCTCTCCATTAGCCCGCTCATTCCCTTCTTCGCTCGCCCGCTCCCGCTCCCTCTCTCTCGCTCTTTCACTTTCTCTCTTTTTATCTCATTGTCAGCTCGTCGACGTTCGGTCAGACGAACGGCGCGTGCGTAAACGCTCCGCGTACCGACACAGCAATAGCCGAAGCAATATAGCCGTTAATTCCGCACGATTTTAGGAACAGTGGATATAGAAAATTCTAGCGTCGCCATCTAGCCGACGTTTTATACAGTTCAAACTTAAGCTCGAACCGATTCACCGCCTACTTCAATACGCTGTTAACCAGCCTATTAAGGAAGGGCGAAAACGTTTGATGCGATAACCACTACCACGAGTTGGGAGATTCCAAAGCAGCTTCACGAGCTCTTCGTCATAATAACATCGCGGAATCGAAACTGTATGGTAATTATAATGTTATATTATTCTCTGAGCTAATCGGTATGGTATAGTCAAGAGATTATGAGTAATGTATGCGATATTACGAATTGTAACGTTCTCTACTTTTGTACAATTTTTTATGTATAATAAATTCATATGTTTCTCAGTGATACACGATCCGTGTTGGTTATTTTGTGTTAATTCATTAAAGAAATACACACTGCACTGCGGACACGAACAGGATATACCTATATGATTATTGTACAAATGGACATTTAATCACGCTGTTTAACATCATCGATTTTAGTGATATATGTACGTTATAACACATAACATGTGTGCGGGGAAGGGACGGAGGGCGAGGAGGATATACTGCTGCGAGTTTGCAATCGGATATCATAACCTCACATACACAGAGCACATCGACGATTCTCAGAAGAGATTACTCGCACGCTACCTAAGCCACTGCAGCACTCGCTACAGTATAGAGGCAACAACTTCAGTGTGCATTCCCACCTCATTAGCTGCTGTTTCTACGATGGATCATGATTTCAGGTTATTACACTCGACGCTAAAAGATTGAAGGGCTGTAGTGTTAAATTAAAAAAAAAAAAAAAAAAAAAATTATAATATAAAGTTTTTACCGAATTTTAAAACCAACGGAAAAAAAAACGAATTGCGGTGACCATACACCGTGAATGTTTGCGAAACGAACTAATAGCTTTGTAGATATAAATCGTGAAGCATTAGCGACCATTATTCCCTGGTGGCCAGTACAGGTTACCTACCTACCCTAACTCCAACAACAGAATATACCTATATGTAATCGGAGTTCCAAAATAACGTTGACTCCTGATTTATTTACACTCAGCTAAAAACCACCATGCAGTTGCGATGTGTTTATGCCTATATACCGCATGCATATACGTGTATACGTATATACTCCGTGTATTATATGTATATATAGAGAGAGAGAGGGGAGAGGTAAAACTGCTTGCATCATTTGCACAGGGTGGGTATACGGATACATACAGGCCTGGCAGGTGAATATAGGCATGTACATGAGTTTAACAAAGGTGGACGATAATGCGGAGAGCTAGCTCGTGCCTGTTCGTTGTAATTATGTCGAGATTAGCGACGGCAAACGAGCAATCGATGTTAGATAAATGTTGAACAGGAAACGGCCCCGGGAACGCAAATGATTAATTTTAACGAGGCGCAAACAATGCGGGAAAGGCATACATATAACCCACCTTCGCGTGGGCATACCTATATCTAGGCACGGTATATTCGTTATATACCTTTAGCAATATCGGTACAATACTGCTCGTATGTACCTATAACCTGTACCTACACGTGTGTCCACGATCTCTGACTATATGTATATGTTATAGACAAATCTTGTATGCATATCTTTCCAGATATCTGTCGCAATTCGTTACGATTATAATTAGCTAATTAGATATTACAAAACGTGTGCATAGATAGTTAATTAGTTGATTCATTTATACTGATAATATGTTACTGCTGAGCAAGTAAATAAAGTCTTAGGCGAGGTATTTTCTGCAAACGATTTATCTACAGCATTTATTACTATCATTACACACAATTATCATATACCAGAGTTTAAGAAATGAATAAATTATTCAATACCATAATCTACGCAAAAAAATTATCATCAGATAAATATTCTACAACATATATTATCTACAACGTTCGTTTAATCACTCCAATACCTGCACTGCGCGACGCTAGATGGCGAACCGCGCGTCGATCCAGGGGGCGCGGTTGGGAATTTCTTTCTCGCATGCGATGTAAGTCGAGACAGGATACACGCCGGATCTGAGTAATTGGACCACCCTTTTTTTCCTCTTTTTTTTCAAGTCTTCTCCTTTTAATTTTGTTCTTTAAATTTGTGTATTATGTAGGTATATAGAAGCTGTTGGGTCATAGAAGTTGACAAATTTTCTCATCGACATTACATGCGTTTATAATAATAATCATAATAATTATTATTATCATTTGTTTGCTTGACCCGTAACAGTTTTACGCGATTCCCTGCATACTCCCAATTAAATCTTCTCTGTAGGTTTACGAGGTTATATTTACTCTGTATATCTATACATATGTATATAATACCAATAAAACGTTCGTGGTAATTACCAATTAGCCACCATTTCGAAGTACCACCTACCTACGCGTTGATCGCCGCTTGCCAGAGGTAAATAAGCACTCAACACGTTCAAGATCCAACCTTTCCTCTCTCTCTCTCTCTCTCTTTACCTCTTTTAATCATGTACATACGTATGTATATGTATGTATGTATGTATGTATGTATGTATGTATGTATGTATGTATGTATGTACTCCCACATATATCGTTCGGTAATTTGCAAAGCTTGCTTGTATATAAACGCTGGTATATAAAGCTTATTAAATCGATACCTGCCGATAATAATTCCCCCATCTCATACCAACACCCCTACATGAAGAGCAAAAGCAAGCGATCTCGATATATATAATTAAGCCGCGCGGGATCAGTGCCGAATAAAAATTGCAAGCTTTTACTTTCCTCGAGCTGCGCACAGTAGATGTATGTATATACATACATTTATCTATATATATATTACACGTATATGCCTAACTATGTTTCACCAACCCCCAAAAAAAAGCGAGAGAAAAAAGTTTTCTGCTTATAATCGCGCATCGTATATAACTGTTATATAGGTATATTATACCTACAGGTATGTATACCTATGTACTACATCAAACCCCAAGGGAAAAGTCGAATTTGTTTAACCTTTAACGATCGCCACGAGGCAAAATTTTTATTTTTGAATTTTATTTTATTTTATTTTTTTGATTGAGACAAGACCTAAAAATTATCGAAAAATCAGAAGAAAAATGGCGGAGCTTGAAAGAAGTAAAAAAAAAAAAAAAACCGTGAAAAAAGGACAATTATAGTACGATATATTACGTTGTCATTCGTAAAATCAATCCGCGTTATGCGAGACCACACATATCTACCCTTGTATGGCGGCTGTATGGACACAGCTATAGGTATAACTACGTACATACGTTTTATTGAATTCCGATGAGCAATGTCAACCGCGAGGATCGCGTCGACCACCAACCGTGGCTAGATTATTACCTTACTATCGACTATGATACACTGTACATATCAACAGATTTCGATCTATGCGAAAATACTGGAAATTCTTCAATATAGGATAAACTGTGATCTACTATAGTATATCTGTTATAGTGATAAATTGGGGATGAAATGGGGACCGAATTTTCTCACAGATCTATTCATGCAATTGTAATATATATGTATAGGTATAAAAATTTTCCTGTTTGAATAACACCCGTTTTATTTTTATTTTTTTTGTCACTTCGGGGTTAATTTTTTTTTTTTCTATCGGAGTATCGTTCCGAAAAATCTGAAAATCGTCGCACTTCGCTTTATACCTGCAGTATCAGGTATTACATGAAAATTGAATAGATTATGTGATTTCCGGAACTACAGAGCACGAAAAAAAAAAATTTTTTTTTTTTTCACGGTTCCGAAAATTACAGCATTGAAAGAAAAAAATCCGTAACATTTTCATAGAACACCTAGACTACCTGTGGTAAGACGTGAGCTAAGTTTCAGATTTTTCGGTACAATGTACTGGCGATAGCAAAAAACAGAATTAATTCCGAAGCTACAAGACTCGTTTGTTTCGTTGAAATGGGAAAATTCGAAAGCTTTGGGTAGTGCTCAGAATTTCTCTAGGAACCTGGAGCTTCGGATATATTTTTGGAGACATTTTGGCCCATGGGAGCACTAAAATTCGAATATGGCCAATTTAAGGACTAGCCTAATGTACATATTAGAGTATTCACCTATGATAGAGAAGCAATTTTACTACCTTGTACAAGATCGTGGTATGAAGAAGCGGATGGATGGTGCAGGAAGATGTACCTGCAGATATGGATAAATGATATATGCCATACATATAGGAGAGTTATATATCTACTAGTTTAATACTTAATAGTCTTGACTTTTGACGGACGACTTGAAGGTCCGGGTATCAGTATACTGTATACCGGTATATATACCAGAACTGGCAGGTATATAGATATACGTATGTATGTACGTAGATACATTCTAACACCATGCTCGATTAATGCTTCATGCGTCTACGATTTTATGGCATTCGTTTCGTATACGTCTCGTATATACGTATGTCTAGTTCCTATAACAGTCTCGACGCCTGTCTTATAGTACTTAATATAATACCGACGACTACCAGTGAAGATTACATTAATAGTCACGTAACTGTAATTAAATTCCAAGAGAAACTCCGAGAAGAGCTGTTCGAGCGGTTCGAGGAAAAGAAACAAAAAAAGAATAATATCGAAACTTCAACAAAATAAAAAAACGCAGAAAGTCAATTTACACATCGTTTGATCGGTATTAGAGAAAACAATCAAACAGAATAAATATGCTAAAAAAAAAAAAAATTAAAAAAAAAAAAATGGAAAAATATATCGAAAGCCAATTTTAATTCATTTTGAAACGCTGCCGACGCCTCGAGCGAATAATCGTCGCATTATATCGAATCGAATACCGATTTCAATGAATTTTTGGGATTTCCTTTTTTTTTCTTTGTTTTTTTGAAATCGTAATCAGGATTTATTTTTCTGTGTTGAATATCAAACATTTTTTTTTTCAATTTTTTCTTCTTAATGATTGAAAGAGTATTCCATCGAGGTAATTATTTGACAAATAAAAGATAAAAATGGTAACTGCAGATTGATTTGTTTGAAATCGTAATTTCGATGATAATTTGTCCTTTATGATAAAAATCGAGTTCGAGTATAGCTGGACGGAAAAACTCTGTGAAAGACAAGGAAAAAAAAATAAGGAAACAGAACCAAAAAAAAAAAAAAAAAAGAAACCACCAAAAAAAAGAGAAAAAGGAAAGAAAAGAAAAGAAACGAGCGTTATAATTGCCAATTAGATGATGACGATGATGTCCTCGATTACAATCTCATCTGACAGACTTAAACCGTAGGGTACCTTATACATCTACCCCCCTGCACGCGCCTTAATATACTCGAGAGGGACAATTTATTTATTGAACATCAATTAGGTACGGTACTGTTTATTCCTTTTGTAAAATAGCTGCATGTATTAATCATTGAGGCAAGAAATTCGCTCCCTTGAATATTATTTATTTTATTGTTATCCATATCTGAGATGATAATTATTGTGTAAATCGGTATAGCGATATTTAAATTTCATGAGATACTGAAGAAGAAGAAGAAAAAGATGATGATGAAGATGGAAGAAGGACAAAATACATCAGAAGTGGAAGACAGAGAAATAACAAAAACAAAGCATATATAAGATGAAGAAAAGAAGAAAAATCAAAATCGGGAAATAATTAGACAATGTTACTGAATTTTTTTTTTTTTCTTATAAAGATTTTCGTCAAATCAGTTATTGGAAATTAGTCAATCGAATAAGGGATTGCTGAAAATTATGTAATAAATTAATTAGGCAATGAAATTGCGGAGGAATTATTATCGGAATCGAGTGTAATAATAATTTTAGAAAATATATCAAAACGTTTCACTCATGACTTCCCAGTGTATAACAAATTAAACGTATCAATACAATATACCAAACCAAAGTATTAATAATTGGCGATAATTTAATCCGTCGTTATTGCAACCAGGTTATATAATTATCGAACAGGTGAATGTATGTGTACCTATGTATATTTCTAATCCAAAAAATTTCTATAAGTTCGGGAAATACGAAAATTTCGCAAAGTTTTTGATTGAAAAAAAAAAAAAGAAAATTGACAATTTCGTAGTAATTCAGGAAAAAAAATTCATTGTTCTTGTTTCCATAAAACTAGAAGAAGAAAGAAAAAAAAAATTATACAATCTCGACTCGAGAAAAAACTACGAAAAGTCCGAATTTACATAAATATTTGTAGAAATTTCAAGAAATATTTTCTATCGACTGCACCTGTGAATCACGCCAAGTACTACACTAATTAAAACCGTAATGCAAATTGAGAGGTATATATGTAGAGATATACGCTAAGAAACTATAAGGTTATCATCATGCCTATGGCACGTACACCTATACGAGTAGACAACAACCTAGCTCTAATTCTTCGTCCCCCTTATCTCTTAACTAAGTTTAATTAATTTCTTGTTTATACACGCGGAAACTCCGGTACTTCTTATTATACATATAAGTAGGTATATGTATGTAATACATATATTATGCATGTATGTATGTGTAGTGTACCTATATACCAATTTTCTACGATTAAGATCACCGGTAGTTACACCTATATTATACCTACGTACATGTGAAAAGCTCTTTTTAGTATTATTCATAAAAAAAAACGAATTTTCAATTGTCTATACAAAACCAGCCGGGTTTTAATTACTGATTTTTGATCCGTTTCGGTTTTGTTTTTTTTTTCTCTTGTTGAGCTTGTGGTAGAATATCCACCTACAGTTTCTCAAAAATTGGAAAAAAAACGATGGTATATGGGTAATCCTCTCAATCACCGTAAAGGTTTTGGGCTCTGAAAAATCGAATTGCGTCATGAATTATTTGTTGATTTGATACGTATAAAAAATGACAATTTCGTGGAACTATAAACCCTGGTGAAAATAATTCGACGAATTCTTACGAATTCTTGTGTAAATTGGAACAATTTTACGATTTTCAACGAATTTTTAAGGAATTTGAAATTTTTGTATAGTTTTTCGTAAGAAATTGTAGCGTTTTCTTAGTTCGATACGAAAAAAACAACAAAATTTTCGGAATAACTACGAGGACCTGCGAGGATTTTTTGAAGATGAGCCATGAAAATTTATGAATTTCCATGAAACCAACGAAAATCTACATTTTTTTAATGAAAAACTACATGAAATGTTCTAATTTCGCTAAAATTTCTAGAAATATTTCCTTAGGAGTGGAAATTTTCACTATAGGGAAGCTTCTAGCATGGAAAATAGCGAGGATACACGTAATCGAATTTTTCACACAAGTAAATAATCGAAATATCATTCAAAGTTATTAATTAACTAGATCGAGAGTCCAAATTTTTTTTTTTTGAAATACCATGTTAAAGAACAAAGAAAATGATGTGATGTGATATGAAGAAAAATGAGCTGGTTAAGAGTATCTCATCGTAAGTTTAATGTTTTGACATCGGGTTGAGGTGAAAGTATAAGTCAGCGTGAGTCAACGACTGCAGTATAGGATGTATAAGCATGTAATATGTACCTACATACATCCATACTTTAGGTAGGTGTACGGTACGCGTTTTAACATATGACTATTTATCCGTTCCTGTCAAGCGATCGTGGCGTCGAAGCTTGTACATGACTAATACCCAACAAGATTTAAGTTCAAAGAAATAATAATAATAAAAATAATAATAATAGTGATAATAATAACGATCTATATCATACATACAAATAGTGATATGTGTGACAATATAAGACGAATGTTCACCACTTAGAAACTTCGACTTCATAGAGTTTAAGTTTTGGAGTCTGCAGTCATTGCCGTCGAAGAACCTATATACAATTATTTAGTACGTTGTATATGTAAACACTGTGTCTATGTATGGGTTGTACATATAGGTATATATACACACATTTAGGTGATTTTAAAATAACTTATACGAAAGCGCGTATCAACAGAAGTACCAAATGTTGTTTGAACAAACATGTACATATACCTCTCTTAAGTGATTTGTCCTTTTTTTTCTTCTTCTTCTGCTTCTGCTTCTTCTTTATCTCATTTTTCTCTTATTCCATCGCTGCAGGTTTAACAGAGTTACGTCCGCTATGGCTAGCTTTGACGTGTCTATTAATAAGTTTCGTTACACGAATGAGGGGGGTTACCCTCTTTTCAATTAACGTCAAAACCGAGAGGCAAGAACCTATGGCTGAAAGACACCGATTTTAAACCATTCATTTGTAGCACTGCCAGTGGGTATACGTATAACGTGGATTGTCGATATTCTGAGGTCTTTATATCGTTTTGAAATTCTTTAGACTTCAATTTTTATGAAATTAATTTGATTGCGATGATTCTCTGGAAAGTGATCGTTGCCGTTTTTTTGATTTTCCAATATTTTAAGGTGTTTAAAATTATTGAGTATTGCCGGTACAATTTTTTGGAAATATTGCATTTATAAAGCTTTAGGAATAATTATATGCTTGAAGAAAAGTGTGGCTATACAATATTGCGAGAAGATTGAATTTATAATTCTGATATTGCAATATTTTAACGTATTCAGATTTTTTAACGAATATCGACATTTTAATCTTGTCAACAGGTTGATATTTCTGTATTTGCAATATTTGAATTATACCCAGAGAACTTATTCCGATATATTTCAGGCAAATTTCAATTTTGATATTTCAGAAAATTACGGTAATCGCAGGAATTTTAATATTTCAAAAACGTTGCACGGGCATTGCAATGATCTAACATCTCAAGGACATCGCAATTCTAACAATTCAAAAATTTGTTTACATTTCAATATTGCAATAATCGTTTGATTCCGATACTTATTGGAAAGTTTTTCAATTGCAATTTCGTAAATGTAAAGTCAGGTTTCTTTTTTATTTTCTTTCCTTTTGCTGTAATTTTTACTTCCACAATAGTTACCAATATTGCAATGAACGTCTGTCAAGTTTGAAAAAATAATTTCGAAATATCGACAAATTTTGCCCCCAATTACAGAACTGGGTTTTAGTTCTGAATTTCAACAATTATATGTAGATACTGAACCATGCACACTGCAGTAGCTATACATATAAAAATGAGAATAAAAAAATATTCCCAGTAGATACAATATGATCTAATAAAAATTCAATTGCCGGGGCAGTTTTTTGTTCCCCGGCGTTTATAGTCAAACCATTGCATTTGTTGCAGGCTGCAATAGCTGGTATATAGGTAGGGATAGGTAAATGGACAGCTACGGACGAATTCGCGGACTCTGCACTTCCGAGAGTTTGATTGTTCGTTCAGAAAATAAAAATGCTCTCCACGCTCTGGAGCCGAAAACAGGAAATTGTGTTGTTAATTAACGCTACTGCAGCTTGCCGTTGCATTGCATTGCATTTCATTTCATTGCCCGGGTTAACTGCAGCATGGCACCGTTATCGGATTGCCAGGAGGGTCAAGCAACAGAGATGATCGACCGAATCCGAATAAAAGAGAAAATCACTGAATTAAGGATAATCGGAAAAGTGCAATGACACAAAATATTGGCTATGCATTTATTCCTTGAAAGGATACCCGTGCTCGATTTTCTCTGCAATAAAAATCCTAATTGCACACAATTGATAGTTCCAAAATCTGTTCCTCGATAATCCATCGTCTTATTTCAAAACTACTCCAAAAACAAACCGAATCTTGCGGCCAATAATTATTTCTCAATAATTATTTCTTAAAATTGCAGCAATATTTGAAAAAAGAAATTGCATCAAAATTCCGGGCGTTCTTTTATTTCGTGAATAATTTCATCACGGAGGTTGAAAATTACTGAATTCTTTTTTCTTCTCATTTTCAAACCCACTGAAAAAAGGAAAAACGGAACATTGCGGACGATAACAATATCCTAATGGTCACAATATTTAAAAAAACAAAATTGCGTCAAATCGTCTGGCCGTTCTTTCATTCCGCGATTAATATTTCATCGCGGAGGTTTGAAAATTGCTGAATTCCTCTTTTCTTCTCTTTTTATCAACGTTCCGGTATATATGACGTTGACGTTTGAACGCGAAGGACGAGCCGGGGATTCGCTCGGTGACAACTAATTAGCCGTGTCCTGCAGCTCGTCGGGGACGAGGTATACCAGTTCCATATCAAAGTGCCGAGGCTGCGACAGCTGACTTATTACAGTATCACACAGGCACACAGATTTACACGTATGGTATCATTACAGCTGTAAATGTAACGTGACCATCAGACGTGGTTCCATCGGGTGATGGTATCACGATCATCAGATAATCTAGGTACCCATAGCTGCTACTGATTAGTATTAAAAATTTCACGAATGCCAATTAAAGACGTGAATAGATGTCTCGCTGTTAATTATATTATTTGAAACTAATGACTTCGAGAGTTGGCGAAAGGGGCGAAATAATAAGGTATTAATTAATTCGTTTAACGACCTGTCGCCATATTCATAGATAAGTGAAATTATCAAACTTACGGTATATTTAATCGCTCAGGCGAATTACGTCTTCGTTAGCACGATACACCTGCTCGATTTGCGGTGATGCTGATGATTACAGAATTGCAATTATTCCAGTTTGGCCCCAGAGAATAAATTGGAAATAATCATTTCACCAATTTCTTCGCCATTTTAATCGGTGATTTAATTTCATACGTTTTACGATTCTTCATAGAGCCCTCCTTTTGGAATCGTTAAAATTTTTTTTGCAATTGCACAGATATCGCTTAAAAACCGTTTAGGGCTTCTTCTGCGAATTTCGTATTTGAAATCTTCTGAAAATTTGTTCGAAATTTCTGACTCGAATTTCAAGAATTCTAATTCCATCCCGTTCGGATTTCAATTTCTTTAATCGATTTTATGGATTCGAACGATTCTTGTGACTCGAAAAAAAATTCTCGGTGTTTGAAAATGAATTTTTATTACATTTTCGGCCACCCTGTACCGTTGAGTATATTTATTCCCGATATCGCGTGGCCAATTTACAATCCTGTCAATACTCGTAGCAGTCGATCAATTAACGGCCCGTTTAAAATTAAGTCAAACCTGTTCCCCCTGGGGGATTCAAAGATCAGGCAAGCAGGCAGCCAGGCAGCCAGGCAGCCAGGCAAGTAGGTTCTCCCCCGTTTCTCGGGTTATCCCTCAGGCCCGAGGCTTCAATTGCTAATTAGACTCTTAGATGTGCTTTGGGGAAACGAGCCCGAGACTGAACTGACTCGATTTGGCAAAAACTATCTACACCGAGTGACGAACGGCTCCGAGTTCTTTTATCCGTCTCGATCTCAGAACCGAAACTAAAAGGCTTACTGCACACATGTGCACAGTGTCTATATATGATCGAAGAAGATGCAGCCCTTTGACTTGTCCCAAAAATCTCAATCCTCTTTCAGGTTCCCTCTCTCTCTCTCTCTCTCTCTCTTTCTTTGCATTTTATTCATAAAAAAAAAGAAAAAGTGATGAATGTCGTTTTTGTGGAAAGTTGCCACTTGAAAAATCGGAAAAAAATGTCTGTTTTTTGAATCTGGTCAATGCAACGTTTGCACATACATACGTACGATGTATACTTATACGTATATGTTATTCGTTGTCGTTTTTTTAGACAATTTAAACAGCAAAACACATCAGAGTTCAGTATCAATCCCTCGGGTTGTTTAGTCCCGTCCCATCGAAACCCAGAGCGAATGACATATACGAGCCGCTCGTTATACGAAGCAGAATTTGTATCAGGACCGCCCACGAGGAACCCTAATTGGATAATCAAGACTCGTAGTCCCATGAATTCGCATTCGATTTTGGAGTGAAACAATGCCGCGCCCGAGACTCGATCATAAACCTTTATAGTTCGGGAATATGTATCGGTTCACGTTATATAAGGCATTGGGAATGGTACAGGTTGGTTCATGCATTAATAGCATTGAGCTTTCTGGAATGGGGCTCTAAGGGTCAAGTGATAAACAGAAATTGATTCTTCAATGATATGGAATCGTAAAACAATCACAGGCAGTTTGTGAAATTTGCATGGGAGCTCATAAAGTCTGATGAAACAGTGTCAAGTGTTTTACAAAATCTTTCTGAAACGCGTGTGGAAATTCTCATGACATCTACGAAATCCTTGCAATCCTTGGAATACTGATGAAAGACGGTTATTTCCGAAATGGACCAAAATTTTCATGACGAAAAATGAAGAGAGGAACCTTCGAAAGATATACAAAAACCGATGAACAGTATATTGGTCCGTTCAATGAAATAGCATCACGAAACAATCCCAGCAAAGTTTGTATAATTTTCATGGAAGCTCATAAAGTTTGATGAAACAGTGTCAAGTGTTTTTCAAAATCCTTCTGAAACGCGCTGAAATTCTGATGACGTTTACGGAATCCTTGCAATCCTTGGAATTTTTATGAAAGACGTTTATTTTCGAGATAGACCAAAATTTGCATGGAGAAGAATGAAGAGAGGAACCTTCGAAAGATATACAAAAATTGATGAACAGTATTGGTCCGTTCAATGAAATAGAATCACGCAACAATCCCAGCAAAGTTTGTATAATTTTCATGGCAGCTCATAAAGTTTGATGAAAGAGTGTCAAGTGGTTTTTAAAAGTCCTTCTGAAACGAGTTGAAATTCTCATGACATCTACGAAATCCTTGGAATGCTTGAAATTGAGATGAAAGACATTCGTGAGGAGGACGAAAACTTGTACAAAGAAAAACGAAAATAGAAATATGTGAAAGATGCACATGGGTCATTTAATTTATCTGGAAATTCATTTGCTGGACATTCATCATCCTCTAGAGCTAAGCTTAGCTGCAAGAAGAGTCTTGAAGTGTACAGTGTCGTTGTTATTCACGTCATCCTTAGCTAGGACTGTGAATGACATTCTGGATGTTTTTTAAAGATGTGACACGGGTTTGGCCTTCTGGTGTGAACAATTCATTTGATCCGTTAGTTTTTCTCATTATCTGATTATGATAAGTAATGATTATAAGAACCACCTGGGCTGCATGAACCGCCCTGTACACGAATAAACTTTTATGAGGTTGATACCAAATTGGAGCATCGATCAACGATCGCATGATGCAATATTCATAAATCCTTTAGGCGCCTTAAGTTTGGCACAAACCGGACTCATTCCTTTTCTTTTTCTTCTTCTTTTTATTTTTCTTCTTGATCTCCTCAGCGCTGACCAGACCTGGTAAACCCGTACATACACGGGAGCATTGAGAACGAAATTACACTCAAGAGGTCGTTAGCACTCTCTCCCAGTCCAGGACTTGCTGGGCTATGGGTGACGAGGGGTGCAGACGTGAGGAGGAGTCCGCGATGGCCGCTTACCGCCCTGAGTGTAATGCGATGCAAATTTGTCTTCGCGTCCCGTATAATGCTGTCGTTCCGTGCAGATACACCCGCTAATTACCACCGCACGGTATTCCGTCGCGGTACCACCTATGAACCGATTGTAAGGTTGAGCCCTCAGCCCACGGAATCACATTACTCGACTTGAAAATACCGGAAAAATCAGTGTCCCCTCATATTTGATGTTTCAATGAAAAAAGCCTGATCAAATTCGACCTGAAGACGATCACGAAGAAGCATAAGAAGTCCAAGAAGAGGGCTCCTCCACGTCTTTTTTCTTTCATCACCATCACCACCACCACCACTATGGATGGTGGCTCCACGGACGTCGGCACCGAGGCCGGTGTCGGCCGTCAGCCACACGCTGCCGCGACAATGATTAATACCAGCAATTAGCACGGTGGACTCGCCAAACGACGCTGGAACCACGAAGGGGAGCTCTACACCGGCGAACATTGCGACAAAATTATATTCCTCGGAGACTGTCCGCTCCCCGTACCCCGTCACCGTCTCCTCCCTTTATCGCCGCGTTGAATCTTCGGGTTTGCGATGATACACAAAGAGTCTTTAACGTGCGAAATGGTGAGGCGACACGTCAGCTTACGGGCATGGTGTGCTAGGAAAGACAACACCCTTTCGTGTACCGAGATGTTTGCTCTTCTCGCGAATAGATGTTAGCTGGGAATTAAGGGAGGATGATTTACCGGGTCGGAGGATGGTGCCAGTCCACAGGATAGCGGCAGCCCACTTGGCATCAATATTCATTCGGATTTTCGGATCCCGTGGGGTCATCTGGGAGGCGAGGGTAAGCCAGGGTCACTCGGACAAAGAACTCTGAGCCACGTTCGCTCCGGGCGACCCCCTTTCGACCCCGGTTCGATGGATTTCACTTTAGAACGGCCTTAATCTGGCCACTCGCACCCCTCGCGAACAATCTCAACCGGAATCAAAACAAACGAGCGCTTCTGCTCCCTGTGTACGTATACACTCTATCCTATTTCTCATACTCCTACTTTCCCTCAACGAATCCGAGCGAAGACCCAAACCCCAACCTTCAACCCGCGATCAAGATAGATGTGAACTCGATATTCCCTCCACACCCACCAACGCAGAAGATGATGCGAATTACTCAAGGCGTCATTTTTGATCATGAAGAAAAACCGATGGACGATATTTGGTGGTTGAAAATTTCTTACCAAATAAGAGCATCCACTCCAACGTAGACATCCCAGTCTACAGGGACCCGGAAGCTGCAAGCACGTAGGCAGGTACTTTGAATCCTGGCTTTTGGAAACAACTTTTGTCATATTCTACAACGCTAATGATACTCACTAACTACACGGTGCAAAGTTCTGCTCCACTGGTGATTCGGTCTCTCGCCTAATTTCCACAGAGACTATGAACTGCAGTATGAAATTACCTTCAAGGTTGAAAAACAGTTCCAACAGTCTGGGAATCGCTTTCGAGTGGTTTCTTCGCTCTTTAGTTGTCGGTTGCTCGTGGGGGAAGTACTTTTCGAAGATACTTGCATCCTCTTACGATTTTTTCTCCTCCTTTCGGTCGGAATAACCGAGTCTTCTCATCGGACATATTTGGGGTCAGGGCTGCCATAATCAAGAAATTCATCGTCGTGGACACGGAGGTAGGTAAATCTCTGGAATATGCGAAACTGGTCGGTAAAACGGGCAATGGAAATTCTCAGCAGCGTCAAGTTGCCCAGGGTTTTGGAAGTTCCGAACTAATATCACTGGGCGTGGAGACCGACGGACGCCATACCACCACCGCAACCCCTCGTGCCCCAATACGACTACACTAACCCTCAACACCGAGTTCGTGAACCCCTCAATCTCTGACGGGAGACGACATTTGTTAGATGGTGCAATATTGTCGGCTCCGTTCTGGATCCGTTCCTTTCGTTTAGCACTCATCCCTATTATTTTAGGGTGGAGTAAGGAAATTCTGTCCCTCGACTAACGGCGCGGTTACTAAATTCTGATGTGCATTAAGACAGTAATGTCTGTCAATTTTCATCGGTGGGATCATCAGGGAGTGTTCAACTTCTCGCGCGATGATGGTAGACCGTTTTACGATCTAAAGACTAAGGAATTTGCTCAACATGAACAACTGCGCATACGGCAAGGGTAGTTAATCACCCTTTTCAAGGGAACTAACTCGCCTTGCCTGGTGATACCTTCTTACGCCCTTCGTCCTGACGACGCTTCGTGTAGCTACAGATGGCTACATCGAGCAATTAGGGGCTGGTTCCTCCTCGGTCCTGCGCGTTATCCTAGGTGCCCCCCTCAGGCGACACGACGTAGGTACCTATCTCCGTAGTTTGGCTCTTGGTAACGCGCTGTCGTTGACACCCGGGCGGACTATAATTTTCCTCTCCTCTCCTCTCCTCTTCACTTCTGTATACCTACACTCCTGTGCTATCCTCGTCGCTGTGGGATGATATATTCACCCTATATTCTGAGCACCGTACCCTCGCGCGTCTTGGTAACGCTGTGTCTTAGAGACGACGACGCTTTAGCGATTACGGCTGCCAAGTGCTTGGGTAAATATAGCTATATGTGTTACTATTCCGCACATATACATAAACCAGTGCGTATATCTTACTAATAGATAGTCAAATACCGGTCTAAGAGGAAACTTAGATCTTGGCAAGTCCCATGGATCATGACGAGTGCTCACCAAGAGAGGATGCATGGCACATACTTTCCCCAGATGCATATAACGTCCACTTTGATCAGTCATTTCGCACACGTGATCGAGAAATATCTCTTCAGCTTCAATTTACAATCCTCTTTGTTCATTTAATTAACGACCATTGGATCTTGGGTCATTTTTGTCCGGGAGTAAAGTTTTTTTTCCGATTAATTAGCTCGGGCCAGTTTCGTGGAACACGCTTCTCAGTTATCTGTAAGAAATTTTTACCTTCCTGATTTTTTGCCATCCTTGAAATGTTTCTTTTTGGAAAAGGTTTTCAGGAGGAGGTGAACACTGAAGTGGACTGTGTTGGCCGTGCGACGAAGGACGATTTGTATTCCGATCGGGGATAGGCGACAGCTTGTTTTCCCGCGTTGAACAAGCGCGTTACCGCGGTTGTAGTATTCGACGATACGATATACGACAACGAGTTCTTGGTGAAGACCGATGCCCGTCTTCGCGGCACCCTAAAAGGGTATGTTATATTCCGTGGCTAGGTATAACGATTGGCAAGTTAAGGATGAGAATCGAATAGCAGATTCTTGTCGGAGCTTTAAGACGAGATGAGATAACTTTGAAAGAAACTATATACAGCTGCCGACAGAGGAGCCAATAAAATGGCGATTTTGTGAAAAACGATTCTTCTACTTCCATTTGCACAGACATCGCTGGTATACGGAATCGAGACTAAATACCGAAAAGGGTTGAGAAAGTGGAACGAAACGAGTGCCGGGTTAATTTTCATTCGGGACACGTAGCCGCGCGTATTATTCTAATTTTAATCACTTTCTGGGAGAGCTGTTAAAAAGTTTAACACCACCTCGTTAATTAACCAGCCTCTCTCCAGGGCGCGACTGGCTACCTACCTACCTACCTACCCACCTACCCAAAGGCTAATTTCATTCAGCAGACAATGGAACTTAAACTGCTCACGTAGGAAGGCGAAAAGTAGAATTTAAACAATAAACATTTATTATATAAGACGGTTTCTCTCTCGTCACTCACACCACATCGTCCCTTCCTTTGTCAACGTCAAACGCCCAGTACCAATTTATATAACCAAATTCAACCCTCGTCGCCTTCTTTTTCGTATTGCAGACGTTAGGATATTGTAGGTATACGAAGAAGAAAAAGAAGAAGCGAAGAAGAAGAAGAAGTGGATAACGTATTTAAACACGAATGATAAGAAGAAAAAAACGGAAAAAAATTAGAACGAAAATAAAGGGATTTGAACGGAACCGCAAGAGCCTAAAAAGGAGTCGGTTAAGCCACCCTTTCCCGCGAGGGTTGGAAAGGTTCGACCATGAAGGAAGGTGGCAATTGGCTCGTTAAGGTTGCGATACAAAGGATAATTAGGTTGCTCTAGCGGCCTGGTATATTGCCCGGATCGGGTCTAGGGAATGATAAGGCAAGTGCGGAGTTGATCCTTGGATGATACGTGCCGTTTCCGGTCTGTTGAAGTGGATATCGTATATGGAGTTTTATATTTTCTCTGTATCAGACCAACTGGAGTAAGGTGAATTTAGAATAATCGTAAAAAGAGGCTTGAAAGTACGATTTACTTATAGTCGTTAATCAATTTAATTGAAAAACAGAAGACTGTATAATTAAATAAATTATTTGTACCCATTTTTCGCCCTACATAAGCTTCAAAGCTATAATCAAGTCATACTTATACTGTAAACTGGAATTAGATTTCTCCACGCTCTGAGTTCATGATTACTAATTATCGGGTTCACACTGATTACTTGTGATATTTATCAGACGCCTATTTATGCATATATGAAATTGTTACAAACTATAAAGATACCTGTATCGCGATCTCTATATCAACCGTTATGACTATATTCAATTAGTTTTTCAACCGCATGTCAAACTTATCTTTAAATAACCCATTAAAATATTAATTCACAGGTAATTATATGTATATAGTGGTTTGAATCGGTATAAATTTTCCCGTTTTGTATTTATCAAAAATTACGACATCACTGTCAACGGGCTTATCTAATAACGTAATTCAGTATGTCCATGCATATATATCTTAAAAGGAAATTCTACTTTCCAACTAATTGATAAATTACCATTTGAAATTACATAACGATCATCTATACTAATCATAAAACGTTACAGAATTTTTTTTTCTTACACTCAATCATTTCTATAGAATCGATAAAATTGATCAATAATAATCAAGTGTTAGTTATTGTCAAGATATTACGAGTATTTATTATTGAGGTGCTTCTCCTTCAATTGACACTACTGTCTCTTACCCGAATTGTGATCTAAACATCTACGAAATCTTCTTTACCGATGATCAAATGATCATAGTACAGTTATCTCCGAATTGGTTACCAAGTGTATCTTCAAAATCGACAAAAAAACACGAAATGGAAGTGTTGAGAAGATGAAGATTTGAAAAAAAAATGTTTAATCTTTCTTTCCATGGTCTTTGTGATAAAGGGAAAAATAATTAAAAAAAAAAAAAAAAACGTAAGATTATAAATAGATACATCATGTACTGTCGGTAAGAAAGATCGCTGTTGATAATCAACGGATTAGCAAGGTGAAAAAAATCGTTAATCGCGTGATTGAAAAATGCTGATTGATATGTAATGAATATTAAAGTCAACTTCTTTCAACGATTGAATGAATAACAACGATTAAAAATTCTTATGAGCCTGTTTAACGCACCAAAATGATCAATATCGCTCATTACTGACGGAGTATATCGCTTCAAAATAATGTCTTATAATGTCGATAAGATCGGCATTTACAGACATTCACCGTCTGTGAAATTAACAAATGCAGATATACACTGTCGGTATGATCGGCATTTACAGACATACATCGTCTGTAAAATACCTGTATAAAGTTGGCTCGTGAGTTCATTATTCTTTAATTTTTTATGTATACCAAACTTAATCGTTCCACTAATTTCGTTAATTGCCACCAGCAATTAAATATATAATATAAACGCAATGATAAATTATAAAAGTTTGTCCTAATTCATAAACAGATTATTAAAAAATGAAAACGTCCTAAGATAAATTGTCGATCATTAAATATCAGCTCGGCTTATAATATGATACGACGCGAGTATATAAATCCGATTCACGCGCACTTTCGTTTTCTGCACTTGGTGCATAATTATTAATCTTTGGACATCGATCGTGTATTTGTATTTCTATTTTATTTTAAAAATTAGAGAGATACATAGATGAGATTGGATTATTATTATTCGTATTTTCCTAATTTGATAAGAGAACAATTGTGTATCAAATTTGTGTATATTTAATCACAAATGAAAACTTTAGAACAAAGTATTCATTTATACACTTCATTATATTATCCAATCCCAATGCCATCCTAACAATCATCCTCCCAATCTCCTCGGTCCGATGTTCTCCTGATCAGGAGCAAATTTTCGACGTAAAATTTAAAATATTCGGAGAAATGCCTTTTCAAACTGTCCCTCGTCTTTTCCAAACTGTCCCCAGCTTATGGTATACATAGACATAGCCGCGTGCACGAAGCATAGATGCATGCCTACATGCGTGTGTGTCGTAATTTCTCCCGCCAAAAATTTCAGCACACCTGCTCGGGTCAGATGTTCTCCTGATACCAGGAGCAATTTTTCGACTTAGAATTTCAGAAATTCCTTATTTCGTAAGCGAATGAGATATGCAGAGAGACACATCTATACGAATGCATGCCTGCTTAGATGTACACTCAGAATTTTAAATTGCTTCTGATACCAGGAGCAATTTTCGACTTGAAATTTCGAAATAACTTAAGCATATACAGACTCGCATAGAGACATACATTCCTACAACTAGATGCATGTCAGCATGTACGCTGTCGGTTTGTCCCGTCCAAAAATTTCAGCACACCTTCTCGGGCCAGATATTCTCCCGATACTAGGAGCAATTTTTCCAAATGGTAGTTCGTCACTTTCAGGAGAGCAACGACCTTGAGCTTGAATAGCGTTACCTATTCTCGGGGGGTAGTGGCCCTCGTGGCATCGAAGAGTTCGGATGGGGCCTACGTTACCGAGATACAACTGTCGCGATGTTACAGGCATCTCGACGCAAGATCTTCGAAAGCAGAGAGGTTGTATGAAAATAGAAAATAGGGATAGTCTATGTGTAGAATATGAATAAACAAAATAAAAAAAATAAAATATATACATTTTCCTCATATTTCCTTGGCCTTTACTGCAGTCCTGATAATATCTGCTGTCGCTCAAATGGGAAGAACCGAACTCTTCTTCTCGCTGAAGCCAAACACCCGGAGCTTTTATTATTCTGTAAATAGCTTAGAAACGAATTGCTGCAAATATCCGATAGTCAACGATTTGAAAATGTTAATTAATCGTAGGTGTATCCGGGAATTTATTGCTGCATCTAATTGCCAACGTTTATGTACGAACAACGAATTTTACCAATAAATATTAATGGTAGATGACTCATACTACATACTACATACTTGAAGTAAATATACATGTGAAGTATTCCTCAAAGTATAAGAGAAAAAGAACTTGATAAGTAATCTATTTTCTTGTGTGGATCATGAATCTGCACTAAAATATACATCCTCGACTTGCATTCGGGTTTTAAGAAAAATTCTTCAATTCCAACCCTGAAATTCAGATTCGACTTGTATTCAGGGTGTACTTATATGCGGAAAACCAGATTGGTACTTGCTTTTCAATGATATCGTATGTTTGATTCAATTACTACATACATTTTTAAGTCAACATTGGTTCAAACGAGTTTCATTTTATTTATTTTTTTTTAATTTTGAATTTTGCATCCAACATACCCATAGAAATCACGAGCAATTATCAATTCATGGTACGTGAATACCAGAAAACTGTAAAATAAAACTGATCGTATACTGATGAAACAGGGTAAAACAAGGACTCTATTCGTGTGACTAACCAGAGGAGGTAATATTACAGAGCTCTTGAATAAAGATTTCAAAGAATTGTAAATTAGTGAATCTATATAGCGGAATTGTAAACTCTCGAATTTGTGAATTTATTTTTACAATCGAACTTGAATTTGTCTGTTAAGTGATAAATTTTTCTTCAATCAGACGAGTAGGTACGTGATCAGATCGTGCACCACTATGGGTGTGCAAATAGTTCCGAGGAGCAGAAGGAAAGGAAGCTGCAGGGCAAAGAATGAACGGAATAATCGATTTTTGGACATCGATAGTGTATTTGTATTTCATTAAGGGATTAGAGAGATACATGGATAAGATTAGATTATTATCATAACCATGCATGTACTATATCGATCGATCAAAGATATAATACCTATTCACGCGCGCTTTTGTTAGCTGCACTTGGTGCATAATCATCGATCTTTGGACTTCGATCGTGTATTTGTATAAAGGGGAAAGTATGTTAACTATTCCTCATAGGACATCTAATAAAACTATTCAAATGATATAATCATTATTAGAATTATTTATCACCTAGTGAACATCCATTATTACAGGAAACCGTCGTATTCTTTATTAGATATCCTAAGCTCAGGTAAAGAACTTTACACTCGTGCATACTTCCGGCGTAGTTAGGACAGCAAGTAGTATTAGGATGTAGCAAAAAGGATTTCCGAATTATACTGAGTTATCGACAATGTATGTCTGTAAGTGCCGATCTTACCGACGGTGTATGTCTGTGAATGCTGATTTTATCGACCAATATTGTGTGTCTATTGTGTCTCGTTTTATCCATTGGTTAGGTAGGCACCCTGACCGACGGTCGGTGAGAAAGAAAACTGAAACAAGAATCTAACAAATTGTCTTAATCTTAAGGCGTATTCCGAAAGGCAACCATCGTTACGGTTGGATAGTTGTGTCTTTTTGAATCGCATTCAATAAATACGGATGAAACGATACAACCGCAGGCGTGGTTGCATTTTAGAATACGTCTTTAGTTAACATTTCCTAATGGACTTCAAAGACTTGAATAGATATACAAATATTCGAGTATCCTTCAGAGTCTGTTTTTTTCGTTTTATTTCTTATAATTTTCGACAATTATTCTGCTCTGAGCTTTTTAAAATAAAGTAAAATATTAATGCGTATCGCAGATTCTATTATCGATGCATTTTATCGTTCAAATTGGAATTTTGAAATCTTCTATTCACATACGTATATTATGATTCAGAATATTATATCCGGAAGACTGCATTCGATATATTGATGAATCATTATTGAAGCTTAGAAGCTCTCTATATTGTTTACTAATAAATTATCGATACTTATACGTATGTATGTATGTATGTATGTATGTATGTATGTATGTACATACTACGTATCGTCGCGTTCGCGCGTTAATATCAGATATTCTAATTCCATTAACAGCCACTGTAACGATAAGCGCTGCATATTTCTTGTTAATGATAATATCCCACTTTGGCTTATATACCTATAAGCCGAATCAGAACGCTAGATGTAGATGATAGGTTTTGGGATCAATGAGCTGAGATAAGCTTATTGGTATCTATGAATATTATTATAAATATCCGATTTTCATACAAGATTTATAATCGTTGTGAATATATCACACTAAATATGTAAACGATGTTTTCTTTGATAATGATTGAATTTTTACCTTTTATATATAATTTAGAACGTGCTATCTTCAATATACCAGCTACGATAAGAATTATTGTCTATATGTATCAGATGAAGTATTTGGAAAATGAATTTGAAAAATGTTTCAGAATTTTTTTTATTTCTGATTTGTTTCTTTGTCAGAATTATAATACGAAGTCTTTGAAAATAACTGTGAAATAAGCTTTGGTTGACAGATAAATAAACTTTAGAGTGCTAAAAATTTCCCAAATAAAGCTGTACTGGTCCCCTCAAACCAGTAAAACTTGACGAAATAAAATAAAAAAAAAAAACAGGTAGAATGTAATGCCTAAAATAATATAAAATTTTTTCGGAATACCGTGGCGTTTATTTTCACGTTGTTATTATGATATTACAATTAATCGATAGTCTCTTGATCTGTGATCGATTCATATAATGGATCATGATATCTATAACGAATCTTCGAATGAAAACCAAAGAAGAAGAAAAAATAAAATAAAATAATCATGTTAATATCAAGAATGAGAAATCATTCCGAATGATTTTTTTTCATTCAATCACTTAACAGTTTTTCTCAATTACTTTCGTCTCGATAAATTATTTGTATACATATACATATGCAAAGTTGAAAAATCTTTTCATATACGATTTTCGCACGTGTATGTACATACATACATACATACATACATACATACATACATACATACATACATACATACATACATACATACATACATACATACATACATACATACATACATACATACATACATACATACATACATACATACATACATACATACATACATACATACATACATACATACATACATACATACATACATACATACATACATACATACATACATACATACATACATACATACATACATACATACATACCTTATACTACACATAATCAGATTCCCTTTCGATGTATGGAAGAGATAATATGCGCGTGTACTCGCATCATTAGTCTACTATATACCAATCGTAGGTAGGTATACCTATACCGGTACAGTAGTACGTGTTTGCGGTCACAAACACTTGCTCTAAGCTATATAAATACTATGAATACAGATATCTATGTAGGTATATGTATTATACCCTGCAGGTCACAGCTATCGATTTAAAATAAAATTAATAAAAAGAAATGAGAAAGAAAATAATAATGAAAAATAAAAAAAACCAACAGAAAAAAGGTAATCAAACAAATAATCAAAAAAAAAAAAAAACAGAAAGAAAAGAAACCAGAAATAAACTAATGAAACGAGGTAAAACGAAACATTAAATAAACAAGTAAATTGAAAAACAGGGTAAAAGAAAAAGGAATAAAAAAAAAAGGAAAGGAAAAACCAAGAAAAAAAAAAAAGAAGAAAAGGTAAATGAAAGAAAAAAAAAAAAAAAATACGCTCTGGCTCGCATGCGGCGCCGCGGTATTCGCAATCCATTACTAGCACCAGCCGTTTTGCACTATATTTTTACACATCATATATCCTACTAGGGGTATATATATGTATATGTATAATACACATATCTATAACATAGTATACTATATACCTGTTATATACCAACCGTGCAAATCCACAACACGTCGAGGACTATACTGAATTCCGGTAGTAGTACTTTTTCACGGCCTGGGGTCATACCATTTACTTCCACCAACATATTATGTATGTTATATATCGATCTACCTTAACCCCCTAACAACCCACACTATATATGTATATTAGGGTGGACGTTAAATACCATCTTGAGGAGTGAAGCCTCACAGTTTATAGACAAAAAATCGAAAAAATTTTTGGCCCCAGAGCGAGGTTTTTGAAATGAAATTAACCCGTGCCGGTAAGGTCTCAAAGTTTCCAATGTAAAACACATGCATTTTTACGGATCTCATTCCAAAAATTCACTGTGAGGCTAATTTAGATTCAAAAAATTCTAAACTATGTGAAAGTATCAGGTAAGCGTACTACTGCATGGAGAAGAATCGAGGATATCATTATACCGTTGAATCTGCTCACATGATTCCACTCCAAACTAATATTCTCGAGAATTTTATTTTGGAGTGGAATCATGAGCAGATTCAACGGTATGATATCCTCGATTTTTCTCCATGTAGTAGTACGCATACCTGATACTGTCACACAGTTGAGAATTTTTTGAATTAAAATTAGCCTCCCAGTGAATTTTTGAATTGAGATCCGTGAAAATCCATGTGTTTTACATTGGAAACTTTGAGACCTTATCGACACGAGTTAACTTCTTTTTAAAAACCTCGCTCTGGGGCCAAAATTTTTTTCCATCTTTTATCTATAAACTGTGAGGCTTCACTCCTCAAGATGGTAATTAACGTCCACCCTAATATGTATATGAATGTATACGCATATATACGTATATATATGTCGGTATGTGTATTACGGTGGTTAAAAAACAACACGAATTTGCCAGAATCAGTTGGTCATTCGTAGTTTCATATATTTTCACAAAAAAAAAAAGTTCTTGCAGATAGGCTTCAGCCTATACGAGCAATTTTAGTATCTCCTCATGGACGATAAAGTTATGTCGAAATCACCGTTTTCGGTGATTTTTAATTTCGAGGATTCGCAACTGCTCGCAACGAGACAATAATTGTTCCTTTCCCGAACAAATATAATTTTTGTAAAATAAGAGATCGGTAGGACAATATATATTACTACTGCCTCGTGGAGAGGTTGAAATTTTGAAAAAATGCAAAATTCAATATCATATAAATGTTCAGATATAAATAAATACCAAAAAAAAAACCACTGCAGGGAC
Source organism: Macrophya alboannulata (assembly GCA_949628255.1). Lineage (NCBI taxonomy): Eukaryota > Metazoa > Arthropoda > Insecta > Hymenoptera > Tenthredinidae > Macrophya > Macrophya alboannulata. The sequence goes on along the minus strand of OX451206.1, from coordinate 19,807,056 downwards.
TTAGAAAATTCTTTCGAAACAAAATTGTCATTGAAAAATATTCACCCTCTTTGATTATGTTCAGATTCAGCATCAAAAATAGAAAATTAAAGGAAATTAAAATTCTATGATTTTTGATGGCGATAAAAAAAAAAAAAAATTGAAAGCCACGGGATGAACTGCAGCTATACAATTCTTATGAAACATTTACGAAATGTTTAAATTTCCCTAAAAATTCTTTAAGAAAAAAATCGTACATGCAATCTAGAATGATTTTTACCACTGCAAGTTATAAAATTCGTCAGAATGAGAATTTGGCAAAGTATAAAAAATTTTTAGAGCAACGTAACATACTAACGTGAATGTACTGCACTCGTGTGCTTGCAGATTTTCATATAGTATCTACACTCTGAACATCCATATTGTCTACATGATGTAGGTTTGCGAGCACTTTAGTACCTAAGTCTGCCAAACTAAACTTACACAATCTTGTTGTCAGAAACGCCATCGGCAACGTATGTATATCTGCTTGTGTACATTATACGATACATAGGTATATCTGCGATATATATAGTTCCGTGTTTTATCTGCGAAGTGTAATTACAGAAAAAAAAGAAAAGATAATAGAAAGCCAAACCAAAGAAAAAAATATTTAACCAAAAAAAAAAAAAAAAAAAATATAGAAAAGAGACTGTCTGGCTTTGTGAAAGCTAAACCTTTTGGTCCATCGGTTTTTTTTTTTTTGGTTTTCTGGTTTTTACACCACAATCATTTTTTTTTTTTTTTTTGATATTCATTCATTCGTTCAATTTTTAGCTTCATTTTGTCTTTATTTTCTATTTTTTTTTTTTTTCTTTTATAACGAATAAGCAGCCCCATCTGTGCCGAAGCTCGAAATCATCCACCCTTACAGTTCTGTATTTACGGAGCAATGTTCGCCGTAGTGTCAGGGGGAAGGGTAATTAATTTTTAATTAAAAACGAAGCTTATCCTTCTGTATTAAGCTATACGTCTATACCCGTACCTACCTTTTCGTATACGAATATTGTGGTCATTACGATTCAGTACGTAAAAAAAAAAAGAAAAAAATTTATAGTTACTACATAATATCAAAGGTTTTGGATGATATGAACGAGTCAATGAATTTGTTAAATCCGTACCCACAGATAATTACTAATAATTTCAATAGAAGAAGAAGACAAAAAAAACAAGAATGTGCTGATATATTTATCAGTGAATTAAATTGAGTTGATTGGTGGTACCAATAAATTAGTGGCGGATCATATTCATCGAGTAAAGACTCAATTACACTGGATTTTTCCTCATAGTTGTATACATACATATAATCCAATCTCTATGAGTGCGGGAAAATGCAGTAAATATATGCAAAAGTAAGATAAACCTATAATTGTAAGCAAAGAAAGAAAAGAGTGAATAAATTTATTTCCGCCGGTTTACATTCCCCATTCATTTAATTATTTACCTTAGTTAGTTAGTTATACCTATATACATATAGGTATATATATTTATTCATTTATATAAACCCTGGGGATAAAAATTCAATTAAATAGGATTCCTCGAGAGGAGAAAGGTGAAGTGGTGGTGCTCCTTAATTGTTCGGGTCAATTAAAGGCGTTACATAGACAAAAATTTATGTACTTAGTAGGTATGTAGACCTACAGGTTTACGTATTTTGCATACATTTAGAAATTATTTTTTGAATTTTGTTTGTCAGAAAATAACCGACTAAAAGGTTATATACTTATATTCACGTGTCGTCGTAGGTATCTGTATCGGTACTATAAGGTATGGCTTTGGGGTGATTGAAGCACGTACTGAGTTCATTCGGATGATCTGTGTAACGTGTTACGTGACAGTGTCATTTCATTTCAAAATCTCCACTCTTCTGAAATCTAAAGAATATATATATATATATATATATATATATATATATATATATATATATATATATATATATATATATATATATATATATATATATAAAAAAAAAAAAATCGATTTCGTTGAATTTCGACATTTTTAAAATTCTTGAGCGACCTCTACAAAATTTTTAATTCAGCTAAAATTTGGAGAGGGCTCTTAAAATGGATCAAACTAACACATTTTCTTGCCTCGTGATTTTCGGATTTGGATCGTTGCTGACTTTTTCGGAAAATCAACTTCTTCAATGATTTTGAATGAAGTTTTCTCATTTTTGAAATCACACCTTTTTCCGAAAATACCTAAGGCTGAAAAATACTGAGAACATTACCTGCAGCTTCTCATTTCGGGATCAAGAATGTCTCACTTTTTTAGCGATTCATCAATAATCAATTACCAGGGACCGAAAGTTAAAAAAAAAAAAAAAAAAAAAAAAACAATACTTTTGATCTCCTTGTGATTAGGATAAGAGATCTTCAAAGTTGGTTCCAAGAGCTGTTTAAAATTATTGCAATCACCAGTATGGATACAGAAAAAGCCTGATTCAGCCCCTTTTCGATAATATACATAATTCTGTTCCTTTCGATCGAGTTTCAGTGAGAAAATTCTTTTCCCTTTTTCCACATCAGTCAACTTGGGTTACCACGGTAATGCGTTAACGTCATATATTCATAAATGTTACCCATTTACAGACACGCCGTGTTATTGACAGAATATATAAAACCGTTTGAAACGAAGTAAAAGGTGTATTCAATCATATCATATAATGTGATCATCGGTTGGAAATGATTGACTCGATATTATACGCAGGAAATTATTCGATTTTGGGATTTTATTTACACGTACATGAACCTATACAGGTACGATTTTCCATGAATTAATTCACATCGAGTGTAAAGATTGAAAAATAAATAAACGTAAATTTTCAATCAAAAATTTGAAGAATTCTTTTGAATAATAAAAAATGAAACATCAAAAAAAAATAGTGCCATGTGAGCGACACTCGAACAATTTTATATTCTCTTTTTAAGGGACACCGCATATACTATGCCTTATGTGTGATAATTTGCATTTCGTTTCAATAATACGAACGAATGAAAGCTACCGTCTTCAGCAAAGAGTCTCAAAGTTTCGTATTGATAAGAGGAAAAAAAAATGGATAAAAAGATTCGTTTTTAAATCCAATTGGCTCGATTTTTGGGACCTTAAAGCATCCTGATGAAATGTAATTCTCGAAAAAAACATCAAAAACACTTTTTTTTTTTCAGGGATACAAGAAAACAAAAGAAAAGAACAGTAAAATTGTGTCACTTTTTTACTGTGATTTTTTTATTTCTTCCATTTTTTGTTCAGGTTAACCGCGATCGATTAGTCATCCCTGTCTGACGATACGTATATCAGCCTAGAGGCAGCTGCTGATGACATTTTTACCAATTCCTAGAATCATATAAAATTTTATGCATGGTGAAAATCCATACCGAATTAACAATTATTAATTAGTATATATGCCAACTCGACCATTACCCGGTGTTTTTTTTTTTTTGGTTTTTTTTTTATGTCGACGTCTTTGAGCTGGAGATATTTGAACTTTATTGTAGATCCATCTTTGTTTAAAATCCTCGAAAAATTCTCAACAATTTTTATTATTTTTCTTCATGTCGATTATTTTCAGATCTTTCCTATGATGGGACCATTTTTTTTTAGTTTTTTTGTTAACACTTTCAAAATTTTCGATCTACGAAAATTGGACGTTTAATCGTATTAAAAATGTCCAAAAAATTCCCGAATATTTTCGACTCTGTAACAATCATGTTGAAGGTGGGATTAATTTTTGCACTATTTTTTTTTTCTTTTTGGAAATGCGATAAAAAGTAGCACAAAAATTAATTTCAGTTTTTACACGATTTGAACATGTTTGTTATACAGAGTCGAAAATATTGAAAAAATTTTTGGACGTGTTTAAAATGATTATTGAAATGATATTTAATGGTACAAAATTTTCAAGGTGCTCAAACTAAAGAATAGAATCAAAAAAAAAAAAAAAAAATAGTTCCGTCACGTTAAAAATCTTGAAATGATTGAAATGAAAAATAAATTTCTTTGTTCAGAATTTTGAAAACGGTTGATCTGTGATAAGGTTTGAATATTCCTAACTCAAAGACGTTTGCATGAAAAAAAAAAAAACAAGAATAAAAAAATTTGCGGTAATTTCGGGTCTCCTTAAAAAGTTCCAACCAAATTAAGAATGGTCGGGCTAAAACCTGCTCGAATTGGCATATTGAGTGCTTCTACGTATATGGAAAGAGTGATTTTCATTATAAAATTTCGCGTACAAATTATTCTCTGCGTTCCTCCGAGTCATAAGAACGATTTGAAGAAGCGGGATGTTCGCTCGTACATCCCTTAAAATTTTTTTTTTTGGTTACCTTTACCAGTTTGCCCTGATGTTTATATAGGTATAGTCGATATACTAACCAGCTTACTGCTGTCGGATGTATCTATATAAGATTGTATCAAGTTGTCCCCGATGGAGTAAATCGGAATCGATATCCGTTTCGTCCTAGGATTTCCCTGGTGCCAGCCATCCACCGCGAAGCTAGATGGTTGGAAAAAAGGAAATCTTCGAAGGTTTATGCTTTTCGGGGGGACCGGTTACACGCCGACGGAAGTTCGCTCTGGGTTAGGCCGACCGGATGAATCGAATTGACCTATACAGAATTTATTGAGAAGACCTTTTTTTTCTCTTACTCTAAAAAAAAAAAAAAAAAAAATGACGTTACGTACCCAACCGACTATGTCGATCGAGCCGAGGGAAAGGGTATAAGAAAATACAGACGGAGAGTTGAACCAAATAAATTATTTAATAAATAAATATCAAGGGGAAATCGTTGTTTCCAAAATCGTGCAATTTCCAAAATTGTCGGTCAAATTTCTCCAAAAATTTACACGTTGTGGTCTTGGAGCTATAAATTAATCACCTTAAAGTATTTTGCTTTCAGATGATCGGTTCATGCCGGACCATTTCCACAGAATCGAGTTGTGCGCCACGCAAGACAATCATCAGCCCTGCAGGATTTAACTTCCATAATTTTCAACACATCGGCATATTAGCTTGCCCCGAAATGACATCGATTTAGAATATTTTCTTCAAATTTGAGGAAGTTTCGATTAACGAAGCGACCTGTATCATGGCCACTTTTTCTTCGGTCTAATCAATCTCTGAAAGACGAGGTTCACAAAATTTCAAAATAATTTTCACTAATGTCTCAAAATGCTAGTAATTAGCTGTGAAAAAAACCGAGTCAATAGAATAATTTTTCACAGTGTACCAGTAATCAAAAAAAAAAAAGAGAAAAAAATGTTTTACCTCAAAGGGCAAACTTCAGTCTCGCAGCACGATAATTGTAGAGGAATAAACAGAGATAATTACAGACTTGTGCTGTAGTTCATTGAACACGCATGCACAAAAGTGCATAATTATAGATTCTTTTTTTCCCTGTTTGCGCTGCCTTGTTTTTTTTTTTTTTTTTTTCGTTTGTTTTGCAATTTTCTTTTATTTTCTTTATTTTTTTTGCACCCTTATACACCTACAATTGACGCCAACTTATACGAATCGCATTGCACGATGAACGTTTCCCCTGTAGGTGAGAATATACATTTTTTTTCGTCTCTCACAATTTTTAAGTACAGTACAAAGCTTTTTGTACAATATTTGGAAAATTCCTGAAAATTTGGGGTCATTACAAAAACGAGAGAGAAAACAAAAAGGAAAACTACGCTGTGATTGAATGAGCTGAATAATTCGCACATGATAACTTGCACAATCCTTTATTAACTATTTGAAAAAAATATTGATTACACGCGGTAATACCGCAGCGTAAAAAATATCTAGTATCAAATCGCGCGGTGAAACGTTAGCTACAACGGATCCGGAAACTGGGTTATCACCGCGGCGGATAAGTCGATTACGCAGAGCTTCCGGAGGCGGTTGAAATTTTTGAATGCTTCGTTTTCGCGCCATAAATTGACCGGAAATGCACTCGAAGAAACTGGAGAAGTCGATGGTCGTTATTTCGCAGAATGTGATTAGCCTGCAACGATCTTCGCAATTGTACTTCCGGCTACGAAGACCTTCGACGGTTCTGTAATACCTAATTATTAAAAAAATAAATTATCAATTAATTTCTCATAATGATCAGGATTGGGATACGATCATCGATCGATGGGAGTTTTGAGCGAGATTTATACCGTTGAAACAATCCGTCATTTTTCCAAAAACTTTTAACCAGTTTTTCAAAACTGGATATACTCGCGTCGGAAAGTAGGTAAAAATCGCGAAACGAGTAGCTCACTTCCCAGTATTTTTCTGGACTTGTCATATCGGCTTCCAAGTTTGCTTTCGTCAAGTTGAAGTAATACTGCACAAAATCGAGAACCTGAAGGAGGAAATGCAGGAGGAAATAGAATCGGAGAAAAATTGAGTAAAAAAAAATTTCTTTGGTATCTGATTTCCAAAAATTATCGGAATCTTATTTATCCCGATGAAAATTTCAGTCCATTTATTATCGCAGATTCGAAGCGATTTTCGGACGAATAATTCTTATCGGTTATTCTTACTTCTCCACTGTTTTTATCGTACATGTAGATTCGCATCGCAGGATAATTTCCAAAACTCGGATTTGTCGCTGGAGCCAGCAGTATAACCGAAATCGCTTTTCCTGTGCATGCGAAAAAATAAATAAATAAAATACAAAATCAAAACGAATTTTAATTTTTACTCCCATGGCGCAGAATCCCTCCAAACACATACAAAAAAATTCCGCCAAAGCCCCGCGTTCGTATCTTAATTCCCAGTGTACTGACTCAAAGCCTTAGAATTTTTTCCCATTTTCATAAAACGCGATTTTTATCAATTCAGGGTAAATTTTTTTTTTTTCATATCGCAAAATCGGTCCGAAAAATCTGCATTTTGGTACACTTCTTGCTTCTGGTAGTAGGCACTCCGTGAAAATTTACAGATTTTTTTTCTACTTTTTTTTTCAACGCTAATTATGTTGTTGAAAATCTGTAGAATTTTCATCGGATACCTACTGCTATACGTAAGAAGTGTACCGAGTTTTGGATTTACCGGAAAAAATACTGCGATGGAAAACCAAAAAAAAAGAAAATTAACTGCAGAGTGCGAAAAATCGTGTTTCATTAAAATGGAAAAATTCTAGGGCTCCATATAAATTGGTTTTTAGGGATTTAGGGACATTCTGGTTCATGAAGGAGCATTGAAATTTAAATATGACCAAATTAAGGTGACCATCTCAATGTATGTTTACATACCTCCTCTGTTATATACCAATCGAAATGTATCCTCGTGTCGGTGTCCCGCAAATTGTGCAGCAATCACGTCGTGGTATTCGTTAATTATTTTGATATATTGTCGATTGTGTCGATCACTCCAGACCAGATCATCCCTCAGAGTTCGTTCTCGTCCATCCCAATCCCCGTGGACTCCTGGGGGTATCGACATCACGATGAAGGCCTGCAGAATTATAAAAACGTTGACGAAACAAATGACCAAATTTTGTCGTAAATTAAAAAAGGATCGATGAATCATCGTCGATTGGGAATAAAAAATCGTTGATCGTCGTTGAATTTTCAGGAGGAAACATAACTTTTCGGTACACACATCTTTAGTTATAATTTATTTATTTTTCTTTGGTTTGTCATAGTATCAAGAATTTTCATTTTTTTTTCATCTTTCAATCAAAGCGAAAGAAACAAATATGCCAAAAACTACACAAGCTTGGAGCAAATCGGCATAATCTAGGCTGCAGACCTTTTGAAAAGCTATTCGACATCCTTTGAGCTGGTTCGTGAGCCACATCCATTGTCCGGCTGGATCTGAAAGGCGGCTTGCGATGTGATTTTTGAGGTAAAAATTCGTATTCATTACTATAACACGGATTTTATTCCGGGGCAGTTCGACACGGGAAAAGTATCCTGTTTTTTGACCCAGTTGGCCGAGGATCTAAAGCAATTAATGGCGAAGTTTTATTCCGGATTAGAATCATAGCTTTTCCTTGTATTTTTTTTTTTTCAATTTTTTTTCCATATCTTTCGTCCGGTTTTTAGATTAAATTATAGGATATTTTTCGAGTGACAATTTGGCTGGCTTTATTGAAACTGGCCAGCGTTTTGAAATAATCAGAAATTCGATGAGAATTGAACAACAAAAAATTTTGACATTCGTGCAAAAAGTAGAATATGTGTAGGTTTTTTCAGGTTTTATGTGTATTTTTTATGTGTATTTTTCAGTAGAATATGTGTAGCTTTTTTCAGGTTTTCCTTGAAACTGGTCAGAATTTTCAGAAACAAAAAGACATTTCAATGAATTCGATAGAAAGTACACTAAGTAACTTTGTCATCTGTCTAGAAAAAAAAATGAAAAATGAAAAAAATTTCAGTGAGAATTCAGACTTACTGACGAGTTTGTTTTCTGCTCCAGAAGCAGATTCTTCAATTCATCGTAAAGAGTGGTCAACTTCAGAGGATGATGACCGTAGGGATGATAGTCGTACCATCCATAACTTGGATAGACATTGACAAATCCAGCGTTTTTAATATCCGTGATAAAAGCACTCATAGTTTCGTAAATTGCGTCGGCCTGATTTTCCGGATTTGGGCATCGCAGATTTCTGACGTCAATGAAAAAACAAGGTCAAAAGGGGAAAAAAAATACAAATAACCGCAATCAATTCAGAATCAAATTAGAATATTAATCACAAAATTTTACCCCGTAAAAATGCAAAATTCTGGCTCCGCGATTTTCCAACGAGTCGAGTTCATCGCCCTTGCTATTGTCTCGACCAATCCAAAGGCCGAACATTGTCCCAGCTCGCCAAAAAAACCACAATTTCTCGTGAAATTTGCTGTATTTTTTATATGGCAATCTGCGTTTTCGCATAGAAAATATTTCCTATCAAAAATCGTTAATCGAAGTTGATAGTAAAATAAATTTCGCACAATCCAATTATTTATCATGGTCTAAGACAGTGATATTTCATACTTTTTTTATTCATACAATGAGAGAATCCAGACAAAAAAAAAAAAATCAAAAATTTTGTACGATTTGCATTTACTTATCCATTTCCGTATTTTCGAGTATCGCGGGTAAACTGAAAAACTCACCGTCTTCCGGTGCTCCCAACGGCGAATAAGTTGGATCAAAAAATACGTCCGACAAGTGCCAAAAGTAGCCTGCAAAAAGCAATTTTTATCAACAATTCAAAAATATTTTTTTTCGCGTCTTTTTCGAGCGATGATTAGATTCGAGTACCGATCTCACGGCTCGTAGAGTTTCGCCCGGATTTCAGGTTCTTATTAGCCAACGAATTTCCGAAAACCAGAAGCAAGTGGAGAAAACCAGGGATGAAAATTCGCCAGCTATTGAACATCTCGTATACGGTCTTGTCATCACATTTGCAATTAAACAACCGAAAAGCTGAGATCCTAAACGATATTTGGATAACTTCAACACGTTTTTAAAAGACGTTACAACTGACACTTGAGGAATTGGCAAAAGATGTGACTATCTTGTCAACAGACGAAGAAAATAAAACCGCATCTATATACGATTAGAAATACTGGAGCTTGAAATTTGTTCTACTGTACAAACTTGCATACCTACGTCACATACCTGTCGTTTTATAAATGCAAAATTCTGTTCTCGTTCACCTGCAGCAGTGGCAAAAAAAAAAAAAAAACTTTGCATAACTCACTTTACACACGTAACATTGGTATAAAAGATCGTGTAAATATTCGTTCAAGGAGTAAAGAGGTGCAGAATCGATTCGCGAAATGCGAAACGTGACTCTGGATAGCCAGTTCCAGTTCCAGGCCCGAGGAACTCCTTCGGAAGATCAGTTTTGTCTCTTGTCTTTTATATCCTGGGTTTTATAAATTTATTTACTGATGTAGGTATACAGCTGTTCGATATTTGCTCAAGGTAAAGTGACCAGGCAACATGCACGCAGCCAGCTGTGAATTGCAGATATAATCTTTGCGTATATAATAATTTAACAAAAATGGTCCTTGATCTATATTCTTCATCGAACAATGTGCGAATTTTTTTACTTTCCTTCTTTTAATCGTATTATCAGGTTAATATCCTGAATAAAAGTGAGATATTGTCCGATGAAAATTAGAGCGATTAAGGTAAACTCCTGTTTTTGACAAAAAATTTATAATCAAAGGAAAAAAAAAAAAAAAGAAACAATCACTTTTTCTGGTATTTTTTAATATGAGAACTATCACATACTGAAATATGAAAAAAATATCAAATGGTCGGTGTCGTAGGCTGGATGATTTCGCACCGAAGACCCCATATCCATACAGACCTTGGAACAATTTTTTTCAAACGATCAATTAATCAAATTGATATAACTACAAGAGAAGGGTGGAGGGAGGTCAGAAATTCCTATTTAATATATTCCGAGTCGCGAGAGTTCTATATCACTCCGCATTAATTTCCTCGACTCAATTTCTTGAGTGGTGGAGGCCTTAAGCCCTCGGAGGTATTTTCTTGAGGGAACTGCTGCTGCTTTTGTAATTCGTATCGCAATTAATTTCGACTCATTGTCGAAGAACGTGCCAGTGGGTATAGGTACGCTCGGGCTAATAAAAAGTTGGTACGATATTTAATCTACATTATAATATATATAGATATCCTCCCTCGAAAAAAAAGAAGAAAATTGCCAATCGATTGGGCATTTCGAATGAAGAAACTCTTGCTCGAAACATTTTCCTTCGACAAACCTTTATTTTTCGAGTTATTCGCGATTGTCAGGTTAAAAGAAATACCCTGTCTATTATAGTTGTTTTGTATTTTCACCTTAAAGCACGATTCGGAAAAATAGGGAAAAATAAACAGATAAATAATGTAAAGTAAAGTAAAGCAAAGTAAAACCTCAATGTGGCATAAAAAACAAGAAAAATCAACTATGAAGCATCTAATTAAATGTACAGCCTCGTTTCTTCTTCTTCTTCTTCTCCTTCTTCTTCTTCGTAATACAGAAAATTTATTCAAGGGGTATAATTGATTTTTTTTTTTTTTTTTTTCTATAGCTGATTGCACAGATTTTGCGAAATAATTATAACCGAATTAATTTAAAAATTTTATGGACTACACGTTGAATTATTGATTTACGAATAATGGCGGCCGCATATTTGACCGAAAACAAAACGAAACGAAAAAAAAGAACAAAAAAAAAAAAAACCAAATATCGTTCGTTTTCCCTGAGGGGTAATTTTTTTGGCAAGCTCTACAGTGGCGTTTATTCTGATTAACTAATTAGCCCAAATTGTTCACCGGGGTTTTGCTTAGCCCCCGGATGACGGGGTGAAACTTTTGTATATTGACTATGCCACGTAGTTTCTCTGTACCGTTTATCGTTAATTTTTGTTTAATGTAATAATTTACTTCTCTGCCTGAGGCTTTCGGAAAAGTTGTTACGTATGCACGTACATATATCTCCGATTATTGAATTATATTCGTTTAATTAACAACAACGTGTGAAGTTTTTGATTCCCCAATTTATTAAACAAACAAACGAAACGAAAAAAAAATTTAAAAAAAAACAAAAAAAACTAAAGTGGGTACAGAGTTTTTTCGGACGTTCGATTGATATTAAAATTCTTTTTTTTTTTTTCACTTTTGTATATTTTTTTTTTCCTGCAGTGCTCTTAACTTTCGCCTCGCATTCGCCAAGGGTTGCCTTAAAATCTCCTTCAGGAACATCCCTTTCATGCCTGACGGGAGATAACGATATTCTTTTACCCCGCCCGATGTGACGACGACAATGATTTATCTCTATACTACAGAATATCGATATTAACTGAAGAGAGGTATTTATATTTGAAGTATAAGTATACTTATGCAAGTAAAGTGTTTTCCAAAAATAACCAACCCTTAAACATCTTAATTGATCGAACTGCGCTTATTTTTAAATCCTGCGAAAAGTGGAGAAGAAATTTGTATTTTTTTTTATTTTTTCAAGGGTGCGGTAAATCCACAGATTGAGACAAGCTTATAAGTTTATACTATCATTTCTTACGAATTATTTGGAAATGATTTGGGGGGTGACCGCGGCATAATATAAAAAAAAATCGTCCCCACCTTGAATGAGGACCACCCTAATATATAGGTATGTACATACGTCTATGTGGAATGGAATTCAATTTCGCATCGATTTTTCGGCCGGCATTTCCTTTATTTTTTTATCCAATTTTTCGAGCTATAGAATACACCAACGTATACAGCTGATACGACGAAGGACGAAACGTAGGATCAGATCCTGTCCCACGTCCTTGTATATATCAGTTTGTAAATTGCGGTGTTGGATGGGGTCCTACGTCACTATAGGGTTTTAATACTTTAAACGTCGTGTCAGTCCTCGTCGCATTCAGACCAGCCTTGGCATTGTCCCTAGGGTTTTAATTAATTCTTCAATTCTCTGCACCTGGAATGGTGTTGGAAAAGCTGTGAGACGGAATGATGTATACGTGAAGGAAAAAAACCCGTCCTTGTTCTGTCAGGTAACACACGTGGTAGGTACGTGGTCTATCACACGTTGAACTTGCACTCGTAAACGCTAGTTCACGTTTCAGTGACAAACTCATCGCCCTGGGGTAGAGAGAATTTTATTATTTACAGGTAAAGAGAGAAACGAAAAAAAAGGAGACGAAGAGAGGCGGAAAACAAAAAAATAAAAATAAAAAAATACAGGAAAGGGAAAAAAAAAACAGTTCCACGAGGTGTTTTCACCCTGGGAGGTTCCAATTTTCCCTGAAACATCATGCTATACATATGTGAGTGAATAGAAATTAAAAAATCATCCTGTTCTTTTATTTATTTATATATATATATATATATATATATATATATATATATATATATATATATATATATATATATATATTTTTTTTTTTTATCTTCACGAGGAATGAAAGACCTTTTGACCCCCTGAAAAAGGTTTTTAGTTGCCAATTTTTGACGTAAAACAGCATTTTATAAAATTCTTCATGAACAAATAAAGCTCTCGAGATCGACTCGCGATTTTTTCGATAGATATAAAAAGAAGATCCCTGAGAATTTCGAAAATTGAACTTAATTATCTTAAAAGATGCCAAGTTTTTCACATTTCCTTTCATCAATATATATCTGAATTTTTATCGAAAGATATATTATAATACCCACGCCCTTCAAGACCCAACTGTCTACAGAAAACAAGAATTTTCCCTCTTGTCTGAAGGGTTTTCTAAAATTGTGAAAAAAAAAAAAAAAAAAATTTCGGTATCCCAGTGCAATACTTTCAGTCTGGATAGCTCGAAGCGCTTATTTAGCTCTATAAAGGTGAAGAAAATCCGTTGAAGAAAAGTCTCGAGAAAAATGAGGGTTGTTCTGGTATAAAGGTCGGGTTATGACCGTGTTGCTACATCAAATAGCTAAGATATTTGAGCAAATGTTTGTCTGGTAAGGGTTTAGCCATCGCCTAAGGCGAGACCATTTACTTATAAAATTCGCTGTCTCTCTCTCTTCTCGACTGGCACATTCTCATTTTATCTTACTCCTCCGTATACCCCGTAACGGCTATACCATATGCTTGAAGTAACCACGCGAATGAGTGCTTCATTTGCTATTATAAACTGTCTATAACCTGACCCAAAATCATCGACTATACCTATATATCAGCCACCGTCTACTGAGCTAACCCAATATTAGCCTTTGCTCTATCTTAATTGGGCAAATTTACTCCGTTATAACGTACGTATATATGTGTGTATATACGTAGATATCTATATATGTATATATGTTAGTTATACATATAGTTAACGAGTCTCTCTCTAACGCTAACAAGTTTGCGGACCGTGCTGCTGCCCCAGATTAATATTATTATTACCCCACAATTCGAGCCAAAGCCAACGTTACAGAAACGTACACCAGAATCCTCAAATTTTTATTTCAATTTTATTTTTCGATTCCTTTGCAGTTTTTTATTAGCTTTCCGTTATGAAAATTTAAAATTTTCAGAAAAAAGGGAAGTTATTGGTTTCGGTTCGATTTTCGAAAACCGAGTTTGCATCAGATCTCGACGTTTTGGGTTCCTAGGAAGCTATTCTGACTATTTTCGGATGGACGTCCATCCGAAAATAGTCAGTTTATTCAGTTTATCAAGACTCAGATCTGATTAGATTTTGGAGTCGATCGGTCGAGAAGTTTCAAAGTTATTCGAAGTATAAAAATTAAAAAAAATTTCCATGTTTTTAGCGCATAACTTCTAAACTGTTCATGCGATTAGTCTCAAAACCTAATCACATTTAGGTCTTGGATAGCCCTTTCGATTGCCGCAAGATTCATCAAAATCGACCGATCAGTTTGAAAGATATTGCACGACAAAAATTTTCTTTTTCTGTCGTATGATGACTTCGATCGAAAAGGTATACCAGGACTTAAATCTAATTGAGACCGAAAACCTAGAAACCTAGAAATGTTCACATTTGAAAAAACTCGATGTTTGACTAAAAATCATATGGGAAAAAATGTAGGTATATACGGAAAACTAACTATACTTATAACCTTCTTTAATCTACTATAAACACAATACTATCAATTTGTTGTAACGTATTCAATACATAGCGGGAAGTTTTAGGATTGGCCCACAGGTCAACCGGTTTCCTGATTTTTTATTTTTTATTTTTTCATTTTTGTCCGTCATTAGTATTGGCAGGACTACGTCGCTACGAAAATCGCCAGTTTGTGGAGAGCTTTTCATGTTTTCACCTTTAGCAGAATTTTCCCCTAAAGTCTTCGACTTTGCTTTGGCCCGGAGGGCAAGCATTGACGGGAGCTTAGAGTATAGTACAAACGTCGGTCGCTTTGCTGACGAGATATACCTATCTGTGCCCCCGCTCGCCCACGCAGACGTATTCATATCGGTTAGACTGAACGTATTGATCCCAAGATTTGAAGGGGGCCTATTTTTCGGAGGTTTATCAACGCCCCGGTATCAACCGACTTTCTATACGCACCAGAAATAGAAATTTCCTCGAATATCGAACGCCGTCATATACGACCGCGAATTGATGTTCTTGAGGAAGGGACCCTATCAATCGGGTGAAGAGAATCGATTTTTTATTTTCATTCCATTTTTTTTTTCCCTCAAAAACTCATATTTCAAGAATACCCGGTTCAAATATTATCGCGAAATTGTAAAAATTGACGGAGCTAAAAGATTCTGACGCTTCAGAAGAACGCGCAGAAAATCCCGAAAGCTATAACCCTGTGCAGTTTAGGTCACGACTGCGACAGGGCTCTCTCCTTAATCGTCCCGAATTTTAGTGGTCAATATCGCAGGAGCCGTGATCCTCTGATTACAAAATAGGTCACGCTAAAAAACCCTGACTATAAAAGGAATTTTCGACGCTATAGGAGCCTCGTTCTGCCCGGGCTAATGCACGAGCCAGAATTCAGGGGGTTCGAGGTTCGCCACGGGGATTCCAATGTATCGCAAACTAACGTTTACCTACTTCAACCTCTCTTACGTAGAAAATTTAACGCATTATCTGCACCCCTGTGAGAGCTGGCGCCTAATTTCTAAACCCATAAACCTCCCCGTGACCCAGATTAGGACTGCGCGGGTGGATAGATGAAATGGTTGATGAAGCTCTGGGAAGTGGAGACCGCACGGTGGGCAGCATTCGATATTACCCGACAGGGTGTCTCCTCGTCAGTCATGAACGATTCTGAAACGTCGTTTGTGACGTAAGTGTCAGGCTCATTTTATATCAAGAGGAGTAATGAGGCGGCTGAAGACCTTGGAATTAT
Organism: Macrophya alboannulata; assembly: GCA_949628255.1. Lineage (NCBI taxonomy): Eukaryota > Metazoa > Arthropoda > Insecta > Hymenoptera > Tenthredinidae > Macrophya > Macrophya alboannulata. The sequence continues at coordinate 19,791,260 of OX451206.1, read as the reverse complement.
AAATCTGGGAGCTTGAATGATTCATTTAGTTTTTGCATTTTTTAAAAGCTCTCAAGATTGATTTGCGATATACAGCTCTAATTCGTATCATCTTCGAGGCAATTTTTTTTTTCAGCAGATTGAAAATCTGCTGAAAAAAAGAGATCCCCGAAAATACCGAAAATTGAACCGCATCGTGCGATGCCAACGTTTTTCAAATTTCTCTCGCATCGATATCTAAAATTTCTTACGAAATATATTTCATTCTATCAAATTTGGGAAGAAATATTTTACACACTTATGATACTGAGCAGAAGGAAAATTGATCTAAAATGAGTAATTTTCGTATCCAAAAAGAAGATAAAATTTTCATCGAATATCTTTGCGATTTGTCTCGAAATAACATTCATCTAGAATATTCCCTCGAAATTTTGCAGACGTTTCGATAAACGATACGATCTGTATCTTTAATTAAGGGGACCAGTACAGCTTGGTTTGGGAAATTTGGAGTACTCCAAAATTTATCTATTTGACAACCAAAGTTTATTTTACATAAAAAAAAAATTTTCTTCGAAAAACTTTGTTCGTAAGGTTTCAGGCATATCGTTGGTCCAATTCTAACTCTCAAGGCCTTGCTTTCTTGAGACAGCAATTCTACATCTTATGAACGTAGGGATCGGTAAAAAAAATAATCATGTGAAAAGTTACGGTCAATTATCCAAAATTTCCAATATTCAGGCCACTAATTTGCAAATAACTTGGCCAACACGAAATTGTAAAAAAATTCCCTCGTTCACATGATGAGGATTTCTTTTCTGAACAAAATGAGCCCTCAACGACCTTAATCGGAACAACGATGTGCCTAAAACCTTACGACAAAGGTTTTCCAAGAAAATTTTTTTTTTTTGATGTGAAATAAACTTTGGTTGACAAATAAATGCATTTTGGAGCATTGGGAATTTCCAAAACCAAACTGGTTCCCTCAACCCTGCGGCTTAGAGTGTGAAAAAATCGACCGAAAATCTCGACCACTTTTGTTAATATTTAATTACTCATTCTGTCAGAATTTTTTTGGCAATTAGTGCATTGAATAAGTGGTTAGAAGAAGTTCCGGGGGTTGTTAATTGTTTTGTTCACTCTCGCGTATTGTCTGTTTTCTGAATTAATTTTCTAGAATTTGAAAGCGGTTAGGAACCGAGGAAGGGGCGACTAAGAATCTCTAGAAGATTTGTTTTTTTTCGTTTTTTTTCCTCTTCTTTTTCCTAACGCTGACGGCGTACAAATGCGTCCGGAAACTCGGTGTAAATCTCGCGTGACTTAATTATAAACTTCCGATCCCCGTTTCCGCCCACAAATTAAAGCCTACTTTACTCGCAGGACGCGCTGGGCCACTCCAGGACCTTCGATCCTCCATTTTGAAGTTATCGAAGCTTCTCAAGTCGAGGCAAGGTCGAGTTAAGGGCAGTGAGAGGTCACGCGCTGGACGGAAGTTCCGCAAACTCACTTCATCCGCCGCGATAGTCATTAAGCAATGCTATAAGTAAACGTAAGTACCTATGATTAAGGGAACCAGTACAGCTTGGTTTTGGAAATTCGGAGTACTCCAAAATGCATTTATTTGTCAGCCAAAGTTTATTTCACATAAAAAAAAAAATTTCTTTGAAAACCTTTGTCGTAAGGTTTTAGGCACATCGTTGTTCCGATTAAGGTCGTTGAGGGCTCATTTTGTTCAAAAAAGAAATCCTCATCATGTGAACGAGGGAATTTTTTTACAATTTCGTGTTGGCCAAGATATTTGCAAATTAGTGGCCTAAATAGTGAAAATTTTGAATAATTGACGGTAACTTTTCAGATGATTTTTTCTTACCTATCCCACGTTCATAAAATGTAGAATTGCTGTCTGAAGATAGCAAGACCTTGAGAGGTTGAATTGGACCAACGATGTGCCTGAAACCTTAGGACAAAATTTTTCGAGGAAAATTTTTTTTGATGTGAAATGAGTTTTGGTTGACAAATAAATAAATTTCCAAACCAAGCTGTACTAGTCCCCTTAAGAAAATTTGTTAAGTACAGAAATTCCGCATTTGCAGTGGAATCAATTTTTTCATAGAAAATTTTTTCAGAAAAACAAAAATCATTTTTGTGCAATTCGATGGTTTTCCGCAATTTTTATTCACGAGTTTGCTAATTTTTTTTTTTTTTTTTCAAAATATTCAGCTCAGTATATTAAGGACAATGTGATTTTCAGAATGGAATCTCTGTATCCTGATCCTTTCTGAAAATTTTATTCATTTTATTTTATTGTATTTTTTTTTTTTTTTTTTTTGTTTTTCGTTGTTGTTCGTGTTTTGATTTCTGGTTAAGATAAAAGCAATCTATCGAAGCCTTGGCGGCTCAGCTATCGCCTGCATCTATTTCAGCGTCTTTTATCCCGGGGAAACTCTTTTACCGGCACTTATAGCCTTTCCTTTCTCACGATAGGCGATTGGCGAACCTCAGAACTGCGGCGCGGCTTTAGCGTTGGGTTTAATCAGATCAGAGACCTAAGAAAGTGCCGGCGGGATATTCCGCTCTTAGAATCACCGGAACCGGCTGCGGAAGAACGCCGTACCGGCCTCTCAAGCTTCTATTCTCCCATATATTCTTTTCCCCCTTTTTTTCCTCTCCATTCTCTCTTATTTTTTATATATTTAATTCCACCCTCAACCTTCAACCCTGGAAAAAAAAAAAAAATTCTTTAGGTAAAATAAAAAAATAAAACAAAATAAATAAAATGAAACAGGGAGAAGAATGACCACGCTTATAGCGTTCGGAATCTCGAGGATACGATAAAATATGACCAGGGGATAATCAGGGGAGAATAAATCGAGCATCGAATTCTTTGACAATAGTTTCGATTTTTTTTTTTCACAAATTTTAGACCCAAAGATGAGGTTTAAAATAGAAAATAAAATTTCATGGAAATATTCAATATGGGATAGGTCCATATCCTCATGGAAATATATATTCATATACTTGGTTATTTTCTTAAAATTTTTGGAAAAACCTTTTGAAAAATTTTGTAAAAATTTTCACAAAACCTGATTATCTTTAAATCTCTGAATTCCCGAAACTGGAACACTTGTAATGGCGAACTGTATAATTATCAAAGATTTTGCAGTTAATTTTCAAAAATTTTCAGTGTCTCACTTTTTTTATTTATTTATTCTTTTTTTTTTGTTGAAGAGAAATTTTTTAGACTTTTCAGAATTTCTCAAACAACGTTCAGAAATATTTTTCCAAAAAATTACGAAAACTATTTTCACCACCAATTAGTTTCGATTCCAATTCGTGTGAAATAATTTCCCACCACTTTTCCGAACAATTTCCTATAAACTTTGAAATATCTGAAGAAAATAAAATGTTCTTTTCTTTTTCTTTTGTCCTCGAAAATTTTATTGAAACATATGTGAAAGTGTCCGAAAGTTTTCTCTCAAAATTTTCAATTATATCGACAAAGTGAATCCAATATCGAGAATCTTTACAGAATACACTTTCAGAAATAATCGAAGCTGTTCATGAAACTCTTTATCGATTATTTAAGAGTTTTCTAATTTTTAAACCTAATCTTCACAATTTTGAGAAAATAATTAGATGCATAATTTCACCCGAAGAATAGCAGCTATCTTTTCATTGTCAGAGACCTGGGAGCTATACAGCTTTATATTTATTTATCGTTAATAAATCTTTTGTTTTTCCTACCCAATTCTTTATCGTCTCCTTATCATTTGTATCAATTAAATTACCTGAGATTCTGTACGTCTTTCGACTAAATCTTCAGTCTGGGCGTGCTCAGTCCTTAGAGAATTTTATTAATGGTCATGCGCCGATTAATCATTGTTCAACGCTCGGTCTATCAAGTGCACGTACTTTACCAAATTTTTTTCTTTTTTTTCTTATGGTTAAAGAATTTGCAAAAAATTGAATTTCCGTCGCTTCGGATGATTCTGCAGATTATTTTTGTCGGTAATTCGTAATAGTCTTGTTTTTTAATTTTTTTTCTTAATTATTGCGGTTTTTGAGGAAAGGATATATATTTGATTGTCAATCTGGCCTCAGTCACTGTACGTACGTAATAGCTGACTATATAGTTCCGATAAACACAAACTTTCGAAAGTGTTAGAAATCGTATAATAAAACAAAAGTTTTGTTGCAAAAGTAACTGAATTAAACTCTAGTTAAAAGTTTGTTATACACCTGCCCGTAATTATACTACCTGCCAATCCAGCGATGATTTTAACTTTGTTACCTCAGCAGCAGCAGCAGCAGCGGCAGCAACCTCGAGGTTGCACTGTGTGTTCGCGTGTCGAGAAAATGACGCAGTTAACAAAAAACTAAACTATATCAATTAGCTCAGCAAAGAAATAAAAATAAAGATACAAATGAATAAATGAATTTAGAAAAAAAAGTTCACCTTTAACTGAAAGTCAGTTTTCGAATTAGCGAAAAATTCTCTCTCTCTCTCTTTCTCTTTATTTTTGTACGAATTCGAAAAATAAATAAAAACAGCTCAGTGAAGCTTGATATCCTGCACGTTGTCGTTAATTGTTACAAAAACAGAAAAGCTCGGTGAACACCGTGGGGAATAAGATTTTCTTCAAATAATTATATCCGTTCACTGAACCAGGGCTTGTCTGTTTATTTGTTCGCTTGTTAGTTTTGTAAAGGGAAACGGAAGACACTGTACTTAATACCTTCCTGCTTACCCTCTTGCCGGTTTACAATTAAAATGGTGTGTATTAAGGAGACCACTACCAGTTTGGTTTGGGAAATTTGGAGTGCTCCAAAATTTATTTATTCGTCTGCAACCGAAGCTTATTTCACATCGAAAAAAAATTTTCTTCGAAAAACTTTGTCGTAAGGTTTTCAGGCACATCGTTAGTCCAATTCAACCTCCCAAGATCCTGCTGTCTTCAGACAGCAATTCTACATCTTATGAACGTAGGGATCGGTAAAAAAAATTCGTGTGAAAAGTTGCGGTCAATTATCCAAAATTTCCAATAATTGGGCCACTAATTTGTAAATAACTTGGCCAACACGGAATTGCAAAAAAAAATCCCTCGTTCACATGATGAGGATTTCTTTTCTGAACAAAATGAGCCCTCAACGACCTTAATCGGAATAACGATGTGCCTTAAACCTTACGACAAAGGTTTTCGGGGAAATTTTTATTTTTTTTTTTTGAAGTGAAATAAACTTTGGCTGACAAATAAACGCATTTTGGAGTACTTCGAATTTCCGAAACCAAGCTGTACTGGTTCCCTTGACACTAGCTGTTGGTCCTTATTTGGGTATTTTTGAATCTCAACCGTCCTTTCGCACCCCTAAATTGGGACTGGGCGAGTTAGGAAACGTTATTGGTTTTTACCGTCAAAAATTTCGGCACACCTCCTCGGGTCAGATGTTCTCCTGATACCAGGAGCGATTTTTGACTTAAGATTTCAAAAATCCTAAATAACTTGAGCATATATACAGACTTGCGGCATATATTTGACACGCGCACACGCGAAATTTTTTCCTATATATGTGATGCTGATTTAGGGGTGGAATAAGAGCAACCCCTGATAAAAACACACTTCGGAAATGATTATTGATTATTTATTTTTTTTGCAAATGTGCGGCGTGTGCTGCAATTTATTCATGCGGCCATCTTAGTGTAGTTAGATTATACGAAATCGACTTGTTCACCCTTACCGACCTTCCACCCCTGCCCCATTACCGAGCTTGTAGTCGTCGTAGTGGTTTCGGAGCTTTATTGTCGTCTGATGGTACCACTTACTCGACTCTTTCCCATCACCCCCTATCGCAGCTATAATATCTCTATCTCGCTCACTTTCCTTTTTCTTTTTGTCTCTCTCTTTAACTTTATCTCACAATTTTTTTCGGGAGATTTTTATCAAGAAAGAATAAAACTAGGGTCAATTCACCGTTTCGCCTTTATAATCCTCCCACACATACGTAGGAGCAGATATCGATCTGACGTTACCTGAAAACCAGAAAAAAAGCGAAAGAAAAGATAAAAATGTAAGGTAAAATGTAGCCGCAGGATTGATGATACAACTATCGACTATCGGCATGAAATAGTTACTTATGGTCGTGTATGAAACTGTATGGGATTAGTAATTCTATAGTCTAATTCGCTTTTCGTTTTTTTATTTTTTTGTAGATTTTTCATCTTCTTCTTTCAATACCTATTTTCAGCTCGAATAAAATATGTAACTCAATTTATTTTGTAGTCGTTTGTCGTGTTCAGTTAAAATAATTCTTTTCCATTTTTACGAATTTTTCGGAAAACTTTTCGTAGTTATTCATAAAAAATTGTAGTTTTTTTTCTGGTTCGATCACGATCGAGAAAAACAAATTTTTCCTTAATATCTACGGAAATCTACAATTTTTTAAATGAAAACTACGAAATTCTACAAAATTTTTGATGAAAAACTACAAAAATCTTTTTCCAATTTCTCTGAAAATTTGTAAAAATTTCCACCTGCAGATGAAAGAGGAATGAAATCGATTGAGGATAATTGAGATTGTAGTTTTTTTCTTGTTTGATCGATAGCAAAGAAAAAAAAATGGAGTTTCCTTCCTGAATAATTACGAAAATCTAAAATCATTTACGGAACACTACGAAATGTTTCCAAATATCTTTGAAAATTCGTGGAAATTTGTAGGGGTATAAATTTTGACCAGGCGGTGAAGGGGGATGAAATTGATTGACGATATCTGTATTCTATCAAATATAAACAATATAAAAGCTGAGACCAAACAAAAACACAAAAAACAATTCAAACAACAAACCAAAAAAGAAATGGAAATCGAAAGAAGAACAAGAAAGAAAATGAGCGTAAAAGACAAAGGAAATTGAGACAATGCGGCCACTCGGAGCGTCAAGATTACTAAGACCATGTTTCCATTGTTTGCGATAACCAGCTGCTGCTTTCACCCCAAATAAATTTATTATAGTCTCTGTTTCACCCTCTGTCCAAAACGTTTACTTGAACCCGAGATTTCAATCTTCGAATATCTATATGCCTGCATTCCTATTTACCTATATCTATACGAATGTGGGGATAAATTTGGGGTACCATCTTCGTGAAAATGGGGTAACTATTACCGGTAATTTTGCTCGTTATCCTGATTCCTCGATTTCGAAGTTTCAAAATTCAGTGAAATTCGTTCGGATAAATTTAACGGAAAAATTGATGTTCAGAAAAAGATGTAGATAACATATATACCTGAACAGATAGCAAACGAACATCCGTAGTTGTATATAGTGTACAGATACTAATGGGCTAATATGTACGTAGCTTAATTGAATGCTGATAAGCTGATTAGAGCTTGGTTATAATTTTACATCGCAAATGTTTTCTCATGTATTTATATAAAAGATCCGATAAACTTTCACTCACCTTATAATTACACCCTCCCGCCAAAAAGAGATATCCAATAAAAAAAAAAAAAAAAAATTTTGAGTGTTTTTCAGTGCATATAGGTATATAGCTGTGGTAATAGGTATAATTTGTGAAAGTTGCATAAAAAAAAAGATATGATGTTCGTCAGAGTTTGATAGAAGAGAAAGAAGACGATAGAAAAAAAAAAAAAAGAAAAATTATGATTGAGGTTTATTTTCACTTTCCTTCATCGTCGGTGTGAAATCGTTTTAATAATAAAACTCCCTCTCTCTTTCTCTCTCTTTTCTTCTTCCTTTTTCTCTTCCTCATCTTCGGAAAAGCACTCAGAGGGACCTTCTAAGGTCACAAGGGTCAACGATACAATTCGGTTAACGTTTTCCAATCAAAGTCAGTTTCGAGACTGAAAAAAGTTATCTCGGTTAGTGAAGTACGAGTTCCCCCTTGGTCTGTGGACAAAATCACAGTTTGGTCCCACCTCACAAAAAAAAAGAAAGGAAAAAAAAAAAAATATACGTAGTTCTGTGGATTAGTCGGTTTTTTTTTTGTTCTTATTTTTCGAAAAGTCTAATGATTCAAAAAAACAATAAATATTCTTCGAACTGTTTGAAGAAACCAAAAGAATGATATGAATGCTCAAAATTATGCCGAAATCAGGAGGGCTTGTACATCATCTTCACACTGTAGAGAGAAATTTGAAAGACTGAAATATAAGGGTGCAGGTATTTGAATATCATCTCCGTTATCAATGTACCTCGTAATCCGTACTCCAGATGGATATATTAAGAAAAAAAAAAAAAAAAACGAAATATTACGGATGTTGACGTGGAAAACATGCGGCTGTTTTTTCATCGTGATATATTAGGGGCTGCTTCGAATTATGAGAGAATAAATTATTTCTTGGAAAGATTGAAACCTCCAACGTCACGTAATGGAAAGTATAAATTATATAAAAAATCGCTGATTAATAGGCTAACGTTATATTTATTTACTGATCAGTTTGATTTCTGCTCCACTTTAACATTTTTCTTTTTGGTCTCAAAGAAGAAAATTTATCTCCGATTAAAAAAGATGCTCAAAAAAGTCCGGAAAAGTACTCATGTCAATTCGGTAACAGCTTTAGGCAAATACTTCATCGATTTGAATAGTTTGAACAAAAACGATCTGTTATAAATTTTTTCAAATTTGAAATATTCTGTTTTGTTTTTCAAAATTCTTTTGAGTAAAAAGATAATACCGTGCTACGATAAGACTAGATGAATTTTGGTCGGTGTGATTTAATAGCGCAATTTACGTTGTTAACGTAGCTGAACAAATACATATGCACAAAGCAGGGCTAACTATCATGATCCCAGTGCGGCAACTATACGAGAATTACCCTAATTTATACCGGTGACAATTAAAGGGGGAAGTAAAGTCTCGTTCACACCTAATCGTACAGCAGTCTCAGGGTCGTGAATAACGCCCTTTTAAATTGTCCGCAGTTATCCGGACCCCCGATTCTCCTGTCTTCGGGCTAATTGCTACGACATTTTAGCACATTTCAGTGATTATAATACATCATTAATTACAGCCGCTCCTAACCACGTAGAATTTTGTATGCATAAGACCGATTTCAAACTCATATGGTATGTGTATCTCTTAATACCTCAACGCTCGACTTCAAGTAGTCACACAGTCACACCGCTAGGTGCCAGACTTTCTCGCGAGTAAAGTACGGCGAGCGCGATAAGGCAAGGCGTGCAGTGGTGACGTTATAGTTAGACTAAAAATAAGCAAACTTTTATTACTCAGTCCGTTGTCGTCTGATTCTACCAGTAAAAGACGAATGGGATATAAATGTCGAACATGTCTGGTAAAATTAGTCTCGGAGACAGAACATGTGTCATAATGTTTATTGACATTTGACAATAGACAGTGATCAAGCTTCTTATCTGTAGAGACTGTCAAGACATGGAAAACCTGAAAAAAGCTTTCTGTCTTGGGCGTTATAATAAGACAGAGGATAATTGTGAACTGAAATACATGCCCAGGGTAGATTGATATCAGAGCAGACTGGCCATCAGGAGAACGTAGAACCGTAGAACGCAGGACGCAGGAGGCAGGAGGCGTAGTAGGTGAGGCGAATTAGATCGATTGCGAGTTGCGCGCGCAGGTGTAACTCGAAAGCGACTAAGAGAGAGAGAGAAAAAAAGAGGGAGAAAGAATGAGTGAGGAGCGTCACGACGCTCTCACCTGTTTGCCTGCCTGCCAGTCTTGCTAACGCGCGCCGCAGACTCGCCGAGCTACAAGTGGTCTCGCTCAAAGTACGTCGGGCCTTCTCTCTAGTCTGATCAGTGCTGCGTTGTTACTACTGAAAATACTTGAACTTGACGCACTCATTAACGTGAAAAGAGAAAAAAAAAATTATTACTACTTTTTAAACACCGGTAAAATAATAATAATATTAAAGGGAAAAACCACCTGGTTATTATCTGCAATGGTAAGTCTGAAATATGATGAAACAAGTTTAATGGGTATAAAAAAATAAAATAAGTTTAATGGGTTCAAACGATTGGAAATTTGTGCAAAATCAGTAAATTATTTACCTCAAAAAAGTACCGAAACATGTTCCGAAAATTCGAGCAATTATTTTTGCAAATGTTGGTTGAGTAAATAAAATACAAAGACAAATTGTCTGGATTTCAAACTGCAATAGTTTCAAATTTATTGCAGCGTTTTTATGATGAGATTCATTAATTGATTTTCAGTCTTAGGAGGAGGTGAAAAAAGCTTTGAACGAATGGATCTGGAAATTGCATGCACCTGCATACTGTTTGCTATGGATTCATGTTGTGTGAAAAAGTGAGAAATGAGTCATACAAATTTCATGGAAGACTGAAATTAGGAGTTCTGCTTGTATTTTTTTAATATTTTGAGCTTTTTATGTTAGACGTGTGTTACAACATACATTCATTAAAGAATCCTTCTGGACATGTCGTAAAAAGTTTTAACGCTTCGCCAAAGGGACTTTAATTTTCGAGTAACCTTCTGAATACTTCAAGTGCTTGTTGATTACCAAAAGTTTTTAGCTACGTCTGTGTACTTTGGTTGGGCATGAGAGAACCCAACTCAACATCAAGCTCTTGGCTCGGTATAATTGACTACCGAGTAAATTAGTAATACTGAAAATTTTTGTAAGACTGTCAAATTATACTTCGAGAACTTTTTTTGATTTCTTGATTTTTTTTTTTTTTTTTTTAACTCAATTATAAACCATAATTAACTCCTCGGAATTTCTTTAGACAATTTTTATCGTCATTTTTGCTTACACTTTTCTGTTTTCTAATAGCTCCTTAAATTGTGGGCTGAAAAAAAATTGACCGACGACGAAATATCCCAACGGTACCTAACCACCCAAGACCACGACGTGGCGTTTTATTTTTGCCACCCCAGGTTTCATATTTTCACGTAAACGAGTTGTACGCCGTGGTCTTTAATTTGCATTTCTCACCGCTTCTTACGGGGCTCACTCAGAAAAGATATCATGCTAATTTGCGTCGAAAGATATATAGTAAGACGAAAATTTTTTCAGGTAGACCGTTTCACCCGCTTCGATGTAACAGCTTTATCTCTAGCGACCCACATTGTGTTTATCCCTTGAAATTGTCTTAAGATTAATTCAAACACAGGGATCTTTTGATAAGAGTAACAAAAACGAAAAACGACTTCCGTCAGCTCAGTTATCTTTCTCTTCGTGGCTCGGAGTATAAAAATAAACACACACATACGCAAAAAAAAAAAAAAAAAAAAATAACACTGCATGCGTCAGTACTGTGGATGTAAATTTAAATTGTTCCGGCAGTAAAACCGAGGATAGCCCTTTAAATATGCACCAACTCTGTCATGAGGTTTATAAATCATAAATGCATAACGCCGCTTCTAGCTGGCTTCTAGATACGTGATGTGGTAGGTATTACTATGTACTATGTATGTACGTTGTACACGACCCAACTTAAATCCAGATGCGTGACACGTCAGCCTTTGCCGCCTTTCAGCAAATGGAAATGCAAACAATGTCGAGAATATTCCCCTTTGTTATGTTTTTTTGTTTCTTTTCTTTTTTCTTTTCTTTCTTTTTCTTGCTAGTTTACCACAAATAAAGCCACTGCTACAAGACTCTTTATTTTCTATCCTGTCTAAGGTTTTCGATTTTTCCTATCCCACCACTGTCACCAGTTTTATGTTCAGCCCGCTAAACGCTCGGCTCTCTTGATAAATTTTTAAACAAGTTCCTAAGGGAAGGGTAGGTCCTCAAGGGCGGATTGGGCGTGTTCTTCTAATTTTCCCTGAACCACTACATAAAATATTAATGCCCTGTTCGGATTTTATTCGAACGTAGATTTAATGGACAACGAGCAGCAAATTTCTGATTCGACAAAGACAGAAAGATTAGCAATTTCCGAGCTACAAAATTTGTTTTTCTACTTTGATATTTTGACCCTCCACTGCGTTGCAGCTTGGTTTTTTTTCTGATAATTTTTTTATGTCGCTCCTAATTTACTTGTAACAATGTACAACGTTGGAGCACTCATGGGATTATTTCTTAATCGCTGTGCCATATGGGTATCGTCCCCTCATCATTGCCTGTGAAATGGTTTCTCTATTATATCGATGAGGTTTCAACGCGTTTCATGTCTCCCGTGCCTATTTCTATCCATCCATCTATCTATCTATCTATCCACATGGAACGGTACAGAATGGCAATAGATATTGGACAAGGTATATATAGTACCTAAAATGGTGCAGGCAATATTGATGCATTGATCAATAACTCCGCGTTCTGTTCTTATTTCAATTTTATTGCAAGTTGCTGATAGTATCGCCATAAAGTTCACCTGTATTTTTTTTTTTTTTTATGTTTTTGGGTACTGATGATATCGAAACAAAAACGTGGAAAATAGAAAGTTTCACATTTTCGGAACAAAAAAGAAAAAAAAAAAATCAAAAATTTGGTGTAACTATAATCGTTGAAAATTTTCAATATTTCCCAGTTCTTTGTTCGATATCTCTACGTAACCATTCCCCGTTTCATCATACTGGACAGAGAACAGGTCTGAATCGTATCTCTACAATCAAGAATATAGAATGTAAATATGGACAGTAGGATTGGCGGAGTAATTTCATACTACAAATAGTGAATAACCGAGTAAAATAAACAGTTCGGAAATTGCCTGTTGCTGCAGCAGCAGTTTGTGAAGGAAAAAAAGAAAAGAAAAAAGAAAACTGAACTTTCTATAGAATTTGAAAATTCGTCAAAGCTCCGATCTCGACGATACGTTAACGATAAATTTAATTTATACCCGCTGATTCATTTCCGATAAATACACAGGTCTGCAATTTATACTAAAACATCCGTAATCAATCACTAAATAATTACCGAAGGCGTAAACTTGTTCACATAGTAATTTCAAGCAGATGCTTAGCTCCGGATAATTAATAGATCAGGGTAGGGTTAATTACATTCAATAAGAAACTGTTTGACGAAGCCAAAACCGAAGCCGAGTGATTAGAAAATTTTCAAATTTGTATTCGAAAAATTGCTGTGAATCAATTTACACCGTTCTATCGAAAATTATGTTAAATATTACAAAAATAACCGGTAAATTAAAACACGACAATATTTTTCGTACTTAATCATTCGATTGAACTTTCGAAACGTTATTTTGATTGAGCTGTGAGCGGAGCTTGTACTTATCTTGAGAAAAGAATTGTGCGTAAACAAAATCGTGTTCGAAGTAGCTTCGTCTTTGAAATAAAGTCTCAAGCTGTAACTATATTGATCCTTAAATAAATTGCGACGTTGTTTTCTTGCTTTATTTATTTCCTTTTTTTTTTGCTTTTCATTATTTTTTCATTATTACTGAGCCCTTCGAAAGCTCCACAGCCCGTGAAATTTGAACTCCGAAACGTAACCGAAATGCTTATGGCGATATAAGAACTTGAATTTCATACCCAACTTTGATTATTTTTTGCTAGCATTTCTTGCCTCATTTTTTTTTTTTTTTTTTCACCACAAGTCAAGTCAGGCGATATTATTGGTTTTTTAAAGAAAATTGATGGTTTTTTTCTTGTTTTCTTGTAATGAACTAGCATTTTTATAAACGTAATCATTCTCTAAATTCTGTAACATTTTATTACGAATGATAAGAAATTTTGTAAATTGTTACAAATATTTCAAAAAGCTTCACAGAGCTGATGACATTCTCTATAAAAATTTTCAGATTTATATAAGTCGTGATATTTCGATTGCAATTTTAAGCTCCTCGCCGCGGCGCGCCGGTTTCATTCTGACCTGGATTTCAAATGTAAAATATTCACTCATTTGTTTCTCAATATTTTCTTATTATTATTTTTATTTTTTACTCCTTATTTCGGGAATCTTCAATTCTATCGTCGATGGGCGAGACAAGTGTTACAGACAAATTTTTTTTTCCATTTTTTTTTCAATTCTTCGAATATATGTACGATAATCGTAGTGCTTCGGGGCAATAATATAATTTTGTTATCACCCTTTATGACTCGAGATATATATAATGCCGTTACTCTACGGTTATTTTTTTTTCTCTGTCTTTTTTTTTGCCGTAATTTTTTTTCTTTTCACCTTATAACGCAGACTGAATGTTCAGACTTTAGAGAGGGATGAAAGTCTGGGAATATCTAAATTATTATGATTCGAGCCAAAAACCACGCTTTGCCTCAGCCATTTTTTTTTTTTTTTTCATTCTTTCTTCCTTTTCGTTTTTTTTTCTTTTTTTTGTTTTTACATATCGACCGCATCTCCACCCACGTACGTATGACCCACCTCTGTTTACCTGCGCGTTATTCACGAAAATATCACCTCACGAGGCACTGCAGGAATGTCAAACCATAATATTTTCTTGTCTAATTAGGTGAAACAGAAAGGAAGAAATAGAAATAGAAATAGAAATACTTTATTATTTATTACAATACATTTTTAAATAGTAATAAGTAGAGTAGAGTAAAGAGAGAAAGAGAGAGAGCAGAAGAAAGGCGCGTATATGACGTTTGAAAAAATCATACAAAAAAAGGAGTGAAAAAATTTTCGCAAAATCGAAACACACTTTTTCTTTTTTTGTAACAATATAATACAAAACGATTTTTTTTTTTTTTTCCTCAGGAGTCTTTTGCAATAAAATTGTGAATAATATTCGGGAGAAATTGGGAATGGGGCTATGAGGAGGGTTGCTATTGCGATGCTCGAGATTTTCAATTTCCAATTTCCAATCCACGTTACGTACCTTTGGTGAAAAGAAAAAAAAAAGAAAAAAATCGACACGTATCTCATTTGTGGCGTGACGCGATTCACGGTGGCTAGGGGCTGTGTAAACCCCGTGAGTTCGTAATTTTGTTTATTTGAATAAATTTCCGAACACAGTACCTATACCTATATACACCTTGGCTTGCTTGCTTGCTTTCATCCTGAACGAAACCGCCGATTTTTCATCGGCTCACCTTAATTCAGGCGTCATTATACACTCGATCGATTTTTCACTTCCAACCTAAACGTATAATCGAATTTTGTTTAACAAATATCTCATGAAGATATTTCTATAGTTATGATCTTTCAGCCTTATTCATTCATTCGCATTGCTCGATACCGCAATCAGCTACAAATCATCAGATTCGAGTTTATCGTCACTTGCCCTTTTTTTACTGAAAAAATCAAAATTGGATCTTTTATTCACTCAAAAGTATCGAATATTGCCACGTATTTACACACGTGCCGTGAAAAGCGCTCAAAATATATTTAGGCAAATGAAGAAACATAAGTTTTGATCAGAAGAAGCGAGTAGTTTCTTTGTCATGATATGCAGTTCTCGATCAAACTAGTAATTGTCAAGTTATTCTTACTATGAGAAAGCGTTCGGATGTCACCAAGCGATGTTAGCCACCCATCGGTGGCGTCAGTAACCAATTTTTTTAACTAAAAATTACTGCAGTAGAATTTTACGGTATAATTTAATCATTGGCAGACGGCTTTCTGACGGCTTGTGAATTCCTTTCATCATTCCAGATCGTGGTTTCTGGAATTTCTGTCCAATTCTCGTACGTATGGCGTATAATTATTGTTTTTCAACGAATTCATCCCTTTGACTCGTATATGTCGCTTGGAAAATATTTACCTTTGATTCTCCGTTTCTAATTACACGAGTATACGATTACTGTTATATGAACCGTTTCGCCTCAGCCCAGGCAGCCTTCGAATCTCATCATTATTCTCATTTTAGCCGCCACGTGAGATTTTGCATCCATTTGAAATGAACCCTCAGTCATAACAAATATCTTGAGAATTATCACAGAGCTGATGAGGTGCGTCTTAGTCTAACCGTTCGACCAGAAGAAGTGAGGATGTCTGTCATTTGAGACGTCTTTATATGCAATTTTTGATCAAAGAAGCTGTAAAGTTGTTTCTACTATGAGAGAGCATTTGAATATCTCTAAGCGAGGTTAGCCATCTGTCGGAGGCGCCAGTGACTAATTTTTTAATTACAATTTTTTCCCCACGGAATATAATGTCACAGTATAATTTTAATCATCAGCGAACGGTTCTCTGACGGTTTATAAATTCCGTTGATCATTTCGGATCGTGGTTTTTGGAGTTTATGTCCAATTCCTGTGCCTATGTATATGGGTATAATTGTTGCTTCCCCGGTGGTTCGTCCCTTTGACCCGTTTCCTCGTATATGAGAAATATTTAACTTCGATTCTACATTTCTAATTGCAGGTGTATACGATTAAGCTCTCGACTTACAATTAAACTCCGTTTTGTATTACCGCGTGTGTAGAACAAGCAAGAGACACGTTCATTAATTACCTCAAACTGAAAAGCTGAAGGCCTGTCTCATCCGCTAACGTTATACCCATGAGATTAGCCTTTGGACGTTTGAGCACTGTGTAATTAAAACCGATTTAGCGACAAAACATTTCGTAATTATGAATAAATACTGAACCCTTGTATAAATTACAACTTAAATTGAAAATTGAAAATTTTAGCAACATCGAGTATACGGAGGTCAGAATTTTGCCGACCACAGAAAGGGAATTGCGGGCAATTGGATAACTGAAAATTTTCTTTTCTTTTCTTTCATTTTTATCTTTCACTTTTATTTTTTTAATCGAAAGCTCAAAATCTCGCGAATCAATCAAAACTTTGTCCATAAATATCTGTATGTTGATATGTGTGTACATTTATCGTAGCAGCTGGGTAAATTTTCTATACCAGCTTCGAATAGATCCACGTCTTCTTGCGATATCCCGGGCAGCGACAGATGGGGCTGATACGGATTATATTATACCCAAGCTGAAAGCACTGCCGAAGAACAGACCTTCGTTAGCCCCTTATCGCGTTAGGTGATAGATATACATATTTGTAACAGCTATAAAAGAAAAAAAAGGAAACAAAAAATCGTTTCCTTTTTGCCTCATTCTCATTCGCATATTGTACAGCTGATTTTTTTTCTTCTCATTTCGAGATATGAAATCAATTCGATTTCTATCGAACGATTATTAATAAAATATCGATTGAATCGCAAGAGATCGCAGCTTCAATTTATTCAAATTCGATCATTTCTTTGAGCATTAATTATTGATTAATAATTTACCCTGTATTATCGAACTAATTATTATTTTTTTGTTTTCTTATACACGTTTACGGATCGTTTAGGAACAAAAATTGAAAAATAAAAATTCTCGTCGATTCGGAATTTATATAATTTTCGAAAAAATTTCTCAGTATAGAAAAATCCAACAGTTCGGATAAAAGAGCAGCTTAAATTTTGGCATGGAGGTAAAACGCGCGTTTGGAAAATTTTTTCAGAATAGTAAAGATATATCGAGGATTAGAAATTAATGAAATTCTTAATTATAGCCACCGATATCTTGGACGGTATCTTATCGTATGACTTTCACCACCTTTTATACTCTGTAGTATTAACATCCTCGCGGTGTTCAATCGCTTTTATAAACTTTTTCAATATCACTTGTAAAATAATTCAAATTTATTCAGCGAAAAACCCGTCTCTTAGATGAA
The DNA here is from genome assembly GCA_949628255.1 of Macrophya alboannulata. Lineage (NCBI taxonomy): Eukaryota > Metazoa > Arthropoda > Insecta > Hymenoptera > Tenthredinidae > Macrophya > Macrophya alboannulata. The sequence goes on along the minus strand of OX451206.1, from coordinate 19,773,740 downwards.
ACAGACAGACAGACGACCAGACAGTCCAATAGAAAGAAGAAAAAAAGATAGAAATAAAGAAAGAAAAGAAGATAAAAAGGAAGTAATAAAATAAGCGACTGTTTTATCGCCAGAAATGAATTTTCTTTATTATATCGATGAAGTTTTGTATCTTTTTTTTCGTTTGTGGATCGTTTTCAAAAATTTTTTTTTAAAAATTGATTAAGTTTTTTGTCCTCCCAATTAGTCCGGTAAATAATTGAAGCTGTACCCAGAATAAAGATTTTCTGATTTGTACGTAGATATGCATACGAGATGAATCGCCCTTTTTTCATTATTTATTATCTCAATTGTGGGTTTGATAGGCAGGTACTTGTTACACACATAACAGCTTGATTAATCCTCGATGCAGTATAATGCGCATTTCGTTAACTGTATACTAAAAATAAATGCGAGCTGTCAGATGGGGGATAAATTAATCCACCGAACACAAGAGGTAGATATTTAGGTATGCATATAGGCATGTATATATCTAAATACATATTATACATACGTGTATGTATAGCACAGAATTTTAGGTGTAACAAGGCACAAGGGTTACATATTTTGACAGACTATTTTTTTTGATTTCAAGTCTCGTATGAAAATTCGTAATTTTTTTGCATTTGAGGATCCCTTCCCAAATTCCAGATCAATTAAAAAATTATTAGGGATCTTTTAGGGCCTTTAAACATTTATATTTTGAGTTGAAATAATTTCAGGATGTCATTTTTGTCTTGTGTTAAAACAATTGCCCCAACGAGAGAAAGAATTTGAGAAAAATAAAGAAATAATACGATTTCTTACCATTTTTGGAATTTTTTAAAATTCGTGAGTGACTCCTAGAATTTCTAGAATTTGAAGAGGGATCCTCAAATGCAAAAAAAAAAAAAAAAAAAAAATTCATACGAGACTCGAAATCAAAAAATGGTCGCTCAAAATGGGTCACTCTAATATGTATGTACGTATGTACTTAGAGAACGTGATGGATAGCTGATTCATTAACAATGAATTTCAACATAAAACGTATTTTCGATGGGTCAATTGGATCGGACCCTGCAGTACATAACCAGGGTGTAGTTTCGTGTAACAGATCAAAGATAATTATTGATTCTGTTCAAGCAACGTTATACTATGGGCTGGGTCCTCGGCCTGCAAACAACCCGATAGGACCGATATATATATTCCTATACACCTGTGTATATAATCTACAGTTCGATAGATCAAGGGAAAGTATCCCAGTATGATGACAAATTCAAGAATTGGATACAGTAAGGGCACATTTCGCATCTATTATGCCCTTACATTGCAATAATTTTGAGAGTGATTCACAGGGTCGCTCCAATACACCTGCTGAAGTTCTGCTAAAACCAATTGTGAATTATTCGCAAGTATTTGGGCCATAAATTTATGGCCGATTTTTTGGTCTGAACCGTGACGAATCGGAGATCTGCTTATCAACTTTGGAAATTAATTTTCAGTATCAATTAGCACGAAATCTCTATTCCCAAAACCCATTGCATCGTGAGCGCAATTTGCAACGGCAATTATGTCAGTTTGATTGAAAATTGAAAAGCCTTTTTCGATTTTGCAATTTGGGAGTTGAATGCAGGAAAGGCTCATTGAGCCGATGTGCCATTATCGCAATAATGATTCGAAGGGTCACAGCACAACTACTCGAGTCGCTATCTCAAAAACTATATAATTCTAAATTTTTAAAAAATTTACAGAAATTCTATAAGGTAATATTAGAATTATGTAGTTTTTGAGTAAGCTTGAATACCTAATTGATAAAAAAATGACGGTAACAAAGAATAAAAAAAATCTGGAATCCGGTTGACCTGAGGGCCGACCCTAAAACTTCTCGTTATGTGTTAAATACGGTACAATAAATTGACCGTATTTTTCGTATACAAATGTTTTTCCGTCTGATTTTCAAAAATCGAGTTTTTGTCAAATGGAAACATTTCTAGATTTTAGGGAGTTATATTTGATGTCAAAAGATATCGTTCAGTCTGTGTGTTTATGTGCGCAATTTTTAATAGTTTTTGATCAATTTAACAGCTTCTACATTAAGTGATTCAAAATCAACTCACGTCTATCAAGAAAAGAAATGTCTGTCGCGCAATATCTTTTAAACTAATCGTTCGATTTTGACGAATCTTGCAGCAATCGCAAGGGCTATCCAAGACTTAAATCTAATTAAATTTTGAGACTAATCGCACGAACAGTTTAGGAGTTATGCGTTGAAAACATGAAAAAAAAAATTTTTTCCAATTCTTATTCTTCGAATAACTTTGAAACTACTCGACCGATCGACTCCAAAATCTAATCAGATCTAAGTTTTGATAAACCCTTTCGATCGCCGCAAGAACCATTCCAATCGGTCGATTCGTTCTAAAGATATCGTACGACAAAAATTTGTTAACACACGCACACACACATACGGACGTCTATTCAAAAATAGTCAGAATAGCTTTCTAGGATCCCAAAATGTCGAGACCCGATGAAAACTCGATTTTAGAAAATCGGACCATAACAAATAACTTCCCTTTTTTTTTTGAAAATTTCTAATTTTCATAGCGGGAAGTTAAAAAATTTATTCTGGTGGTTTTTGGGGCAAGGACTACCAAATATATTGAAATCAGCAGAATCTGAAATGGTCAGGGTCACAGGCTTGGTGATTTGGCGTGGAACTCCCATATGCCCCCTTAAACGATATCGCAATATTTATTCGGTGCCTGACTTTGGTGCTCTGTGACTGTACGACCTTCCAGAATCTGATTCTTAAAATTCAAAAATGTGCCACTGTCTGGGTTTGCGATGCGTTATTCCTCGCGAAGGGTAGAATTTCTATGATTCTCGAACGTATTGAACGCGAAATGTTCTATTTCTATGCAATTTTTTGCAACAAAGGCATATAGAGCTCGTTTTTCAAAAACTTCTCTTGCACAATCGTTGATATTTGCTTTAACAGTGAACATAAAGTCCAGTCAGTATCATGTCGGAGCCTGCAGCCAGAAAAAAAGATCGCTTTGAAATATGGATGGCTGAATGAAGGATGCGGTTTTTCCAATCATCTCCAAACGTGATAATTCGCCATATCCACTTGTTCCATGCAATTCCTCAGTTGGAATTTTTTTTTATTTAGCTTTTAGGTCGAATTTTTGTTCATTTTTTTGCGAACTTCGATCCGTTCCATTTTATTTTATTTTATTTATTATTATTATTTTTTTTTTTGTATTTCATACACTCAGCTTATTTGACTTTATGTGTTTTATTTTGCCCTGAATTTTCGGACGTTGAAATACGACTAACGAAAACGAATGTATGTGTAGTATACATACGTCTGTATATTCCCGAGTTGATAATTTGATTGTGAATGTAGGCGAGTTAAATCAACCGTTTTGAATGACAATTCGGTTTTCAGTAGCTGGGGTTCGGTGGACCGTAGGATCTGTTTACGGTGAACAAGTGATGGCACTGTGAAATCTGGGGGGATTTCAATTTCACCAAATCTCGGTTATGAAACGGGCATCTATACCCAGATTTTGCGAGGTTTAAATACATCTGATCGACTAATCAACCGTGTCGAGAGACCTTGAGCTTTAAAAAATCCCGGATTCTCTCTGTGCCAAGAATTTGCTATTTGATAAATTCATTTATCAACGGTGAAACCAAACGGAACAGAGATTTATAAATCCATTTTCGAATGATTAGAATAAAGATTCACGAGAAATAAATCATCGAACTTTTTTCGTGACTCGAAGCTTCAAATTAGTACGAAATGTGTCAATATCTATGAAAAGTCAATTTTAATTTTCGCAGAATCCGCAAGATAAAAAAAGTGCCGTTTGATCAAATCACATGTATAACGGCTGGTTATCTTCCTCAAACAATGTCCTGTAAAATGACTGATGGATTTTTCAAAGTTCCCATAGTTTACGAAACTTAATATAGAACGGGACATAATTTTTGGACTTTTTATTTTAACAGATAATTCAATGAAAACGGTCAACCATTTTGAGCAAAATTCTGTGGAAAATTAAGTAAAGAGATTGAATTATTTTCTTCAATTAATTTGAAGGGTTGGACTTTCGACTCGAAAACTTTAGCAAATGAGAAGACCCTCGAGTTCGATTTTCTGCAATAATTGAAGAGGAAGAAGAAGCAGAAGAAAGAAGAGAAGAAGAAGAAGAAGTCAAAGTCAAAGAAAATAAAGAAAAGGGTCAAATAGTTGAATAAATTGTTCAAACCGATGATTAAACTTTTTCAAACTTATTCATCTCACGCAGTGTTCCTTTTTCTTGGCTTTTCAAATTTTCCTTCCCTTCCTTATATAACAGCTTCTGGGTAAACTTATACCTTATAGTATTTTTTATTTTGGTCGCGTGCTGAGGATTAGTGAAGATCTGCGAGCTGAGGAACTGGGTCTGAAAATGCCCAACGTGTGTACGTTTTTATGTATGTACATACCTACGTACCAACATTTCTAAGACTGCTTCGGAATTCTCCAGACGCGATATGATGCAACTCATCATCTCTGCAGGACCAAGGATTTATTCGATTCAATTTTGGTAGTTCGTATTCGGTTCGCGACAGACTGCAGAATAAAATAGGATTAAGGACGCGAGATGACATTGCGAATTCTGCAGTAAGGATGAACTTATATTCAGCTTTTTACTTCTGTTAGATGGAATTGGAGAAAACTTATGGGCCATTCCGTCTCAACCCAGACAATCTTCAGACCTCATCATCTCCATTCTTGCCGCCAGGCGAGATTTCGCATCAGGGGCACCGTTTGAATGAACCCCAGGTCAGAGCGATCCCAACTCTGATACTGTAGCAGATAACAAATATCTTAAGAATTATCACGGAGCTGATGAGGTGCATGTTATTGATTTGAGTTGTGAGACTTTTTCGTGGGAAATCTTCTGAACGATAAGTAATGCAAAATTTCGCTTGTCGGTAAAAACGAAGATGATGAGGTTCGACGGCTGAATGGATTGAAGCGAAATGTGTGGTACGTGAAACGTGCTGAAATCGTTGGAATCAGCTCGAAAATGTTGAAGTATGTGCTGAGATAGACTTTCAAAGTTTAAAGCATGAACTGGAATGATCAAAAAGCGTCTGAATCAATTCGGAATGGATAAAACCGGGTCTGAAATAACGTCAAGGTTTTTCGAAACAGCGATTCGAAATACGTATAAAAAACGTGAAAACCGTGAGCTTAAAAGTTGATCAATCGTCAAACGGAGCTTAAATCCGTTGACTTGAACTTGAATTTAGGAAGTCTGATTTTTAACGGCTAAATAACAAAAGGGGACGAACCGGGGCTAAATACTCTCGGTTTGAAATCACGTAGCCTGCAGGGGTCTCCACAGGGATGAAGAATAACAACTCGGGAAACAATCCCGGGAATATACCAATATACCTACTCTGCTTGCGACGTGTTTCGTCTTCAATTTCAAGCTTTCGGTTAATGGTATTCGGGCGAAAGCTTCGAGGAACTTCAAAGTCGGGCTGGTATATGATTAGCTAGACGTCTTTGCGGGATATATGACGTTCGAGATGGAACCACCGAAATTACCCTGGGAATTCACCGCCTTATTTTATATACTCTCGGAATTATTTAACGACGGTAATAACGTCGAGGGCCAAAACCCGGGCGGATGAAACCCCGATAATTTCCAAAAAAATTTGAAATTCACGCATGTGACGGACGATTCTGTTTTTCGAATAATTAGAGACAAAATAAAAATCAGGAAACGGGTGGATCTGTGGGCCAACCCTAAAACTTCCCGCTATGTGTCAAATACGTTACAATAAATTGATACTATATTTGTGTTTATAATACGTTAAAGAAGGTTATAAGTACAGTTAGTTTTCCGTATACAATTTTTTTTCCGTCTGATTAAAAAAAAAAATCGAGTTCTTGTCAAATGTCAACATTTCTAGGTTTTATGGGAGTTATATTTAATGTCAGAAGATATCCAAAATCGATATCCAAAAAAAGACATCCAAAAATAGTCAGAATAGCTTCCTAGAAACTCACAACGTCGAGATCTAATGAAAACTTGATTTTCGAAAATCGGATCAAAACCAATAACTTTCCTTTTTTTTGAAAATTCTCAAATTTCATAGCGGGAAGTTGAAGAAAAAAAAAAATAATAATAAGAACTTGAAGGAGCGGTTGGTGCGCGATCAAAGTTGGAAGACTAGTGAACTTTCGTGACAGAACTGGGCAGGGGGAAGGCTAGGAAAAATTCTTTTCAGGTAAGACGAACCTGAAGAAAACAGGGCTTTAATTATTCTCGTGAATCTTCTGAATACCTTGAAGTTTTTAAGCTTCCTTTTCATTCGCGAAGGAAAAAGAGAGAGAAAAAATAAGTTCTAAAACTTGATTAAATCAAAAGTCTGTAACCCTAATGCAGCTTTTTTCATATATTCTGAAAAAACTAACTTGGCATTAATTGTGACCATAAAAAAAAGGTGAAAAATAAAAAAAAATAAAAAAGAGAGGGAGAACTGTTCAGCTCAGCGTACTTACTACATAGCTACGTAATTTTGTGCAACCTGCGTAATAATTAAATTGAGCACAAAGTCTACGCGGAATTACTGAATTACAGTCGCTGATATAGACGTATGGGCGTGTGGTCGGTGGACAGATTTGTAGGCATTAGTGTGGTGTCGACTTGCGTTGGTTCAACCGAGAGCTTGGAATTAAATTCAAATCCCGGTGCTCGCGTAATTAGAGTAGGTACGGAACACTGAGCAGTGATACCCCCGTCGTTTGATTCAATTTAATGAAGTTCAATTTTTCTTTTTCCTTACTTCCTTTTTTTTCGGAGTCGGGCGACACCCGGTCCTGTAAATCTCGAAAGAATCGATATGCTTGATGGAAATCGAGGCAATTTGATAGTATATAATTAAACTCTGATTAGAAAACTCGGAAACACTCGACGAAATTAACCGAAACGATTAAAGAGGCGATCGTCAGGATCAAAAGCAGAAAAATCGCGTTTCGGTAAAAAAAAAGGAGATTTTTTTTTTTTTTCTCTTATTTGAGGCAGAAGTTGTAGACTTGAGATGAACGTCCTCAAATTTCAGCCTACCTTCTTCTCTAATATATGCGACTTAAATAATTTCCAAACATCCGTTCGTCCTTTTTCTTTTTTTCTTTTTCTATTTTTCGTTCTAGCCTTTTTTGGACCCTCGTTTTCCTCTTACTAGACTGTACGCTCAGTTATATGTTCAGCGCTATAACTTCCGTAATTTATCGAATTTCTCTACGAACATTTTTTTAAATGATCATAAAAGATGCGGCCTTCAGAGTCGATAATTGAAAAGAAAAAAAACATCGATTTTTTGAAGTTTCAACAGTCCTTGTAACCCCTTGAACTGAAAAAAAAAAATAAATAAATAATAGACTGATCCATCGATTTTACTGACGGATCGCGATTTATTTCTATTTATTCCAAAAATTCTTTTTGTACTACCGAAAAAACGTGGTTCGTCTTCCTCTTCTCAATGAAGCCGGTGACAATGATGAATAATGGTTAGATGTATAGCGTCTTGAATTGCAGTCAGTTTTCAAGAAGCAATATATCTCGTCATTGAATTATCGAAAAATACTTTGCCATGCGAATGTTGTTGGGCTCGCCTTTATTCTCGTTAAAAGTCGTCTCCGAATAAAGAGAGAACATAAAAAACGTAGTAAAAAAACCTCTCTTTGATAAAAAAAAAACACTGTGGCGCAGTCAATATCTGCGCCTTTTAATAAATTCCCCTCTCCCCAGTTAGAAATAAAAAATTTTTGCCCCTTTTTAAACTGACGATTTTTTTTTTTTTTTGATAAAAAAAAGATTTTTTCCCGATGTTCATTTGTTTCCCAAATAATATCGCCTGGGGAAATCAAACTGTGTATTGTCCGCTGCATTCACCTATACACATACACAGATTCGAGGGAATCCACTGAATAGCTCGCTCTTCTTTGAATTTCATTTACCCCAAACGAGAGGAATTTCAAATTGGCTTTCGCGTTTTTTTTTTTTTTTTTTCTCGACGCATTTTTCTATCTCTGAATCAATGAAATATCAAATTTTGGTTGGGAATAATTCCGAAAATTTGATGAAAGAATTTTTAAAAATAGAAACGAACAATTCCTCGCTGAAGGGATGCGAGGCACATGAGGCTTCGTAATTTCGCTCGCCCGTCGAAAATCTAATTTCATACCTAGTGATGATAGTAGTAGTGGTTAGAAAATGGGGTTGACATTTCTTAAGGGCTCCTGGATGTGATGACAAGGCGTCGAAATGGCACAGTGTCAAGTTGACCGCAAAATCGAGTCACACATATGGTCCGGACCCGGGGCTAGGATATGTTTTCGACACAAGCGAGGAAATTACTCTGACATCTGTGTCGCAGAAACCCGACCCTCAACATGTCGCTAATACCATGCCGGGGCTGCAAACTCCTAATCGTTGGTAATCCGTGAAAAATGAAGACGAAATGATCTGCTGCCGAAGGGATGAAAGAAAAAAGCAAAAGAAAAAGTTTTTTGTCAAGAAGTTTCTTGGCAGCAGGAATAACAATACCGACAATTAAATTGGGGGGTGAAAATTGGATCTAAAAATCTGAGAGCCGGGTTATTGTCGTACTATCAAAGGGGTTGAATAAATAGATTAAAACGTAACCGACCCGTCGAGGTACGAAGACGGAGTGGCCTTTGCTCTGGGCGGTGTTATTTGTGGCTTAAATTAAATTCGGAAATCCATCACGCCAACCCGTTGCGAGTAAGAATTGCGTGGAATCGTTAAAACGGGGTGGCGGGTGCGGCAGCATGGCACAGGGCTGGCTTCAACTTTTCCCAGTCACTATCTTAATGGGCATCGTTAAGAGGCGTGCTTTGAGCTTAGCTTCGTAGATTATCATCACACTCCTTCCATCCCTGTTTTCCCTCTTTTCCCTCTTCACCGTCCTCTCTTTTCACTCCTCTCTCTCTCTTCCATGCGGGGTTTGTCGAGCAGGTATATGTATACCACAGCTACGCACCTCCGGACCTCCTTAAGGCTCACGGCACCTTCTCAGTCTCGTTAAACGAACACTCAACCCTGAATATTAGAATGCGATTTAATAAGCATCTTTGGAGGATAAGCGGGGGATTTATTACAGCCAGATGACGGTGTCGGAATCCACAGGCAGCTTAGGTATTCAAACTACGTAACGGAGTATCATTTATTCGTCGTTTCCTTTAGGGTATCCGAACACTGTCTCACCGCTGTCACCAAGTTTATGTTACGGGCAGACTCGTTTAGGCGACGGTACGTTTTTTCAGCGTTTGTAATCAGGCTGGTTTATTTATAAGCCTTGTTTTTCGAATTCAGCATCAAGCGGACGAGGAATTTTTTGTCGTTGATTATTTATGAATCATTATTTACTGCTCTGTTAAACTGATTGTCATTCACTATAGCTCACCGAAAAGCAAAATGTATATATTAACTGATCTTCAACCCTTCAACTCGCTCGTGCCTGTTAAAGGGTTAACAAAAGAATGAAGTTGCGAACTGGAACCTACGAGTGAACGAATGAGTGAGTACTCTTTTGTCTGTATTGTGAATAGGCACCCGCTGTTCCAGAACGGGAATTCAATCGGGAGAAGCTTTTCACGGCTTTGCGTTTGGAGAAAACAAATTTTTGGTCAGGGTCAAAGTTTCGCGCTGTTTTGTAATCCCATTTGTTTAATCAGGGCAGCAGTTTGCTAATTTCTTGTCTCATTCGTTAGATTCTCAAGTTTGCAGAAGCAGGAGTAGTGGAATTTTTATTCAACATTTGTACTTTTTGAAACAGAGACTGAAAATAGAGACGCAAAATTACTTGATCTCTTCTTTTTGTCCGACAAATTGCCTTTCGTCGAAGTTTAGGTTAAATTTTGAAAGAATATGAAAGTGCCGATTGTCTTGAAAGTGGCCAGCTGACGTGACGGTTCAACATAACACGTTTCAAGTTGTTTTTTTCTTTTCTGAAACCCTGCCCGGATCAAACAAAATAAATCTTCGGCTCTGTGTCTGGATTCAAAACGATCTAAAAAACTTTTCTTCTCTCTCGAAGATCCTGCAGGGTTAGGGTCAGGGGGTCATATTTCACGTTCCACGAGGATTGCTGATTCCACGAGTCTGACATTTGAAATTTTCGAAACCGTGACCTAAAATCGGTCGCAAAATTCCTTCAGCTCCTCTTTTCACCCGACAAGTTGATTTTCGTCGAAGTTTGGCTTCAAGTCTGAAAGTATCTGAAAGTGGCAATTGTCTTGAAAGTGGCCAGCCAACGTGACGGTTCAGCATAACGCGTTTCAACTAGTTTTTCTTTTTTCCAAAACCTTGTTCAGATCAAATAAAATAAATCCTTGGCTGTGTCTGGATTGAAAATAAACTAAAAAAACTTTTTTTTCTTTTTAATCGACCCTGTAGGGTCAGGGGTTAATTGATGTTCGATGAGGATTGCCGGTTCCCCGAATCTGTAGCAAGATCAGGGATTTATCGTGGCTCGTGCCGATTTAAACAAAAGTAAATCTTTGGCAAGACCTAATTTTGCACCCGGACCAAACGATTCGATTTCGAACAGGCGCCACGTTTCGGACGTGACTCCGAGTTCGGCAATTGTTATGGCGCGACGGTATAGGGGTTTTTATTATTTTCGAAATCCGGTGAAAAAAAAGTAATCAACGTGAGGGTTGATGAATTATTTTACAGCCAACCGATTTCTTCCCTTTTCCTCCATGTCTCTCTCTCTCTCTCTCTCTTTTTCTTTCTCTTTATTTCTCTATCTTCAGATTTTATTGGCTCTTAATCATCACGCGTGCAAGATATATAGTTGTACACTGTCGAGTTGTATACTTTCTCATGGAATACGTTATAATTAAACTAATCGACGACTTCGACTGGCTTCTCGACAACTCGTCTTAATTAGCAATTCTTCTTGTTCGTTACACCGAGATACTCGGAGACTCTCTTTCGTCTTCTAAAAACCGGCAATTAGTCGCGCAAAGCGAAGACCTGCATTATATGTATCTCGAACTAGCTGTACAGGTATAAATTAATGCACGCATCAGTGAGAATTATCGTATCACTCGTGCGACCGACTTTAATCACCTGAACGTTCCCTTAATTACCGAAACTTCGGTCGCAAAAATTGTACGTGTATGTAAAAGTTATTCAATAATTCAATAACTTGCTCAACTGAAAGTTTCCAAACGATTTCAAAATCTACATATTTTTTGAGGAAATTTCTTCTGCTACTGGAGGCAGAGAAAGGTGAAAAATGATAAAAACTGTAAAAAATGAACCAGAATTTAGTAGATGTGATTCCCGATCTCCTCATGGAGGAATTTCCGATGCTTGAAAGTCCGGTTCGCTGAAATCACGACTCAGGGACCATTAACACGAATTCCAATTAGGTTCGAGCATTTATGGGATTAAAATTTGAGTGACAGCGATAGCGGAGTATTTGCGGAACCCCCCGGTGTGTATCCGCGATGTGGTTTTACGAAATTACATGAAATTTAACCGTGCGAATTTCCGCCTCGAAATAGACCGTCAAAATGTATATTGAATTTTTTTATTTTCATTCATTCTTCCGAATGTAGTTTGGCTGCTTCAAATATTGTACATTGCTTCGATGTCTGCGATACTGTGTATGGATATGCATATATATGTACATACCTATAAGTTTGATCTAGAGGGTTGTAATTTATTAAATTTTCTTTCATACCGCGAAAGAAATCGTAGAGATTTGGATAACTCGCTGTGCAAAATTGTACAAAAAAAAAGAGAAAAGGAATAAAATAAAATGAATGATAATTGTATTGCTTGTTAGATCGAGAAGGAAACTTGAGGATATCCAACGGAGAGGAATAACGCAGAACAAAGAGCTTCGTTCCTTATTATAATATCCTTTGATGCATAGCTTATTAAAAAGGAGGTATAAAACCGGTCGTTAATTTCATCGCAAAGAATTTTCTTATTGCTCTTTCTAGTTCCTGAATTGATGAGAGAGAGAGAGAAAAAAAATAATAACAAATTTTCAAACTGCTTTAATTCTTAAATCAATTATGTATATAGACTACTCCCATGAATTTCTACACACTATACTCAGTCTAGCTCGACTCTCAGCTAAGTTTTCGGAAAGTTTAACCCTTGTCTAATAGACCAGGGTTAACGAGGACACATCGGAAGGGGGACGCTAATTAGTTGAGGGGAAACTTGTAATTTCGAGATAAGTCAAGAAAACTGGCGATGCAACAAAATTCGGTATTGATAGAAAACAATTACAGTCACTCAATTACTGATAGACAAATTGCCGATTATATTTCGGAGAAAAAGTATGGCTACTCCCTGGTGAAAATTCCTAGACGTATCAATTTCTATGAATGTTGAGGGAAATCTGAAGACTTTATTGTTTTCTATTGAAAAATTGTAGATTTTCGCAGATTTTCCTGAAAATTTTTAGACTTTCCGTGGTTCCATGTCTCAAAAAATTGTAGATTTTCGTGGCTTGTCTTAAAATATTATTCATGACCGTTGTTAATCATCCCTGGTGAGAATAATTCTACGAATTTTCACGAATTTTTGGGGAAATTGAAACTATTCTACGAGTATAATCTACAAATTTGTAAGAAATTTGAACCTTTTGTAGATTTTCATAAGAAATTGTAGCTTTCTTTTAGTTTGATCCAGAAAAACAACAAAATTTTTGAAATAACGACGAAGATCTGCAATTTTTTTTTCATAACAAACCATGAAAATTTACAGATTTTCATGAAAACAACGAAAATCTACAAATTTTAATGAAAAACTACATGAAATGTTCCAAATTCGCTAAAAATTCTCAGAAATCCTTATAGGAGTAGAAATTTTCATCAGCTGGGATCATAAAAAAAATCTGTATTTTCTTAGTTAAACAGAAAAATTGATTCGTAAATTTTCCTAGAAAATTTTATACTATCGTAATTTTCTATGAAAAATTGTAGATTTTTATAGACTTTCATAAGAAAATTGTAAATCCCGTAGTTGATCATGAAAAATTGTAGATTTCCGCAGGTATTTAGAAAAATTCGTTGTTTTGTCGATCAAACTACAAAATACTGAAATTTCTTGTGAAAAACTACTATGAAAAGTACGAATTTCCCTAAAAATTCGTGGAATTGTTTTCATCAGGGTTCCTGCTGATGGTTTAATTGGAACAAATGCCGGCCACTCATAAGTACCGAAGATGTTGATCCGATTTTTGTTGACGATTTTTAAGATCTAAGAGAATAGAAGTGTATGTAAGGGTGAGGTAATTGAGTTAATTAGATAAAGACCAATCTGCCCATGCCGCAGAATATTGTGGGTGAGCATCCGGCTGATTGGAAAAAAAAAATTGCGGAAGCCACAGTAAATTTGATTGGACTAATTGTGGTAGGAGTTTCGCGGTTATCAAGACCCGGCACGAAGAGAGCTTATTTCATCGTGTTTATACACAAGCTTTCGGGGTGAATAATTGGAACAACAAATTTCCAGCCAAGAGGTGTGTACAGCTTCCCTGTATATGACTGTGTACATTACTCGCCGCAGTTCCAAAGAGTCGTTTAATCTGTAAACGACGTCCTCTAGGTTAAAAATATACGGGCAAGGACTCGGTTCGCCTTTTTTTACAAAAACAAAAAAAATAAAATAAAACAGTAGACCACAAAAGCACGATTTTCATTTATTTTTTTACAAATGAATCCTGCGAGATTAATTTTTTACGATTTTCGGTAGCCATGATAACTTCGAGGTCGTATATTGCACGACGAGATCCGATCGAATAGACGTCGAAAACGATTTTTACAAATAAATTTCTCCGCCTATAACACGATCATAATAATCCTCGCCTTAGGTATTCAACTTTCACCGTATTCCCTCAGCTGCTCGAAGCTGTAAGCACCTACTTCGAGTTCGGATGGTGGTTTAGATTCTGGTACGAGGGGAGAATATAATGTGAATATGCCTACATCCTCACATGGTTGGGTGGATATAATTTATCCAATTTTCAACACGCTGCACTGCGCTGCGAGGATAAGCCAGAAGCTTCCCCGAATGATAATAAAAGCTGAAAAAAATAATTGACACGAAACAAATTGATTGCAAGCTTTTATCACCCAAACCTTTTTTGAAAAAGTTCTGCCCATGTTACGTGGTTCGTTGCGACGTGTTTGTGTACACATGTGCACTCGAGCTTTCGCAATGCTGTAGGTATGGCCCGAGGGGTTTATTCAAGGCTGTATACCTAGACGCTTGCATACGCGTATAGATAGAATTCCGTAGTACATGAATACGTAAATATATGCTTAGCGTTTCTGAGAAAACACCGCAGTAAGCTCGGTTGCCTATCTTCCAGGTTTTGCAGTGAAATAAATTCCGAGACTGCGGGCAAACGGTGAAACGCCGCAGAAGATACGCAACTCTGCTGATGAGATAAGAAATCAAATTAACTGCAAGCTTTTATTTTATCCTAAGCTCTTTTGCAAAAGTACTGCCCGTGTTACGTCGTTCGTGGCAACATTTTTGTGTAAACATGTTCTCTCCAGCTTTTGGAAAGTTGCAGGCATGACCCGAGGGGTTTCTTCGAAGTTATATGTATACACATAGAATTGTATAGTACATGAATACGTAAATATACGCTTAGTGCTTCCTAAACTACACCGCAGTAAGTTTGGTTGCCTATCCTCCAGGTTTTTCAGTAAGATAAAATCCGAGACCGCAGGCAGACGGTAAAACGCCGTAGAGTAGTAAGGCAAGCATGCAACTTACTGCAGTTTTGTCCTCGAAATATACGTACAATGTGTAAAGTGTGAACACTGAACATAGCTCGAGCGAGCTTAAGGGCACTAGCTGTAAACCGCCAACCAAGTTAGCCGGGGTTGCGGACCAGTCAATATTTGTTCGGAAACTAATTTGTTCCAGGTCTGTTGACTCCTGGTCAACCTCTTCGATCTACTCCTATCCTACCCCATAGCCAATCGCCGACTCATTTGGCCTATCACTCATCTCCGAAATTTGGACTTTTTTTCGTGATGAATTTCGGTTTAAAATTTGTCAAAAAGATCGTGATCGATCTTTTAGCATCGGGGAAAATCGAGGCTCTGGATGTTTTCTTTCGTTTTCTGTTTTTTTTTTGTTTTTTGTTAAAGATGCCAACTATCTATAAAATTTCAAACTTCCCCGCGAGTTTCCGAGTGCTGTTAAAAACGGAAACGAACAAACACTGACATATTCTTCCTGTATAGAAAATTTGGTTAAAAATTTTCTTGCTTCACATCTGATCAAGAAAAAAATCAAAAAACAAAAAAATTAAAACTATCGTTGGTTTAGGATTTCGGAATTCTCAGAAGCACAATATATGAGATTTTGAAATTGACATCGATGTATAATATAAGTAATAAACAAAAAAGGAGAAAAAAATATATATATATATCATTTTCTCTTTTATTTTGAGTAAAGGGATTTGAAAGAGGAGATGTCCATTTGTCTCGCGTTATTTCAGACGAGTGAGTGCGCTGAATACTCAAAGTAATTATTCCTCACCCGGCGGTAGGCAGTTACCTTTTTTTTTATCCCTTTGTTTCCTTTTACCGTTTTTTTTCTTCTTTTTTTTTTACTTCTTTCTTTACGCCTCGAAGATTTTCTTTTTGCCGCGCTAGGTTTCCGCTTTTGTGTCATTTAATTGCTCGAGGCCAAAAAGCTGCAGCTTGACACCGATTTAAAGGCGAATTACATCTCTGTTCGTAAAATAATTATTCCCACAACGTAAAATTATTTATATACAATTCGTTCCGTTTTCCTAGTTTCACTTCATTGACTTTTGCAGTTTAAATTACCCGAAAGCCAGCTAACGTTCAGGGGACTATCTTGACATGTTCGAAGTCCCTCTTTTGACATCTGTTGAATAATTCTCTCATTTATCTTTGGGTTCTTCAAGCCCCGAAAAGCAGGGGATCAAAACCAAGGAAAAAAAATTTCAAATCGGCAGGATTTTTCGGATCGAATTATTTCGTTTTGATATTCAGACAATGTGCATCGAAAAATGATTAAAATATTATTTTAAATCGTGATTAATTGACAAATTTTCATTAGTATAAATTGAAATTAATAAAATACTGTATTTATTACGTATTATATTGTTAGCCATTGGCATAATTAGCGATTGAATATTCATTTGATCGTATAATTAATACAGGGATTAATCATCATTTGTTTGTTTAATTACAGATGATCGGACCTTCGGAATTATTCACCCGATTTAAATGAAACAAGTGTTAATCAATAATTAATTCGAATTAAAGAACAATTAAATTATGTGATAAAAAGTCTATATAAAACAAGTGTTAGAAAATCAAGTGCTTTCGCAGTTCACTGAAAATCGTAGAATTGTATTCCAGAAAAAATTCTATAGAAGTTCACACAGAAGCGAAAAAATTTTGCATTCAAAAATTTACTGTCAAAAATCTTTTTATCCGTCAAAAATATATATTTTTCTTTTTTTTTTTTTTTTCTTTCTACAGTGTAGGTATGGTGGGCGCTTTGTACGCGAAGTGTAACGAAGATGTTAAATTTTTCGAGAGCTTGAAGAGTTTTCAAAAAACTTAATCTTTTTCTTTCGCTTTTTTTTTTTTTTCCTTTCGAATTACAATAAAATTAAGTGAAAATAGAATATTCAACTGTTTGTTTTTTTTCGCATTTTTTTTTGTTTTTTTTTTCTTTCGAAACTGTGCGCGGTAAAATATGTCGACGACAATCAGTATCCAGGTGAGGTAAATAAAAAGGAATAAGTAGCGTCGTGTAAATCAGTCTAATGCAACGGATAAGACGAATACAAATGTACGTCGAAACGTGAGCTGTGTAAATCCAAAAAATAAAAAAATTAAGGGGAAAAAAGCCCGTTTTTTGTTCAAAAATTCAGTGGTAAAAATCCGTGAAAAATGAGCTTCTTCAACTCGCTGCAACAGTACGTGAGCGACAGCGTGGCGAGCTTGAGCTTAAGCCCGAAAAGATTCTCGTTCAGTCGGGAGGATTCGACCCAGGGTGGACCTGGGCGCAGTGGGTCGACGGGGAGTGTCACGTCGACTACCAACACCAATACAAATTCACAGCAGACGACTCCCCACGGGTTTCCAAAGGTGAAGGACCCGCGCCGACTCCCAGGGAATATATCCCGCACCTTTATTTCCCTTTTTTTTTACACTTTTCTTTCGATATACACTCCGTTTTTTTTTTTTCTTTTTCTACTTCGCCCTATCTTCCTTAGCCTCTTATAACTCCGAATACTACACGCTTTCTTTTGTCCCCTTCGATTCGCCCGGTTTAATACCTGTACGCACTTTAAACTTTACTCTTCAATCATCCGAAAACTTCACCCTAAATTTATTCAGGATCTCAAATTTTACGAACTTTTCATTAAAAAAAAAAAAAAAAAAAAAAACCACTCTTATGTCTTTATTTTCAATTTTTATTACCTTTTTTTGCTTTAAACCTTCGGTCTTATACTTGGAAATAACGATTTTCGACCCCCCTCCTGCCCCTTAAAAAAAAAAAAGTTAATCAACGAATCTTATTTTCATTCATTTAGTCTGGGGGAAAAAAAAATTTGTCCCAGACATCGTCGGTTCGAAATATCCTCTGCTTCTCATTTTATGAGTTTTTAATTCCCACTAAATTGTCTCATACTTTTCATACGGTATATGTATATCTCTTTTTTCTCTCCCTCCTTCTCTCTCTTCTTTGTTGATCCTTTTTACAAAATGTTTTTGGTTTTCCGTTTTGTTTGACGTTCTTATAATTGCTTCATTTCAGGTCGTCCCGCCGCCAGGTACGGTTACACCACCGCACGCGCGTACGTTATCGACACGACGTCGAACTCTGGACTGTACATCAGCACCAGGACTTTCAGTTCATCCAAATTCTGTTGGAGGGAACGCTTCTCCGAGACGTGTTGGATCCTTCAGACGAAATACCGCACCTACCGATCGTCCACCGTTGATGTTCTGTCGTAGGAGACCGTCATGGCCGGAAGTTGACATCCAAGCAACGTCTGGGTGAGTCGATGATAAAATAATTTATATTGATAACGAGTCATCTATGAAAAATGAAACTTGTTAAAAAATTATCATACCTATGTGAATCCTCGCCAAAAACTGAGACGATATTCTGTTGGAAAAAAATTCGTAGGTCTAACCGTTTTCAAATGAGAGCAAGTTGAAGTTGCGGACCAATCACGTGAGCTACCGCGGCGGGTGCCAGCTGGCGGTGGCGTCCTGTAGCTCTGCGGCCGTTACTTTTTAAACTTGAAATCGCTCCCATTTGAAAACTATTAGACGCAGAACTTTTCCGCTGATGTAACTTCGTCGTAGTTGCTTGCGCAGATTACGACAAGGTCCATAACAAAAGATGGTACCTTTGACCCGAGCCTATTCTGTCTCTAAGGCGAGACAGCGGTAATCCAACCACAAAGAAGACTCTTATAGCGACGTGATATCTCGACAATCTTTTGCCATCGCATATTACCATAGAAGTTGTAAAAATTTGAGTCAAAAAGTGAGTGAGCTTGCAGAAAATTGAGATGGTTTAAAGTTTAAGTTTGAAATGGGTATTAAATCGCTGCTATTTCTTGAACCCTCATTGCGCGAGGTGTTCTGATGTCGTTGATAAGAAGTGAATTTTGAAGGGTAGAAAAATTTTTACGAAGGTTTTAGCGTCGTAGTTCGCTGCAGAAATAAATGTCTGAAAATTTTCTGCCCCAGGACACGGCATTAGAGGAAAAGAGACTGCGTAGTAAAAAATAAGGAAAATAAAGCGAGTAGATAGAGGAGGATTTGAGGGGTACCATGGCACGATGATATTAACCGTTGAGAGCACGGTCTGTGTGATAAATGGACGGCTTCTTGGGACACTGTCGACAGACATCGCCTCGTGAATACTGAAGAAAAATCCGAGAGTGACGGCCTCTTCGTGGGCCCAGACAAAGCTGAAAGTAGCACCCATCACCCATCACCCAAACCTTAACATCCAAGTTGCTGTTCTCTTTTTTTCATCGGCGAGAAAACCCTAATCAGTTAAGTGCGCTCTCTGGACTATTACCTCAGCGTGATCAAACGGTCTGCTTTTGTCCCCGTATCATTCGAATGACATAGATGAACAACTGGATGAAAAAAAAAAAAAAACAAGAAAATTTCCAGGCTTATTGATCACCCGAAAACACCATCTTCAATGTCCAAATTAAACGTACGGGATGACAGACTAGTATCCCTTAACATTATTAGATCGTAGTTGGATCCTGAATTCCATCGATTGAATATGGATCTGTATAATTTGTACTAAAGCTGTAGACCGCTACTGGGAAAAGGCGTTCCAAAGCTTTGCGGTTCATCAGAGCGAGTGAGTACTGTAGAGCTTTGAGTACTCCGCTAATAAGCATCCTCTACTCTGACATCACATGACTATATTAAGTGCTCGGAATTAATTAGATCGCTCTCTGTACTCCAGAACTTTGTTGCTCCAGCTTCATTGAATTCGGGAACGAACGAAGGATCATCGCTGTTCATAGATATCGTTCTTGCATGTCTTTACTGTTCATTTTAGTCGTAAATAAAAATGAATCGAGACACACGATTTTTCGCTCAATAATTAACACCGCGATTATGATGTTTCCAAATTCCCCAAACTGACTGTGGTATTCCATAAGAAAAGCGAACCCCTACTAGTTGATTTATATCGACGTCATTTTGCACTCTCATCGTATTAAGGCTCGCGATATTTTACTCCCACTTTACTGCATTAAGCTTCTAGCTGAAAATCTGGCAACTTACTCTCATTCTCGACGAAAATAACAACAAAGCTCTTCGCGGTCACGTAGTGGATTAGGTATACTGAGGAAAAATGACTCCAGCAAGTCTGATACTATACTCACCCTTTCGAACCTTTTCTGTCTGGTTAATATCAGTTTCGATCATCTATTTGGCCGTTTTCATATTTCAAATCGCCCATCTTGTACCCACGTTCTTCTTTGCAGCACGTGATCCACGAAAAGACTTGCAAAAAGGGGAAAGATAGGTTCGAATATCAAAGTGCGAAAGACTTTATAAAACTCGGTCTATCGACTCGTGTTGAAATTGAATGAAAATTCGCGATATTGAATGTAAGTAATTTGGTAGGAACGATAAAGACGTCGTATTTTAATCTCTTCGTAATTTTAACAGTCGAGAATTTTTCACCCTACCTGATTGTAAGAGTTTTCGAGGAAAGTGCGGCCGGCGGAAAACCATATCTCTGCAAATACGCACGCTCATTTCCTCCCGAGTTTTCTTCCGGCCTTTATCTTCTTTTTTTCTTTCCTCACTTTTGGGGGATTTGTTTCACCTCATGTTCTAAACGATCTCTTCTACGTTTTCTCGCATCGTTCTGCCCTATCGATCGATACGCAATTCCAAAATGGACGAACGAACGAACGCACCGACCGACGCCTGCCGACGCTTTCAGCGATCCAATCTACCCCCTGCTGCTACCCTCAACTGCCAGAAACCCCGCGGCTATGAGGAAACTGATCATCGTTTCAGGAAAAAAATTTTCCTTTTATTTAACTCTAGGCAAAAATCAAAAGGTATACATAAAATTTCGGTAACCAGCTATGGAGTTCGGCTGTTATTTATTTTCTTTTGCTTTTCCACGCTTCAACCCCCCACCATCTCATATTCGATTTCTGTTAATTAGGGAACATATTGGAAGTTTGTGAACCCCGTACAAGTACTCGCTTGCAGGTCGGGAAAATACCTCTACACCTATAGCCTCAGGAAATTGTGATTTATCAAGTGTAGCTTTAGGGGATGGAATTTCGACACTAATTAGACGATTTACATTGATTGGTACGCAGGCCAACTTTGCTGATTAATTAACTGATTAATTAATTAATTGATTAATTTCCAGTGATTATATGAAACATTATGTAAGAGAGATGAAGAGATAGAGATAGAGCGCGAGAGAGTGGAAAGCCTCCCAAGGTACCTGCAACTCAACTGATCCCGGGACTCAAACTGGAGGCCATATTTTCATTAGGTAACTCGGCCAAAGTTTTATAAGAAATTCACAACACGTGACCTCCCTAATTCGAAATTAGGAGGGCACCGATATTGCCTCGGCATTTTGCCAAAACGAGGCGAAAAGAGGCGAGTTTGGCTCCTGTAGGACGAAAAGGTTTCGAGAAGTTGAAAAGGAAATGAAACACGTCATTTTCAATGATTACTGCAGGTTGAAAATAAAAAGGAGGAGGGAAAAACAAATAAATAATCGAATGAATGTCACATACTGACGAAGAGATTTTCACTTCTCTGATCAAGGGATAAGAGACTCTTATAGTGAATGGACGAAATCCAATCGGGATTAGGAGAGGATGTCGAGGGGGATTAGGATTCGAGAGAAAATCAGGGGGCTGGAAATCAGCCTCGTAACCGCCTGGGCCAAGTGGCGTGAATGACCAGTGATCAGGCCCTTGTCAAAAACTGGTAACTGGCAATTAGTTACGAATGAGGAAAGAGAGTTACGGTTTTCTCAATTCCTTCGGTTCTTGTTATTTTATTGACAGTTTGGAAGGGAAATCAAAAAAAAAAAAAATCGGCAAACTTAGCCTCATGAAGGACAGGATTCATTCCACCAACAGCATTTCCAACTATGGATGTCAGGACTTAAACGAAGGTTCGGAAACTCCTTTATTTCTACGTGATACGCATTCAACCGAAACTGACGGGCCAGTCTTGGGTAAAAGATAGTGCCCTGATCTGACCTACAGAAAAGTAAGTCTGCCGGGGCTGCGGGACCAAAGCCGGTGCTAAGATCGCCAGAACGTGCTAAAAAATCAATATTTAGAAAATCTACTACCCTGCGACAAAGATATTGGTATCTGTTTTAACAATCCATTTGATTTTTGGTCAAGATTATACACCCGCCTCTTTACGACTCCATATTTTTGCCAGTTAACAAATTTTTTGAACAACAAAATAAGGGTGGAAGTTCTTCGAAATGCATGTCTTTAATGAAAAACTAACCCCGATTCAATAACTCCAATAGTTTCCTAGAATAAAGATCCCGCAAATCACCTGTTTTGACCCTGCTAGACGTGTATGCCCCGTTGAAAGAGTCATTTCTTCTTTTTGCTATGGAAAGAAAAAGATTGGACGAAGTATTTTTGACATGTTTGATCAAAAGTTTATGTGGCAGTTCCCAGCTTCTTTTTATTATTTGTGGTAATAAAATTCGCAGAATCGGAAGATCCATGATGTCATTGGAAAAATTTATAATATACCCGAAAATATTCTTCCGCAGAAGTTTTTTTCCGTTTTTTTATTTTTGAAATGAAATAAATTCAACGGGTCGTAAATCTTGAGTGTCTCAACTGTGAGACTCTGAAATCTTACGCATGACTTGATGTTGGCTTAAGGAGTCCTTCGGACCGGTGTAAAATGCGATAAAGTCTGTCACACCGTTTAAACGCCACTAAGACATACGGTTAACATATCATTTAGACATTCATGTTTGCAATGAATTTATTACGGTAGTTTCAGTTTAATGATTGAGTTTAGACATTCTCTTCGTTGTCAAACATTTTTAGACTTTGTTCAAGCGTCACGAATACTTTTTAAAGACGTTCCATCATGAGAATTTCTACTTCTATGAATTTTTACGAATTTGTAAACGAGATTAAACCTTTTATAGTTTTTCATTGAAGCAATAGCAGATTTTTTTAGATTTTCATGAAAAATAGTAGACTTTCCCGAAATTTTTCCCGAAAAATTTTAGATTTTCGTAGTTTTTCATTTGAAAATTGCAAATTTTCATTAGTTTTTCATGAAAAATTGTAGATTTTTCGTAGTTTTCCATTTGAAAAATTGTAGATTTTTTAGTTTTTTATAACAAATCGTAGATTTTCGCAGTTTTTCATGAAAAATTGTAGATTTTTGTAGTCTACCATAAAAAAATTACAGATCTTCGTAATTCTTTATAAAATATTGTAGACTTTCCTGGTTTTTTCATAAAAAATTTCGGATTTTTGTAGTCTACTCTTGTGACGGGACAATCGATCTGTATAAGAAGCGAAGCGTATAACTAGATCTGAAAAAAGTTTCGAATCACGACCCGGATCAAAATGCCTTTAATCCGCTGTAAAAAAAAAACCGACAATAAGTCAATAGCATATTTTTTGACAGCTTAAGAAACTGTGAAAGGTGCAAAGACTGTTTGCATAAATCCTATACCTGGAGAGTTTTTGAGATATTTTGTTGAAATCCGAATATTCTAAGGGTTAAAAAAAAATTTTTGAATATGGTTAAATTTGGTATATGATATATAGATTCTACATGTAAGCCTAAGGAGGCAATCCCGAGAACGTATAGTGTACCAGATGATCCCAGCGGGAGAATTGCTTTTTACGGTATACCTACTCCTGAAGGAAGGCGCAAAAGAGCGTGTAAATTTCAGTTTATAGCTTCGGTCCAATTTCGAAGCGTCACCCCCGTGTTAGCCGCAGGCGGTACAGAGCTTAGAAAATTTATTCCCATTTACGCCAATCTCTTACGAGGCGTTTCTCACGCGTAAAAAAAAAAAAAAAAAAAAAAAAAAAAACAGGAAAAAACTGAAAGAAAGGAAAAAAAAAAGTAATAATCATAAAACAACGCGCCCGGATTAAACTAGATGAAACAGGGTGGAAAAGAGAAAAAAAAAATCGAATAACTTCTGCAAGCTCTAGCTCGATAATTGAATACACTCCCTTTACTTCAGTTTCTTTTTTTATTCCGTATTTGTTTCTGTTTCTTTTTTCTTTCATTTTCATTTTGGGTTGAAATTTGTTATTTCGGGGTCTGCGAGGAAGCTGCATTGGTACATGAATATGTATGATTATACCGGAAAAGCTGTGACATGAAACGAAAAGAAGACAGAAAAAAGAAAATTTTCAGAAGATCGATGGTCATCACAGAAATAAGAAAGAAGTATATAAAAACAATGTTTGTGTTTTATAGGGAAAGAAAAGGGACGAGTTGGATGAAAAAAAGGATCTGAAATTCAATATGAATGAAAGATGTTTATGTGCTTTTATGTATATGTATATCTGTACCCTTAAAATCCACCCTCAAAACCTCTGAACGTCATACTTTCAAATGAATAAGAATAACACCATAACGAAAAGAGGATTCAAACTTGGCACTGTTGTATTCAATACTGTTGTACGCATTTCAACATGTTTGTTATAGAGTTAAAAAATTTTAGGACTCCTTCTGACATTCTCGAAAGGTTTAAACGTCAATTCTCGTTAATCCAAGTGTTTCAAAGTGCTCAAAAAACTGGAAAAAAAAAAAAAAAAAAAAAAAAATGGTTCCATCGCATTGATACGTGAGAATTTTGAAAACGGTGAATCTCTAACAAGATTATTTTTAGTGTTTCATTTTTTCTTTCAAAAAGTGTGAAAAAAAAACCTCCTTTCACTATATTCTGGGTATATTTTTAGATAATTTATTGTAGAAATCGATGAAACCCCTAAAATAATCCTGGACTAGTTGTAAAAAAATTTAACATAATTCGTTAATATCGTCGTCACGAAATACCCCGAGGGATTCTTTTCAACGTCGTGTTAAAGTCTGAGGTGTAAACTAAGCAAGGCTTAGCGTGCTTAGATGAATTAAAAAAAGAAAAAAGGAAAGAAAAATTAGTAAAACGGAAGTAAAAAAACCAGAAAGACCATTTTCACCCTCAAATATGCCGAGTATAGGGTGCTCAGATTTTCAAAAATACGCGTAGAGTATACCTAATTGTGGCCGGAATGCAGTGATGGGGAAAAATAAACCTGATCAAGAATACCTACGCTGGGGTTAATTACTGTCATAAATTATTTTGTTATATCGATCGTTGCGTTTAGCTGACTTGGATAACTAACTCAACGTCGTGAATTTATAGTGGCAGATGGCCGACTGGAGTTTGAAGTGAATTACCCTCATGCCATCAACGAAAAAAAAAAAAAAAAACAGAAAGAAAGAAAGAACTGTTCAGCTAATTCTAATTTTTGCTCTGTTTTATCTCAAAAGAGGACCAAAAAATCTGCACGAACGAGTCATGCACAAATTTTTTAAACAGCTCAAAAAAGGATGTTACTTTACCCCAAGGCTTCTATTTTCATATTTCTAAAAAAATCTAACAGTGCTTTAGAAAAAATTTCGTGTAAAATGTCTCACAGATTCGTTTCCCACGCAGGAAAAAAATTCTTCAGATCAAAAAGGGTCGATTGAGAGTTTCCTTTTCTAGTTTGAAAATTTTTTAAAGCGCCCTTTCGAATGGCATCTAGAATTGTTATCATTATTATTATTATCATTATTTTCTTTTTGTCATCGGGAAATTAGAACAAAGGAAAGGTGTGAGAATTGGCACTTTACCACCTAGACTCTAGCAGCGGTAGAATAGTGGAAGTGCATACATATTGTACCTACTTTGAGCAGCCTGGTTCGTAGGATATCGAGCGAAGGAAATAGCGTCTCCTTTGTGTCTAGCAAATAAAGCCCGGAAGTGAGCGGGACCACATGCAGAACTTCCTTTGACTCTGCTGCAGCTGAGGTCGTATAGTTGGTATTCTGTACGTACTCGCGTATCCACTCATATACTAAAGATGAGTATACGTATGTATGTACATATACCTACATGTGGACGCAGTTCCACAGCCCCCTTTATCACATTGTGTTGCAGGGTATCATGTTACCGCACATACAAGTAATTATACACGTATGGTACATGGTACAATGAATTAACGAACTTACGGCCAGCAGCTACGCTTTCAGGACACTGCTCCCCGCGGGATGGCAAAAAAAATAAAAATAAAAAAAATTCCTCTTTTTGTCTTTTTTTTTTTTTTTTCAAAACGTGACACGCATTTTGATATATTCCCGCCATTTTGTACACGAAATTTTTGCCAAAGTGGCAAATCGTATATCAAAAAGACGATAAAGAGGATTTCATGCTTCGTGGGATTTTAAGGGGTCGTTATATTACTCCGAGTACCAGCATGTGGGTCGCTTTTTTGGTTCTTCTCTCTTTGGAAAAACACCGATCTTCGCTATACCTCACGGAGATAGTGAACGATAATTTATAATCAGAAATATCCCACATCGAATTTTCAGGATCAGTATTTTCAGATTTGGAAAATATCCCAGAATCGTAACAAGAGATTTTTTTTTTTGTAATTGGTGATAGACGAGCTTTGGAGAGTGATAGATGTTGGATTCACTCGATCTAGTGAGTTCCCCCATATAACAAACATCCGAGCTTAATAATCGCGGTTTTTGGCCCACAGTTAAACCCTAAATCGATTGTTCGGCCTGGCCCTTGTCGAGGGCTTCTTGAGCGTCGGACAAGCCCTCGAGTTGTGTAAATAAAGCCCTTCATTGCACTCGCGCTTTCCGTTCTCCAATAATAGCTCCTTGTAAGACAAGTGTACTTTACTAGAACGTTGCGAAGTCCGAAACAATTAGAAAATAATTTTTAATTGTGACTATAAATGCTGACAATCTGCAGTTGTGGAAAGACGTCAATGGAATATTTCTTGATAGGGTAGCAGTAATTTAAAAAAAAAAAAAAGATTATTTCCAGGATGATTAGAACTGAACGACCTTGGATTTGCAGTACGGTTGTCCAGTCGGCAAGTTTTCAAAATTCTCAAAAAATGTTGCTTCAAACTTTTCCAAAGGATCATACAAACCGAAAGTGGAGACAAGCGAAAATCGTTCTTTTCAAAATTCAAGGGTACAGTTCAGTCCCTTCAAATAGCGTCTTTTTTAAAACAATTTTCATAACCCAGAAGAACTTATATTCTTCGTGCTAACAAGACCAGTAGTGAAAGTAGGTAGGAGTTAACGATAGGTGTGTAGTTTACGAGGCCAGTTTGGCCGACGTAAAATGCAGTACCTACCTACCTACTGCAGTTTGATCATAAAAAACTATTTTTATTATAACTTCGCGATTTTTATTTCCTGCATATAGTCAATTACTCATAAAATGTCGTTGCAACAAACTTGTGCTCTGCAGAGCACAGATAGCTACGTACAACATCATATGCCACCCTTTTTTTTCACTGCAATACACGGTACGACATTTTTTTTCGTCCGACCTCCCTTGAAAACTTGACTTTCCGTTATTTTGTTCGAAAGATTTCCGCTCTGTTTTCCTACCGTTAGAATTTTTTTTTACATGCCCGAGGCTAAGAGTTGAATGAAAAAAAAAAATTGCCATTTTTGGAAACACGTATTTCCTTCAACCTTAGTGTTGCAACAATGCTACGATGCAGACTGTAAGGGACGAGTTTCGACTAGCAAAACTTTTGCTACGTGGTAAGTATTTGCCGTAGCTATTTATTTATTCAATCATTTATTTATCTTCGTGGTTGTTGAAGTTTCGCGGGGATCCCATCTCAGGTGGTTTCAGACCGCTGATGATCGTTTGCCGGGTTAACTCTGTCGTGAAAACTAATCTGACTGTTCAAACTACCCTGCGCAGCCCTTTTCCCTCGTCTGCTGTCCGTGCAGGGTTGAAACGTTCCACCGTTTCAACGTACATACATACGTTTCAACGTTTTTCGTTGTATACTCTTGTCTTGTGGCAAACAGAGACGGAGACGTTGGTAGTTTCGGCCCCCGAAACTCTGACATTTCGGAAATTGCGTTGCTTTTTCAGCGCTTTTGTGGGACCCGGATAGCTACATGTAAGGAGTTAGGTAGGTATACCTAACCGATTGGTTTTTCCTTCGAAGCAGCTCTCGTCTCCCACGTCCCTTTGTCTCCTATAAAAGTCCGTCTGGATCAGGGAAACGATGAGTAGAGTTTTAGTGAAAAGGTGGATTCCTTCTTTTATAGAACATCTTTGGCGTATGGTGTACGGTGTTACTCGCCACATACCTCGGTAATAGACGTGTGTTTCTGAAGAGAAAAGCCACGGTTTGACTTTTCATAACTTTTTCACCCCCTCTTTGAGTTACTCCCCTTGTTTCTTCCATCGATATTTCACCCTCGTTTCTTTCCGTTAAGAAAACTTTACCCTACAATTTTACCACCATTAATCTCGCGAGGGTGAACCACAGGACAAAGTCTCCGTGTACGGGGTATAGATCATGCATCGGGGTGGTTAAATTTCGGGGAAAATTTTCGAATCAAGACTTTTGCCCAGCGCGATAAAGGGAAGCAATTTTTTTTTCAAGCTTTCGAAATATTTCAATCCCCGCGTACATTATATTATGACGAAAAAAAAATGGCTGATGGCAGACTTAAATCTGGTGGCATTCGCGAGAAGAGAATATAAAATCGATCTCAAACTGAGAAGAATTAAAAGTGAAGAGGGCAGGTGCCCTGAGAGTAAGAGGAAAGCGAAAAATTAAGCGGATGAAATTGACAAGGGTTGAAAATCGGGGGTAAAGCTGAGCGAGTCAAATTTTTGAAAAATTCACACGAGGAAGAGGGAACAGGAGCTGACGCAATTTTTTAGTACATACCTGAAGTTACAATAGTTTTGTATTTGAATTTATCAAATATCTGTTTACTTTTTGAACTATTGGGATCTTTAAACTAGGTTTTTGAATATCGTCTTGTTTTTATTCAGAGTCTCAATTCTCTCCGGCACTAAAAGTTTCCTCGATTTCTCGTGTTCATTTCAAAACTCGGTGATATGATATGAAGCCACATCTGTTATCCGCCAGGGCTCGATAACCAACCCTCTGTGAATTCGTTTATAATTTCTTGTTCATCGTACTTGAAATATCTCATCCGAATCAGAAGACGAAATAAACGTTCGCAGATGGAATTTCTCATTCAAAATTTCACATTTATTATTATAAAGAAGCAGAAAAAAAATAAAAAATTTTATTCACCTACAAGTACCATCGAGCTAAAATTACCATCGAGCAATCGAACCCATCTTCAAATTCTCGTCTCATTTCCAAACTCGAACTAAATTTTCCAGCCACGTTTATCTCAAAACGTTGATTTCGGTTAAGGGAACCAGTACAGCTTGATTTTGGAAATTCGGAGTATTCCAAAATGCAATTATTTCTCAGCCAAAGTTTATTTCACATCAAAAAAATAAAAAAATAAAAATTTCTTTGAAAACCTTTGTCGTAAGGTTTCAGGCACATCGTTGTTCCGATTAAGGTCGTTGAGGGCTCATTTTGTTCAGAAAAGAAATCCTCATCGCGTGAACGAGGGATTTTTTTTACAATTTCGTGTTGGCCAAGTTATTTGCAAATTAGTGGCTCGAATATTGGAAATTTTGGATAATTGACCGTAACTTTTCACATGAATTTTTTTTTACCGATCCCTACGTTCATAAGATGTAGAATTGCTGTCTGAAGAGAGCAAGACCTTGAGAGGTCGAATTGGACCAACGATGTGCCTGCAACCACGACAAAGTTTTTCGAAGAAAATTTTTTTTTCTAATGTGACATAAACTTTGGTCGACAAATAAATAAATTTTGGAGTGCTCCAAATTTCTCAAACCAAGCTGTACTGGTCCCCTTAATGACCTCAATCACTTGATTAATTCAATCAATTTTTTTCTAATTTTGACAGTTTTTCAACGAAAAAAAAGAAAAAAAAATTCAATTCTCTTGTAAAGAGTTGCAGTTAACTGGTTCAATTTCTTGATAATAAAATTTGTTGCATGTGTAACGGTCTGCACACAACACGATATTCACTTTCCTGATGTAGGTACCTATAAAGTATGTTATACCTGTGAGGTGACTGAGTTTTAGTTTGCCAGGGAAGACTATCAGGTTTAAAGTGGAATAAAAATATTTACTCGGCTGCTTTGAATAGAGTAAAACGTGAGGACTGGGTGTACCTATAGCTATAGCTAGGCACCTGGCCATACTTGGTACGGAGTTTCTTTCGAGGACCATTTCGAGGGCTTCATCCATTTTTACGTAATTTTATTCGCCGTTCAATTCACGAGATGAAATATCTTGAAACTGAGCCTGGTCTTGTCGGTCGATGATTTCCATTATTTTTCAACAGCCTTTCGAAGCTTGAAGAATCTCATTTGTATATGGATCCGAACCAGAATTGATTCAGCTGATATAATTCGCGGTAAAAAAATAGTCACCGATTTATGCGTTTTATAGATTTTCATAACGGAGATGATGATCGTTTGAGATTTATCGAAACGCGAATAACTGGCTTCACAGTTATCCGAATTTGCCCGACGAATCCAGCGAGCTTTGCACAAATTTTGCATGGAAAAAAAAGTGGAAGTATAAAATTCTAAAATTTACAGACTTTAGAATAAGGTGACGTTGATTGATCGCGGGACTTTACAGGCTGATACATCGTCTCATGCAAATTTCAATACGCAAACCCCCAGCCGTGCTAAATTATTATACGAACCTCACGAGGATCAGCCAATGAAACGAATATCTCTGTATGAAATAATATTCTGGATACTTATAATGACTTCATCGAGTAGTTTATTTCACATGTTATAATCTTGAAGTCCCATTCGCCAAAATTTCTTAGCCCACGATGCCTCAAGAATATTCGGAAAAGCTGACAATTCGGGGGAAACAGGGAAAAATTACTGGAAGTGAAATATATCGTTTTACGTTCGTCAAACATGGTGGCAAAATTGTATTTGTGACCATCCGCACCGATACGCTGGACGGCCGTCATTATAGACAATTTTTTTTATTTATTTTTGTTTCACATTTTCGAAAATAGCGATCGTGTATTTTTATCAACGGTCTTATGCCGATCCATCAGAAACGATTAAATTTTCAGACGCGGAGGTTATTCTAATCCCTTTAATGTGGACCGAATTTTCTAAGCTTATATGTAAAGTTTTATCGGGCAGTTCTTGCCATATTGGATATCCAAGTCTCGCAAGCATTACGTTATCTCGCCGTAAGAGTATACGTATATTATATAACAGGGTGAAATTTTGGTTCGAACAGCGTTCCATTCTCGATGTGATTTGCAGGGGGTATAGTTGGGTAGCTTGTTGCGCACCATCGATCCGTCTATTTCTAGTCCTTCCATTCCTCTCCCTCTACGTCTCAGCTGCGTTTCCGTTCACCCTATAAAGCTCACACTCGAAGAGCTGTTCTGTTTCGTACTCCCTCGCTCCTCCCGCTCCCTTTCCGCCTCATCCCCTATTCTAACCCATATAAGATAAAATTACATCTGTGTATGTACGTAGGTACAAGAAGAGAGTGTGTACCTGTCTCATATATACCCACGTCCCACATATCACTTGTTGACTCGTTCAGGGGTGCGTCGAAGCTTGCAGGACCCGTTATCCCCGCGTTATTACGTATACAGGAATCGCGTGCGCAGGATCAGTATGATTTTCTCAAACCATCAAAGCCGCTATTTATTTCATCTCCATCATTATCTCTGACTCGAATTAGGCACCTCAAAATTGAGCTTTTAATACGGATTTGACCAAGTTATTCAAAATTTTTGAGAGCTTGATGACGTTTTGAAAGTTTTAGAATTTTGGAATTAAATATTGCACACGCGGACTCGACGATAAAGCTCAGAATATGGGAGTTTTTGAAATTTTGTAGCTGCTTGGAATGGTAAAAAAAAAAGATCGAGAACATGAGTGAGAACCGCATTTTGGTACATGTACCTAAACATTATATGCACGTATTTACCCACGCCTATAATCCACCTATGTATACGAGCTTAGTTCCACCGTATTAAGGGTGAATTAGTTATGTATGGGAATTTAAGTCCAAAGGATGATAAACGCGGTAGAGTTTCGAATGCTTTGCAGATGTCTGGTAAAAGGCAGGTTCCATTTAATTTTTTTTTTTTTTTGGGGGGAAATCCCACTTTTTGATCTGAGACAGCTCAGGCCTTAAAATATTGCGTGGATGAAGCGGATCAGGGTATACTTAGTCCCCATGATAAAGGCCCGCTTTTAATTCACGCCAGGAGTACAATCTTCATGCTTCGTAGACCCGAATGAGTAGGCGAAAGTACCTTCCGGGTCTGACAAATTTTTCAGTAGGTACAATTTTATCGGTGGATAAAAAAAGTTTTTCGAATTAAATCAGTCAAAGATTACAGAATCGATTTATAAATTGTTAAAGAACGAGAAATTAACTACGGATGGTTAAATTATAGTGAAGTTTTTTTTCCGGAAAATTGGTTTCTTATAGTTTTTCCGGCATTTTTTTGTTCTTGGAAAGTAGCAGTTTGTTAGAAACAAAACGAAAGCGGTTTCAAAATTTGAAAAGTTCTCGCCTCTCTATCTTTTGTTATACTCATTCAAAAAATAAATAAATAAATAACCTCTCGGAAGCGCCGTTTTACAGAAAACGGTATACCGATTCCTTGAAAATCTTATCCCCATGAAGAAAAACTGGGAAAAATAAAAAGCAGATATAGAAAATGAAAGATCACACGAACTTTTCCGAGCATGATGTCGCATTACGTTTCTAAACTATCTCCACTAATGATAATTAGCAGCTCTACAAAGCTCGAGATCTTTTTCTCCCTCTTTCTCGGTGAAAACTGACTATGCAGTGCATTGAAACGTTTCCCAGCTGGTTTGCATATCTAATTGACTTTTTGATTTATCGCAAATCCTTTTTTTTTCTTAACTTTTTTCTTTTCTGTTTTTTTTTCGTCTTATCTCAGGGCAAATTATGAGAAGTTGACAGAAGATGAAGAGCGGTAGCTGGGGGATCTTATCTAAGGAGATATATAAGATGAAAAATGAATTTGAAGAAGATCGAAGAGGTAGGTGTAATCCGATTCCAGCTTTTCATATCACATTCAATAACGATGATAATTAGCGTGGAAGTTTAAAAACCAAAAAAAAGAAACGAAAGTAAGGAATGAAAAGAGAGGAAAAAAAAAAAATTCAGGAATGCTTTCCTTCGTGCTCTTATAATTTTTTATCTCACGTTCTCAATTAAAATTGATTGGTTATCTTGGCTCAGGATAAACTTTGGTAAACTTCAATCCTATATACCTATAGATATATAGATAATATATATCGTCAAAAGCTTCGGGATGAGGTAAAGTAATCCATCGGTTATCGGACTTCGCGATCTGTATCTGATCGCTACCGCCACGACTGCTGAAATCCTTATATACCGAAGAAAGAAAAAAAATACGAAGCCTAAAACCGAAAAAAATAAAATAAAATAAACGAAAAAAAATTTCCTCAAAAGAATTTTCAAAGCTCACGATCAATCACACGGAATCCAGACGAATTTTGACATACCATCGTTTCATCGAATCGGTATAAATTAATTTCGCAAAATTTAATTCACTGATTCCATTATCATGAAATTTTTGATAAAATTTAACGGTTCTTTTATTCAGAAAACAAACCGACGTGGGTGGTTGGATTTCTCTTCAGACAGAATAAAAATTTGAGTATAGTCTTCATTGTATCAACAAAAAAAAAAGACAAAAAACAAAAAAATTTAATATAGCTTTCTTACTCTTTTTTGTTATCTTTATTTCTTTACCATTTATTAGGGAGATAAAAAAAAAGAGAGGACAAATAACTTTTAAACGAGATGAATCAATTTGGTAGGAGCACCTCAACTTCATGTTTTTTTTTCCTTTTTTTTTTCTTTCTTTTTTATGGTCCGTAGGGTTAGAGAGAGAATGGAATGAGCACGGCTGGAGTCAAAGGTGGGTTAAAGTCGTAGCCGGTATCAGTGGTAAGCTATTCAAGCCCTCGGAAGTGCTGTGGGAGGGTTGATATTGTCCGTCGTCATTTTAGTACCCCGGGGTTTGAAAATGTATGAGCGGGGTAGGTATATAAGCTAAGGTGGGTCTTAAATTCTCACAAATTCATCCCAAGGTATAAGGCATCGATATTAAACTACACACGTATATTGTCAAGACGTAAATTTCATCATCCCGTTCACCGAAACATGAAAAAAAAAAACGAAAAAATTAAGAAAATTAAAAAAAGCACGAAGAAAAAAAAAAGAAAAATTTGATTCGACGCTGAATTTCCTTCTGTTGTTACTTTTTTTCTCTCTACACTTTCAAAAAACAACAACAACAAAAAAACAAAATGGTAGTTAAAAAACTGTATTTCACGCATTTACAATTCGTTAATTATAGTTTTCATTAATTTTATTTTATTTTTCATTTCTGTTCCTCGCTGACGTATTCGATAATTGAACTTTTTTCTCTCGAACTCTCGTAAAGTCTGCAATTCGCGTCCAGTTCTATGTATATACCTATATGTATATAGTAGCTGCACAAATGTGTGTACAGTAATATGGTTCGGAAAATTTTATCGCCAAGAACTTTGACGCGTCACGTCACTGCAGCAACGTTTTCAAGTAATTAACAAACCAATTACTTCCCAACCCACGTACCACGTTGCGTACAAACCGTTTTACATTTTGTATGACACATTTTACACACAGCAAGGTAAAATACCAGTCGTCATGCACGTGTAGAGTAACAATTTAGAAAGAGAAAAAAAAAATGGTCTTTCCGGATTTTGATTTTCGATTTTTTTTTGATTGTTACAATTGAAAAAATATTGCAATAATTTTTCGCACAAAATTTATACTGTCCACTTGTTCTGTCGCTGGATTTTATCCCGTTAACTAAAATAGCACGAGTTATTGTCACTTGATGCGTGGGCAAATGGAAATTAAAGGACAGTAGGTTGTACGTATAGGTATAGGTATAATATCTACCTACACGCGCCCTCAAAGAGTGGGTTAAAGCTCCGGTACAAACGGCGCATTTACGCTCCGTAGTGCCTGAAAACATCAAAGCTATCGACAGGGTTATATCGGCTTATAGATGAGGTCGTTCTAATTAAAGTATGTATCCCAGTCAATGAAAATACGATCTCTTGTTACCCCGAAGATGAAAGATCTTCGGTCTGTGTGGGTAACTGTATAAAATAGCGATAGCAAAAATAGGTTTACCGCAGGATTTCGCATCCTATTTATAATCGAGAGAGAATTGATTACAAAACTACACCCTTTAATGTATGAGACAGTCCACTACAACCCAGACCGCCATCAGATTTCACCATCTCCGTTTTTGCAGCCAAGCGAGATTTCGCATCAGGGGCACCGTCTGAAACAAACCCAGGGTCAGAGCGATCCCAGCTCAGATACCATTGCAGATATAGTAGGTAGGATTATTATGACAAATTGTTCAAGAATTATTGGACGTGGTTGAGGCGGAATGTCCCATTATATACAGTAGGGTGTGTCATTGTGGGGCAACTTTTTTTTTCAACTTACGAACAGGCTGTATACTTGCAGGAAGGTGAAATAAGAAGCCTGTTAAAATTTCAGATCTTAATATTAATATTAAGCGGTGCTTCATCGCGAATTTCTATTTCCCATTTAAATAACACGGGAAATGTTCTAGTGGCACACTTCAATTTTTATATCTCAAGTACTAATCTACTTAGAATGATTCTGCATAGCTACTTTTGTTCGAAATTGAACGCTCTACAAAAAAGGTTTCTTGGTATTTTTCGATAAATCTAGCTATTTCCAAGTTGGTTATTGGCTATCAATCGTAATTAACCAATAACCAACTTGGAAATGGTTAGATTTATCGAAAAATAACAAGAGACCTTTTTTGTGGAGCGTTCAATTTCGAACAAAAGTAACTATGCAAAATCATTCTGAGTAGATTAGTACTTGAGATATAAAAATTGAAGTGTGCCACTAGAATATTTCCCGTGTTATTTAAACAGGAAATAGAAATTCGCGATGAGGTACCTCTTAATATTAATATTAAGATCTGAAATTTTAACAGGCTTCTTATTTTACCTTCCTGCAAGTATACAATCTGTTTGTAAATTAAAAAAAAAATGTTACTCCTGAATGGGACACTCTAATACACAGGTATTTATTTTCCAGACAACAAATTCAGCAACACACACATTCGCGAGAGCTTTAAGGCTGTTTTCAGGCTTTAAGGATCATCGAACAGAACCGCTGTGGAGAGATAAGGAAGTTTTTTTTTCTAGCTAAAGTCAATCCAGATTTAGTAAAAAATTTAGACAGCTTACAGATGATTCGACAAAAACTGGAAGTCAATTTTTTACTCCGAAAATAAGGCTTCTAGTTTCAGAAAAGCTGTGGGAATCTCTCAAAATTACGTCTAAAGCTCGAACAGAAAAACTCAATACACCTACGTGATGCAAGCTTTTAAAAAGCTTCTCTCGTCACGAATTTCAAGTTTTTTATTAGTTCGAACTTTTCCAGCTCACTTATGAATAGAATTCAAAAATATTCACAAAGCTTTTTTTACATCCGTTAGTGCTTTTTTGTAATACCAACTATTCTACAGTATTGGTAAAGTGATCAATACAAGCCCGCGTTAACGTGCTTTTATTTTCTCTGTTCGGTAGTAATTATCGTTCTTGGATATATGTTGATTAAAAATTGTTGAAAAATGTACTGTGGTTCGTGAATTTCTATCAATTATACTCAAAAAAAAGCAGGTCATTGGCTGTTTCGATGTAATGCGGACGAAGCAATTCTGAGGAAACAAAAAAAGAATTCCAAAGCCCCATTTTTCGAAACATTGTAAAGCTCTTCCGCAGCTGCATTTGTACATCGACCTCGAGTAATTTCTGACCTTTTTTTTTATATCCTTGATATACATATAGATCGTTGAGCATGGATCGTTAACTCCTTGCTCATAACTGCCCCATCATATCTATATCCAAGTCGTAAAAAGTTTTCGGTGTAATCGCTTGTCCCATATTATTATGAAGGTATAGGTACGTAGGTACTGGTCGAAAATGGCCGATGGACATCCATAAACCTAGGTAACACACTGCTATTAGTATGGATTGCCATTATTCACGTAGGTATATGTGATTCTAAGTAATAACTCGGATATTGTGTCCAAGATGGTTTTTGGCATTGGTTGTATAGATTTACGAATCCGGTATAATGAAGTAGGGATAATCGCGGGCCATCTGCATTAAGCCTGGGATAAAAGCTCGTGGAAAGTATTTTTCGACTCGTGAGCTTTTGTCGAACTGAGGAAAAAATAAAAAAAAAATAAAAATACAGAAAGAGAAAGTGATAAATTTTCAAAAAGCCTGGAAGAAAAATATTTTGGTTACATTTATTCCTCTTTCGATAGACAGCTATCCTTTGAGGAATATCTTGGAATAAAAGGGAAGAAATACCGGCTCCGTAACCTGTGAAAATACGGTTTTTCCCTAAAGCTCTACCTTTTTCAGAGAGCTTCGAAAGCAAAGGGCTGTAGCTCGTTTACTAATTCAAACGTGTACCTTTCGGTATTTCTATTTTATCCCAGATTTGGTGGAAGTGTGAAAAATTTTGGAAAACTTTAAGGAAACGAAAAATTCTTTTGGATGTAACGATGAGAGAAATAGATTTGAATTTTGGTCTATTACGATTGTTTCAGGGTCCAGGAAACCGACGGTTCATTTTTTGAAAGCTTCACCGCGCTTTCATGGAAACAGGAAAATCGACGGCTGATGGTTTTCCAGGAGGTTGAAGGGAGAGCCGAGGTGCCACCTCCGTCGTCGAGAGACCAGAGCTTGAACAACGCTCAGAACTACAGCAGACTGAACAAGAAAGAGGTAGGCAAACATCGTGAGACCGTCGAACCATTGTATGCTAAGCTTTTATACACCCTGGAGCGTGCTAGGATCGACTTGACGGTACGTCTGGAGGTAGTCCTTCGGCAGAATATCCGATCCTTTCCCATATCTGTTTCGCGATAGGTTGGAACCCCTCGAATCCCACACGCATCAATTCGGATTTACATCTCTGCCGGATTCTTTTTTTTTTCTATATTTTTTTGCGTGGATTTTGACTTTTTTTTAAGCTGAACATATACAGAGATGGTCGTACGAATTCCCCGCGCAGTCTTCAGCCAGGCAAGAGGACGATGAAAAAAAAAAAATATATACTTCAGAGCTCTTCGACAGTCTCCCCGAAATAACACACGACTCAATTCACAGACATTTCTTTACCCATATTTGATAATATTTTCTTTTTTTTTTTTTTGGGGGGGGGGGCGGGGGGGGGGGAGGAATTGATATCGTGAATTTACTCGGTCAGAAAATTGGTACGTTTGTTGTTTCTTTTCTGGTGCTGATGGAGGCAGTTTTCAAAGTCGAAGACCTTGGGGGGACTGGAATACCCTTCAGGTCTAAAAATTGGCTCGGTTTTGATGGATCAGAACAAGACTGTCGATAAAAGTATACAATCACTCTTTTCAGGGATGCTTATTCCAACATTAAAGAGTATGAAAATGTTGAGAAATTTGTTTTTAAGGAATATAATGATTGCCGTCCATCGCTTAACGTTTTCCGCTGTCGCGTCCGTGATTTTTCGAATTTCTCAAAGAACTTTGCAGCAAAATTTTTATCAACTATCGTACTGACCGAAAATCGTATTTTTTCTAAAATTCAACTACGATTTACTCCCCTAAATAAATATCTCTTAAGGTTTCTGAAGGAATAATCGTTCGCTTGCGGGGTTTTTCTTCCGCGAATTGGTGAATGAGCTAATTCTGACGTCGCAACGGGCTACTATGGTTTACAATTATTACCGGTAACTAATGAATCGGAATCGTGATTTTTCTGAAAGACTGTAATTCAATTTCGCGATGAATATTGAGCGAAAAGCACAGGCAATTTTTTTTCTCCATACGATCTCGAGTCTTCTCTCACTGCAGCTGAGTCGAATAGCGTAGATAGAAATAACCCGTCTGTGTTTGTGTGCTGAAGTGAATTGCGAGAAGCAAAGGCACAAAGTTCGCGAAAAGGAATTGCAGTTGATTTCGTCCCTGGAGCTTTGCCCCGATCATATAGGGAGATGCAAATGTAATTAATGTATGGCTTTGGCATCGGTCGTTTGACGTCGAATTGCAGTTTCTTTCATTTATGGCTTGACTGGTTAATTTGTTCCGGTCTCAGTCGGCGAAAATGCCTCGGAAATACGCTCTGTATGAAAAG
Organism: Macrophya alboannulata; assembly: GCA_949628255.1. Lineage (NCBI taxonomy): Eukaryota > Metazoa > Arthropoda > Insecta > Hymenoptera > Tenthredinidae > Macrophya > Macrophya alboannulata. Next base: position 19,734,675 of record OX451206.1, on the reverse strand, counting down.
AAAAAAAAAAAAAAATCAAAACTAACGACGCAAAAATCAAACGGAAATCCGACCATTAAGAATCCACAGACTACAGAACGATACGATCAGTGTTCAAAAACAGCAGCTGCGAATCATACCAATTTGTATAGCGATCGTTTCGCAGTTTCCTTTCACGTTTCGCTTCCCCTTTTCTCTCTTTCTCCCGCGATTTTCTAACAGTAAAGAGAAATTTTTCATCTGCAAAACGAAGGACTTTGATATTCTTGGCAAAGAAAAACTGTCGGTTCGAAAGACCTTTCGCGAAATCGTTAACGGCTCGTTTGTCAACGATCGTATCTCCTTTATGGCTCACGTCAAAAATATTGTATGGCGGTAGGTACTTCGATTGAGTAGAGTGATCGATCGGAGTCCGTTTATTTATTTTCTTCATTTTTTCTTATCGTTTCAAGTATTTTTTATCCAGCATTGCACATGCCATTTTGGACTCTAGCAATTCGGAATTAAACGTCGTGAAGAGGCGGCTTGATGGGCACCTAGCTGATGGTTAATCAATAATTCTCCCTCAGATATCCCCCTCGTATCCTGTCACTGTTCCAACCAATTTACGCCCCTCCCATTCATACCTCGACGTCACTGACAAAACTGACGAAAGCTTATCGTCTATGGGATGTTGTATTAACGTTTTATCAAATTTGGGTCTTGACTAATTATTACAGAATTTTTTACTTAAGGGTTGACGACTTTCTTCTCAATTTAAGACGTCAAGGTTCTCTAAGAGTATAAATATCTCGAAATAGGTTCATGACATCGTTAGTTTGATAAGGTATACCCCATCTTGGTTCGATAGTCCGCTTGTGCTATGTTTGCATCATGTTGATCTCGATTCCACCTAATATTCTCCAAAATAATGTCCCGAAAAAGACTTCCAAGTTTGTAAAGTCTCTTTAGTGAGACGCTGCAGTAATGCCTGTAAATTAACAGAGACTTTTACCAAAGTGAGTTTGTTTAAAAACTCATTTTTTATATCTTCAAAAGACTCTTACCTTCAAAGGAACGGACTTATTAACTTGAAATTTTACTCCCAAGTATCTAGAGCAGATTTCGGTTGAAAATGGTTGCAGCTCCAGGAATTTCATCCCCGTTCTATAAATACCCGTAGCATTTAGAAATCTTCCTCGAATTTCATCCTCGAGCTTCGTCAAGCTCCGTTACATCAATTCAAACCGCTCCTAGGTTCACGTCTGACTGATTATAGTGAGTCCAAAAATTGTGCATCAATGCAAAGCTCGATATACTGAGTTATTTTATTGGCAGGTGTCCAGCCAATTATTATTTTGCTGAAGTTATTCCCAGAGAAGATTTTGGTTGAAAATAGTTGCAACTTCAAGAATTTCTTCCCCGTTACATCAGTACTCATAGAATTTCGAAATCTCGTTTAGAATTCATCCTCAAGCTTCGTCAAGCTCCATTACATTAATTCAAACTGCTCCTAGGTTCATATCTGACTAATTATAGTGAGTCAAATAATTGTGCAGCCGTGTCAGCATTGCAATCCAAAGTTCGATGTACCGAGTTATCTTTATTGGCAGATGTCCAGCCAATTGTAATTTTGTCGAATTGATTCCTATTATAGCAGATTCTGGTCAAGAATGGTTGTAGCTTCAAGAAATCCTTCGCCGTTTCATCAATAGTCATAGAATTTCGAAATCTTGTTCAGATTTCCTCTTCAAGCTTCTTCGTCAAGCTTCATATATCGATTCAAGCTGCTTCTAGGTTCATATCTGACCGACAGTGAGTGGAACAATTGTGTAGCCATGTCAGCATCGCAATCCAAAGCTTGCCGTACCGAGTTATCTTAATTGGCAGATGTCCGGCCAGCTGTAATCTTGTTGAAGTTATTCAATAACGTCTAGCACTTCAGTGAGCCGGTCTGTCGACCTTCAAGAGCATCACCAAGATCTTCGAATTCTGTAGTATTGATCTCGACCCGAAACAAGCAGCATTGTATAACGAAGATGCTGAACAGTTTTCCCACGGGGTTACAGTCTCTGGAAAACTTCTCCTCTCGTTTAGTAATGGCATAAACCAGCCGGTTGTTCAACCGAGTGGTATGTACCTAGTCTGTAAACTCGAGACATCTTATTCGTTCGTCAAAGAGCTGATGCCTATCTTGAACCGTAAACTCCCAACAAGTTTAACAAACTTTTGGTCTGTCGTCACTTGTGATATATCCTGAGAGCTAAACTGCTGCAAATCCACTTCACGTCTCATACCAGATCTGTCAACCCCTAGACGTAGATACCAGGCGATGAAAACTAGATAAAGTAGATTCAGTGGCACGATAAAATGCACTTCAAGGTGGAGCTTCATACGCGAGCTCGAAACTCTCCTTAAAAGTTTGTTCCTGCTTTCCTGTTCTTACTTGTAAAAACTTGATCGACTAAATTAACGTTTTTTGTAAGAAGCTACAGTTTTATCTTTTATTCTATACGAATATTGAATTTTATTGAGGGCTGTTTTATGCCTGGATAGAACAAAAAAAAATGTCCGCTTCGTTTTCCTGATCACTATTCAATGCTGAGTTTTTAATTGGCAAAAGGTTTGACATCGCTTCACGTTTTTTGTTTATTGATTTATTTTTTCGCGACTTCGTTGTTATTAGATCCGGTCAGTTACTGTAGAATTAATTGGTAATTAAAAATTGATTGGGACCCGAGGTCGGTCCAGAAGCTGGCAAATCCAATCTCCTCGTATATATTCCGGCGTATCCAATATTTGGTGAAAATATTTAGGTCCAAAGTAGGTAGCTTTCTCATTAACCGTAGCCATCAATAAGCCACGAGAATTGAGACGGGCCAATTAGAAAGTGAGCATAATCCGAATCGATCAACTATTATTACTTATCCAATTATTTATCCAAACCCCCTTGTTTCGCAAGTATTTCCTTGGCGATTTACTCGGTCCAGCTGTGACAACCGAAATAACAATACAAATTGGATATTATAATGATAAGGAACCAGCCACCTGCCACGTGAAAGATGCAGAAATTTACGAACGAAGAACCAGGAATAATAGTGAAAATAATGATAACAACGGTTTTTGAAGCGGAGATATCGCAGCACAGCAGCGAAATATATTCCTACTGACAATTCAACGGTCTCTCCTCGGATATATAAATGACAACTCGCAGCTAATGCCGAGATCTTAAAGCCGTTTTTGAGTCACAGATCTCCTTGGACGTCTTTTTTGAGCTTAAGCAGACATATTAAATATTCACAAAGCTCGAAGGGATCTTTTAGGGATGAAACATCCAAAAGACGTTAGTGGTACACGTTTAGCAAACCCTTTTTATGATCTTTCAGACCTTGCGCGGTGCTTTGAAGCGTCTCTTTTCACGCAGATTTATTATACATCGAACCGTCCTCCGATTTTTTTTTTTTTTTTTTATATACGTCTGCTTTCATGTCAGACCCGAAATGTTCGCCTTTCAAAGTACCCAACCCTCATTGAGTTCTGTCTTATTGTGCTTCCCACTAAGGCTGATACATTCGTCGAAGACAGGTGAATGAAATCATCAATAAATAATGCCTCAACGATTCGAGACAATGTAAACTCCCTCTGCATTGTGATAATAGATTGCAAGCGCTTTCGAGGTGACATGACATCGAGCTTTAATCACGCGATGAAATCGTGCTCAGTATAGTTTCAGCATCGTGCAAAACCCACTTGCACATTACATGCGGAGTAGATACATCAACGTAAACCCCTCCGTGCAACTGTACGGTCTAGGGTATAATAAGGGCTTGTTCAGTCTGCGGTACATCAACCTACACGTTATATCGCATGCACCCTCTGTTTCAGATGGAACAATTGTATATCGAAGTGCTTTACACCATCGCTAACACTGTCGGCGCCAGTACAGGACAGTACGCTCATTACAAGGAGGATCTTTACGGATATGCTCAGGAGGCTTTCGTCGTTCCTCAAGATCAGCATCGACGATGCTTGAACATAGCTTCCGAAGAGAAGGTACAACCGCCAATTGATATCCATATAACTCGCAAACGAACGGGTTAATAAACGAAGCCGTAACTTTCTCGCGCTGTATGCTACGGCTTTTACGAAGGAGTTAATGATCTTCCCTTGGGTCGGTGGGGTTTAAAGTAAAATCTGGTACATTTAAGCGGGATTTAACGAGCGTTGTAAAATCTCTTTATACCCGCCTCGTCCGTTGAGAAAACAATATACTTGTCTGTCACGAGTTCGGACTACTTTTTATTCTTATTTCTCTTCCTTCGCAGCCACCCATCGTCGTTCTGAGTGTCGTCGTTATTGAAGCGGAAGGACTCGAGGCGAAAGACGCTAATGGTAAGCCAATTTTGTTTTTTCTTTCCTTTTCTTTTCGCCAAATCTTTTCCACGATACTCAAGGCCCAGAACCCAATACTCTGACAACATTATTTATCATTATACTTGTCACAAAGTTGCGACAATGTTATATACGATCAGAGTTGGGTGCCGTCCGAACCTTGTCACGAGAGAAAGGCTTTTCTATATACACTAAGATTCTTTCGGTAAAGTTAGTAGCCGATTATTGTCAATTTGTGAAGAAGTAAACCGCCTTTGGGTGTCCGAAATCTCAGCTCGGAGACTCCTCGGGCTTTATTATAAACCAACTTCCGCCAGCGGCCGTCAGGTGGCGACGAACAAACTCAATATCTCCCGCGAGAAAAGTAAGTCGACTATTTGTCAAACTCATGGCGACCGCTGGCTTCACTCAGCCAAAAATTGGCAATGACTTTATCGACCGTATTGAAATGAGCTTTTGTTGACTCTGTTCAAAACAATCGAATGACTTGAGTCAATTTTGATTCAAGTTAGCGTTCAACTGTCGAACATTTTGCATGAAATTTTCGTTCCTATTCAACGGCCCGAGTGTTGCTGAGATTATTGACGTAGCTAAACACCAACTCAGGGCTCAGTGTGTTGAAAACTGTTGCTGACAAGTTGTTGGTCTGTTTGAACTTGTCGTCGACTTTTGATACGAAAAACAAGACGTGAGCATGTATCGTTGCTAAATTTCTATCCTCGACGGAAGTCACGTCTGATAACGAGCTCACAGGCGTATGTCGCGAATCAGCGCAAGGCATGAACATACGTATTTGTCGAAGTGCATGGGGTGCAGTAACTTGGTGAAAATTGTCTCAAATAAATATGTATATCTCTTGAGCGTCGACCCGCGTCAACAAAGATCGCTGCAGGCAGTGATGAGGTAACGTAATTAGACCCTTACGATAATCTTGTTACTCCGGCAACGAACGTTTGTTTGACACAATATTCAACGTTAATCATTGAAGCGTAGTATCGTCGCCTATGGCTTGTTCTACGAGTCAATTATAACGGCTACAAGCATCCTTACTATATGGTTACACTCCAGAATTTGCTTCTGCTATTAACTACCATCAAAATTTGCTGCGAGTAACCTCGTCTCGTTTTAAAATTCCGATAATACATGATGGGATTCAGATTGCACAAAGATTCTTTCCGCACTTTAGTCCTTCTTGAATTTACTATGTTCCTCGAACCTTGAAGGACAGAGTGTACTGACGACTCCTACACGGCGGGATTGATGCGTTTTTTATTCGTCTACGAAGTTGAATGTCGATTTGACGAGAAGGTATATCCCCTGATTCCGGGGCAAAGCAACACATGTGAAAAGAACTGATTTCCTCGTGTATTTTTCTTTAATACTTTTTTCCGTTTATAACGGCTCTCGAGAAAGCCCCGATCTCCGAACAGTTCAAGGTGACCAATTCAGAGAGCATTAGGATGGGGTCAATTCCGTCGTTGAGCAGTAAATACCTCGATTTATATATTTTTTCCATGTTATGTTGTTACTTGACATTGTTAACAAAGAGGACTGATCCTCTCAGATAAATATAACAATGTAATTTCGTTTCCTCGATGGAGTAATATCAATGAAGAAGAAGAGGAAACTCGCTCGAGATTCAATGTGAGACAATTGCTATTGCACGGAAAGCAAAAATTCGAAATAAGAAAATTGTTAGAAACGTCACAGTGATGCAGATTCACCTACACCGCAGAAGATTTCAGCACCGATCTAGAATATCAACTCGTTTAGATTTCTCCGCGTATCCGAGAGTAACTGATCGGATATTTTTACGAGCCACAAATCGCTGCGTCGTATTCGGTTAGATTGGAAACCGCGATGTATCATGTACAGTATAAGATTGTATATACCCCATAAACTGTTTGTATCGATATAAGATATTTATGGTGTACAAACATCGTTTCTTCTCCGTCTCGATCGTCGAGATTCAGCTGGGTGAAATTTTCTATAGAATTCTCGCGTATATACGGAACTACCTCTGGACCTGAAAAAAGTGGTTAGCAACACGAAGGTTCGGCAAAAAACGGAAAGAGAAAAATAAAAATAAAAATATTGAATCTGGTATCAAAGAAGAGTCCGTTGAGATTTCTAAGCCCCAAAAAATATTGACGAAGCCAATGAACTGTCTTCGTCTGATTTTTCTGTTCTCTCCGCGCTTGTTCACATTTTTGACAAAGGTACAGACCGTTTCTGGACTGAAATAATAAATAAGGTCGATTATTTAGCCTGAAAACTTTTACTTGTTCAAAGGAAGGGGAGAGAAAAAAAAAAAACTCTGAAGGTATTCCGGGTTCCTTCAATTGTGTGTATTTTTTTTAAGGCTTTAGCGACCCCTACTGCATGCTGGGTATACAACCGGGTAACGGTGGAGCTCCACCCAGTCCTCAGCCCAATTTAAGCGCACATTCACCTCACACACCTCCAGCTTCACCTCGACAAACAACTAGGGCGTTATCGGATGGCGGTGACAACGACAATTCCCACCATGATAAGCTCAGGAAACATCATAGGTAGATACGTATATTGGATACATCAATTATCACAAATAAGTATATTTGTTCATGGGACACCAAAAACCGGTCTCCAAAAATGTTATCAACTAAATAATTGGCCAGTTTCAGATTGTCCTTTAAGCGCAAAGAGCCCGGAAACAGACGGGAACATCGTGATTCACTCGGGGGAGCCGTTCCGGCTAAGTACATTAGAGCCACTTCCGTTAAACCGCATACTCTGAGTCCAAGATGGGAGGAAAAGTTTCGTTTGTGAGTACGAAAAGCTCGCACCAAGTCGCGATGTTTTAATGAGTCATTTTTATTTAATTGAGTACATCGTTTCAGCGATATTGACGACATAAACACTGACATCCTGCACTTGGATATATGGTGAGTAGAATTTGTTCGGTCCATGTTTGTGGGTTTAATTAGCGATGATAGTCGTCTAAGCGGATGATCATCACACTATTTTTAGTATCGCTACTAGATGGTGTAGTAATAGTAGAGAAACATTGCTGCAAGCTCCCACCGCGCTTTCACGTTGTCTCCGACTCCTCCTCTCCACTTTAGCGTTACCGCCTTGTTCAATACGACCGCGGAATGCATTGCACGCGCTTGTTGATTCACCCTCCGACAGAGAATAAGCTCCCTAGATAGTATCGTGAACGTGTGCTTGATTAATGGAGTGCACTCAGCAGGAACACAAACTTCCCCGAATGTTGTCGCCAATAAGTGGAGAGATCCGTGAAATATTGCCGTTGCATTTCGTGACGGTTTATTTTATTTTTCTTCTTTTCTTTTTCGATTATACACACTTCGGGGTTCTTAGCCCGACCTTTTTTCGACTAGCAGTCCCCGTTCCTTATTCATCTTTGAATGGCTTTTCAAATGCCAGTAGTCTTCTGTACCTGACAGACATGGTTACAGGGACCACGACGACGAATCCTCGGTGTTTGACGCTGTGAGCAAATTGAACGAGGTCAGAGGAGTGAAAGGACTCGGGAGATTCTTCAAGCAAATTGCCCAGAGCGCGAGGACCGGGAGTCAGGACGACTTCCTGGGATGCGTAAACATTCCATTGCAGGTGAGGCTAAACTCTAAATCATTACTTCCTCTCAATTTACAGGATAAAAATGTCCGTGCTTGCATAAAATTTTTGGTATTGTTTTCCTTGGAACGCACCGTAGCACTTTAGAGGTTTAAAAAATTGGTGTAGAGCCTGAAAACGACCTCCTCATTTCGGCCTTTCGTTACCTAAAGTCTTTACAGTTTCCTTCGGGCATCTTCTTCCGCTCAGCGAGGTCCTTACGATCTCTAAAGGGCCAGAAAACTTCCGGCCCGGGTCTTCCCTGGGGATATTTTATTGTTTATCCTTTGGAATATCGTTTGCATAAATGGCTCAAGGATCGCTTGGCGCATGTATACGATGTGCGATATTATTCTAGTCTATTCACCACGGGGAATAAGCAAACAGCTTCAAGTTATACGAACCGAGCTCATATCCTTGTCCCGCTAAATTAATCGTCTATGAACGATTTTCAGGATATTCCAAGCACGGGACTTGACTGTTGGTACAAACTCGAGGCCAGGACCCAACGCAGCAACATCCAGGGTCGCATAAGGCTAAAGCTCTGGCTCTCGACTCGCGAGGATAGGGGTACATCCGAAGAAGACAATTGGGGAGAACTGAGGCAACAAGAACGTCTCTACACCGTATTTCTCAATCATGAATTGAGCAAACAAGGGGTAATTTACTGTCAGGGAATTGGACTGAGTCTGTATAGCAGAGGCCAGAAATAAACAAGCAAAAGTACTATTTTATTCATGATACTGGATGAGAAGATACTTCCAGCAGTCAATTCTGCACACTGTCATTTTTTCACGATACTGGATAAACCTTCGAGGGGAAGGTTCATTCCAGTTAGTTTTCCTGTATTTCCATGTTTGACCATTCGATTTGTACCCTTTTTCCGTGAACGCCCTGATCCTTATACTAGAATGATAGGTAGTTGAATCTAGCACACGAGCCAGTATTCGAAATCATGGTCAACGATCTATCTCCACTTTATATTGATTTTGTGTCAGAATGAATTCACGGGAGAGCTGCCACAGACGGCACTGACAATCTTACATCAACACGCAGTGCAAGGAGATGTTACGGAGCTTCAGCAAGCCTTAATACGGTGGATGGCCACTTCTAGACAGCCCAGTGTTGACCCCAGAACTTTGTATCGTTTGTTGCAGGTCAGTTTAACTTGACTCAACTTTTACCTGAAGAGGTAGCTCATTTCCATTGGATTTTAGTAAATTTCTGACAGAATTTCATCGAGGATGGTAAACGGCGATGAGATGCAGCGATTTTAAGTCTCCTTTTTTTTTCTTGCTGAACAGGATCTGGACTCGCTCTGGCCAACCGACACTCTCTCAAGAGATGAAGAACAGTGTCTAGCCGATTCCTTCAACATGTTTTTAGAAATGTCGTTGAACCAGGTCCGACAACACCGTGTGCTATTTCCTCCTCTTCACAGACCAGCGATTGGAAGACTGGACTATCTGCTGAGGTCAGTTAAGAAATTTCAGTAGCGACTTGTCGTAAAAAATTCTCATACTCCTCGAGCGTCAAGTGACGGTTTAAATCTCTCTTAAGATGCTTGGGCCTGCTATCCAACATGAAAGCCTTTTGGAAGTGCTGCCCATTCAACAAAGAAATCAGAGGCGAAATCATAACTGCACTTCGAAAGGGAACTCACGATTGGTGAGTGACATCCATCTCCCTATTTGACCATGCAAGCATTTCATGGATTTGAGGTCCTTGGCGAGATGATGATATCGATGAATGAAGAAGAAAGAAAGCAGCGTCTGACTTCCGCAATTCATAATTCTATGATGTGCTGGTTTAGGTACGCGGAGACGATGAACCAGACGATGTACTACGTCCACGAGCCTGATCAGGACGCTGACAAAGTACTTCAGGATTTTACGAACCTAGTTACCACACTGTTGGTGGACCTTCAGCAAGGACTTCACTACTACAACACTCTGTTCGAAAAGTAAGTATAAGATCAGATGCAGATGGAGATTTCAGGCTGCATTAAATTTATTTCTATTCTGTTCATTGTAAGTGCAGGCATTAATTTACGTCCAGAAGAGTCTCGCTGAATAAATGACTGCAATTTGGAGGTCCCTCTAGTCTCGAGACTATAGTCGTAACATTGTGAGGGAAATCTCGGCTCAAAACTAATTGGCGCGCTCGAGTTGTGCCTTAAAGTTCATACCGCTTCTTCTTCCCACTTAAGAAAAATTTCTTGCGGTGTTGCGAACTGGAGTAGTACAGCTAAGTCTTTAGTCTCTCTCAACTGCAGGCAATACACGAGTAGTTAATTGCCAACTGCAGTCTCTGACAGATCTCAAAACTCTCTTGTCGCAAACCGCGTGTTAAATACTTTCATCAATCTTCGGTGAATAAATTCACATTCTGCAGACTTACGGAGCTATTTACTCGACTTCTACGACAGACTCTATTATAGCTGGCTAGAATAGCCGGGAAAACTTTATACAGTGACTCGTTTAAAGTCAAGTCGAGACTATGGAGGTGACAATTTGAGCTTATATTCACTTGCAGGATTATTTCTGAAGTTTGCTTTTTGTTTTTGTTTGTTTTTACCTAAAAAGCTGCAGCAGTTCATCGAGTATATTACTTGTAGTAATTTGAGTTTGTATTCCACTGTTTTTATTTTTTTTTGTTCCTCTGTTTAGCACGAATGGAGTCCCTTACTTCTCTGCCGTTTACAAACAGCTGGAGAAACTGGTGAGTCTCTGCAAAAATATGGAAAAATTACGTTTCAACACAAACGACTGTATAATTATTACGATAATGAGTTCGGATATATCGTTCGAAAAATTTGATCCAGGGGGCATGTTAGTTTGAAAAATTATTCTTCATCGATTTTTGGTAACATGTGTTTTTTATTTTCTTTCTTCTTTTCTTGAAAATTCATATTTCGAAATAGTTTTGCGCCGTAGCGAACTGGAAAATTTTTCCGAATTGTGATCCCATTTTCTCGAAACCGCTTACCCTGGGATACTGATATTTATGGGGCTTTTCTTCAAATTTTGCGGGTCGTTTAAATTTTTTGATAGAAAGTTCGACAGGCACATCCGTGGACAACGTAACTTAGGCCTTTTGTTGCCATGATTCTGATGAACAAACCGTTAGCTGTGGAAGTCCCTTACCGTCGTACTGCAGATTTTCACTTGCGGCTTTATAACTCTACTTATAACTTACGAATATAGAAGTTACATTATTTTTTCATCATGATCTAAGTACCCTTGAAGAAGAACTAACATGCCTCTTTGATAACGTGTATTATTATAATCACAGTCAGTATTATTTCATTTCAATGTCTCGTTGCTAGGTGTGCTCTGTTTGGCTTTATATGCTTATAATAATATGTGAAGTGGTATAGCTTCTGCGCAACAACAAACTCCAGACATTATAACGTTATGCAAAACCATATATGCAGGATTTGCGTGAATCAATAAAGAAAAAAAAAAAAATTATATATAGATCAGCTTCATTCGACACATTATGCAATAATCTGGATTCATCCGCAGTCATCGCTTATTGTCTTCTATTAATATTCAATACTTTAATCAATGAACTCTTTCTCTTTCATAAATGGCGACCAAAAAACAAGGGAAAAAAACAAATAAATAAATAATCAAAATTGTGAAACACGTCTCGTCACACCGTGTTATATATACCTACATTCACATTTGACATCATCATCGATTACCCAGAGTATAATAGCGACGTTACTGTACACGAGATGTTTGTCCATAGCTGGCGGAACACGTGGCGAAACACATGGAGCACACATCAGAGGTACTTTATATCACACACCAATGTTACCCCTTTCTCTAACAACCCTCGATACTATTAAAACTATATCTGTACCGAGCATTTATATCGACCTATGCTATACTATACCTAAATATATGATACATATTATACCCATACTTACACATCACACTGCTCCAAGCATTGTTTGTTATTGAATTGTGCATGACGTCCCATGCCCGACTGATACAAAAACTTGTGACACATTTTCTTTTCTTCGGAAAATGAAGATAATTGAAAAGAGAATTTAAAACATCGATTATATATCGCACCTAAAATTTATCTGGCATGTCATAGGCACATTTAAAAACATTACTAAACGATGTTTTATGCCATGCGAAAGCTGCACGATGCTTGCTTACTGTAACGTGTTAATGCATAAAATGTTTTACCTATTTCCCGCACTGGTTTTAAATCAAATTCCGATTCGCAATTGAGAGCATGAGAATAACTATGGTACATTGTTCTCTAAACAGTCTTCATGGCTACAATCAAACATGCTCGCAAAAAAAAAAAAAATGAGCTTTTCATTATTTTCGGGTTCATTTTCGGGGTTTTTCAGGTCTGATTTTGTACTATGAATCAATGTACCATACTTTCATCTCTTGACAGTTTCATCTCTTCAAGCATCGCAATCCTTTCTATACTACGACACTGTTCGTGAAGTAGTGCTACTATCATGCAGAGCTTCTTGACCGTTGGATGTGGATTCGGTGGCTATGCGTCGAAGTGGGGATAAAACATAGATTCTTATGAATTATTTCATCGACTGTATAAACTTTGAAATGAAGTTAGAGTTTATTTATTAGTTCAACTAACTACTACACTATAGCAGTTACACGGAGCCGGATGGCGATCCCCTCAATCCGCGTATTTCTCTACCTTTATTCTTGCATTGTCTAGCCAAATGTTTGCCGAAGAAACTTTCTTACCCGTCTTCTTTTGTTACCCTTGTCATCGTGGAAAAAAAAAAAAAAAACTTTTTCTCGTGTGGACAGATACACTATTCCCCACGAGTTGGCTACCTAGATGCTGTTGGAATCCTGAAGACTGTATACATTCCGGTTTAAGTAACAAATTGATCAACTCTAAGTCTGCACACTGAACTTTCTAAACTTGATCTCTTTATTATATATGTCTCTCTGTGTTCCGCTTTTCTAAGTCCCAACAACCCATGACGGTCTTTTTTCAGTAGCTGCACCCCAAATTTGGCCAGTCCAAAAATGAAACGAGAAAAACCTAAGTTGCCAGCAGATTGCAACAACTTTTCAAATCCACGATACAAATCTGAATGATTCTTGTTCAGAAAGTAAAAAATAAAAATAAAAAAATTTAGACTATGAGAGCTTTCATGCGCTCACAACTCTGCTGATGAGCTATGAACTAAAAAGTGGTTTTGATAGGTTCACAACGAATTGGGAGCTCGAGTTACTGCAGCCTGTCTTCAGCTGCATGGTCAGGGTCGTGATGAAGAGTACGTTCTTCCACCCGGAGCCGAGATCGGTACACCAATCTTCGAGCTGTACTTAGCCCTACAGGAATTCGTGAAGTAAGAAATCTCTGACGAGATGAACCGAGCTTTTGATAATCGTGATCATGTTTCGTTTAGTATGAAAGATCATCTGCCACAGTCAGACCACAAGACTCTAGCCATATACTCGTACTATCAATGGTTCGAACCTGCAGTAGACAAATGGCTCGACCTGGCAAAGCTAAAGGCCATGCAGAGGATCAGACGTGCTGCTGATCTGGACCGGATGTGCACCGGAGAATTCATCGTGAAGCATTGTACATCCGCTGTTGATGCTACAGCCTGTTTTTATCAGGTGAATAACAGGGTTCATGATTATCGCAGGCAATGTGCCGAGAAAACCGGATTCGCGAATGACTGTTGCTAATCCTCTTTCCAGATAAAAGAATTCTGGAAGCAATTGGCTTGGCCGGATCTTCCAGGTTCATACAATTTTGTTCTGAAGATCATCGACGTGAGTATATCGAAGACTGGTTATTTAGGGTCGAGATAATTGTCCGGATTTTTCAGGGCATGGTTTCGAGTCCGTGTGCTGATCGGATAATCCCTTACTTGAAACGCTGATGATGAAACTTGTGGTGATTTTTATTTTTCAGGCTATTTGCAGTGCTGCGGCTTACTACGCTGAATTGACCCACCAGAAGCTGGCTGACAGTGGTTACTACGAAGAGTTGATACCGTATAAAACAACTGATGAGGTAATCGCACAGGTAGATACTGCTTCGCAATAGTAATCACTAACGAACTGCAGCTTAGCGTGTGTATTATTGGCCGTTACACATATGTGCTACAATATATGGATCCCGGAAATTTTATCCGGTAAAATTTCGGCTCACTGAACACGAAATTCATATAATGTAAAGACAGTGAATTTGGCATGAAATTCAATTTTTGACAGGTTCAATGAGCCGTGTCTTCGAAACTTCATGCATTGAGCTTTTGACACAGAGTTTGATAACGTGTCCAGCTGAGTAAATCTGCAAACACGATCTGGCCTGCTGCCAAATGCAATAAAAAGAAAAAAAAATTCTGCGTTTTGTTTGGAAGTTTAATTAACAGAGTGCAGTGTTGCACATACTCACATATACATAGGTATACAAGGTGATACTTCAGCAGAGTTTTTCCGCAGGCAGCTATACGCGTAGAGTTGAAATTTAAATTAGCAGACTTCAACTGCAGTGTGCTTTTATGCATTATCTTCAACATTGATGATAATTAAATTATGATTGAACTAAACTATGATTAAACATTGAAATACATCAGTTCACTAATTAGTGCTCGAAGGATTAACTCTTAATGGATGGTATGAAGTCTGGTAAATTCATGCCAAGTTATATTGCGGTTTTACCCTGTTTTCCCCAAACATGAGCAGAAATTTTATGCACTACTGCTTGCGCTGCCTCCAGCTTTAAAAATTTCATTCAATTTTGCTACTGCATAATCGCGCATTAGACGTAGGCAATTTTTTGTGTCATAAAAAGACAGCGGGAGATGGAATACACACAGTAAGTTCACCGGTGATCGTCAATCACAATTTTCTCAAATTTGAAACAATGTTTTTTGAACTTTTGAACAACATTTCTTCCGTTACAGATGTGCGTTGCAATTAATGGCCTGGAGTATGTTCGCCGATGGCTTTTGAGTCTTGGGGAGGAACTGAACGTCGAAGGAGTGCTGCAATCGCTGGAAGGCCAGGCTGGAGAGACAGTAAGACTCCAGTGGCGTCACGCATTGGTATCTCCTCTGGACCAAACACCAGGCCAAATGCTTTTGTTCGTCAATCAGATAATATCTAGAATTGGGGCGAAGGTAAAAAATTATCGAAAAAAAAGCTTCAGTCCATTTCCACTTATCTGTGTCTCCTTAACATCTTCCAGATGCGAGCTCCGCTAAAGAAAACCATGTTCCATCTCGCATGGTCACCCGACTCACTTCCCACATCCGAAGCCATGGCGCCTCTTCTGGAATATCTGGACCTTCATCTAGTTGCCCTAAACTCTGCCCTATTGGCGACCAACTTCAACAGAGTCCTCCAAGACGTTTGGGGTGTTGTGCTGAGCGAATTGAGTAATCAGATGGACGGTAGCACCGGGGTAAGTTGTTGGATAGAATTTCTTATCTGGAACTTGATTTCGGCTCAGATTTTTTTTTTCTTCTCACTTTATTCGACTTGGTTGTAAAACCGTTCCCACTCCACGCAGGACAAGCCGGCTGTGTTTTACGAGAGACTACATCAAGCTCTGGATCTTCTAGTCGAATTTTTTTACGCTGAAGAAAAAGGGCTACCCTATGAGCTTTTGAGATGCGAAAGCTTCCTCAATGTTCAGGAAAGACTCCTGTACCACAAGACTGACACTGCGCTATTGATAGACAGATACTACCAGCAGAGATTGCAGGTGACTTTACGCATGTGTTTTTGGAAAGAAATTAAGAAATTATTCGAGAGCTTTTTCTTATTTCTCGCTAATTTCAGGACCAAATAAATACCGACGCTGTTGAATACGGCGTTTTGTCCGTCCGGGCTTATCTGAACCACGATTCTCTCTGTGTCGAAGTCCTGAATGCCCGGGATGTAATTCCTCTTGATCCCAACGGTTTCAGCGACCCTTTTGTGATCATAGAGCTTTTACCTAGGAGGGTATTTTCCCATTGTGCAGAACAACAGACCAACGTCCAAAAGCGAACTTTGAATCCGATGTTCGACGAGTGTTTCGAGTTGTGAGTGTCTTTCTTATTTCATGATAAAACGATTGTTTCCTCATTGATATTCAATGGTTCATGTTTTGTCATCAGCTCAGTGAGCGTCGAGCAGTGCCGGAGCCCTGATGCCATGATACTCTTCACTGTTATGGACCACGACGTTTTGACAGCTAATGACTTTGCTGGAGAAGCTTTTCTCGGGTTGAGCAGTATCCCTGGTGTCGCTGACTCTAATGCTAGCATAGACAATTTTCATGGATTGAAACACCAGGATCTTCCTCTGATGCACCAAAAAAATAAGAGTGAGTATTCCCAGCGAAGAATTATAGAGAAACAGGGAAAGGAGAGGAGATTTTTGATTTGATGAACATGTTAAACCGTGAAATGTGAATTCTGTGGGTGTTAGAAAATTGTTAACATGAAATTGGAGAATTTTTTCTCTTTTTGCAGATCATCCGATTCTTCAAATTCTCGAGACACGAGCGGGCGACAAATTGGCATTGGACTTTGTGAAGAAGCAGAAGTTGCGATTTGCCTCTACGTAGTCGATTTATCAGTATGAAAATTCGATGGAATAACGCGCGTGATTCAAGCCGCGTTATTTCAATCCAGAACCAATCAAAAATCCATCCCCCTAATACGGTCTTAAGATTTTTCTCACCACTTTTTCGCAGCTGCGTAATATAATTAAAAATATGAGGCGTTTCGCGTCAAACTGGCCACCCCAATTTCGCACGTTATTCTCATTGAATAAATAAATTAGTAGCATTTTATTTATTTGCAAAATTATCCGCTCTTTCACGTAAAAATATCAACTTTTAATGTATTTTCGTAGTTTGGGAAGCCCCGAAAAGGCCTTTCGAATACGTATTGCACTTTTCCCATTAAGTTCATTTAAAAATTGATATTTTATGTGAGAGAGCGGAAAATTTTCCATCGATAGCACGTAAAGATTTTGCAGATAAACAAGATGTTGCTGATTCATTTATTCAACGAAAATAACGTGCGAAATTGGGCTGGCCAGTTTGACGCTAAACGTCTCATATGACGAATTCTTTGTCAAGCGTGCCACAGTCTTTCGATGTCTCCAAAAATTCTAAAATAATTTGAGTGTGTTGCCTGACGTGAGAAAAATTTTGTGAATTATTTCAGATATTTTTATTGCTGAAATTCAAATACACTTTCCTCTACTTGACTTGGTAAATTGAGCTCAGGGAAGAAAAAAAAGAAATAAAACATCGAAACGTGTGTTTTCACCAATTTGGACAGTTTTTCTCTCATTAAAAATAATTTGGGGATAATCTACATGTGAAACGGGATTTTGTTCTAATTTTTTGGTGTCGAGACTCCTGATGTCGACGAGAAAAAAAAAATCGTTGCGCTACGTTGGTCCAGTTTTAATGATTTTTGTCTCGTAGAGATCTGGAGTCTCCACTCGGAAAAAATTATAACAAAATCCCATTCTACGTGTAGATTATTCTCATTTTTTTTCCAATGAGAAAGAAAACTGACTAAATTAGTAAAGACACACGTTTCGATGTTTTATTTCGCTTAAAAGTGTTCAAATGTGCCGGGAAAAAATCGGAAAAAGTTTGAACAAAAAGCTGAGGAAAGAACAAGAAATTTTTATACTGAACTTTTTTTTTCCCCGAGCTCAATTTATCAAGTCAAGTAGAGGACAGTGTATTTGAATTTAAGGAACCAAAAAATCTGAAATAATTTACAACATTTTTTCTCACGTCAGGCAACGCACTCGAATTATTTCAGAATTTTCGGAGACATTGGAAGACTCAGGTGGCTCACTTGACGAAGAATTCGTCATATAATATGTGAAAGGTAATAATCTATATAAATATAATATTTGTTAAAATTTGTTACCACCTATATACATATACCATATATATTATATTATATATGCAAAGTATATAGTATGATATATATATGAACAAGAACAAATGTGAAATCGCACCGGGCGAAATTATAAGTTCCATGTAACAATTAAGCGAAATATGAGAAAAAACAATATCGTAGAGTCGCAACCCTTTATAAATGTAAATCGTGTAACCTGAATATGTACTGTGTCGAGAAGAGAAACTGGAAGAAGGAAAGAAAAAAAAAATGAAACAAAAAGTCAAGGAAAGAAATGAAAAATGAAAAAAAAAAAAAAAAAAATGAAAAAACGAAAAAAAAATTGAAAAAATTAACGAATATATAAATGAATAACGAAAACAAGAAAAGAAAAAAAAAAAAGAAAATCTGGAGAACTATTTTTGTGTCGATGTCGAAAACAAGTAAAACTACTCAATGTGAGGTATAAACCATATGGTAAATGTCTAAAATTACGCGTGGGTTTGATTTTGCTATTTATATTGCAAAAAATAATTGAATGGGTTTTAGATGATTCTCGATTGTCACAGAGAAAGAGAAAGATAGATAAACCAGGGTACAAATAAGGGTTGAAT
Organism: Macrophya alboannulata; assembly: GCA_949628255.1. Taxonomy (NCBI): domain Eukaryota; kingdom Metazoa; phylum Arthropoda; class Insecta; order Hymenoptera; family Tenthredinidae; genus Macrophya; species Macrophya alboannulata. The sequence goes on along the minus strand of OX451206.1, from coordinate 19,716,198 downwards.
ATGGAAGTAATTGTTTTTTTTTTTTTTTTTTTCTTCTTTTGGAAACTATTATTTTAGAACTTATAAATAGCGAATCAACTCACGGGGGCGAATATAATATTTTTCTTACGTGTCATTGGAGAAAAATTTAATTTCTATCTCTTTAGGAGGCGGACTCACCTTGAATATAGGAACACACTTGACGGACTGGTATGTGCCAATTTTTTTTCTCCAAAAATACCAGTTTCATTACAGAATTAATTTTCCAGTCTTTTGAATCATGTGACTTTCTGACACTGCAAAATCGACTCGAGCAATCAATTTTTTTATGTCAAATTTTCAAATTCACGAACTTTTTTTTTCTTCTTATTTTGGTACTGTCTTTACAATTTTTTTAATAGAAATATTTTTTTTCAAACAACCCATTTTATCACAGAAGTTCACTATATATAATTTTCAAAGTCGAATCAAGTGAAATTTAGAAGCTTTGAGACCTATCGGGTCTGAAAATTATATCCGCGAGTCGAAAAAAAAAGCATTTAATGTGAAGATTTGGATCAATCGTTGATCCGTCAATTTTTGTACCACAAAATTGAAAAAAAAAAAAAGTAAGAAATAAATGGGAAGTTGGAAAATTTGGAAATTTCACAGTAAAATTTGCGGAATCAAAAATTAATGTGAGTCGGAAGACTGGGAAACTAATTTTTTCAATAAAACTGTTATTCAAAAAAAAAAAAAAAATGGACATAAGCCTGTTCTCAACAAATTCCTCTTTTTCTTTTTTGAGGTGTGTCTACTTTCTTGATAACTGCATATATGTATATGTACGGTGATGAAGAGCCTGTATTTGATATAAAAATGAATTTAGTTACTCTTTGGAATTTATACAGTTGAGTTATACGTACCTGCTTAATTAATTTATTTAATTTTTAAAATTTTTTTGTTCTTCGAACACTTAACCTGCGTATAAAGTTTTCGCAGGTTTTGATTTTTGTCTCATACTTAATATGCAGCGATGAATATATGAGTATCTTATTAAAACTGTTTGTACAATCAAAATATAAAAATAATACATATATAGGTTAAATATATATATACATATATACATATATTATTGATTGTTTGATTGATTATGTCAAATGCAAGTTTTTCGATTATAAAATGATGAACTGTATAATTATTATATATATTATTATTATTATTATATATACTATAGTCTATATGTATATGGCGTTTTCCGTTCGAAGTCACCCAGTCTGTCACCCTAACGATTTTAATTTTTGTTTTCATATTTCATTATGAGATAGTTCTCACTTTGAAAACCACTAAAAAAGTGAAACTTTTTTTTTTTTTTTTAAATTATTCAAGCTATCTCAAAAACGCCCTTTTTCTAATTTTTGAAAAAATTCACACAAATTCTATGATCAACAACGATGATTTTAAAAAGCAAAAATCGGGATTACGGTTTTTTCCATCCTTTTTTTTTTAATATTCCAATATTTTCGTTAAATAATTTTGACAGAAATAGAAAGAAATTTGTTCGTATAGGCAATTTACTTTGGAATTTTTTTCAAATGGTACAAAAAATGTGACGTTGGAAAAATTGGAGATCAAAAAAAAATATTCGCAGACAAAAATTTTTCTTTTTCGTTCAAACTATTGATATAAAATATTAGAATCCCTCGTAAGAAAACAGAAAAAAGGGAATCCCACAATCATTTGGGTCTTAAAATCATCATTTCTCATTATACAATTCGTATAAATTTTTTTTTTTTTTTGTTTTGTTTCAAAAAGCAGAAAAATTGCAGTTTCGAGATAGCTTGAATGATAAGGAAAAAAAAATTTAAATCGGCTCGAAAACCATGTATTTCTCGCTTTTTGGTGGTTTCTGAGGTGAAAATTATCATGTAACGGAATATGAAGAAAATGTGAAATGGTCGGGGGTCACAGGCTGGGCGACTTGGCATTAAATACCCCATATATATTATCATGTACCTATAACCTATGGTCTTCATAAAATAATTCTATTGAAAATCAAAAACCTAATCACTATACGCATCTACATAACTCACTTTTAAGCGCACATGTCAATTTTCTAACTACGCACCACGTCGCGTCTCACTTGCCTTATTTTAACGTCTAAAAAATCTAAAATCTAAAAACTAAAAACTAAAATCTAAAATTTTAAATAAAAAATCTAAAGTCTAAAAATCTAAAGTCCATATACTCTAAAGTAATAATACTTACCTGCCTGTCACTGATCGTCATCTTCTATATGCATCGAATGATCGATAAAAAAAAAAAAGAGAATAAACTCGATTATTATCGTGCGAATATCTGCTGAATATATAAATGAGTCTACTATACTATACAATCTTTTTCAAATAAAAATGAAATATGTACGATCTATATCTTGTATTATGAGACGAATAAATGATTATAAATGTACATCCTTATGACAATGATATATATATTTTTATTCGACCAATCCTAGAAATTGCGGTTCAACATCTATTTCGTTCATTCGCCACTTTTACAAAAACCTTGTCGAGACCCAAAGCTGAAAAATGATTCAATAATTTTTTTTATTTTTCTTGTCATAAAATTTCATCATTCAGAAAATTATTTTGTCGATCTTGGCAGTCATAGACGGCAATCGGTTCGAAAAATTGAAATCCAAATCGGCATGGAAGTATATGACGTTGAAAAGAAGTAGGTAAGGAGGTAAAGGAAGTTATGTTTATTTGGATAAGATCGAAAAATGATGACGAATTTTAAGCGTCATTCGGAATGGTTGTCTAAAATTAAGTGGCATATAACAACAACTGATAGCAAGTTCGTTAATTGTTTGAAGACAACTCGCAATTAGTACCCTCAGAGATTATGCCATTCGGTATGATAAGACTGTAATAATAAAACGAATGCTACGTATAAACGTGAAGCACATGATAAGATTACATTTAATCAAGCAGACAAAGCTGGAGATAAAAATGTGAAGTAATATAGGCAGTGCCCGAAATGAAATGTTAAGATACATAGCATTTGCTATTGTCTAAATACGTAGTTCTTTATCTAGCCGGTAAACAAATTCTTCACTTGATTTAATCAGATAATTATTCATGTACTACTGAAACTTCAAGAGGTCCATTTTTTTTTTTTTCAATTATGAATTCTGAAAGAGGCTAGACACGGCGAATATAAGGAAACAAAAAGGAAAAGGACAATAGTACAGTTTGATACAAGTGCGAAAGTGTTGATTTTCTGACGAGTGCGAAGTTTGTCGCTCGAGCGAATTAGCGAGGGTGACAATCACACGAGTCGAGAATCATCTTTCGCACGTGTATCGAACCTTGTTTTTGAACACAACGTGCGGAAGGTTGAATTTTGTGCACGCGAAGCAGAAATAGCCGGAACATTGTAGCCAGTGGATATTTTCGAACATGGTTGACATAACTCTTGAACGGATGATTATTATATAACACTATAACAAACGAAGCGCTAACTGTTATGTCAGTAGTAGCTTATTTCAGTAGTTAATAAGAGGAAATAGCGTTTATACACTAGCGTAGACCATGATTATAGTTTGCGTCACGTGAATCACAATTATTCTACCGCTTATAGTCGGCTGTTGTATTAAATAACGACAGAGCAAATCAGTGGGTGATGCTGGCGTGACGCTGTCAGCCTCCACGACGCAGTTCGCTTGATCAACGCGTGACCGTGAACACATATCGTGAGAGGAAACCTGGAAACAACATATTTGAGGAAAAACTTCTAGTCAGTTTTTATCTCGTCTTATTGTAGTAAAAACTATGTCTGAAAGTACCGAAGATCAGTTGGACGTTTGCCGGAGTTCATTCGAGGAGGAATACCTTCGGGAATACTTGGACCGCGTCGCGGATGTCCTGAGAATTTCAAATCCAAAATACTGCATAAAGCTGGGTTCAAAAACGGGCGACAATTACATTGCTGTTGTTTACCGCGTCTTCATCGAGGGAAATAATAATGGTGTGCCAGTCAAAGTCCAAACGATATTCAAAGTCCCACCGAAAGATGAAACCATGAGGCAAGCGTTGCAAATCGGACATTTCTTTCCGCGCGAACACGTATTCTATACAGAAATCGTGCCAGTTCTGAAAGAGTTTCTTAAGGAGAAGAATAAAAGCTTGGAAAATATTGCGGAGTGCTATTTATCCAGTCCAGACGATCACAAGGAGGTAAGCGATGATCATGCGATTCCACTGCGGTAAAACACTTCAAATTCATCGACATCGTTGTGGTTATTTGATGAGAAAATGGATGTTAGAGGTCTTGAGGTATGAGAGAAATCGGAATCGAACGAAATATCAATATTATAATCCCACACGCACCTGAGCAATAATGTAGAGTGGAATGGAATCGTGTGTGTGCGTATGTGCGTGTATGCGCGTGTCAAATATATGCCGCGAGCCTGTATATGCTGAAATTATTTAGGATTTTCGAAATTTTAAGTCGAAAATCGCTCCTGGTATCAGGAGAACATCTGACCCGAGGAGGTGTGCTAAAATTTTTGGCGGTAAAACCGACAACGTTTTCTGAATCGCCCAGTCCCAATTGAGCGCATTTCCTGCGTGTTCACGTGTGTGTGCGTGTTTCGAGATACTTAACTGCAGTCTCCATCATCTAAATCGAAATGAATGATATGATTATTGCTTTCATGGTCAAGGTCAAAGAAAAGAACTGTTCTCGTGGTGCATGATAATCAGAATTTTTCATGACCATTGTGAACGAGTTCCAGACTTCATTTAGATGTCCAGCGGGACTTCTATGAGATATTTTAGAATTATTTCACTCCTTTCGTCACGAAACAGGACAGAGGACATTCTCGTTCTATAAGTATATGATGGTGTGACTATTTTGTAATAAACACATGTAGTTTTTCAATCCTGCAATCACTACAGAATATGCACGGAAAACCACTTTGTCAAAAGATGCAAAACGAATTTCCATGATTTCATCCTAAAAAAGACTAAAACTATCGTAAATTATCTACGTTTTCTTCATTTACAGGTGATTTGTCTAGAAGATCTGCGGGCGAAGGGATTCGTGATGCGAGACCGCATAAAACAGCTGGATTTCGAACATATTTCCCTGGCCTTGCGTGCCTTGGGCCGGCTGCATGCCCTCAGTTTTGCCCTACGTGATCAAAGGCCGGAATTTTTTGCGAGCAAGATCGCTACGTTGACGGAGACTCTGTGCAGACCAGAAGTTGTTTCTGACGTAGGATTCATCGATTACTTTAACAAGCTCGGAGATCTGGTCGAAACGGTATGTCAATATCCAGTTTTTCACATAAGACAAGCAAACGAGTATAATAAAGGGATTCCTGTGTATTCTAGGCTCTTAGTGAAGAAGATCCAAGGTACACCAAAAGATTCTCTGAGTATATGAAGGACAGCCTTAACAACATGCAAGGGTCCTGTGACGGAACTACGGCTGAACCATACGCCGTGCTGGGTCATGGAGATTTTTGGATGAACAACATGTTGTTCAAATATGATGAGGTGAGCTGAGTAGCAACTGTAATAGATAAGCCAGAAAGTGATATCACTATTTTCTTGGTAGAAAATTGAACCGTATCAAGAACTTCGCCCCTATTACTACTCCAGTTTCTCCTGGTACTCTCCTCGCTTCGGATCAACTGATGCCTCGAATTCCACATCAAAACTATTCACTAATCCAACTCCTTGTTTTATGAACAATTGAGTATCGACAGAATGTCTTAGACGCGAAAATAATCGTCGGAGAAACGTCTCTGAGGCAAAAATTATCAATCCTTGAGACATCCTGTGAAAGCCATCTTCTAATTACTAAATATTATGATTTTTTAGGGTTCCATGGGCCCGAACGACATTTATCTTCTGGACTTTCAGTTGGCCCGTTACGCGTCCCCCGCGGTGGACATTTCATACGTTCTCTTTTGTAACTGCAGTCAGGAGCTGAGGGCGAAGCACTATGACGAGCTGATCAAAATTTACCATGAATCCTTATCAGCATTTCTGTCGGAGCTGGGCTCTGATCCAAAGAAGCTCTTTCCCTACGACGCTTTGGTAGCCCAGTTAGAAAAGTTCAGTATCCACGGTGCCGGAATGGCTGTAATGGTGCTTCCCGCATTCACGAGTCAGGGCGAAGACGTTAGCCGTATTGAATTAGAGCATGATGCCATCATGTCTGCGCTGCAAAAGCGTATTCATAGAGACCATTTCTGGAGAAATACAACCAGAGACACTTTCAAGGATCTCATTGATAGAAATTATATTTGATACTCGTTTATGTCAATGACAAAAGTGATCGCTGCCAAGACCAGTGCAGAAAATAGCCTGGAGGGAAAGAGGGATCTGATAAATAAAGAACTTATTGCGGTTGACCGAAACCGAAACGGCGTATGAGCTACTCTTCGCCTTCTTGGAATTAGGCTAAGAAAAGGGCGTGTGTACACTATACTGCTGGATGAATAATGAAAATTGATTGATAAAACCATAATTTGTGTATTACAGTGGTCCTTCTTTAGGATGTGGACGAATTTTCTTGCGGCTGCTCCCCGAATCGTCTTTAAATGAATCGAAAAGAATCCTTAAAAAATTTTTACTCTTTTACTTGAACCCTAAGCCCTCTCCTAAAGCAGTTGAATTTTTCCATTCAAAATCCATACGCTTCTGCAATAGTTTCAGTATATATTTCATCACGAGGCTATCTCTGCAAACAAATCTGTAATGGTAAGAAATTAATGAGCATCAATGCTAAAATTTGGGAAAACAACAGCGTCAACAGCACTGCAGCTAGGGGAAACTCTGTGTCAGTTGTACGAATTCACGTGTACTATCTTGTAGAGAGCAATTTGAAAAACCTCTTGTAATTTTTGCAAATGGAAATAATCAGTAATTTATTTGCGATATGCATTTTACTGGTTGGGGTATGGACGACACGTGTACAGAATTAGCGTGTATGCCTATTATTACTATTTTATGCGACTCTCAATGTGATTATGTTGGTGCACATGTCCGTTCTTCCCGGTTATCAACTTTTTAGTACATCTACTTCTCTGACTTTGATCACACGATATAAAAATATAAATACGTCAAGATGAGGATTAAGAATTTGTCAATAAACTGCAAGTAAAGAATTTTCAGTTATCGTCAAAACCCACACCCAAAAAATGATTCCATGATCCTTTAGTTAGTATGCTTCAACCCGAGGATTGTTCTGGTGATTTCGGGATCGGTGGACAATCGGACTTCGCCAAAGACCCCGAGAAAGGGCCTTCAGTTCGAATCATTGGTTCTCCGTAGAGTTCTTCCAAATTCGGGAAGCGTCTGGCTACTTCCGCTTCCCAGGACTTAATCTGCAGGCGGAGAAAAATGTTCGAAGCTTGCAAATTTTAATAGTCAAAGAAATTCTACGTACCTAAATATGAACTTCAAAACCATCGCATATTGGATTACCGACGAAGAACAGGTCCCTCAAATTCGGCAACTCTTGGAATTGATTTGGTTTGGTGTACATGTTTTTTTTTCCGTTACCGTTTACCGGAAACAGCCTCAATAATTATCGTAACACGTATGTACAAATTCTTCACCTGTTATTCAACGAAATTTCAATTATTATCGGATTGAAACATCAGTCTGACATTCAAACAGCTGTAGAAAAGTGTCTGATCACTCCGGACGACGATGAATAAATTTTGCAGGTGAAGATATCGTTCTGATAATGATGATTTGCGGCGATGACGAGTTTGATACGATCGATTAATTAGATATGTTTATATCAACAGTCCACAGAGAATCTGATCGTCAAGGAATATACGAGGAACAAAAAAACGGCTGGTTCTTTCCAGCGCATATCTGACAAGTTATTAATGACCTTCGAAATATGATCTACATAGAATAAGGTACGCGCTGTTAAATTCCGAACGAAGGCTTCCTTTTATCATTTCATTAATCTTCAACTTTGAGCATGATAAAACAGTATCAATAAGATATAACAAAGATATCGGAATCACAAAACGATCGGGAATTGACAGCAGACGATCAGTGTGAGACTGCGAAAGCTTAGAACAACTCGAAAATTTCAAGCGCTGCAGAAGGTTCAACGTTTGTGTTAGTTCCGGCGTTGATATCTGGAATAACTTAACTGTGAATTATGTCAGAGATCGAGGGGGCTCAGCAGGATTTTAGTCGGGATTCTTTCGATGAGAAACATCTCCAGGAGTACTTGGAGCATGTAGCGAAAACCTTGGAGATTTCGAGCCCCAAATACTGCATAAAATCGGGTTCGAAAGCGGGAGACAACTATATCGGTATTATTTACCTTGTCTTTCTTGAAGGAGACAAGAACGGAGTGCCAGTTAAAATCCGTACGATATTCAAAGTTCCACCGAAAGATGAAGCCTTGAGACAGATGTTGCAAATCGGACAGTTCTTTCCACGTGAACATGTATTCTACTCCGAAGTTGTGCCAGTTTTTAAGGAGTTACTCATGGAGAAAAATAAAAGCTTGAAAAATATTCCGGAGTGCTATTTATCCAGTCAAGATGATCACAAAGAGGTGAGCAATCATCATATAAATCTACTGCAATGAGACACAAAATTCCTCGATCTGATTTGAGGATCTCACAGGATTAAACTATAAATTTACACTCATGTAGTGAAATTCGGAGCCTTTTTTTGAGAAGCGATTTTAGGAGAAGTGAAGAGTATATATTGGCAATGTTTTTATTGATAAAATTTTCTTAGGTCTTCAGGTATATATAGGCAAAAAAAAAAATTTGAAAATATTACAAAATGGTGGAATTATTAAAATATTCGTAGAAGATGGGGCTACTGGAATAAAGAAGAAAAAAAATCGGTTTTTCGAAAATTTATGAGTGTTAATACCCCCCTTAAGATGTCATTAGGTGAATGTTCAGCGGAGAAGTGACGTGTAGTCCAGTAGAGATACGTCTAAAAATCGGTCCACCTGGAAGTAATTAGGGGAAGCGATTTTTTTTTACAGTGTTAGGGCGAGGGGGGGGGGGGGGGGGGGGTAGTGTGGATCTCGATTTCAGGGAAAATTTTCTGCTTGCGTTCGCCACCATCTTGATTTAAAGGGTTGGTTTTTTGTTTTTCGAATAACTCGCTTATTTTGAACTTCAGAGTTAAAATGGTGAAGACTAAAGTTGTGGAAAATTTATTTCTCCACACGTTTGGTCTGCATCATTTTTACCCTAAGATCGATATTTACAGAGTTGAACTGCAAATCGGGGTAAAAAACTGTTATTTTGCATTATCTCGATTATTATCAAGTGATCGGAAAATTGGTAATAAACAATCAGGTAGGAAATTTTATTTTCTGTAACTTTAGGAATTACCATTTTTATCCTAGGATCGATATTATCAAAGTTAGAATTAAAATAGGGAAGGGATTTTTTTTTTTAGAATTATTCCGTTCATTATCAACTTTATCGTAAGAATGGTGGAGCACAATCAGGTAGGGAATTTTATTTCCTACAACTTCGGTTACTACCATTTTTACCCTAGGATCAATATTCTCAAAGTTAGAATTAAAATAGGGGTGGAATTTTTTGTTGTCTTTGAATTATTTCGTTCATTATCAAGTTTATCGTAAAATTGGTAGGGTACAATCAGGTAGGGAATTCTATTTCCTGCAACTTTGCTCATGACCATTTTTACGCTAAGATCAATATTCTCGAAGTTAGAATTAAAAGAGGGGTGGAATTTTTTTCTTTTTTGAGTTATTTCGTTTATGATCAAGTTTATCGTAAGAATGGTAAGGCACAATCAGGTAGGGAATTACATTTCCTGCAACTTCGGTCATTACCATTTTTACCCTAGGATCAATATTCTCAAAGTCAGAATTAAAATATGGGTGGAATTATTTTTGTTGTTCAATTATTTCGTTTATTATCAAGTTTATCGTGAAAATTGTAAAGGACAATCAGGCAGGGAATTTCATTTCCTGTAACTTCGGTCATTACCATTCTTACCCTAGAATCAATATTCTCAGAGTTAGAATTGAAATAGGGCTGGAATTTTTTTTGTTTTCGAATTATTTCGTTCATTATTGAGTTTATCGTAAAAATGGTAGGGCACAATCAGGTAGGGAATTCTATTTCCTGCAACCTCGGTCATAACCATTTTTACCCTAGGATCAATATTCTCAAAGTTAGAATTAAAATAGGGGTGGAATTTTTTTCTTTTTTGAATTATTTCGTTTATTATCAAGTTTATCGTAAAAATGCTGGTGAACAATCAGTTTAGAAGAACTCATCAGCTGTTCAAATTCACAGCTAGATTCTACTTGCTGAAATGCCGATACAACCAGAGTTGGAGAAATTCAAATCACCCACCTAGTTATTCATTATTATTTTTCTGAGAAACTTAAGAATAAACACAATGAAAAAAAATTCTAAAAAAATGCACTCCTATTCCAATTGTGACTCAAAATATTGATCGTAGGATAGAAATGGTAATAAACGAAGTTGCAGGAAATAAAATTTCCTATCTGAGTGTCCCTTACCATTTTTACGATAAACTTGATAATAAACGAAATAATTCTAAAAAAAAAAAAAAAAAATCCCACCCCTATATGAATTTTCACATTGAGAATATCGTTCCTGGGGTAAAAATGGTAATGACCGAAGTTACAGGAAATAAAATTTTCCACCTGATTGTTCATCACCAATTTTACGATAAACTCGATAATAAACGAGATAATGCAAAATAACAGTTTTGTACCACTATTTCCAGTCTAACTCTGTGAATTTCGATCTTAGGGTAAAAATGCTAATGACCAAACTTGTGGGGAATTGTATTTCCCACGGCCTTGGGCTGTGTCATCTTCACTCTCAAGTTGAAAATAATCGAGTTATTCGAAAAACAAAAAACCAACCCTCTAAATCAAGATGGCGGCGAACGCAATGGGTGGATTTTCCCGAAAATCGAGATTTACACTACCAACCACCCTCCCTCAAGACTGAAAAAAGAAAATTGTTCCCCCCAATTATTTCTAGGTGAAATCCTGTTCCGACTGGACTAGTAACAGAGACGTTAGATTAAGATCGATGCAAATCGTTAATCATCATTCGGAACAATCCGCAGTCGCTTACTGATAACAACGGTGAATTTAAACAGTCAAAACTCAAATCAAGAGTTCCAACCTCAATACAAACAAAAAAGCATATAAATTACCTAAACTGTCTATATTCTGATCTCTTGTTAACAGTCATACTTTTCCGTATGTGAATCATTTTCTGCAGAGTTATATGGTGGAAATTATGTTTAGTGAGATCTTTCACATGATTATTTTTTTATAGTACAATCTGAAACTAAATGTGCAGGTATATTAGTGAACAAGGAAACGAGATCCATCGATATTTTGTCATATAAAAGACTGGAGTTATCATGATAATGTTTCCTTATTATTCAGGTAATTTGTTTAGAAGATTTACGGGCAAAGGGATTCGTGATGCGAGACCGCATAAAGCAACTGGATTTCGAACATATTTCCCTGGCCTTGCGTGCCTTGGGTCGTTTTCATGCGCTGAGTTTCGCCGTGCGCGATCAAAGACCGAAAATTTTTTCGAGCAAGATCACGACATTGAAGGAGACCATGTTCAGACCGGAATTGATATCTAACGCGCACTTTCTTGACAACTTCAACAAGTATGCAGATCTGGTCAAAACGGTAAGTCAATTTTCAATAATTTACACAAGACTGACAAACGTATGTATGATGATAAAGGAATTGGCGTGCATCTTAGGCTCTTGCCGAAGAGGAGGACCCACGGTACATGGAAAGATTCTCTGAGTATATGAAGGATGCCTTAAGCAACGCGGCGTGGTCCTGTGACGGAGCCGCTGCTGAACCATACGCCGTGCTAGGCCACGGAGATTTTTGGACGAACAACATGTTGTTCAAGTACGACGAGGTGAGGTGAACACAATCTAATAACTCAGACAATACTAAAGCTTTCAGTCGGAAAGTCCTTTTCCAATTATATCGATTCCAGAATTTACCAACTTTATCAATCTTTTCGACCATGGTACCATATTCTGGTTTCTCCTGGTACACTTCCGACACCCGATCATCTTTTGCCACAAAATCTATATCGATACTATCCCTTAGTCCCACTCCATCCGTCCCGGACAATCGAGAGTCTCTAGTGTGTCTTGGACAATTTCCTGAGATATCTGTTGAAAGTAGCATTCAAGGGATTAATTACGTTGTTTTTTCAGGACACCTCGGAACTGAAGGACTTGTATATGCTAGACTTTCAGTTGGTCCGTTACGCGTCCCCCGTATTGGACATTTCTTACGTTCTCTTCTGTAACTGCAGTCAGAAGTTGAGAGAGGAGCACTATGACGAGCTGATTAAAATTTACCACGAATCCTTATCAGCTTATCTATCGGAGCTTGGCTCTGATCCAAAGAAGCTCTTTCCCTACGACGCTTTAGTGGCTCAGTTAGAAAAGTTCAGTGTCTACAGTGCCGGAATGGCTATACTGGCACTTCCTGGATTCACGAGTCAGGGCGAAGACGTGAGCCGTGTTAAAACGAACCATGATACCGTCGCTATGTTGCAAAAACGTATTCATAGAGACCATTTCTGGAGGAATACTTTGAGAGACACTTTTAAGGATCTTATCGATAGGAATTATATATAATATATTGGTCGATGTAACGGATGGAAATAATCGCAGCTACGTCCAGTCAAGAATATAGCCTCAAGGGGAAGAGAGATTTGTTAAATGAAGAACTGCAGCTCAAGAAGTAAAGAAATTATTATATTGCGCGACTATAAACCAAAACCGCGTATGGGCCGTTTGTCCCCCTTCTTTGAATTGAACTGAGAATTACGACTTTTTAAATAAAAGACAGGATCAACGTGAGACGTTTACATTTGTTATAGTCATCATCGAAACTCACATCCCAAAAATGATCATCGATAATATTTTAATGACTATGCATCATCCCGAGGTTTGTTCCGGCGATTTTGGTATCGGTAGACAATCGGTCTTTGCCAAAGACCCCGAGGGAGCGTCTTCAGTTCGAATTATCGGTTCACCGTCGAGTTTTTCTAAATTCGGCAAGCGTCTGGCTACTTCAGCTTTCCACGATTCAGTCTACGAACAGAGAAAAATCGTCAAAGTTAGTGAATTTTAATAGTAAAACAAGTTTTGGACACATGAATGTGTATGTATTAGGGTATGTCATTTTGGGGTAACTGTTTTCTTCAACTTACAAACAGGTTGTATAGTTGCAGGAAAGTAAAATAAGAAGCCTGTTGAAATTTGAGATCTTAATATTAATATTAAGAGGTGCCTCATCGCGAATTTCTATTTCCTATTTAAATAACACGGGAAATGTTCTGGTGGCACACTTCAATTTTAATATCTCAAGTACTAATCTACTCAGAATGATTCTGCATAGCTACTTTTGTTCGGAATTGAACGCTCTACAAAAAAGGTCTCCTGATCTTTTTCGATAAATCTAGCTGTTTCCAAGTTGGTTGTTGGCTATCGATGGTAATTAACCAATAACCAACTTGGAAATAGTTACATTTATCGAAAAATAACAGGAGACCTTTTTTGTAGAGCGTTCAATTTCGAACAAAAGTAGCCATGCAGAATCATTCTGAGTAGATTAGTACTTGAGATATAAAAATTGAAGCGTGCCGCTAGATCATTTCCGGTGTTATTTAAATAGGAAATAGAAATTCGCGATGAGGCACCTTTTAATATTAATATTAAGATCTCAAATTTGAACAGGCCTCTTATTTTACCTTCCTGCAAGTATACAACCTGTTTGTAAGTTGAAAAAAAATGTTGCTCCTAAATGACACACCCTAGTATGTATGTACCTCGACACCCTCGCAGATAGGATTACCGACGAATAGTAGGTCTCTCAAATTCGGCAGCTCCTGGAGTTTGTTAAATTCGTTCCATTCGCGTACCAGATTATTAGACATGTACAAAACGTGGAGATTCTTCATGCAGTTTATCCCCTTCATCTTCTCGATACTGTTATAAGAAATCCACAACTCCGTCAGTGTCTCTCCCAGAGGTTCGAGCCCGGAAAATGCTTTGATCAAATTACGACCGATGGAAAGAACTTTCAAATTTTTTAACGCAGATACACCTATAGAATTTGGTAAAATTTACGCAAGATTTGATTTCGGTGTGATATATGGCTACTTTTCTTCTATTTTTTGTTCTATGCCAATTTGGCCAGCAGAGATATTTTCGATTTCTAAGAATCCGCGATAAAATTGGGATTGTAGGTGCCATGGATTCACGTCCCATAATTATAGATTCTAGGTTCGTATAGTTGAAATACTGCATCAAAAAAGAGTCTATGGACCAATATGCCCGCTTTCCGAAATCAGGCCTAATAACTATTATTACATTTACATAAATAAGCTTCTTTACCTGCAATTTTCTCTATCATATTTGTCGACAAAGTTAACTTTTCGCATTTCCCAAGTACGGAAAAAGCGTTGTCCATTTTCTCGATCGGTGGCCACTGAAAACTGAGATTCACTTCTGTGGCTGATGCTGCTTCGAGACCGGATGCCTCCTCCCATCTCCGGATCGCGTCTTTACACGTTGTCGGTTTCCCCACAGACATCTGGATGTATAAAAATGATCCATGAGAAAAGTACACCTTACTTTAAGGGACGATAAAAAAACAAAACACTAACGTAACTAATTATGTAAATATGTGTATAATTCGCATAAGAAAATCTGGGAAACTTGATGATCATTTTTACGTGACTCATAATAAAAACTTACGTTCAATTACCTTGACACTCCTGCAGGCATTACCTTTCCCTTTCCTGAATTTATTTGTCAACTAGAATTTTGTTGAATAATTAATCAAACGATCCTTGAAGTTTTGTCACAATCCTCCGGTTATTTGGCAGGCAGCTACTTCGGCTGTATGGATTTGTTTGGAGTCGCTTTAGTAACGTTGAAACCATGGCTACTCCGGGGGTTGTCGTCGCCTGGTACGACGTGGAAATAGAGAATCACCCTCGGCCTGAGCGCATGTCTAGGCCGTCGACAAGTATCGAAATCAAACGTTTGTCTGTTATATTGAGAAAGTAAGAAAAGTTTTGAAAATTTTATAAAAAAATAACTTCAACTTTACTTTTTCCGTTATAGATCTGTCACGCTGTGAAGCGTAATGCTAGAACTCTCTTTTTTCTAAATTGTGTTCGATTAGCGTGATACGAAACGTTAAACGACGAAAGATCGAAGGCTGTCATTATTTTATCGAATTCTTAATGGAAAAAAACTTAGTTTGTGTACAAAAACACCTTATGATGTCTTACATTTTATAACCGCTTTGACCTATTTACCCGAGTTATGACCCATGATAAGAACCCAAGTACAGGCCAATCAGAACATAGGCGGGTTCTGGACTAACAAATTTGACCTAGATTGGTCCAGAACACGTCTTGGTCATCTGCTAGGTATAACAGCTCCTAAAATATATGACCACATATGAATCACCTTGAGCATAACGCAACATTGAGAGTTGACAGAGATGCTTAGTGTAAGATCGTGAACGCTTGAAACAACTCGAAGATCTAGCTCGTTGCAGAACATTTCACGCCTGTATTAAATTCGGCGTTATTATCCGGAATGATAGTACCGTAAATCATGTCAGAGATAGCGGAGGATCAGCAGGATTCTTTTCGGAATTCCTTCGAGGAGGAACATCTCCAGGAGTATTTGGAGCATGTGGCAAGAACCTTGGAGATTTCGAATGCCAAGTACCGCATAAAGCTGAGTTCAAAAGCGGGCGATAACTACGTTGCCGTTGTTTACCGCATCTTCATCGAGGGTGATAAAAATGGTATGCCAGTTAACGTCCAAACGATATTCAAGGTCCCACCGAAGGATGAAACCATGAGGCGAGTGTTGCGAATCGGACATTTCTTTCCGCGCGAACATGTATTTTACTCCGAAATTGTACCAGTTTTCAAAGAGTTTCTCAAGGAGAAAAATCAAAGCTTGGAAAATATTGCGGAGTGCTATTTATCCTCTTCAGATGATCACAAGGAGGTAAGAGCGATGACAATGCGATTCCACTGCAGTAAAACACTTCAAATTCATCAACATCGTTGTGGTTATTTGATGAGAAAATGGATGTTAGAGGTCTTGCAGAGGTATGGGAGAAATCGGAATCGAACGAAATATCAATATTATAATCCCACACGCACCTGAGCAATAATGTAGAGTGGAATGGAATCGTGTGTGTGCGAATGTGCGTGTATGCGCGTGTCAAATATATGCCGCGAGCCTGTATATGCTGAAATTATTTAGGATTTTCGAAATTTTAGGTCGAAAATCGCTCCTGGAATCAGGAGAACATCTGACCCGAGGAGGTGTGCTGAAATTTTTGGCGGTAAAAACCGACAGCGTTTACTAACTGACCCAGTCCCACTCGAGCGCCTTTCCTGCGTGTGTGCGTGTGTTTTTCGAGATACTTAACTGTAGTCTCCGAAGTGAATGATATGAATATTGCTTTCATGGTCAAGGTCGAAGAAAAGAACTGTTCTACTCATGGTGTATCATAATCTGAATTTTTCATGACCATTGTGAACGAGTTCCAGACTTCATTTAGATGTCCAGCGGGACTTCTATGAGATATTTCAAAATTATTTCAGTCTTTTCATCACGAAACAGGACGAAGGACATTCTCGTTATACATATAAGTTGATGGTGGTGTGACTATTTTGTAATAAACACATGTAGTTTTTCAATCTTGCAATCACTATAGAATATGTACGGAAAACCACCTTGTCAAAAGATACGAATGGAATTTTCATGATTTCATCCTAAAAAAGACTAATACTATCGTAAATCACCTACGTTTTCTTCATTTACAGGTGATTTGTCTAGAAGATCTGCGGGCGAAGGGATTTGTGATGCGAGACCGTATAAAGCAGCTGGATTTCGCACATATTTCCCTGGCCTTGCGAGCCTTAGGACGATTGCATGCTCTCAGTTTTGCCCTGCGAGATCAAAGGCCGGATATCTTCATCAGCAAGATCACCACGTTGACAGAGGTTATGTGCGGACCAGAGTTATATCCTAAAGTGGGCTTAATCACTTACTTTAGCGATTTCGGAGATTTAGTCAAAACGGTATGTCGATACCCAATACTTCACATAAGACAGGCAAACCGGCTAAATAAAGGAATTGGAGTGTATCCTACAGGCTCTTGCCGACGAAGACCCAATGTACACGGGAAGATTCTCAGAGTATATGAAGAACGGCTCGAAGAGCATGAAATGGTCCTGTGACGGCACCATTGCTGAACCATACGCCGTGCTGTGTCACGGAGATTTTTGGATGAACAACATGTTGTTCAAATACGACCAGGTGAGCCACCTATTTGCCCACCGTACGATAATTCGGATTCTCCTGGTCTCTTCCCATACACCTAATTATTTTGTGCCTCAAAATCCCCATCGAAACTAATTTATCCGTCCCAATTGCAATTGACTGTCAAAAGAGTGTCTTGGATGCAAAAAAGTAGTCGTCAAACAGACGTTCCCAAGGTGACAGTCATAATTGCTCAAGACATCTTGAAGAGTAGTATTCAAGTGACTAATTTTGATGACTTTTCAGGACTCCTCGGCACCGAAGGACCTCTATCTTCTGGACTTTCAGTTAGCGTGTTACGCGTCTCCCGCAGTGGACATTTCATACGTTCTCTTCTGTAACTGCAGTCAGGAGGTGAGGGAGAAGCACTATGATGAGCTGATCGAGATCTACCATGAATCTTTGTCGGCTTATCTATCGGAGCTTGGCTCTGATCCAAAGAAGCTCTTTCCCTACGAGGCGTTAGTGGCCCAGTTAGAAAAGTTCAGTATCTACGGTGCTGGAATGGCTATACTGGTACTTCCCTCATTAACGAGTCAGGGCAAAGACGTTATTCGTGTTGACTTAGAGCATGATGCCATGCCTGCGATGCGAAAGCGCATTCATAGAGACCATTTCTGGAGAAACACTACCAGAGACACTTTCAAGGATCTTATTGATAGGAATTATATTTAATATTCGTTGATGTAACGGATGAATAGCACCTTGGCTATAACCGCTAAAGAATGTAGCCTCACAGGAAGGAAGGATTTGTTGAATGAACATTTCTCCCGAGTTAAATGTCCTCTTCGGTTTCTATCAACGGTTTGGAATACCGTTGATAGTGATTATAAATTCTTTGATGCAACTGATTCTATCGACCAAATGGTCAAATCAACAAATCTTTGCTCTCGGAACATGTACTACGTATACTGTGAAGTTTTCTTTGAATACATGACTTGTTAGTCCTTTCAAACAAACTGACAAACAAATAATAATATTTTTCGGAAGCAGTTCCTCTCTTTTTCTCCAGTTTAGAATTTTTCTACAGGTCTATACTTCATTTCTTTCTTTTTTTTTCATTTTTAATGAGGTAGGAAGGTAATGTTTAATTAATTCAATATCGAAGTGGAAATAATGTCTGAGAGTACGGAAGATCAGCTGGATGTTAGCCGGAGTTCATTTGAGGAGGAATACCTGCAGGAATACTTGGACGACCCCTCGGAAGATAAAGCCATAAGGATAATGATGCAAATCGAACATTTCTTTCCACGTGAACATTTATTCTACACCGAAATCGCACCAGTTTTCGAGGAGTTTCTTAAGGAGAAGAATAAAACCTTGCGAAGTGCTATTTATCCAGCCGCAATGATCACAAGGAGGTCAGCAATGATCATGTGATTCGACTGCAGTTCCAATCACTTCAAATATTCCTTAAAATCGTTGCATTAATTTGGTAAAGAGACAGAGTCGACCGGTTTTTAGCCATGGAAATCAGAACAAATACTCATTCATAACGTTGATAATCACAGCATGCTATTTATATCTGTGATAGCGTAACAAGTAATAGGCCCGTGTTCTGCAATCTCCTGCACTCCAAATCGCTATCAGCAATAAGATTTACCACATGTTATACATTTGAAGGATTCTTTGTCAAATATTTATACAGACAAATTATTTTAGAATATTTGGTGACATCGAGAAACTCAGGTGGCTCACTTGACAAAGAATCCTCTATATGAGGGATTCTTTCTTACTATTCTTAACATTTTCGGAGTACCTAATACTTTTTACCTAAAAAACCGTCGTCGCGAATTCAAAGCTAATTTTTTTCACGAAGCTTCGACATCATCTGGAAGATGCCGATTTTTTTTTTTTGGGATGAAGAATTTGAAAAGTAGGAGACAGAGTCTAGGGATACCTGAGTGTAATCTGTACCATCATGATCACAAGATATTTACGTAAGACAAGCATTGGATCAAACGCATATAATGATCAAGGCCGTTACGCAATTTTAATAGCATGACTGTTGATCTCGTGTTTTGCGGACGGTTGATTGCTGTCCTTGGCTTCGATACTATTATTTTACGAGTCACGTTCACGATTATGTAAGAGAGGCAGGCGATCATGGCCTGCAAAACAGATCTAAGAGAGATTCCACAAATTGATTCTAATTAACTTCTTTTACCAGCCTCGTCAACATCTTTACCTTGTTCTATAGCATCTCCAAGGTTGATAAGAATTTGAGAGAAAGCTATCACGCTGTCTTGATGTTCCCAAGGCAAATGGTGCACATCATTGATTCGTGACACTTTTTGAAACATGACAATTTCCGATCCTGCACGCACTGAATATATGTTCAGAAAATCACTTACAGACGGATTGGAAATGTAGTTTTATTGGTTTCATCGGAATAAAGAGTGAAAGTATCAGGGGTAGTGTTTCTCTTTTTTCCAGATGATTCTTTTGGAAGATCTGCGGATGAAGGGATTCGTGATACGAGACCGTATAAAGCAGCTGGATTTTGCACATTGATTTTGTAGAAAATACATGTATTTTGCACTGCAAACTTTCAGACGCTTTGAGGCACGTGTCAACATTAATATTAAGGGCTCAAACCTTACAAGCTTTTTTTTAAATATACTTGGAAGGATTCTTGGGGGCGTCTGTATCAAATTTCGAAAATACCCAAAATAAGAACCACTCTAATCTGTGAATGATCCAAGCGAAACCTTTACATCGAGAGAAGAGTATAGTTTAGGCTCTTATACTTGGTATAGTGATTTTGCATGATCCGGCACTATGAGTGTGAAAGTCATACTCATAGAAAAAGATACTACACAAATGTTATGATGTAGGACACGTGTAAGTACGATCGTGTCTTATATAAGTATGACTCATACACTTATAGTGCGGAATAGTGCAAAATTACTATACCAAGTACAGTGAAACTTCGATTAACCCATCAGGGTCAAGACCGGGACCGTGACGGTTAATTGCATATACGGATAACAGAAAACCTTGAACAACAATTCCCACCTCCATTCATTACACAAGGACGAATGATAAAAACCGCAAGTTAACAAACTGGATATAGACTGTACAGTGTAATTCATTTTACAGAAACAAACATTATACAATATAGAGTTCGGTATGTATGTATGTATGGGCCAATAGTAGTTTCACTGTAGCTTCTGAGTTATCTATGAGAGTATCTATTCGTTGCAGTTCATATCTTCTCAGCCCTGATGAAAATTTCTACTCCTAAAGATTTCTACGAATTTTTAGCGAAATTGAAACATTTCATATAGTTTTTCATTAAAAGTTGTAGATTTTCGTTGTTTTCATGAAAACTTGTAAATTTTCATAGTTTAACTGAAAAAAATTGCAGATCTTAGTATAGTTATTTCGAAAATTTTGTTTGTTTTCCTGAATCAGACTAAAAAAAAAGCTACAATTTCTTATGAAAAACTACAAAAAGTTCAAAAATTCCTTGAAAATTCGTAGAAGCTCGTAGAATTGTTCCAATTTCCACAAAAATTCGTAAAAATTCCTAGAATTATTTTCACCCGGGAACAACAAAATTCTATCCCAGACCGTTGACTTCGGCGATAGAATAACAACAAAACAGATCAATTTCAATGTGCAAAGAAAGGATGAGCGCGAATGTAGGTTCATTTGGGCTCAGCTGTTGGATAGCCAACATTTATAATTTTGCTTGATGGTAGATTGAAATCATTTCAAAAACGATTCTTCATATTTCTGATCTTGATCTAACTTATTGGATATGTCGGAGTCTGGTTATGCAATATGACTTCGCTAGGTCAACATTTCTTTATTATGAGACGTAGTGGATTAAAATTTCTAAATTTTCTTGATCCGAATCAGTGCAGTGAGATCAATACGCAGTGTGTCTTTCTCATAGTGAGTTATCTGGTTCATTAGCTATTCAACACATGCAAATGTTATTCACCAGCTGTGGACACACAATTGCTGTTACGTGATTCCATTCGATCATACGAATTAACATCGATATTATTAGTCATACAAAATATATGTGAATACTGTTCACAGAAATATGCATCATCATCGCTGCACGAGGACTGCGACGATTAGGTGCACACATACGCGGATTCAAACCGCCGACGCGTTAACCGATCAATTTATAATAGAAAACGACGCCTCTCCCCTTCCTCGGTCCATCAAAGTTTCGCATCGCGGGAAGTAGAACCATGTTAAAGTTAGTGGGGTGGCCGAAGTGGCACAGAATACCGCGATAAGTCGTTCGACGATTGTTCACGCGACTCTCCTAGCCTCAACATCGCGGTTTACCTGATCAGCGCGTGTTTGGAGCGAACAATTATTGTTAGAGGAACTCGGTCCAGTATCAACATCTTTGATACAAAGCTCCTCATCGGTTTTTCATATCTTGTGTTATTGAAGTGAAAATAAATATGTCTGAGTGTCCGGAAGATCAGTCGGACGTTTGCCGGAGTTCATTCGATGAGGAATACCTTCAGGAATACTTGGACCGCGTAGCGGAGGTCTTAGAGATTTCAAGTCCAAAATACTGCATAAAGTCGGGTTCGAAAACGGGCGACAACTACGTTGCCGTTGTTTACCGCATCTCAATTGAGGGAGATAAGAATGGTGTGCCGGTCAAAATTGAAACGATATTGAAAGTCCCACCGAAGGATGAAACCATGAGGCTAATGATGCGAATCAAACATTTTTTTCCACGTGAACATTTATTCTACACCGAAATCGTACCGATTTTCAAGGAGTTCCTTAATACGAAGCATAAATGCTTGGAAAGTATTCCAGAGTGCTATTTATCCAGACCAGACGATCACAAAGAGGTGAGTAATGATCAGCCGATTCTACTACAGAGAAACGCTTCAAATTTCTTGAAATAGTTGCATTAATTTGGTCAGAATATTCAGGCTCGAGGTTTTGCCACATGATAGGAATCGAAATTGGATTTACCTGTTATTCCTCGTCCGAGGCGTTGATATGACAATATGATACTCATCTGTGCATAAATAGTATGTAACTCATAACAGTGTTCACAGATATACCTAACTTCAACCTGCATCATTGTGACCACAGAAAATGTGTGTCATATGTGTGTCAGAACTAGCCATGGCCATTACGCGTAACTTGAGTGAATGATGTAATTATACATGGATCTCGTATTCGAGGTCAACGGGTTCTAAGATTCTGAGCATTTGGTCAGTTCACAAAATTTGTTAATAAATATTCTATTGATGTATTGTGTCTTCGTTCGGCGGCTATAACAAATTTGTTATTCAAGAATGTTCGGACAAAGCACTTTTTTTTTTTTCATCGAACGTCTGATTGCTGTCGATGTTGGTATTTCTTGGCATTTAAGCTATTATTAAGATCGTGTTATGAGCCATGCAAGCAATCAAATCGTCATTGAAAACTGTGGAATATTACGTGAATTGCTAGTTATACCGTGCTAATTGATGCCGTGAGCGTTATGTAAGAAGCTATTAGAAGAATGAATTTTTAAACGCCAGCTGTTACCTCTCGCAAAATTCTTGAACACGTCTCGACCTTATTTTATGGCATCTTTGATATTGATTCAAGCTAAAATTGAAGCTGTCACAATATTAAGACGTTCCCAAGGCCGCCTAAGATACGATGATCTGAATCTTATCATGCCGGTTGTAAAGGAAGTCTAAACTTCATTTAGAAGTCCTGAAGACTTTAGCAAGATGCACATAAGTTTCACTGGATATTTCTTCCAGCCTGTGATATGGAGTAAAAGAGACTAAAAGCCTCATTAACAATTGTGCTTCTTTATTCTTTAGGTGATTTGTTTGGAAGACCTACGGACCAAGGGCTTCGTGATGCGAGACCGTATAAAGCAGTTGGATTACGCACATATTTCCCTAGCCTTGCGTACCTTGGGTCGTCTGCACGCTTTGAGTTTTGCCCTGCGCGATCAGAGGCCGGAAATTTTTGCGAACCGGATCACCACGTTGCCGGAGACCTTCTACACAACGGAAGTAATTTCTAGTCCGAGTTTCATTGATCGTTTTGAAAAGTTTGGAGATTTCGTCAAAACGGTAAGTCGACACCTAATGATTCACATGTAAGACAGGCAGACTAGTATACTGTAGAAATTTGTGTACATATTATATAGGCTCTTGCTGAGGAGGACCCAAGGTACACGGAAAGATTCTCTGAGTTTATGAAGAACATCTTAAGCAATATGTCATGGGCCTGTGACGGAACTGCTGCCGAACCTTACGCCGTGCTATGTCACGGAGATTTTTGGATGAACAACATGTTGTTCAAGTACGATGAGGTGAGCTGAGAAACAAATAATAACTCGGGACCTCAGGTAGAAAACCGAGGTATTTACTTCATCAAAAACTTTCCCCATCTCACCACTTCCGTTTCTCCTGAAACTTTTATTGCTCCCGATCATTTTATGCCTCGAATTCCAAATGAAAGCCATTCCCCAATCCAACTCCTTGCTCTCTAAACAATTGAGTATCGACAGTATGTCTTGAATTCTAGAAAATGATCGTCGAAAAGGCATTTCTAAGTCGAGAATCATCATTGCTTGAGACATCTTGTGAAAGTTATCTTCAAATGACCAAATATTACGATTTTTCAGGGCTCCACGGATCCGAAGGACATTTATCTTCTGGACTTTCAGATAGCTCGTTACGCGTCCCCCGCGGTGGATATTTCTTACGTTCTTTTCTGTAACTGCAGTCAGGAGGTGAGGGAGAAGCACTATGACGAGCTGATCAATATTTACCACGAATCTTTATCAGCTTATCTGTCGGAGCTGGGCTCTGACCCGAAGAAGCTCTTTCCTTACGACGCTTTGGTAGCACAGTTAGAAAAGTTCAGTATCACCGGTGCCGGAATGGCAATACTAGTACTTCCAGTTTTCACGAGTCAGGGTGCAGACGATTTACCATACGAACCTGACCAAAGTGACATACCTGCTCGGCAAGAACGTCTTCACAGAGACCACTTCTGGAGGAACACTACGAGAGACACTTTCAAAGATCTTATTGACAGGAATTATATTTAACATAGATAATGTAAGGGATCTGTTGGACGAAAAGTTACACGAGATCAAGCCTAATTGAATCGATTGAATGAAAGTCAATGTGCAGAAATAGTGATATGGACTACAATTGATGGAAGTGAGATATACTCGGATGTAACCGATCTTCTCGATCAAGTGAATCAATCAACAAATCTTTTCTCTTCGTGCGTGTACGTGTGCTCGACTGAAATCGATTCGTAGTTGTAAGAGCGAAGTAATATACTGACTCGTTTTTTAGAAATTACAGATATGTTCACATTATAGTGTTACAGATAAAAATACCTTCAATACACGTTATGTCTGTTCCATCGATGGCAATTTATAGTTCCAAATTGTATTCCACGAAAATCTAAGCAGAATCAATTTCTAAATTGAGTTTTCAGGCTAATGCGATAATTTTGAATATTACTAACAAATCAAGTGTGATTTTCTTTGGACAAATACGTTTTCTTCAATGGTAACACCTCGTGATTTCAAATGTATATTCATAATTAGTACTATATGAGACCACGAGTCAATATTATCGTCAATATGTAAAAAATAACTGGAAATGAATAAAATAAATATTAAATACGGAGCGCAATAAGGTTCCTGATTTTTGTCAGGTATCTGATCAGCTTCGTTCATCCGTTAATGATCCACTGAAAAACTTTAGCGAAATTTTAAAATGCTGATAAAACGAAGTAAGTATTATTCATTCAGTGGTGCGTATAGTACCTTTGTTGTCAACGACGAGACCTCAAGAAAGCATCTTCATTAGTTTGTAAGTTATGAATAATTGTTTCGATTTATTATTTTTCTCCCAACCACAAGGAAATTTCTGTGTGTGGTGTGAAATATTGCACGAGGGGCCAATCAAAATTATACCGATATTTGTCACTAATATATAGTATATTTCGATGATTTTCACATTTTTCAAATTTCCCTGTGGCTGGAAAAAATAATAAATGGAAATAATTCAAAAACCCATGTTATCCAAATGGGAAAAAGTTCGTACTTACAGGCACCACTTCTCTTTGAGATAGAGGGCTACAAGTGAACTCACACTTTTGTCTATTTATTTGGGATCGTACCAGGGGGTGCATAAAAATGAAGGGTTGGTCTAGTGTCTATTTGCCGCAGTCTTCGTAATAGAAAAATTCTATCCCGGACCGTTGACTTTGGCAAAAGAATAACAGCAAAAATAGCAAAATACATAGATCGATTCTAATGCGCAAAGACAGGATTTAAACTCGAAACTGAAAAGTGAAAACTCAGAAATTTTTAAGCCATATTTATTGAGGGAATGTAAATCTTCTAAACCTCTTAAAATTTTAGGACCCAACATGGAGGGCTTAGAAAGAGAAGATCTGTTTTATTTGAAAGAAGATACCTCATATAAATGCTTAAAGATGCTTGTTCCACCGAAAAACCGCGAGGAGAGATCCTTTTCTTCATACGAGAAATCAGTTGGTCGTGAGATGTCGAACAGAAAAGATCGAATACGTGGATCACAGACATCAGAGAATTTGAATATTCTGTAGTTATACTCAAAGTGTTTGATGAGATTGTGAATTAAACGAATGCAAATTTCCCATCCAATTATGTCATATCTGAAAATTTTTAGATTCCAGGATTTTCATATATCCCGGACGGTTAGTCCCGGAAAGGGATGACCAAATAGTTTTCTATTTCTTATGGAGTTCTCTGGAACTCTGAATTTCTTCAGATTTTCAGACGCAAAATATTGAGATTCCAGACCTCGACTCTCATTTGCAAACTCAAATTATTTCCATCGATAATCGAGTACAGTAATGTTCAATATATTGTTCAATAAAAACTATTTTTTCCTGAACCAAAACTAGACCTAGTTTTCACTCTCGCAAATGGAAGAAAAAAAAACTGTAAATGCGTCTGGTTCATACGTGTGAAACTTTATTTTATTAATTTCGACTGGACGTCAGATTCATATACCAAGCAGTAATTTAGACTGCCTCCATTCAACAGGAAGGCTCATACTAGGTCGTAGAAATGCGAATTAATTTCCAGTTCGTCTTTCGATTCTTATTTTTATTGGATCAGCTGGTTTCAGTAAGATTTCCACCGTCAATCTAATATCCTTCACCGGTACTGCATTGTCCTTTTTTAAGACATATCTTCGCAGAACTGTACCCAGCAGCGTCTTGATTGCCATCAGAGCATAATTGTAGCCTGGAATCGAAAAGAACTTCAGAGTTTATTGATCGGTGATGTTTCGATAATGAATTTGATGAATTTGTCCATAGTCATTGACATTTTCCTAAATCTGTTTCCATCTATTTCAACACAGAACTGATTCAACAGAAAGAATTTGAAATCCCTGTTCAAGGCCTCACCTATGCAATTTCTCGGTCCATTACTGAATGCCATGTACGCGTAAGGGTGTCGTTTGGCAATTTCTTCTGGCAAGAATCTGTCTGGATCAAACTTTAGCGGGTCTGGCCAGTATTTTTTGTTTCTATGAAGTAAAATGATACCGAGAGCGACTGTACTCCCTTTTGGAAGAGTTTGTTCACCTATATCATGAATAATAATGAATAGATGCATCAGTTAACTGGGTAAGGGTTCAAATAGTATTTCAGGAGCAAAACTGAATGATTATGTGGACTTGTAATTGCTACAAGAATTAGTAACTCTGTTTCCCCGCGCCAGTACAAATTGATAGAAAATAATGTATCATTTTGAGACCTCCATACCTATTTCCAAATCGTCCACCACCTCGCGGACAATGAAAGGAGCAGCAGGGAAAAGACGAAGGGTTTCTTTGATAACACGTTCCAGATATTGCATCCGCGGTAGATCTTTCGGTCTGACAGGACGCTCTTTGATATCATCTTCTCCATAAATTTCGAAAAGTTCCTGATACACCTTTTCCTATGAAAATATTGATTGCAAACGAAGTAACCATCTCTGCAACAAAGCTGCAGGAGTATCGAACGAGAATCACGTCATACCTGTACATCTGGATGAGATGCAAGCATCAACATCACGTACGAACTCGTGACAGCACTCGTGTCATTTCCCTGTAACGAGATTTGATAAATCCGATTATCGGCCTGATGATACATAGATCGATATAAAACGCATATACGAGATACTTACAGCCACAGTCATCGTATCGACTTCTTCGCGGAGTTCTTCATCCGACAAACTGGCGCCGTCGTTGGATAGCGTCATGAGACGATCTAAAAATCCTTTTCTTTGAGGGGTCGTTCTGCCTGAACAAATGAATTCTCGCTTAATGTCATATGAGACCGTTGGCAATGGATTTTCTCGTGAGATCGGTCGATGAAACGTAATTTTCAATGAATACAACACAGTTATGCAATCACTTACACGCATGATCGTCATCATCGGCTATGACTGGTTTACTGTGGCGTTCGAGAAGCTGCTTTTTCTTCAGTTTTATAACCTGGAGTAACACATCGAACTTTGGTAACAAGCAAGAGAAATATATTTCCATACTCACGTTGGCAGTAAATTCGTGCAAGTACTTGATGTACTCATTCTGGCTTCTGCCGATTTGCGTATGATGGAAAATGAAATCTGGGTACAGCCAGGGACTGACAATTCGTTTGCATATGCCAGCGAGGACCCTGAAATGTGACAATGAATTATAAGATGCAGAGAAACTTGAGTATTCAAATTTTCTTACTCTTGTGCTGCCTCCACGTAGTAACAATTTCTTTCCGTCTGTGATCCCATCTTGACACCCATGCCAGTTTCTAAAGCAACCAATTATAGCGATTCAATGGTTACAAAAAATCATGAATCTCTAAAAAGTAGTACCTATTTCGAAAATAGCGGACGTACCGCAGATCATGTCCAAGGTGCACCTGGATATCAAGTTAAATACTTCGAATTCCAGGCCGCCCAAATTCGGTTCCATTTGCTCGATCAATATCTTCGTTTGGGTGGCAAATACTTCAACGAAGGAGTCCAAGATCATCCTATTAAATGTAGGCTGGATCAGCTTTCGATGCACTTTCCATTTTGGCACTGCAATTCAATTATTTTGTTTCACACGCCGGATGAAATTTGGCATTATCACTGATTGTCCAAACGCATTCAGTCTCCATAGCCTCGGTTTGTAGCTGAAGTTGTAAATTCTCGAATTTGTAAAAAGGAACGCTCACTTACCAGGAGCTGTCACAATTCCCGTGCCTAACCAGGATCGGCTATAATCAGCAAGCAAGTTGCTTTTGCCGAGGGTCTTTGGATTGATACATATCGTCTGGAATTGATACATATATTTGAATTGACATTAACATATTTTCACATCGATGTCCCCCATGTCCAGTTTGGCCTCACCTTAATTTGTTCAGGATCACTAGTGAGAAGAACTAAAATTGGACCAAACCACAGTCGTAAGGGCGATGGATAAGAGTCGTTCAGGTTGTAAGCCCTACTCAAAAGTTCTGAAATTTAATACAATATGAAACTGAGCGACATTCTTCGCGACCTCAAAATAGGTAATAACTTACGCTCGCTATTCCCCATCAGCAGATGTCCATTGCCAATGAATGGCAGAGGTGACGGACCTTCAAATTTTGAAGCCATTTTATAGAGACGTCACCTTCTCCAGTGCCACATCGTAATATGATATATTCCATAGCACAGTGCAGCAGTGATAACAAAAAAGGCGACTGTGAGGGACATTTTGTAACTTCTCATTGGTCCCCAGAAAGTGAAGGACAATATTTGGCATTAATAAAAAATTTTTGTACTATTAGTAGATGAAATGAAAAATAAGGTTTGTCTTACTTTCAAAAAAATGAATTTTTCATGCACGATTCTGAAGCACTGAATAGCGGTCTTTGCCGAACGACTGAGTCCGCTGCCACCCGTCCTATTCTATTTGTACTGTATTCACCTCCTCATTTGAATAAATACTTCATATCTCAAATCCAAGGTAATTCTAATGAATGCGAAAATTATTAGTATATATATAAACCTGTTCATCTCGATGTCATGATGATTTTAAATCCGTGTCTATAGAGCCTGAGGGAACGGGCTCACTTATATACGTACTTTAGAACTCCCAAATTCATCGCACACTATAACAAATACAACCTGTCTTACTACAAAATTTCGAGGTGTGGGTCGCTTACCGATTTAAAAAATCTGCCAGAAAATTTCCGGCAAATAATTACGCCGTAAATTTTGCCGTTTGAATTTATTCGAAATTTATTCTTTCATGGAGATAGTGTACATCTGATGTTGTTTGAAGATACAGGAATACAAGTTGCCATATATCAAAATTTTTTACTACACTCATTCGCCGTGACTTCTTATGCTGAGATAAAATTCCGCGAGTTACCTATGAACATTTCGCACCTATCAAGTTGTTGCGAACGCTGATTAGATATTTCTTAACATCAAAAATATCGCCTCTAAGTCGTCGCTCTCCTGTGCGACGTTATTACTTTGGTTATGCCTCGTTATACCTTCATTAATGGACGGGAGGATCTCATGGTAAAAAGCTTATTACAAATGCAATAACGATTTCACGATTGGGTATCTTTTTTATTACATTTTTTTCAAATGACGACGGCAGGTTACAGAAGAATTATTTGCAGTTATGGTCTACCACCAACTATTGCAGAGTTGAAAGTCCATTTGGTCAATCACGAGAATCGCCAAATGGATATAGTCGACGGAAACTCGGTAAGTCTTTCACAGAAAATTTTCCAGTTGAGAATTTGATCAGTTTGATTCCGTTTTTTTTTTTTTTTACGTATTAGATCTTCAACTCATCAGTTAGCAGACTTACGTTAACCATCAAACGATGTCACCCTGGAACAAAATTCTATCAACCCGATTGTTGGCCTAGAAATAAATCGATACAGTGTACGTATATAAAATATTTATAGTAGCAACCATCGTATCAACTTCTTCGCGGAGTTCTTCATCCGACAAACTGGCGCCGTCGTTGGAAAGCGTCATGAGATGATCTAAAAATCCTTTTCTTCCAGAGGTCGATTCACCTGGAGGACTGAATTCTTGTTTAAAATCATAAGCGACCGGTGGCAATGAATTTCTTAGCAAGATCGATCGAACAAAATTTTCAATTAAGACAACGCAGTAATACAATAACCACTTAAATGCAAAATCTCCATCATCTGTTGTACTTGGTTGACTGTGGCGTTCGAGGAGCTACTTTTTCTTCAGTTTTAGTACCCAGAGTAACTACAAGAACCTTTGCTAACTTTATGTATCTCTTTTGGCTTCTACCGATTTGAATACATCTCTTCTTATGCAGCCCTCTACCTTTCTGAATTTTTTCCCATTCTTAGCTCGCAAACGGTTGAGATTTCGGATCCCGAATCTCAAAGTGGTGACTGATGAAAAGCCACCACCTAGTCGATGATCTTTAAGTCAACCATATCTTTTTCCTGTGAAATTAAACTGCTTCACTTTTCTGTGAGATTCTAAGAAGTCTTCCCTCGCGAAACCGCGAGCAGAGATCCTTTTCCTCATACACAAAGTCAGCTGGTCATGAGATATGTTAAAGAGGAAAGATCGATCCATGTGAATGACAGACATCAGAGAATCTGAATATTCTGTTAAACTCGGAGTGTTTGGTAAAGTTGTATATTGAACAAGTATAAATTCCCTACTCGATGGAATCGGGATTACTTGACGAATATTGTAAATTGAAAGTGAACTGTACGATAACTCATTTCACCTAAGCATTTATTTGGAAAGTCAGATTCAAGGATTTTTATGACCTGAACGGAAAGTCTTGGAAAGAAATGACTCGGTGGTTTTCTATTTTCTATAACGTCCTCTACAGCTGTGAATTTTTCCAGATTTTTAGCTCGCTATAAATTGGGATCTCGGATCCCGTTTTTATGAAAAATTATCAAGTTTTTGAATTTCATAAGAATTCGTATAGAAGTGAAAATTCGTAAGAATTCGTCTCGTAGTGAAAATTTTCACCAAAATAAATCTACGAAAATTTTCATTCAATTCCGGCAGATATGGACTCAAGTTATGTCCGTGGAGGAAACAGAATTTTTCAGACTTTGAACCGAGATAATGAAAACGGGCGTATTTGTTCCGAGTCTCGATGATTCAAAAATATGAACAACAGTTTGTGAAATAAAATGAATAAAGTACCTAAATAAATAAATGCCCTGGTGAAAATTTCTACTCCTAAGGATTTTTACGAATTTTGAGCGAAATTGGAAGATTTTCGTTGTTTTCGTGAAAATATGTGAATTTTCATGATTTATCGTAGTTATTTCGAAAAAATTGTTGTTTTTCTGGTTCGAACCAAAAGAAAGCTACAATATCTTATGAAAAACTAAAAAAAGTTCAAATTCCTTAAAAATTCGTAGAAACTCGTAGAATTGTTCCAATTTCTACGAAAATTTGTAAAAATTCTTAGAATTATTTTCAGCAGAGTGACGTTGAGTGTCTCTTAGAATTTAAAAATCGACGAATTCAATCAGCTTCAAAACGATGTTCCAGTGCAGTCAGAGACAATGATGTGCTATACTGCAAATATTATCTAATATGCAGAAAAAAAAAGTTTTTGATTACAGAAAGCCACTGAGAAAATGAAAGTGCCTAGTTTACCGTCAGAACCATTGATCTCTGGTTTAACATGGGTTTAACCGCGGACCTTCTATTCTTATACGCTGCACGCATGCGTGGTTATCCAAGTGAATGCACCGTGCGTTTCATGTGAACATGCGGGTATGTGTGCCTGTCATTTGAATTGCGTCGCATACATGAAGGATTATACTAGCGTTTTACGTTCGATTTGAATCGCTCGTGAGGACTCACCCACATGTGAGCCGCATGAGTCATATACAGTAAGACAAAAACGAAGTAGTTGTGTGCTCACTGACAGTCACGTCATACGTCCATCGAGCGTGCAATGTGTGATGATATTGCTGTATGGACTGTGTGATTTAGTAGTAGATTGTTCGTTCAGTTCATCAGAGCATACGACGGTACTCCTCTTCCGCGGTTCGTTGTGGTTTGGATATTGCGGAGCTGGATCATTTTTCTGATTTTAGTATGAGGGTTTTTCTGAATGATCATAAAATGCTCCGGTATTTCGTTGGTTGATCGCATACGTGACGATTCGATCATCTAATCAAGGCGTAACTGTGAACATTTATCTCGAGGAACTGTGGAATTGACATATTTGATGAGAGACTCTGTGATATTGAAGTGGAAATAATGTCTAAAAATACGGAAGACCGGTTAGAGATTTGCTGGAGTTCATTCAAGGAGGAATACCTTCAGGAATACTTGATCCGCGTTGCGGATATCCTCGGGGTTGCAAGCCCAAAATACTGCATAAAGTTGGGTACAAAAATAGGTGACAACTATGTTGGCATTATCTACCGCATTGTTATCGAAGGAAATAAAAACGGTGTGCCAGTCAAAGTCCAAACGATATTCAAAGTCCCGCCGAAGGATGAAGCCATAAGGAGAATATTGCTAATCGGACATTACTTTTCGCGGGAACATCTATTCTACACCGAGATCGTACCAGTTTTCAAGGATTTCCTCAAGTCTAAGCACAAAAGCTTGGGAAATATTCCAGAGTGCTATTTATCCAGTCAAAATGATCACAAGGAGGTAAGCAATGATCATGTGATTCGATTGCAGTGAAACACTTCAAATTCCTCGACATCGTTGTTTTTTTTTAATTAGGAAAAAGAGGCTCGTTGTTTTGAGACGTGAGAGTAATCGATGTCAGCATGAAAAATATAGCATTGAAATTTCAATACGATACTTATCCGTGAATAAATAGTTCATGTTAAGCGTAGCCGTGTTTAGAGATACCTATAACGTCAGCCTGAATCGTCATGATCACATGTATGATATCAGATGTGTGATAGAAATTTTTACTCACACACTAACCATGCCCATTACGTAACTTGAAGTGAATGAAATAATTAATAATTCCGTAGTCGATGTCGAAGCGAAAAGTGCGGGAGATATGGTAGCTAGAATGATCTATCG
Source organism: Macrophya alboannulata (assembly GCA_949628255.1). NCBI lineage: Eukaryota > Metazoa > Arthropoda > Insecta > Hymenoptera > Tenthredinidae > Macrophya > Macrophya alboannulata. The sequence continues at coordinate 19,682,703 of OX451206.1, read as the reverse complement.
AGATCGCGTGACGTGTTCAAAGATTTTATAAAATTGGTCAATTCACAAATTTCTCAATAAATAGTCAGCTGATTCATTTTTTCTTTGTACAAAAGCTAGAACATATTTTTCATTCAAGGATGGTCTGAGAAAGCACTTCTCATAGACGTGTGATTATTGGTATAATTCTTGGTAATCAAGTTACGATAACGATTGTGTTATGAGCCTGGCAGGCAATCAATCTTTCATTAAAAACTGAAGATTATAACGTTTATCGTTGCTCACTTCGATGTCGCACGTATCAGGTAAGAACGATATTAGAAAATCTAAGTTCAACGTCTTCTACCTGTCGCAAAACCCGCGTACGCCTGATGTCGATCTTATTTTATGGTATCTCATGAAGAAGTTTCAGACATCATAAGTGCTCTGCGGACTTCAATGAGATATACTATATTTAAAAAAAAATACTGAAAGTATCACCGATAACGTTTCTCCCTTTCCAGGTGATTTGTTTGGAAGATCTACAGGTGAGAGGATTCGTGATGCGAGACCGCATAAAGCAAATGGATTTCGCACATATTTCCCTAGCCTTGCGTGCCTTGGGTCGTCTACACGCCCTGAGTTTTGCCCTACGCGATCAGAGGCCGGAAATTTTCGCGAACCAAATCACTACGTTGGCGGAATCCATGTTCAAACCGGAACTCGTTTCCGACCCGGGCTTTGTCAAACGCTTTGGAATGCTCGGAGAGCTGGTCAAAACGGTTAGTCCGAATAATTCACGTAAACGGTAATACCGAATAATTCACGTAAAACAGGCAAACTGGCATATTATAGAAATTGGTGTGTATCTCAGGCTCTTGCTGAGGAGGACCCAAAGTACACGGAAAGATTTTCCGAGTATTCGAAGAAAAGCTTGAGCAGCATGGAATGGTCCTGTGACGGAACTACAGCTGAACCATACGCCGTGCTGGGTCACGGAGATTTTTGGATGAACAACATGTTGTTCAAGTACGATGAGGTGAGCTGAGCAGCAACTAATTACCGAGGCAATCCTCGACCTCTAAGCCTGAAAGTGATGTCACAATTTTCTTGGTCGAAAATTGAGGTACTTCATCTTATGCCTTGAATTCCGCATCAAAACTATAAACCATTTCCGTGATCCAACTCCTTGCTTCCTAAAGAATTGATCATCGACAGGATGTCTTGTGTGCGAAAAAAATAGTCGTCGAGAAGATGTTTCTAAGGCGAAGATCATCATTGCTTGAAACATCCTGTGAAAGTAATCTTCAAATAATTAAACATTATGATTTTTTTTAGGACTCCACGGAACCGAAGGACATTTATCTTCTGGATTTTCAGTTAGTCCGTTACGCGTCCCCCGCGGTGGACATGTCTATGGTACTCTTCTGTAATTGCAGTCAGAAGTTGAGGGAGAAGCACTACGACGAGCTGATCAAAATTTACCACGAATCTTTATCAGCATATTTACTGGAGCTTGGCTCTGATCCAAAGAAGCTCTTTCCCTTCGAAGCTTTATTGGCTCAATTAAAAAAGTTCAGTATTAACGGTGCTGGAATGGCCATACTGTTACTTCATCTTATGACCAGTCAGGGTGAGGACAATCAAAAACTCAACCCCGAAAATGATGACATAGCTGCTCTGAAAAAACGTATCCAGAGGGACCATTTCTGGAGGAATACTGCCAGAGAAACTTTCAAAGATTTTATTGACAGGAATTATATTTAATATCCCGTAATTCAACCGGTTAAATTAATCGTGACTTCGATCAGTAGAAAGGGAATGGCAAGAAATCAGCAATCAGATAAAAATATTTCACGAGATCGTAAACAGAACCAAGTTCTAGCTTGAGATTTTCAACCATTTTAAACTCATGTGAGAATTTTTAATGTTCCTAACACGAATATCGTTTCCTTCCATCGATTGATTCGTTTTCTTTAATGACAGTACCTCATCCTTTTATATCGATTATTTTATTTAATATTGTGCGAGACTGGGGGCCAATATTTTGGTCGATTTGACCTATGAGAGAATTAAAGATAACTATAAGTCTTTTGCAGGGATTATGGGTTGTAATTTTTCAATCCATCGTATCTGAATATGTGATAAAACGAAACGAATAAAATTATAATAATGAACACCTGGAAGTGCCCGATTTTTTTTAATCATTTAATTTGCTCGCTATTCATTGATATGATATCCTGAAGAGGAAAAGTTCGATCAAAGTTCAAATTCTGATTAGATAATTTGGGAATTAACACAAGTCAACTGCAACTGATTTTTTAGCTTAGATTTCGATTTTTGACTCTTAGATTCAAAGTCAGATTATATGATTTTGACCTTCCTTCATCACTCCGAATTTTCGCAGATTTTTAGTTCCTGAAAAAAGGAGATTTTTGATCCCTAGAAACCCTCTATCCGTCATTTCCTAATATCAACCACCAAGAGGTTTGTCGCCCTCGAGGGAAGATCTCGTCTCCGAGGAATTCAATACAATTAAATTCCATTTACTACTCCGATACACAGATACCGTGTCACATGATTTAATTCAATGTCACTTAAACCGTTTATTATTACGACACACGAAATCTACAGAGATAAGTATCATTAGTTCATAAGAGAAAACGTCGTTAGCCTCCTTCCTCGGTCGAACATAGTTCGAAGCACGGGGAGCTAAATTACTTCACCAATTTTAGTCAGCTGGGAGTTTGCTGAACCTCCGCATGATGCTTCAGTATGTCGTTGGATGATTGCGGCGTGACACTGCCTGTCTCGACGTCGCGGTTCATTTAATCAGCGCGTAAATGTAAACACATATCGCATTTGATGTTAAGTTCCTCGTTGGTTGTTAACATCCTGTGATATTGAAGTGTAAATAATGTCAGAGAGTACGGAAGATCAGTTGGACGTATGCCGGAGTTCATTCGAGGAGGAATACCTTCAGGAATACTTGGACCGTGTGGCGGATGTCCTGGGAATTTCAAATCCAAAATACTGCATAAAGTTGGCTTCAAAAACGGGTGACAACTACGTTGCCATTGTTTACCGCGTTTTCATTGAAGGAGACAAGAATGACGTGCCAGTAAAAGTCCAAATGATATTAAAAGCCCCACCGAAAGATGAAGCCGCAAGGCTGATGATGTTGGTCGATCATTTCTTTCCTCGTGAACATGTATTCTACACCGAAATTGTACCAGTTTTCAAAGAGTTCCTCAAGGGAAAGAATAAAAGCTTGGAAAATATTCCAGAGTGCTATTTATCCAGTCAAGATGATCACAAGGAGGTAAGCATAATGATCCTGTGATTCCTTCCTTCAAATTCCTCGACATCGTTGTATTAATCAGGAAACAGAGACTATAGATTTTGAGACATGATACAGAAATCGAAATCGGAGTGAACATCTATCGTAATCGTTAATATTACAATATGATACTCATCTGTGCACAAACAGTGCATGTAAAACGTAACAGTTCTCATACTTCAGATACGTAACTTCAGCCTGTATGATCATGATCATAGAATGTATGTCACACGAGCTAACTAACACACTGACTACGGCCGTTACGTAATTTGAAGTGAATGGTATAATTGTAAACCGCGTGGTCGAGGTTGAAGCGACAAAATGCAGGTTTTGTCAATGAAAAGACAGATATGGTTTATTACATTGCCTTGCACTTGTAAAAACAAGAATACGTTCTTCATTCAAGGATGTACTCAGCTGGTACACATTTTTGTTCATAGAAGTCTGATTGTGGATACTGTCAACGCAATTGCAATTATTTTATGGTATCACTCGCAGATTAATTCAAACCCAAATTGAAGTCATAAAATTGTTAAGATGATAAGTGACGATTCGAATTATACTTTGCCGATCGTAGAGAGGATCCAGACTTTATTTAGACGTCCTGAAGACTTTAGCGAGATGTCCCGTATTTTAACTTTCCGTAACTTTAGTGAAAGGAATTAAGTATTATATTTTGTCGAAAAATTACTTCGCCTATGAATGATGTAACCGATTTTATCAGGCCACTGTAATCCTCACGCGTCTGAACAAATGTCTGTCTGTCTGTCTGTCTGTCTGTCTGTCTGTCTGTCTGTCGTTGGAAATTATTATACTAGCCGGGTACAATCTTGAAAACGTCCCGACGGAAGAATTCCAAATTTCACATGGTCGTAAGGTATTCCTTGGCAATAAAAAGTTGCCGCGTCGCATCCAGACTGAACGATCGGTTCGGCAGAAATAAATCATTTTGTGAACTTTCCATTTTCAACAGAGTTGAAATTACAGCTGACAGTGACCTGAAGTCACAGGATTATAAGTTCCACGGGATATTTCCTCGATCTTTTATTGTCCTAGTAAAAAAGATTAAAGGTATCATTGGAAATGTTTCCTATTTTTCAAGGTGATTTGTTTGGAAGATCTACGGACGAAGGGATTCGTGATGCGAGACCGTATAAAGCAGCTGGACTTTGTACATGTTTCCCTAGCATTGCGTACCTTGGGTCGCCTGCACGCCCTGAGTTTTGCCCTGCGCGATCAGAGGCCGGAAATTTTTGCCAACAAGATCACCACGTTGACAGAGACTCTGTACAGACCGGAAGTCGTTTCTAACACAATCTTCATCGATCGCTTTCAAAATCTCGGAGATCTGGTTAAAACGGTATTTCGTTACCTAATAATTCACATCAGACAAACTTGTGTAATATAAAAATTTGTGGAAATCTTAGGCTCTTGCTGGGGAGGACCCAAGGTACACAGAAAGATTCTCTGAGTATATGAAGAACGGCTTAAACAATATGTTATGGGCCTGTGACGGATCTACTGCCGAACCTTACGCCGTGCTGGGTCACGGAGATTTTTGGATGAACAACATGTTGTTCAAGTACGATGAGGTGAGCTGAGCAGCAACTATTATATATAAGTCAGAAAGTGATATCACAATTTTCTTGGTAGAAGATTGAGTTAGTTTATCAAGAATTTCGCCCATATTACTTCTCCAGTTTCTCCTGGTACTCTCCTCGCTTCGGATCATCTAATGCCTCGAATTCCACATCAAAACTATCCACTAATCCAACTCCTTGCTTTCTGAGCAATTGAGTATCGACAGGATGTCTTAGATGCGAAAATAATCGTCTGAAAGACGTTCCTAAGGCGAAAATTATCATTGCTTGAGACATCCTGTGAAAGGAATCTTCAAATGACTATAAATATTACGATTTTTCAGGACTCCACGGATCCGAAGGACATATATCTTCTAGACTTTCAATTAGCCCGTTACGCGTCCCCTGTGGTGGACATTTCTTACGTTCTATTCTGTAACTGCAGCCAGGAAGTGAGGGCGAAGCACTATGACGAGCTGATTAAAATTTACCACGAATCTTTATCAGCATATCTATCAGAGCTTGGCTCGGATCCGAAGAAACTCTTTCCCTACGACGCTTTATTGGCTCATTTAAAAAAGTTCAGCATTAGTGGTGCTGGAATGGCTGTGTTAGTACTCCCCATTTTCACGAGTCAAGGCGACGACGATAAACGTTTCGATTCTCAGAACAATTACGAATCTACTCTGCAAGAACGTATTCACAGGGACCATTTCTGGAGGAATACTACGAGAGACACTGTGAAAGACCTTATTGATAGGAATTATATTTAACGTATAATCAAGTATAATTTCATTGGTGATAAGAACCGTGACTTATATCACCGAAGAGTTATTTTCATCCGTTGAATGGAAAAACTCATTTCAAATAAGTGCTTTCTCCATTCAATTAGCCGGAAATTGATTAACAGCGTTGATCGTGGAGTTGATCATGCTTCGATCTATAAATCGAAAAGTTTCGGAAGGTAAAATCGAATACTGATAAAAGTCTGCTGAATGTGTAATCGCAAGAAATCAGCAATTAGAAAAGAATATATGCCTCTTCAACACACATACAGGGTGAGTTTCATCAGTTTCAAAATGCGCGTGGCTTAGCTGTGCTAAAATACAGTTTTTCGCCTGATTGAACGACTGGGGGCTAAAAAATCGAACGAACACTGTGCATGCCTGAGTCCTGTGAATCCAAATTTTACAGAGTTCAAAATTTTATTTTCAAAAAATCATGTTTTTCAAGCAACTGAGGTATATGCAAGGTCAACCTCGGTTCCTCTAATGGCAATTTATTGTTTTGGATAGTATTTCATAAGATTGTTATTTTTTCTTCCATCAGCCAATGTCATAAGAACGAATAAAAAGGGAAATAATACAATGAAATAACTAATCTTTTTTTTTTTTTTGTCAATTTGAATTATTTTAGATTTGATTCAATCTGAAATTTGACAAACTGGGATCTTCGATCTGTTTTTGGTCACTGGATTGTTACTGACCACAAGACCTTAACAATTAACAAAAGTGGTATTTTGGTCGATTTGAAAGTTAAAAATTATATCATAAGCCACAGGAATCTCTATTCGCAGTAAATTTTTTCAATAAAACGATTACCTATTTTTTTCTATATCTCTTTTTGACTCTACATAATTATCGATAAGATTCTATAATATTTCTCTTGTTATAAGAAATATACAAAGCTAAAGTTTCTTTGCTTTTAATCAAGTAGGATCAAATAGAAAGGCTTAATTTCATTCAAATCGTATAAAATGTATGGATTTGTCTATTCTTCTCATATCAAACATCGTATCTTGATATTAAGAAAAAATAAATAAATAAATAAAAAAATTACTATACATTATGCAACTTTTGACTAAAAGTTTTGATCAAAATCAAATTTATGTATATATTTCAATAAAATCTATCGAAAGTATAATAAAATAATATCAAACACTTTTTTTTCTTTTCTTTTTATTAACAATTTTTTATTTTTTTTATATTCAACGATAACCGTATCACCTTATACTTGAAATTCTGAGAATTGTATGAGACTATGATTCAATATATATTTTGATATACAAAACAACGAGGAATTTCGTACAGAGAATGTTACTTGTAATATCTTATCCTAATGTCACCCAATATCATTGGTAAAATTCTTTGATAGAATTTTCAGTAGTAAGGCCTTCTGGGATTATTCTGAAAAAAAAGAGATAGATTCAGTTTTTTTGGGCTCATTATTCGTCATCTAATATCTTTTACACGTTTTCAAGTAGTCGAAGGAGAGATAGTCTGAAAAAAAAACTCCAAGGATTACAAATTATCAATTTATTAAATTCCAAAGTCTCAAAATCGATCGTTTCATCTTTATCAGACTGTCTGCCTCCGCTACCAAAAGATTAAATCATTGTTAAGTGAACTCATACACCTAGAAATCAATTTTTTTTTTTTTTCCAAATCATTGGCACGATTTGAAGAAATATTCTATTTATTCAATTCAATATTCCTTCAGAGCGTATTAGTGATTCGAGAAAATAAAAAAAAACAACAATTTGTGCAGTCCCTCAATTTTCTATCCTCACCAAGGGATTAGGCCTGAATCTATAAGCCAACATCATGCGTTTTCTATAAGCATCAAACTCGTCATCGTCCCGGGATATTCCATCTGGTCTTTCCGAACCGAGGCCTGCACTGTCAAGTCTATTTGTAGCTCTGCAAAAAACGATTTAATAAATGAATCGTAATGAATCCAGCCCGTCAGTGGGCAGAAATATTTATGGACAAATGCAGCAAGTGGCTGAACCTACTTGTTAACTGGGTCAACGCGCCCACTTCCCTCGCTACCGAGGCCTTGCCCCTCGCTCCATCCCAATTTCTGGAGCATTTGAAAACCTGTGAGAAAAAGTTTAAAGGTCTATGAAAGGCTGGCTCAGATTCCTAAGACTTTTTTACTTTTATTAACTATCCAAAGATCTTTGAAATGGATGCAATAAGTTATTCAGTTCAATAATTCCGTACCGATATTGTCCTCCTTCAATTTAAACTCCTTGTAGTCGCTTAGATCCGGCTCTTTTCCCTGTTTAACAGCGTTGTACTGTTCCATAAACCTCTTCAGTTCATCGGGAGGTAAGAAATCACCAATGTGGTGTTTACCCTCAGCCTGAGCGGTCAGCTCTTCTGCCCACATCTGAGTCGCTACCATCTCAGCAGACCTTATCTTATGCTCCCAAGTACCGCCTTCGGTTTCTTCGTCGCTGTCATATTCGTATTTGTGTTTACCCTGAGCTTCAAGTCGCTTAACTTCCTCACGTTTTTTGAGCAAATTTTGGTACAGAAGATTTATCTGCAATGACATATAAGCGGAATTTTTTTATCAAGAGGCCGAAACTCATGTTATTTCGATTTTAACTTACTTTATAGTGATCCTCAGCCTTTTTCCACTGCTCTTCGCTAAGGTCAGAGGTCCCAAAGGTCTGTCTGGCGTATTGTGCAAGAGCAGGATCGTTTCTTGATATTTTTGTCAGCATTGGGTTGACTTTACCTCCTAGATTGATTTTTGGAGGAGGTATTATCACTGCGGGCTGACCTATTTGACCAGGTATCGCTATTCCGGGCTGTGATAGTTTTCCTGGAATGATAATTCCGAGTTGCGCTTGTCCTACCATACTGGACATTGGGACTTTGTTGTCTGGGTCACCCCAACGACTGCGTCTCTTTCTTTTGCGCTCTTCTCTAGAGTCTTCGTTGTAATAACCTGATGAATAAATAGAATTATGAATCCGTTAAGAGTTGAAGATTCGTTTCTTTCTGGGAGGAATATGAATTTCGGGATTATAATTCTACGTACTATACTGAGATCCGTGTTTATGCGATTTATCAGGATCTTCGTTATCGCTGAGCGCCTCTTCAGGACAGTAAAGTTCACCGCCGTTGGTCTTTGTTTCATTAGCAACTTTTTGAACCCGGAATTTAGCGACCAATCCCCTGTACTGCAGATACGCTGCACTTTGCTTTTGGTGCAGAAACCTTGATTAAAACAATACTTAAAACCTCTGCCAAGTAAAAGATATGATCCTAAATAAAATTTTCAGAATAATAAAACAATAAACAGTTTTATATATGTGTATATATGTTATTAGAATTTAGCTTAATCAATAATGATATCTGAATATTTTATTGGTATTGCCAATTCATCTCGATTTACACTCCTTCAAGGTACCTGTTATACATGGGAGGTCATCACAATATGTTACAACAACACAACTAAAATTTTTTCCTCTATTTTTTTGTTTTTTTAAACATCAAAACCATAAATATTGCTATCGTGACTTATGAGCACGTTTTCAAAACATGTAAGTTATAGTTACAGGTTTCTTTTTTGTTTTTTATGTCAAGGCAGTAGGCACATTGATTTACGACGTCGATTTAGAGAAGAGAAATTGGATAAAGCACTTTGAGATTGTTGATAGAAAACCAAAACGTCTTGTTAAAACAATGCACGTGTTAAGATAGAATCTACATACATCATTGAAATGTTACAAATGAAAAGAATAAAAGACAAGTTTTAGTTCTGATAGCATCTGGAGACAATAATGAAATTGATTTTACATGGGAAGGGGAAATATATGAATTTGGGGGCCAGTGAGGACAGTAGTTACCATAGCTTGGGATCTTGAGCGTTCTTCTCACGGACTTCCTGCTCAATTTCGTCACCGCAATCAGCCACAATCCGTGCCAGCTGCTCAGCCTCTACGGGACACACTTAGAACCCTTTGTCAGAAAGTGTAATATCACCCAAACCCAACATAGTATAAATTTACCAGTAAAATCATTCTCTCTTTTTTAGCGTGCCTTAAAATTTAAGGGACATTATTGTACATCAGAGAAAAAGTGGTTTTCGCAGTGTACAGGTCTCATAGTTCCTCAAAACTTCTTAAAATTTCAAGGTAATATCCTAAATTGATGAAATTTCGGTGCAAACCAATGTTATTAAACGAATTTATTTTTTGGATACGAAAATCTTTGATTTCAAGCTAGTTTTTTGTTAATATTGAGAAACAAAGTTCGTTAAATGCTCATAAAGACAAAAGCTTGACCTTATTCGTATATATTATTGGTTTGCCCTGAAATGAGATCAATTTTATAAAATTCTCTTGAAATTTGGCAAAGATTAGATGAACAGTATGGCCCATGCCATGCGACGATCGGTTTTTTCAGTGGACTCGATCTATGTCTAAGTTGAAGTCCGTAAAATTTTAAATAATTACAAATTATGTCTCAAAAAGGGGGGTAATCAGGTGTGAGAGAACCGAGTGAATATAATATATTTTCAAATCGTACCAGTGATTTGAAACAAGAATTATTTTCACTATGTACCCCCTTAATTTGATAAAAACGAAAGAGAATGAAAAAAAAAAAGATAAGATTTGAGCTTATCACACAATCTCCTTTAATCAACTCTGTGTATTCTATACTAATACCATACCTAATTGACTATGAGGTTGTAGACTAGGTGGTGGCCTCACAGGAGGTGGTAGTTGCATGTTAATAGTTCCCATAGTAATGGGAACCTGAGGAGGATGTTGTTGTACAGAATAGGATGAAGTTATAAGATGTGGTGGTGGTGCATTCTGGATAAGATTCGGCGGTGGAACATTGGGTGGTGGAATATTGAGATTAGGTGGTGGAATAGTGTTTATAGTTGAAGAAAGGGAATTGTGTACAGGCGGAGGTCCAGACATAATCATTTGCGGCACTACGTTAGGTGGTGGAACATTAGGCACGCTAGCCACAGTAACAACGATAGCTTGGCTAGTCATGGGTATAATATTAGGTGGTATTTGTGACATAGGTGGTAGTATATTAGGAGGTGGAATATTGGGAGGTTGACCCATGCCGCTGGGTGGAGGTATATTGCAAGATTGAGGTGGTATAATGTGTTGTGGTCCTTGACCAACCGTAGATATACTCTGCATGTTATGCTGAGGGACATTTTGAGGGATTTGCTGCATTCCAGGTGGAGGAACGTTTGTATTTGGTGGTAAATTTTGCATCGAAGGTGGCGGAGGGGCTCTGAGTATGTGATGCGAGGATTGTGGCAGCCGGTTATTACCAATGTGATTATCACTGGTTGAAAAATTATTGTTCAAATTTTTTGGAGGTGGCATGCGGTGGATGTTTGGTATCTGTATATTGGATGGAATTCCCGATCTTATATTTGGCGGTGGTAAATTAGTCATTTGCATAATGGGTTGCGACATAAGAGGAGGGATGGATGAGGGCTGGCTCATATTAGGTGGTGGATATTGTTGTTGATTGAAATGTGGACGGGGTACATGATTGACGTTTGGTGGAGGTTGATGATAGCTGTGTCTTGATTCAGGGTTCGGAGACGGTCTGCGTCTGGTCGGCGAGGGGCTGGACGAGGAGCTGTGTCTTCTGTCTGAGGATCTTCCCCATCTAGAATCGTTCCTTCTCCGATCTCTGCGGTTCTCCCAGTCCCTGTTCTTCTCATTATTCCATTTCCTATCCCGATCGCTGGTTCTATTGTTCTCGTAACTCTTTTCTTCTCTCTTCTCCTCAGATTTTACTGGGCTTGTTACAGGCTCTACAGTCTTTGAAGAACTCTTCGTACCGCTACTGCTGCTGGTCGTTGTTGTCGTCGTGTTTGCTATTTTTTTAAACTGATCCAGGAAACTTCCGTCATTCGCAAATAGATTCACCATCGAAGATGCGCTTGGCTTCTCCTCTTCTTTCCTATTAATAAACAGTGCTAACTCTTGACTAACATCCAAGACCTATTCGAGATGCCAATGTGGCCAGAATTAGATCATTGTTTCTAGATCTGGGAGCCATGTGATAAACCATGAGTCCATTTATTGAGGAATAGCAACAAAAGTGGCTAATCTAGTCATCTCAGAGTCTAATATGTTTAAGTTATTGAGAATACTAGCTACTCGGGATTTAATGATCATTCTAAACGCTGTCCAAACTCTTGACTACTATCCAAGACTAGTTTGAGGTGCCAATGTGGCAACGTTTGGGTAATTATTTCTGGAACCAGGAGCTCTAAATACGGTATATAGGTCAAGAAATATCAAGATTCTTTGGCATTGTAGTGTCGTTAGTGTCTTCCCCTCATTTTTTGAGCAATCAGTTATGAAAATCCTAAAAATCGTATCCTTGTAGGATTTGAACTTTTCGAAAAGTTGCACTTTTTATCACTACCAAGTTTTCAGGAATCCGATGTGATTCCTCATTATTTTTTAATCAGAAAAAGGTCAAAATCAAAACTTAAGGGTTCTTGGATTCCAGAGTTTGAATGATGTAGCCAAATTTTTGTGATTTCAGAGCTTTTTGGTAAAAGTCTCTGAAATCAGACGAACAGACAAACTTTTTGTTTTGATTGTTCTTTAGTTGATTCAGATCAAAGATCAATCAACACATGAAACAGGTCATCTTAATTTCTTGACAATTTAAGACCAAGAGTCAAGACCGCTTTCGCTTTGACTGCATCGAATAAACAGCCTAAAGATGTTGACTTTTACTTGACTATGGTTCAAACGACTAATAGACAGCTCTGTTAAAACTAGGTTGTCGAAAAATTTTCTTTGAAGTGATCGTCGAAAAACAGAATCATGCACATTGAATGCAGTGAATTTTTAAAGCGGACTCAAGTTCGAACAGTTTGGGTGGGGTCTTGCGATTTTTTTTTTTTCTTTTCGAAAACTGTTATCGACGTCTAAGATAATTAAGCTTTGAAAACTAATTTCAATTGTAAATATACAAATATAGTATCGTGTGTATACTTAGGAGGAATTGGTTTGGCGATAGCTGTAGAGGTGGTGACCGATGACGGTTTCTTTATCACGTTATCGACAGCTTGTTTGGCCTTTTGTTCCTGCATCTTTGCTTCGATCTCCAGCTTCTTTTGCTGGATAATTTGCTCCTGTTTCGACATCTGGGCAAACCTTTCATTTCGCGATGTTTTTGATACAAACGGATCCGAACCTTTCACGCCGCGATACGCCATGTTTACTGTTTTAGATATCATCTGCTACGTCACGCCTACCACACACCGCAACGGGGGAACTATCTAGTTCGACAGCATCTCTCTGTCGGTATCGTCGATAAAACAGATCCCTCATTTTCTATTCAATATAGGTTTGTATATCGTTCATTGATTTATTACTTCGGTCGTTTCCCAAGTTCAATTTATATCCTATTTATCCTGAACGGAAATCGTCTTTATCCGCAAACATATTATCGTGTGTAAGAAATTCCTTGTATTATCGATAAAGAAAGCCGAGGGATTTACCTGTGGAGAAAAATAAAACGTCTCAAGCTTCGGTGGGAATGAGATGATAAGGATTGGTTTAGCAAGAATTTAAATCATCGTATTATTCATTGGCAGAAATTGTACGATATACATGATCTTTATTTTAAAAGACTGTTTTCATTGGACTGAAACATTTTGCGCAAACATTGGATTGACATATGAATTTTATGGAATTAATTAAAGGCGGAGAATCAACTATTTGAATTTCTTTCGAATTTATCAATTCGATCGAAGTTCTCTGAGTCTATGATACTCCGTACTTTAAACAATAATTACTCACCGGACAGACGATACGTCTGTAATTATTATTACTTAATATTTTTCATTAGTCAGATTGAAAGTAAAAACCTTTCTGTTTGAAAAAGGATAGGAAAAACACGTTAGTGTATTAAGACATAAATGATTCTACGTCTTCACATATTATTGTACAAAATACATAGCAATTTTATTAGAAAATATAAATAGCATATGACTGTGTCATGAATCTCTCCAGCTGTAACTCTGCGTCAAATATTTTCTCCTATTTTTTATTTTTTTTTTGGTTTCTTCGGAATGTGCCCGTGATGGTAGAATATTGAGAAAAAAAAACTATAAAAAGATGGAGAGATCCAATGTACCGTTATCGCAATTCGAATAGAATATTAATAGCACACCACGATATAATTTGAATGAAAATTTAATGAGTATTTAATTTCCCCGCGCATTGCTATACATATACATATATATATGTAGATATAATATGATAGCGCGGTCATGGATGTAGAATTAACATCGAGTTTCGAATTGCAATTATTTGCAGTTACGTTCACCATCGTGTTTGAATAACTCTGTTTGAAATCTAGAACGGTTGGATAATATTTAACTGTGAGTAATGTTAGCATTCTTGGTGAATGGGCGCCTCTGATAACGCGCCTCTACATCCGCACGTGCAATGCCTATATATATATATATAGATGGTACCCGTGTCATGCATGCCCCTACGTCCCTACTGCACCAGCTGACATTTATATGATTTAGTCATTCCCTTCAGCTGACTATTTCCATCCTACTGCGGACCAATCCTCATCGTTAGCACAGCGAGAACACAAGACATCATGTACCCATCAATGTCCAGATACCATCGGACACTGATTAGTATGGTAGGTGAATTTAGATTTCCACGTTTCAAAATTTGAGTAAATGTTGAGACGAGTTTGAGGAAGTACAGGGCTATTGAAGCTTCGAAAAATCGATTTTCGGTACGGTCGGTCGGATTGCTCAGAAACCAAATAATCATCGGACCCGTACTTCATATAGTTTATCGTGCATGTTCTTATACAAATACAAAAAGTTGTCGATCAGTTTAAAATTACGGGAGTTATCCAGTGCTGAAGATTGTCTTGAGTAGCGCGCATCTCGAGTCTATGGAAATAGTCCCGGGTGAACCAGTCATCTGAAAGCAAATTGACTTGAGGTGATCAATTTATATGTCCAAAACTACAACATGGAACTGTTTGGGTGAATTTAAACCAAAATTTTGAAATTTGTACGTGAATTCAATTTTTTGAATACATTTTTACGGTAAAAAATGGTCTTCAATTTTTTTTTTTTTTTTTTTTTTCAGTCTTACAATTTTGCGATGTTCTTGGGGGGGTTCCATGTTCTGGAGAAACGTATTCTACAAATTCAGTTCAAATTTCAAGTAAAAATAATCATCCGTTCAAGAGTTATGATTTCCACCGTGGTCGAAAATGTAGTTTTGAAATAAACGGCTTCAAAGTTTAGACTATTTTTTTCTCTGACGTATGACTTAAAAAATTTCCAAATCTCTGTCACTTGATTCCTGGTCCACACAAGGTTTTATCAGTTGCGAGATACCGTTCGTCCTTTCCTTCTTTCTTTGTCTATTTTCCGTTCTAGCCTTTTTTGCCCCCTAGTTTTGTCGTTACTCGACTGTGCACTCAGTTACATTCAGCATTATAACTCCCATAATTTTTCGAATTTCTTCATGAACTTTGTTTTGTAAATGTTCGTAAAAGATGCGGCTTTCAGAATCGATATTTGAAAAAATCGATTTCGCCAAGTTTCAATAGTCCTATACCCCCTTAAGCAAGTAGAAATTAATTATTCGAGAATCATGGTGCAATCGTGGTGATGAGCCGATAAATTATTGGCGAAAATAGACGTGGAAGGATTGTTGAAGGGCATTTACAGTTCTGAATTGACGATTCCAGCTGCTCCTGGTTTCGATGGACCATGCAGAAAGCGTGAAGATGAACACAGAGCGACGTTTGGCTGACAGTTCAGATCCTGAGGCTCTTGATTCACCGGTAGAATCTCCTTACTGGGAGTACGTACTGCGAGAGTTTCTGTTCAAGACGATTTCCCCACCTCCACCAGCGAACAACATACTCTACAAGGAACTCCTCGAAGCACCGTTCTACAGCGGACCATTTCCAGCTCCAGAAACCTTCAACGATGGTGAAACAGCTCAGGTGTTGTCTCGCGGAGACGTTTACCATCTCGTCAACGGGGGTTGGATTATTTGCCAAGAGGGCTGCAAAGACTGCGAAATATGCACAATGCAAAAGACGCTAATTATTCCAACGGTCAAATGGATACTAAGGAGAATTGAACGATATGTTCAATTCCCTCATTCGAAGAGACACGATCTTCAACTCACGGTATTGCCCCAAGCTGACGGGGGTTTTCACATGAAGAACCTATCGCCCGGCTCCTACGTTTACGTTACCTCAAACAACGGGGCTCTTGCCGACTTTAGCGACACTTTGATCCGCGAGAACAAAGAGTATAATTCGCTGCGGTATCCTTTCGGCACGTCTAAATCACCGGAGTGGAAAAATCCTGGAGACATTTTTCACAGCAACGAAGAGACGGATAAGGAACTTGATGAGGTAAAAGTAGTGACTGAGGAACCGAATGAAGGTCCGGAGACTGAAAACGAAATCTTTCGAACTGAAACACAGCTGAAAATAACCTCGACTTCGATTCCCGAAACGCAGACTGTTCCGGTAAGGAAACGAGGCCGTGAAGTTCTTCAGGATGGAGAAAATCGGTGGAGAATTGACGAACTAGAAGACAACGGTAGAAGAGATTCTGAACACTCGAGACCAACGGAAAACTCTACACCGTTGACGTTGTTCTATCCACCTACGGATCTTCCCATGGTCCAGAAAATTGACGCTGATTGTGGAACACGGGAAGACACCAGACTCATTTTCGGCAGGGACCAATTTGGAGATAAACATATCGTCCATGTTGTACCGGCTGGTGATCTGGACGCGGGAATGAAGAAGGCGAGGTTTGTAAAGTTTTATTAACGATGGTAAAGAAAAACTGCGAAGTTATTCAACGTTGAAGATATGGTGTTATGTCTCTGTGAAATATTGGATCGATTCTCCTCCGCACAGCCATAAAACTGACTTGAAACTCTTTTTTCCAGTGTGCATCCCGGCGCCCGTTTTATTCATCAGAAACCAGCTCAGCCACATCCGTTCGAAACTGAATACGAAGACCGTCCTCTGTACCGGAAGATATTTCGTCGAGTAATAGACTCATTGAACACCCACAAAAACGCTATAGAAAAGTTTCTCCTCTCATCTAAACCAGAGTCACGACTTGGACATGGACCATCATCGACCAGTACTGCCAGTACTTTCCACGGAGAAGAAAATACTGTTCTAAACCATGACGACGACAACAGTACACAGACTGCTAGTGCAGAGCTGCACATCGACAACAGTAAAGGTACAAATGACACAGCCAACGATTTGGAATCTGCAACCGATGAAGAGATGGTCGAAGAAACGTCTTCGGCTCCAACCACGACGGATATCCCGAATGAAGAGGATGAAGATCCCACAGGAAGTCATCATAGTACCGTGCAGGTGACCGAGGATGAGGTCCAAGAGTCTAACAATGATCTCCACAACTTTGATGATCAGAATTCTACCCGGAGTTTGTTCGATGAGTCGACGGAGCGACATAACAATTCGGAAACTTTGATTTTGAAGGAAGTGGCGAAGTCCGTTCTCAACCATTCCGATACCCTCCAAGGGTTCAATCCCGTCTCAAACTCCAGTCTTCGACGGGATTATCTCCGCTCGATATCGGATGGTAGTACTGGACGTACGGAGTACTTGAACGGGAGAGACAAGAGTCGCAGACATGTGTAGTTAGAGCTTAGAAATGTTCTCGGTCTCTGATTACATAAATTTCGTATATTTAGGCATTATATAGGTAGTTGTAAAAATTGCATTTGGATTGTTTAATCGGTCGAGCCTGAATGGCGTGGTTCCATTAATTCGAACAACTGCTTTCATCGAGACGAGTCCCTTAGCGAGTGAAATGTTGCGTGCGTATTGTAAGCTGTGAAGGAATGGTCGAATTCCGTCCCTTTAATCATCGCAGACGCTTTTGGTGAAAATTTCGCGTTTACCGGTGTATAAGAATCCCGAGCGACGACGATTGATGAATAAAGTGTTATTTCACCAGTAGAAAATAAATCGTTTGAAAAAAATAAAATAAAAAATGTAAATGAATCGACTGTAGCGTGAAATTTTAATGCAGAAAAAAAATCTTCAGTTCGGAAAAAGGAATTTTATTCCGTGACGTAGCACACGAGTATAATAATATAATAAGAAAGGGCTTCGGTCCTCGTGGGTCGAAGCTGAAAAGTCCATGAAAAAAGCTCGTAGTAGTCCGTCGGCAGGACGTACGATGGGGAAAAAAATAAGAATAAGATTCGATATAAAAATGAGAAGAAAAGGAAGATAAAAATGAGGTAACAAGACAGCTGGAGACTCGGTAGAGTCAACGAAGGATGTACAGAAGGGATCTCGCTCAGGTGTGAAATAAATATTCTCATCCCTCAGGGCTTAGAATGAGTTCCATTTTCGGCGGATTCGTATATTACATAATACGGTGTTTCCCGAAAGTCTTCTATAGATATATAACGTTTCCAGATAATCACAAGAAAATGATATTAACAAATTTCGTGTATAACGTATACAATTGTGAATTAGCCACGAGAATAAAAACCATCGATCTCACTCTGCGCAGATTTTTTTTTTCATGGAAAATTAAAAAGTTTGAAATTCCTCGAAACATGATCAATATCCGTTGAAATTTGGTTGGCATCGTTTACCCACTCGCACCTAGCAGACAGGTTTGCTTGTCTCAGGGTAATTAGACAAGTAACACAGACTTACCCCTCTCACTCAAGCCCATATCCTCCCTAATTAAATATAAGCACGGAATTACCTCCGCTTCTTAGCTGTATGTCGAGATATAGCTAACAGTCTGCAGCTCTTCCTATAGATCCCTTCTCTCTCTCACTGTCTTTCGTTTTCTCTCTCTCTCTCTCTCTCTACCTCCACGTATAATTATGTTTATTGTTTATTGAACGAAAGAAAGAATATTTTTGGTCCTTGTCCCTCTCCTGTCTTCAAATAGGGGAAAAGAAAAAGACCTTTTTTTGGAAATAATAGGTTGTCACGAGCCAGATGAGCTAGTGACGAGGTTGTATTGTTTTTGTTCAGAGGAAGGGAGGCCTCATTCGTATCTGTTAATATTGATTGTGGAATGCCTTATAAAACACTTACGATTATTCGAGATCGATGATCTCTACGAATTTAGGCGTAGTGGGTGAAGTTTGTCGATAATGGAACGCCGGGTGATCCTCCGGGAGCTCGTAGTATCGAGTAGATCTGTTCGTCTCTACTGTGTTTACTACACAGATCCCGTTTTTGTAATCGATCGTATGCTCTGTGGTGGTATAGATCGGTGTCTGATCGTGACCGATATGATCCCAGGGTCCTGGAGACGGGCTTCTGGGTGAATAGTCTGTTATCGGGGAGTATGCCCGAGCATCAACGATTTCCGGTGATGGGCTCCTGGGTGACCACTCGGTTAAAAGTTGAGTTGTCTCTTTCTCACTAAGATTGTTTTCACACGTGGTGTGGGTCGTGCGAAAAAGGCTAGGGGTATCGGGAGGGGAAGCGTGAGCTGAGCCGGTGTTGAGTCTCAATGCGTCTCTTAGCTTAGCTCGCGCTATCCTCTCTCGCACCGCCTTTCCTGCTCGCCTGTTTCTTCTTTTCGGTTTCTTAACACCCGCCTGGTTCATCTACATGTACGGGAAATATTAGGTTAGGGCGTGTTCCTGTAGTGGCACACGCCTGTATGGTGATAGGGGATGAGGAACTTGATCGAGCCCGTAAAGCAGGTTATAAACACTAGCCAGGGAGGCTTGTTGTTTATATTGCCGTGCGGCTAGTGATCGAGCCTGTGTGGCACCCTATGAGCGCTAGCCGGAAAGGCTTATTGCTTAAGTTGCCCGTGTGGCTGGAGTTCAATAGGAGTAGTGGGGTATTTAGAAAGGGAATGTAGACTACTATGGGGGTGATCTTTGGAACCGAATCGGATATAGTTTACTTACGTCGGTTTGGTAGGATCGAGAAATAGAACTCCGAATTTATAATATAATATGTTTAATTGTTTATTCAAAAAGATTTTTGAGGATTGGTATAATGATATAACTATAAATTTTGTTAATTGTAGTTTATAAGTTTTTAAGAACGTTGTCGCGACTGGCTTGTCTGGCCGTTGATACCTTTTTGCCGTGATCAGTGTTCTTGGGAACCCAATTTATATCCTCCAAAGTGGGGATATGGAGGGAAGCTCCTAATGGTAATCTCGCACGTGGTTATCTTTTAGCCGCGTGCCCCATATCTTGTCATATAATTGTTTTGGCTATTCTGCTTGCCAGTATTGTTTACAGAAGATGAGCATCCTGTTTACAGAGTATGAGCTGGACAGTACTGCTTACAATACTGGCGATGGTGGTCGCCGTTGTTTTAAATGTATAATTGTTATATGATGCAAATAGTGCTGAATTTCAATTCATTCTTAAATTTTGATTACCTTACGGCTGTACTTGATTCTTTTATTGTTTATAATATTTTATGTATAATATTTCATTGGTTGACGACTCCTCTTCCAGGTATGATAGATATGTATAACTCTGGAAAGACGAGTCGCTGTTCCAATCTCTACATAACTTTAGTTATGAATACGGTCTATAGCATGATTATTAATCCTAGGTAGTAATATGAAGTGCACGATATAGTTTATAATAAGAGATAAAATAATTGTGGGTATATGTGTGTGAGAGATTGGCTTGGCTCGTCACATCTCCCCCCTGGGTTTTAAATGTTCAAGCAGTGCTTGACATTTGTCGTAGTTTAAGACGTTCTTGTAGGTCTTCTATAGTAAGTGTCTTTTGGGGTGCAGTTGGTGTGGTTTCTTGAAGTTCTTCTCCTTTTTCTATATCTTCTTCTTCTTTTTTTGGGTTTTTCGCAAGATAGATTAGGAGGTGTGTTACTGAGCTCCATAATGCTCCGACTACATGAATGCTCCATCCATACACTTGGTGAAGTGTGTACCCGTGAATTACCGTGTCTACGGCGAATTTTATCATTCTGAGTATGATCAGTAGTCCCATCACTCCTGCCGTGGCTGAACCAAATAGTATGAATCCATTCCAAAGCCTTTTCCCTGTAGATTCTGCAATCTTATTGAGTGAATCTTCGTCTAACATGTTGTAAAATGAAATGCCGTCATGGTTTGTAGCGTGTCCTGTAGCTCCTCTTGCTAAATTATTCAATACTGCGGGCCGTTCAGCGGGAAACAATAGGTGGTCCTTAAGTTTTTGGAGATCTGCTTGACTGTATATTCCGCTTGTCCCCAATGGACTTGGGTTGATGTATTTCCACGTCATTTTTGTTTTAGGCTGGATTGCTTGAGGTGGTACCGCTTCCATAGGGCTAGGAACAAACTTATACCATAGATTATCCACTTTATACATAGTTGCTAATATTGGATTGCACTCCTTCCTAGTGGCAGTTTGAACTAAGATCTTTGATTTTGGAGTCATGAATAATGAGGTATTTCTTGCTGTTACCGGTAGTTCCGAAAAGCAGGCGTCGGTCTTACGTAGGTGACATTCGATGGGAGTACATTTTACGATATGTACTACTTCTCCTGCTATTGTGGCCATGTAGCCTGGGCCGTGCATTAAGTTGTAGGCAAATTCATCTGGAGATAGGGTTGCTATGGTCAGTGCGTTGTTAATGACTTGTTTTTCGAGTTCGCATTTTTGTGTGATCACGTCCCGATATAGGGATTTAATTTGGTTCCGAATATGTTTTTCCACATAAACGAACTTTGAGTTTACGTAGGTAAAGATGTCTGTGTTTTCTACAACAAGATTTGATTTTTCCTTGAAAGTATTACCTCTCGTTGTTTCGAATATTAGGAGTTTGGGGTGCTCTGTTTGGTACAGGGTGTATCCGCAAATCCTTTTTTCTGTGGTTTTAATCAGGGCGATGGTTATTTCATCAGTTGTTATGGAGTAGATCTCAGGTGGGTTTTGTGGTCCTTTTTGGTCGACTTCCGTCATTTTCGTAATGAATCCTTCGTACAGGATATCATATGCCGTAAATTTGCAGTCGTTGATAGGTACATCCTCCCAGAACGAGTAACCTCCTTCCTCGTCGAAGCACCACCTTTTGTCTAGCATTTCAGAAATCCCATTTTTTAGGATAAGGTTTTTGGAATTTAGTCGAACAGTAGCCTCTTGTACTTGTAAGGTAACTGTAATCGCTGCTGTTACTATGGCATTGGAGTATTGTCCGTACCCATCGTCGAAGAACTCTCCTTCGCAGGCTCCAGTTGGTCCGATCTTCCCGGCTAAGGTTGAACTGATCCTTGTGGTTTGGTTGGCATTTATATTGGTAAAATACTTATTTCCTATAGCTAGAGACCCTTCTGAATGTAGTTTGCTACAGGCTTCCTGGCTCATTTGTTTTAAGTAAATCACGTGTCCCTTGTCTAATACCGATGTGTGCGAGTGCATACCACAGTGATTAGCTGTCCTATCGACTTCTACTCTGCACTGGATGACCTTAGTTTTTTTAAAGTCTGATAATTGTAGCAGTTGTCCGTATATTTGTTCTACCTTAGGTTCCGTGTCCGCCAGGTCACAGTCTATAGCGTCTATTAAACTGAGTGTGGTAATATTTAAATTGCCTAACCCGCAATCATATCCGATGAGGGCTCGTGCGAATGGAACGATAAGTAAGATGATATTCAAGATTGACGTCATCTGTAACAATTTTATTTGTTGTTTCTTATCCTTGGGTTGATATACATATTTTTATTTATTATCTATCGTTAGTAACTTATATTTATGTTTTAACATTTTTATGTTTTAATGATTATTGAGATTTATAAAGATTCGGACAATTTTATTTGGATTGCAGAACTTGTAGAATTTGTGATCGGCATCTAAAGTTATTTTAGCGAAGATTTGCCTAGTGTTTTTGCTTTGAATTAAGACTATGTCGTCTGAGGGACAAATAGCGGCTTCCGTTCTTAAAGTTTTTATTACATGTTCCCCTTTTAAGCTGGTTGGGTGATATCCATACCGCCGAGGTGGTAACATATTTTTGTTAATCAAGGCGTAAATCGCATCTTGTTCCCATGGTGCAAATACTCTATTTCCTTCTACTATTATTCTATCTGGTTGTGATTTTATTTCAAGAAACCTGTGCTTCGCGTCGTGGTAATGTTGAACCCAGACGTGAACTCTTTCTTCGAGGTTCATTGTAGCGCCCTATAATTTCAGAATTAATCCCTTAGTGACAATGCGATATGCCTTTATTATCTAAAAATATATTTTTCCTATACGCCTATGGTTAGTTGAGGATGATGATTATATATATCTTATGTGTAATCTTAGTCTAATGTGGGTAAATAGGCCTTTGTATGTATGAATTTAAATGAGTCGAAGGTGTTACCTTCCGTGAAGTTAACATAAGTTTTATTTTCTTCCGGGTTGTACATGAAAAAGATATCGTTATCTTTGGATTTATGTTGTAGCATGAATTCGAATATAAATTCGATTTGAGTTATCGCTGAGCGATACCTATAATTTGCTGCCTTTAATCCGGCTTCAATTAAACATTCAATTGCCTCTTTTTCCCATAATAATAGTTTTCTTTGAGTTTTTACAATAGCTTTAGTGGTTATTCTATCTATAATTATGCGGCGGCGATCCATATTGAGGTTTTCGTATAGTGTTATGATTTCAGATTTAGGTCGCCTGAGCTGCATTAGGTATATCTAAAATATAATAATAGTAGTTAGTACATGAAATGTATGTAAGGTTATATATCTAAATTTATCGAGCTATTTTTAGTTTGTTACGGTGGACTACTTTGTCCTTACCGTTAACAGATATTTTTACGTTCTGATTTTCTAGAATTTCAATAGTCTCGTGTGGACCTGTATATTGGTCTCCTAGTTTTCCCTTTTTAGGTTCCTTTAATAGGAATACTTTGTCTCCTATAGACAAGTTTATTGGGTTTATTTTCTCATCATAATAATGCTTGGATTTAATTTTTGCTTGAGTTAGATTTCCTTTAGCTAAACGTTGAATTTCGTGAATTCTATAATATAATTCTAATAAGTATTGTTCGTAGGTTTTATCTTTGATGGGTTCGATAACTTCGTGCTCCGATGGTAGCCTTGCCAGTCTCCCGTACACCAACTCGTATGGGGTATACTTGGTTCCCTCATGTACACTAGTGTTGTATGAGAACATGGCCTGGTCTAACCATTGGTCCCAATCTTCATTACTCATAATTATTTGTTTCAAATATTCAGTCATCACTATGTGTGACCGCTCCAACGATCCGTTAGACTGCGGATGGAAGGCTGTAGTCTTACATTGTTTAATTTTGAATCTTTTTGCGATATGTTTCATAAGAGAACTTGTCAGGTTAGCCCCTTGATCAGTAAGGATCTTTTTGGGTGCCCCATATTTGCAAAAGAAATTTCGTACTAAAGCGTCGGCTATACTAGTTGATGTTGTGTCCCTGAGTGGGATGCCTAATGAAAATTTAGTCAACTGATCCTGCATGGTCAGAATATATTCGTTTCCTGAGGGGGTATTTGGTAATGGACCCACGATATCTATTGCTATTTTTTCAAAAGCTGTATCTGGTGTGTCAGTTAATGTCATGGGCTGCCGAGTTTTTACCCTGGTTAGCTTTTTGGTCTGACACCCTAGACATGAGTTTACGAAATTTTTGATTTGTTCTTTCATTCCGTCCCAAAAGAAGTTTTGTCGAACTCTATTAAACGTTTTTGTAATGCCTTTGTGGCCACCTACGGCAGAGCCGTGGTATTCTTGTATTATCTTCGCTCTTTCGTCTTCTTTGGGGATTCGGACTAAGTTTTTACATATGAGAATGTTGCATGGTACATCTGCAAATAGTCGTTTTAATAGTCCTAGTATGGTTGTCCAAGTTAAAGAATCTATTTTGATTGTTTCGGCTATTGCAATCTCGTGAATATTGAGTTCGTATATGACATTTATTAAAGAGCTTAAGCCTTCTTTGAATATTTCTTCGTCGAACTGTGTATTTTTTGTTTCTTTTATAGGTATGCCTATACATTGTCTGTTACCTACTGATCTCGCGGTTGCTCTGGCTAAACTTAAATTTCTGAATTTAGGAAGTTTATCAGCCTGAAAGAGGTCTCTGCTTCCTTCGTCGTATGGTTCACCTTTGACGGTGATGAAACATACCCAATGTTTTTTCTGCATTGAGAGTCTATCGCGTGTTTCGTTTATTTCGCTTTTTAAATTTTGTGTTCGTAGTTCGTAGTTTTCTTCTCCTTCTTGAGTTTCATTGTCTGACCCTTCGGTATCTGAATTATTGTTTGATTCGTCGTCTTCGTTATTTGAATCGTTCGTTATTAAGTTAAGGTCGACTTCGTTATCACTGTTATCGTCACTGTCATTCTCGTCAGTTGAGGTACTTATAGGTTCGTCTTCAGGTCCGTCATCGTAATTTGTGTCGGAGATTGGATTTAAACATGCTTGAGAAGGACTGTTGTTATCGTGAAATGGGTTATACGTACTTATTAATACTTGGAATGGTCCAGAAAAAATCGTGATTAAAATTTCTTTGACCTGTGTCCAATCTAGTTTGTCTAATCCGCAACCTATTTTTGGCATGGCTAGTTTTTGTATACTAAGGTTGATACAGATTCTGCGTAACTCGTAAAGACTACGTTTCAGAGTGGTATAGGTTGGTTTACCATCGCTTTTCTCCTTAGTTATTAGATAGAAAATATATCTATTTTCATTTTTAATGTAAGCGACTTCTCCTACCCTTTTATTCTGATCTAGAAGTTCTTTTACCTGACCAAAACGTTTTCTAAATTCTACTGCTATGCCTGCTCCCATAAGGAAGTCTTGTCCTACGCAGTGTGTAAGAGAGTATGATTCGTTTATGGCGAACAAGTCTTTCTTAGTTTCCTCAACGTTTATTAACTGTTCTGGTGTTGGAGGTGATAAATCTATATTTGAAGTTTTACCTTCATCTGATTGAATTTCGAATAGGGGATACGGTTTACCCTTCTTGTGGACTTTTATTTCATACGGCATTTTACCAAAGAGTTCGAGGAGTAGGTTTTCTATTTGATCCCAACATAAGCCATTTTCCTCATGATCTAATCCGGTAATTGCCATGTGGTATATTCTGAATTCTTTAGTTAAATTTTGTAATAACCGGAGTGATTTCTCTAGGTTTTGGAATTCAGCTTGGTCTGTAGCTTGTTCTTTGATTACTAGGTAGAATACTAATTTGTTATTTTGGTAGAGAGAAGTTACCCCTCCTATCTGTGTGTCATAAGATTTTAATTTTTCAATCTGTCCGAATTCTTTTAAAAATTGAGGACATAGTCCTGTTTTAAAATCTAAGTCGCGTGGTATTATATGTACTAATGCGTATCCAGGCGATGTCTGGAATACTGATCCTCTGGCGCGAATTAATCTGTTAACTTCGGTTTCCCTAATTTCTTCATTGTTGTCGGTGATTTCTACAGGATTGCGAGAGAGTGCATCTGCGTTGGCGTTTATTCTACCCGGTTTATATATCATGGTATATTCATATTCAGCTAGTTTCAGTCTCCATCTTACCAGTCGAGAGGATGGATCCTTTACTGAATTCAACCAAACTAAGGGTCGATGATCGGTTACTAGGGTGAACTTAGTTCCATAGAGGTATGGTCTAAAATGCAATACGCAATAAACTATGGCTAATAGTTCTTTTTCTATAGTTGAATAATTAACTTCCGCCTTATTTAAGAGTCTAGAGGTGTATGCTACAGGCAGATCCTTGCCTATTAATCCTTGACTTAAAACTCCTCCTATTGCGTATCCCGAAGCATCGGTGGTTAGTATGAATGGTTTCGTAAAGTCGGGGTATTGTAAAATAGGTTTCTCGCAAAGCTTGTCTCTGAGTATTTCGAATCCTTGTTGTTGTTTGTCATGCCATTCGAATTTCTTTCCCTTTTTCAGAAGTTCCGTTAGTGGTTTCGCAATTTTAGAAAAGTCAGATATGAAACGTCTATAATATCCTGTCAGTCCCAAAAATTGTTTTATATTCTTTGCGTTTTTAGGTACCGGGAAATTTTTTACTGCTTCTAACTTCTTTGGGTCTGGTTTTAACCCTTCCTTACTTATAATGTGTCCTAAATAGTTTACCTCTTTTCGTAGGAATTCGCATTTGTCGGGTTGTAACCTGAGTCTCGCCTGTCTAAGTCTGTCCATAAGCATATTAACTCTTTGTTCATGTTCTTGAAGAGAACTCGCGTATATTACTATATCGTCTAGATAGACAAAAAGTTCGACTCCTTGGAGTCCTGACAGTACGCGATCCATCAGCCGTTGAAACGTGGCTGGTGCATTTTTGAGTCCAAATGGCATTCGGTTAAACTCATAATGTCCAAACGGAGTAGTGAATGCTGTTTTGGTGGCGTCTGTACTTTTCATGTTAATCTGATGGAACCCTGATGCTAAGTCAAAAATGGAAAAGTATTTCGCGCTTCCTAGCTGGTCTAATATCTCTACTATATTTGGTAAGGGGTATGCGTCGCCTACTGTTTTTTCATTCAGCATCCTATAGTCGATAACCATTCTCCATCTTGCGTTTCCATTAGAATCTGGTTTTTTGGGTACTATCCATATTGGGGAATTGTACGGCGATAGTGATGGTTTTATTATATTTCCCTCTTCTAATTCTTTCACCTGTCTCGTGATCTCGTCCTTTTGGAGCGGTGGGAACCGATACTGTCGCGTATTAATTGGGATATCATTCGTTGTGATGATTCCATGTTCAATTGCATTGGTAGCTTCTAACGGTTCGCCTGGTATATGGAATCTATCCGCGTTCTCGGTTATTAGTTTTTCTATGCTAGCTCTTTCTTCATGGTTTAAATGTTCTAATCGCAAAAGTTGCTTGACTCGAATTGATCTATCGTTAGAGTGTTTATTAATTCTTGGTAATATGTTTTCGTTCGATTCAGAGCGGTTATAGTCCTTTGGGGT
The DNA here is from genome assembly GCA_949628255.1 of Macrophya alboannulata. Lineage (NCBI taxonomy): Eukaryota > Metazoa > Arthropoda > Insecta > Hymenoptera > Tenthredinidae > Macrophya > Macrophya alboannulata. Next base: position 19,655,042 of record OX451206.1, on the reverse strand, counting down.
ATTTTGATTTAGTAGAATAGCTTGTATTGAAATTGATTCAGCGAGTTTTTCGTCTGAGTGAGTACTGTCATGGTGCCCTAAGGTCTGCCCGTGTACATCTCTAGAACTGAGATCGGAGGTTTCGTCAATCCCTAAGGTTGATTCGTCCTCGTCTTTGTGTGCTGGAAATATGTTTGTGAGTCCTTCGTTTTTCCCTATGTCCCTAGGATTAGAGTCGGAGCGTTCGTCAATCCCTAAGGTTGGCTTGTCCTCGTCTTTATTTGGTGTAGAGGTGTCAGTACTATACTCTGTGGCTGTCTGATCTCCCTCTTGTGAGAATGGGATTAAGGTAAACGATGGCAATGGAAGTGAGAATCGTGTCTCAGTAGAGTTTGTAATTGGTAAAGCTATTTCCCCATTATTAACTTTAAAGATGGCTTCTCCAAGGTATACCCCGGGGGCCGTTATTGGTCTAGGAAGATATCCCTCTGATATGTCTGAGTTTATTATTTTTGCTCTAATAATTTGAGTCGTCCTAGGTTCTATTATAAATGTAGAGCTAGGCTGGAACTTAATTTTTTGTTCATTGACTGTCAAACATTCTTTTTCATAATCTATAGCTGCTTTAGTGTCGCGGAAGAATGCTGATCCTAGTATTCCTCCTTGTTTAATTTTAAAATCGTCTTGTACGACGTGGAAACATACTAACTGGTTTGCGATTTTTATTTTGATTTTTCCTACCGAGCTTATGAGGTTATTCGTAATGCCTCTCATTTGAATTATTTCGGTAGTGTTTATTTTATTTGTTTCTTTGATACATCCAATCTTAATTATGTTTGGTTCGGCACCTGTATCTATCATTAATTCTGTGTTCGGGAGCAGATCGATGGATTCTACAGTTATGGTAGGTACTTCTCCGAGGCTAAGATTTATTGTTGTGATTCTGATTGCTCGAGAACCTCTAATGGGTGGGCTGTTCGCGTAAGGCCCGTTTCCCGAGGTGTCGCGTGTATCCTCGAGGGCCCTGCTTCGTTTCCCTGGTTATATTTATTCGATTGGTAATTCTTTCTACCTTGTTCGTGTTCTTTACGCCGCTCGTCGTTATATTTCTTTTTCCTACATTCTTCAACTGTATGACCCGTGAATTTACAATAGTTACATTGCTTTTTGTTTTGATTCCAATCATTTCGAGTTTGAGCTTGTTCGTTTGTAGGCCGAATTCTAAAATTGTTAGTGGGTCGTTCTGAAGTCCCTTGTTCGTTGGGTTTTGGTTCTTGATTCGGTTGGGAATTTGGTTTCGCGAACCGGCAATTTTTAGTTTCGTGATTTGTTCGCTTGCAAATTTCGCACGGAGTTTTTATTGTATTTGTATTTTGATTCGTCGAGCGATCTGTTTTAATTCTTTCGCGATCACGTTCAAAGCGTTTACCGATTTCTATTGCCTTAGTGCATGCATCTCGAAAGTTTTCTATGCCCGTGATTTGTAGCGCGTTTCTGTAGTCTGCAGGTAGCCCGTCTAGAAAGCTTTCGAGCGCGTCCTTGTCTATTGTTTCTCGTTTAACGAGATCAACGAATCCATCAGCGCGTCTTTCTCCTTCAAGTATGGCGGTTTTTAGATCCTTGATTCGAGTTATATAATCAATTATGTGTTCATTAGGTTTTTTAAACGCGTTTGCTAGTTCGCCCTTGTAGTAGTTAATTGTTTTGGGAGGACTGAATATTTCAGCAAGACTGTCTAAAAATCCTTCTAAACTATGGAATTCTTCGTCTTCCATTGCTGCATATGCACGTCCTATGAGTTTACTTTTTAATACGCGGACGAAAGAAACTTCGGTGGTTGGTGAGATCATTTCTTTAGCGCGTTTGCAGGATCGCATAAAAGATATCAACGTGTTACTATCTCCGTTAAACGGTGTTATAGTTGCTACCGCGTCTTTTAGTGGTATTGTTACTTCACTAGGTTCAGAATGACGAATTGGTCGAGGGGGAGGAAGTTCTCGTCTTTCTCGCCTTTTTAACGTCTCGATTTCGTGTCTAAGGGCTAAGATTTCATCTGCTATTTGAATAGGTGGGTTATCTGCTGAATTTAATCGATTGACTTCACGCTCTAGTTGGTGTGTTTCTCTATCTGGTGTTGCTGTGAATGTGACACTTGTGTCGGTTCTAGCGTTAATCAAGTCTCTTTCTGCCCTAAGACCTTGGGTCTCTTCTCGTAACCTATTTATAGTTATCTGTAGTTCTTCCCGAGTTTTTGATTCTGCCCTAAGAGTTTCTTTTAGTTGTTGTAACTCCTGATTTTGCGTGATTATTGTTGTATTAGCCTGTTCTTTTTGCGCGAGTGATTCTTGTGTCTTTAAAATTTCTGATTCTTTTTCTTCCATGATTCTTTCGCGTTCTGCTAAATCTGCTTCTAATCTAACAAGTTCGTCTGGTGTGAGAGCTTTGCTTCTAGTAGCGTGTGCCATTCTTAACGCAGAATTTGATATTTTCTTAAGTATAACTTTTACGAATAGAGTCTTTTCCTCTGGTTTTTCGTATCCCACCGCTGTCACCAAAAATATGTCACGAGCCAGATGAGCTAGTGACGAGGTTGTATTGTTTTTGTTCAGAGGAAGGGAGGCCTCATTCGTATCTGTTAATATTGATTGTGGAATGCCTTATAAAACACTTACGATTATTCGAGATCGATGATCTCTACGAATTTAGGCGTAGTGGGTGAAGTTTGTCGATAATGGAACGCCGGGTGATCCTCCGGGAGCTCGTAGTATCGAGTAGATCTGTTCGTCTCTACTGTGTTTACTACACAGATCCCGTTTTTGTAATCGATCGTATGCTCTGTGGTGGTATAGATCGGTGTCTGATCGTGACCGATATGATCCCAGGGTCCTGGAGACGGGCTTCTGGGTGAATAGTCTGTTATCGGGGAGTATGCCCGAGCATCAACGATTTCCGGTGATGGGCTCCTGGGTGACCACTCGGTTAAAAGTTGAGTTGTCTCTTTCTCACTAAGATTGTTTTCACACGTGGTGTGGGTCGTGCGAAAAAGGCTAGGGGTATCGGGAGGGGAAGCGTGAGCTGAGCCGGTGTTGAGTCTCAATGCGTCTCTTAGCTTAGCTCGCGCTATCCTCTCTCGCACCGCCTTTCCTGCTCGCCTGTTTCTTCTTTTCGGTTTCTTAACACCCGCCTGGTTCATCTACATGTACGGGAAATATTAGGTTAGGGCGTGTTCCTGTAGTGGCACACGCCTGTATGGTGATAGGGGATGAGGAACTTGATCGAGCCCGTAAAGCAGGTTATAAACACTAGCCAGGGAGGCTTGTTGTTTATATTGCCGTGCGGCTAGTGATCGAGCCTGTGTGGCACCCTATGAGCGCTAGCCGGAAAGGCTTATTGCTTAAGTTGCCCGTGTGGCTGGAGTTCAATAGGAGTAGTGGGGTATTTAGAAAGGGAATGTAGACTACTATGGGGGTGATCTTTGGAACCGAATCGGATATAGTTTACTTACGTCGGTTTGGTAGGATCGAGAAATAGAACTCCGAATTTATAATATAATATGTTTAATTGTTTATTCAAAAAGATTTTTGAGGATTGGTATAATGATATAACTATAAATTTTGTTAATTGTAGTTTATAAGTTTTTAAGAACGTTGTCGCGACTGGCTTGTCTGGCCGTTGATACCTTTTTGCCGTGATCAGTGTTCTTGGGAACCCAATTTATATCCTCCAAAGTGGGGATATGGAGGGAAGCTCCTAATGGTAATCTCGCACGTGGTTATCTTTTAGCCGCGTGCCCCATATCTTGTCATATAATTGTTTTGGCTATTCTGCTTGCCAGTATTGTTTACAGAAGATGAGCATCCTGTTTACAGAGTATGAGCTGGACAGTACTGCTTACAATACTGGCGATGGTGGTCGCCGTTGTTTTAAATGTATAATTGTTATATGATGCAAATAGTGCTGAATTTCAATTCATTCTTAAATTTTGATTACCTTACGGCTGTACTTGATTCTTTTATTGTTTATAATATTTTATGTATAATATTTCATTGGTTGACGACTCCTCTTCCAGGTATGATAGATATGTATAACTCTGGAAAGACGAGTCGCTGTTCCAATCTCTACATAACTTTAGTTATGAATACGGTCTATAGCATGATTATTAATCCTAGGTAGTAATATGAAGTGCACGATATAGTTTATAATAAGAGATAAAATAATTGTGGGTATATGTGTGTGAGAGATTGGCTTGGCTCGTCACAAGGTAAAGGTTGATTAAGGGGGAAAACCCCATCAGTCGTGTCCTGAAACTAGGTTATTTTTGGGATTTTTTTTGCTTCCCAGGGAAGTTTCCAGTCGTTTCATTTCTGAAACTTGCAGGATTTGTTCATCATACATTAGTGTATTTTCACGAATTTCTTTCACGGACCGAAAAAATCTATCCATAGATTTATGAGAAGAAACGTGTACCGCGGCGGAAGAGTTGCACTGACCCGGTGGGCACGGTAACTGCTCATCATTTTGTCCGAACCAAAAATAAAAAAAAGTCTTTTACAGAGCACACCTTTCTCCAAGGGATGAATTTCTATGGAAGATTAAATATGAAAATTGTGGCAGTTACAGCTCGGCTTTCATGAAAGTATACCGTTTATGAATATTTGTTTTATCTTTGGGAGCGCATAAAGAAAGTATAATTTATGAAAGTCAATATTAAAATAAGTTCACCCCCGGCAGAAATATGTTTTACAATATCCCTTCAAATTTTAACTCGATCGGATGACTAGTTTTCGAGATACACTGCCCACCGAGTTTGAAAAAAGTAGTTTGGAGAAAAACGCATTCGAAGTTTCAAGACCAATTTTCAGACGGAACAAACCAATATACCGAGCAGCCTGCAGGACAGTGGTCGCTCCAGACCAGGTATTCTTAAAATATGACGTTTCAAGGAAATACAATAAAGAAAATTGACTTTTTTCACCCAATTAACAAGGTTCACCTTCAAAATTTGAACGTCTACCTACAGCTGATCATGAGGGCGCAGGTTAATATGCCGAGCAATTTATTTGTTAAGCTTTGTTCCTTTTTTTTTAATTCTATTTTTTTTTCGTGTTTTGTGCTAACTCTTTTCGCTTCGTTACTTTTAACAACGAGCACGTCATTATTATACCATTTTTAATAACGTTAGGGTATACGTTCTACTGGTGGTGGTACGAGGTTGGGCAAAATACATGCCAACTGAGATAAGGTTTCGTTGAATATTAATGAACTATACGTGTAAAGGTTGAGTATATGTATATCTATGTATGTATGTGTGTACGTATAGGTACGCGTGAAAGTAAAATTGCGCTCGAGGTGTAGAGAGAGAGATGTAGAGAAAAACGAAAAAAAAAAACGAACTAAATGAATAAATAAAAAATAGGGAAACACAAAATGAATCAAAAAATAAAGAAAAATGGATTGCAATATTCATAGCGTCCACATATATTCAGTTTCCTTTCATGTTCATGCGGCTATTTGAGATTTTTACATTATTGATGACCGTCTTTTATCTAGCTTCAGTTGTCGTTCAAGTTTTACCCCTGGATAGACATGAAGCTAGAAGGTATTATTCTTTGTCTTATAGCACATACCCAGTCTCATATTTTATTCCCTTACCACTGTTTCCCAATTTCTTTTATCCCCATCGGCTATCGCTTAGGTTAGTTTGTTTCCTGATTAATCAATTCAGGAAGAGAATCGAGCTTGTGTTCTTGGTCTCAGACACGCAATCGCGTTTGCCAACTTATACTCCTACACTACAATCGAAGTGAATTAAAATCAAGCTCGGCTCAGATCTATCAAATCCACTCAACTAGACGTGAATATAATATAAAACGTGCTACACGTACCACTTTTCGAACATGAATATCTGAAAGCATCAGTCAAACATTAGAAATGTTCTTGTAAGACGTTTGAAACTCTTTTAAAGTCATCCACGAAGTACATTCATCGTGTTTCTTGCCTTCAGAGGACTGAAAGAGTCTTAAACTAGTTTGCTTTCAGTCCTGAGTTTCCCAAATATTTCACAAACATGAAACATCCACGATTATGCCACACAATTAATTTAGGAAAATTCAAACGCCAGGGTGTTTTTTTTTTTCTTCAAAGTGGCCACATCACATCGGATGGTCATAATTAAAATCTGCAGTAAATAACCGCGTATTTATAAGATCCTTAGAAAGTTGGATGAGAGTTTTGATTCCAAAGAAGCAACAAGGACGAAGAAAATGGAATTTGTAACGTGTGGCGTGTGGCGAGGTTGAGAAGTGTACCGAGTCCTGAGTCAAGGATAATCCGCACCGTCTGACACGAGATTGACGGTAGGGGAAATACGGTCGGATGTAGGTAGTGGGGTGCTGGGTGGCGGTGCACGAAGAGTAAAAACTGTAAAGAGGGTACATTGGGTAGGACTGGGAATAGGGAAGAAAATAGGGAAAAGTCAAAGCAGAGCTTACCTAAACGCGTGGTGGGCGCTAGCGTCTCTGCGCTTTAGATATTTAAATCCTTGCGAATGGCTTCGGGCGTCAGGAGTTTCCGGGCCTTGAAGAGAACTGGCTGAAATCGCTCGAGCAGAAGTCGTATTCTGTCAGACCAACAACCACCTCTTACAATTCTACAGATTTAACCTTATAGACACATCCACACACGTACCAATATATACAATTCACAACTAAATCGAGATACATTATGTGAATATAGCGACCGCAAAGTGCATCGACGAAACGAGGCACTTAATCGCCCGCAGGGGGTTGCCCCCATGATTTTAAAAATACTCAAGCTCGCTTTTCACTGCACTAGCTTCTCGGTAAGAGAACCTGAGTCCTTCGAAACGCATAAACAAAGATTGGGGTCCTCAAAGTTTTAATCCTTACCGAGTAGATTGGTTCATGGTTGTCTATAACTTTGGTTTGAATAGGAACCGTTTCTTTTCAGTGAAGGTTTATGAGCAAAACCCTACAGCGACGGTGGCAAAGATAATAATAAGGGGAAGAAAGAGGAAATATAAGAAAAAAACTGAAAAAGCTCTCGGTATAAGGAACTGCTGCAGGTCGATATTGTTGTTATTTGAACGAAGCAAAGCTGTATATCCCGCGATCGTTTGAGTATTATCAACAACGCGTTATAGGGATGAAGTTTTCCAGCGGGTTTTCCCACCAACTCGCGCAAGCTCATTGCACAGCCAATAAACCCCTTTGACCGATTTCAGAGAACTCTTCGTCTACTTATAGTTTAAACTTTACAGTTTACACGCTGAGTCAAGTAACGAACGCCTAGCTGTGCTCAGATTTAATTGGAATAAAGCTAAAGGCTTTCGCTGCAGTAGTTAACTATACATAGCTATGTAGTACAAGTGCCTTATACATACCTCTTGACTGTATACTAGTACCGGTATGTATATCGTGTTCAATTATCTCGGTCACGTGAACTCTGACGTTATTTCCGTAAAGGATCGTACAGTGGTAATCGTGCTGGTGCACTGACACACCACGAAGGCTAGTTGTGTTCCAAGATCATCATCACACGTCACGAATGGAGTTAGAGATGGTTTGAACGTAAGACGAGCCTTTCGCAAGCTCTGCAGCTTTCGAAATGGAATATTTCCTGATAAACCGAAATGAGGACTCCTTTACGTGGAGTATGTGATGAAAAAGGAAGGCTGATCACGGGGGTTCGGTCACGGTAGAATGTCACGTGCACCTGGTGACGTAAGGAGATTGCGTTCTATCGTTGGATTTCGATATCCTGTAAAAGGAATTGCAAAAATTCGTATATTAGTTCGTTGCACGTGGATCGTAATCGTGTGTGTGAAACCAAGCGATGCGATGGTTCTCTTCGTCTTGGTCTTGGTCTCGGTGGCTTTGGAGCCTTTGAGGTCGTGCCAAACGGCATTCCGCATATATGAAAATAAAGTAAACAGACCTATCCTCAGCTAAGAGTCTCAGACTGTTTACGTATACAACGAAATGTGAAATAGAATCTCATTGCAGCGTTGCAGTTCACGATTATAAATAAAAAATAAAAATAAATAAAAAATTTACGAGGAACTCTTGAGATGCAATTGGCTGAGAATTTTCGTTTAAAAATCAAAAATTGTACATCATTTATCTTCGCTATGTCCGGAATTTTACTTTCTGGTCTCAAATTAAACATCGGGGTAAGTGAGTGCGCTTGTGCAATTTAAACCTGGGGCTATGGGGTGCGAGATAAGATAGGAATTAAAGATACACGAGAACTGGGGGACCGAAACGCGCCATCTTGTTCTCCGCATTTAGAATTTGTAATTACCCACCATTCCAGCTTGTGCTAAATTTCAACGAGGCTATTGTTCACGTCAGTCGGTTATATTCGGTTCAGAATTCAGTTTTATTATAAATATATGTATTAGGGTGTGTCGTTTTAGGACAACTTTTTTTTGTCAGCTTAAAAACAGGTTGTATACTTGCAGGAAGGTAAAATAAGAAGCCTGTTAAAATTTGAGATCTTAATACAATTAATATTAAGAGATGCCTCATCGCGAATTTCTATTTCCTATTTAAACAACATGGCAAATGTTCTAGTGGCACACTTTAATTTTCATATCTCAAGTACTAATCTACTCAGAATGATTCTGCATAGCTACTCTCGTTCGAAATTGAACGCCCTACAAAAAAGGTCTCTTAGTATTTTTCGATAAATCTAACTGTTTCCAAGTTGGTTATTGGTTAATTATCATTGATAGCCAACAACCAACTTGGAAACAGCTAGATTCATCGAAAAAGACCAAGAGACCTTTTTTGTAGAGCGTTAAATTTCGAACAAAAGTAGCTATGCAGAAATATTCTGAGTAGATTAGCACTCGAGATATAAAAATTGAAGTGTGCCACTAGAACATTTCCCGTGTTATTTAAATGAGAAACAGAAATTCGCGATGAGGCACCTCATAATATTAATATTAAGATCTCAAATTTTAACAGGCTTCTTATTTTTCCTTCCTGCAGGCATACAACCTGTTTGTAAGTTGGAAAAAAAAGTTGCCCTACATGGATATACATATTGCAGAAAGATTTCTCGATCTTTTCGGGTAGCGTAGCTGAATCAGTTAATTTCTTTCAATTAGAAGGATTACAATTCCGATGTTCGCGGTGATGGTATACCTGCAATGTCGAATTTTCACATTGAACACATGGGTATATGTAAATATCGCTTTGACTCCATTCGTAGAATTAATTAAGCTAGGATTTGCCCGCAGCTATACCTATAGGATTGAAAAAAGAAAAAGAGAAAATCGAGAAAAAGTAAAATAAAATAAATAATGAAATAAAAAAGGGTATAAAACTATGAAAAGCTTTGCGAATTCCTGGGCATTCGTATGTGTAATTTGATTCTTTGAATACGTTTGTTCACAATCAAAGTGGTTCCTATATATCGGTGGCTGTTTGTTTTATGTATTCATACACCGTAATCAACCGGGATGATAGAGTGTTGTTTATTGGTAAAAATTTTCCATCCAGTTGACGTAACATGTACAATATCTACATACCAAACATACATATGCGAGCTGATCCTGTCATTTTTATTGACGAACTCGATTGATCTCAAAATTGAAAAAAAAAAAATAATAATAATAATGTCGGTTTTGCGATGTTTTCCAATATCAAAATGTGGACCATATCCTATATCAGCCTGTATGGATCATGTATTGAGGTCATAATAAATTGTATGTGGAAAAAAGAATTTTTTCACTGCTCAAATAACGGCAATCAAATCATCCGAATGATTGATTACTAATGGTGTGTGTGTGTGTTTTTTTTTTTTTAATTTTTTTCAAAAAACTTAGGAGCATTGGGTAAACGGGCAGATAAATCGGTGACCCAATGAAGCTCAATGATAACAAAAGGGTGTAATCAAAAGCAAAAGAAACACATCCGAAGCGAAAAGGTAATTTTTATTCTCTAATACGAAAACTAGAGCATTGATTAATCCAAAGAATTGACTAAAGTCTAATTGGAGCAAATGCTATCCATCAAGGTTAAAATCGTTAAAATCCGTTGACCGGTCCTCGAGATATTATAAGTCAATAAAATTTTTATCATAATTTTGATACTCGAATAACTCGAAAACTATTTGACTGTTTAAATCCAGAATCTAGTCAGTTCCGCGTGGGGAAATCCACATCGATTGATACAAAGAAGGGTAAAATTCGCGCATGTATTCTTGACATATCGTCAAACAAAGAATTAATCGCACAAACAGACGTTCATCTGAAAATTTTCGGTGATTCTCTGGACCTAAAAACGCGGAGGTCTGGTAAAAACTGAACTGATTATTTTTCAAGTTCGGAGGTTGATTATCATCATGGCAATCCCCTTTTTTTTATAACCGTGGAGTTAAAAAACTACCGCATAACCCGCATCGACGGCGAATTGATTTCCCTCGTAAAGGCATCTGCGGCGGGGAATCGGATAGGATCGGGTGGTAGGTATAGGATCGGAAAAATGCAAAGCATCGCAATGTTTGCCAGTAGATTTGACAAGTGGGTTGGGCGTCTCCTCTCAGTTGCGGAACGATGGAATGATTTCGGGTTGGATATCAAAGTGCACAAGGATGAGGCACATTCCAATGTGCTCAGAGACGATCGCATATCCTGCAACCAGCAATGCCCAGACATCCAGACCACGTTATTTCCAAGCGGCGTACCTTTTGATCTTCTAGACTTCCTCTAGTCTCTCTCATATCCCAAGCCAGCCCTGCTCACCAGGAAGTAAACGCTCTGAGACCGACTTATCGAAACTTTACGAAACTCTGCTGATATCCGCCTCCCTGCAGTCCTCTTGCTGTTGCAACTACCTCCCATCCAATTTTCCGATCATCGTTCGACCTAAGGGCCTTTGAACTTGGGACTGTGCTCTAGTGTGTGTAGTTCTTATAACCCGCACTAATGAATCGTCAGAAAATTCATATGGATGAAGATTAAATACCGAAGTACTGGGCCCAAGGTCCGAAGACTGCATCGAGAATTTTTCTATCAGGAATTGAACAATCGAAGTTCGGAAATGCGGATTAGTTTTTTCGACGTAGCCGCGGTCCTGTGACATAAGTTTGGATTCAAAATAACGCGAACAAGTTTGGGGAATTCCCGGAGGGCGGGTTGAGCATGCATTATGTGAAAAATGTTTAAAGTAAGTACATCGAATTCTGTGCTGCAGGCAGTAACGAAACTGGGTACTACCTTATACTCCGAGTTGGTTCGAATGAAACGGAACCATTGAAAGAACCGAACCAGGTCAATCTGAGACTAAATTGAAATCCTGGATCTCCGGGGCGGAGTGGAGATCCAGGAGCAAGCAAACGCATTCTCGTAGTATGGACCGAGATCACACTCACACTTTGGCGTTCTCCTCCCTCAGCCACTTACGTTCAGTTCCGCTGAATTAAGCTAAGGGAAGTCAATTGGAAAAGTTTTTATTGCTCTTCGTTTGCAGGGAATGCCGATCGGCGCCGATATCATTTTGTCTACTGACTACTATTCCCAATCCTACAACGAACCCGGATACCCAGCAACCCTACAGGAGCCCAGGAACCTGCACCTTTTATACCGACACGCACCACCATCCTTTACAGTCTCACGTAAGACCCTAAAACCATTACGTAAGCACAAATTCTATCTGCAGTCACCTTTAAATCAGTTTATCGATTCGCCCAGACGATCCCGAAAATGAGCTTCACAAGTGATCGCATTCTTTGTCTCAACTTTGTTGACTAATTACTTCCACATGATACAAGCTCGTGCCTTAGCCCACAGAGTTTTACTCTCAAAAACCGTTTCCGACTTTCGTCAGTTTTTTTTTTGAAGACGTCGTTCATCAGCAGATGCTTTCGTGTAATGACGCTATCGACTTTATCCTGTACTGTTAATTGATATAAAATAATATCGGCTTATTCGATGGTGGTGCTACGCAACCCTGGAGAGCGGGCGCGAGGCAGAACCCTCTCGACCTCCCTGCCATTAGGCGTGATAAATAATTCGACGTGATTCGGGAAAGTGAGAGCCAAAAATATTGGCGGATTTTGGCGTGTTCGATATAGTTATGGCGCAGTCGAGTGGCATATATTTGTAGATATATCATTGTATGGAAGTTCGGTTTAATTCCATTAGCTAAAAGTACCAACCATGAAATCATGATGCTAATAAATTCAAGTGAAAAATTTTGTATCCATAAATAGATTTTCGACTGACAATTATTCACGGTTATATTTGTCAGCAAAATTTGTTGAAAAAAAAAGGAGGAGAAAATAAAAAAAAATGAAAAAATCGAACCGCGTTCATATCGCGTCAAGCCGTCAACTCGAACGGAAGGCTCGGGCGTATACCGCGGTGAGCTTTAATCGACAAAGTGCCATAATGGGTGATCCGTTCGAATGAATAATGCGCGAACACCCGAACCGAACGAACTCGTTTTCGGGGGTAAAACTGGGGCAAATTTGATACCATAAGCTCGCCGCACCGGGTTCCATAGAGTAAAGTCCGGAAATAGCCCCGTTTTCAGACTCGTTCGAACCCGATGATAATGGTAATAGCCACAAAAGAAAGGGGAAAAAAAACAACTCGCAAAACCACCCATGTTTTCCCTAATGAAGCGAGAGGCTCTGGTAACGTGAACAGCTGCGGTAATTAAGTACATCCATACAATATGTTGTACATACATACATGTAGTACTTCTCTCTTCTGCCGCTGCTCCCGGTATACATTCAGAATATTTTTGGTTTAGTTTTTTGACCGAATTAATCTATCCGTGAAAAGAAATTTGAAGTAGAAAATATGAAGGGAAAGAGGAGAGTGAATGGTTCGATTTTGAACAAAAAAATTTTCATCGATATATTCGCAATGTATGCAGGTATGTATGTAGAGCCTTTTGTTCTGTATCACGTAGAAAATTTTTGGGCTGAACGGTGTGCATACAATGATGCATTTAGTACTCTGGGAATTGATCGATGCAATTGCTGATTGCAAATGGTATAAGCAATTTCGTAATTACCTGGGATAAAACAATTACAGCATTTGACTGCAGGTTGGTTGCCAACCTATATGCGCAGTATATTGCACGGTTGGAGCCTTACGAGAGTAAACATCATGTGCCTATTTGGATAATTTGCAAATACTATTACCCTACACACTATAGCCAAACAGTATTTGAAACTGTAGCCAATAGAATCGACAAATAATTGGTAAATAATTCAATAATGAGACGGATAAATCAGTGACTACATATACGCATACACCAATTTCGAAGAATAAATAGAAAAAATATTCTCCGTAAACCTCCACAAATATATATATATATATATTCACAAAATACCATACATATGTATATTCTCCGTGAAAAACTGCGTCGATTTCATCAAAACTAAAAATTCGAGCGCCTAATAGATTCCGAATTAGAGCCGATTCAAGTTGACCAATCGCACGGCTCGAACGAAAGGCGCGCGCCAGCTGGTGGTGGCATCATGTAAGCTGGGCAACCGTTACTTTTCAAACTTCAACTGCATTTTATTCGAAAACTATTAGACGCACGGATTTTCGGCTGATATAAATTCGTCTCGGTTTTTCAGAAGGAATTTAATATCTTTATAGTCTTCTTTGGGTAGTCTGCAGGAATCTGTATTTGAAACTGTAGAATCGACGTGGAATGTTTGTATCTGTCATTTAACTGTAAATGAGAAATTTTGCTGTTTCCGATAAACAAGGGAGATAAAAGATTTATGGACGCGGTTTAAACTACCGTCATAAAAGTATCTCGGTGTGTTTTCCAATCTGTCAACCTACGCCACTGCGGAATGACGTTTCTCTCAGAGCTCGCTGCTAGCCTGCAGTTGAATAATCGAGATATCGAACGCTCGGTCCGGCTGCAGCATCACGTCAAAATAAATCGATAATTCATATAAGTGACATAATTCCTGGCGGGCTACGTACGTAGGGTGGAAGTACTAGCTGTCTACCCTGTTGGAATAAAGCTCCAAAAATGACTAAGTCAACCTTATAATTATTTTATTATTTTCGGGACGCGCTGGATAATCGGCTGTGGCGGTCTCAGACGAGGGAGACCACTGATTCCTAATTGTTGCGTAAATATTGCATTTCTCTACAGGGGTGTGTCGCACCCCCGCGGAACTCGATCTCCGCGAGAGTTTACCGTGAGGGGTTGAAGAAAACTGATCTTGAAGTAGCTAGCGGCTGGCTAAGGGTGGCTAGCATTGAATTATGCATTCCTTACCATCGCAGGAAAGCAATTAATTATTTATCCTCGAAAAGTTACTTCGTCTCTCGCAATCTCAAGTCCTGAACTAATATCTGTGTTAGATATGAAGAGAGACGGAAAAAGAGACATATTATATATGGTGATAATTTTCCAAAATATATTATAAGTGACTAAAATTAAAACACGTCTCTCACAGTTGTCTCAGAATTTATCTAAGGTATTGTAAAGTTTTTTGTTTTTTTTTTTCTGACCGCATAGGTATAGTAAAACCTACGATACGAAACTTTTGTGAAAATAGACTACAACGTGTAACTTTTCTATCAGAATTTACGTCACATATTGCGGGCAACTCTGTTCTCGAAAGTGTTTGAAAGTAAAGTTAAAGTCGTTCTCGAACGCTCAATATTCAATCCACATCTTTTATTCACCCTCATTATTTCCGTTGTCACATACTATCGAACGACTACGACTACCCCTGCGAATTCCAGAACTTTAAAGATAATATCCATATGCAGTTGGCTGACAGCTTAGTTTTTTTTATACCCTCGAATTCGTAATTCTTGATCTTAGCAAAAAATTTTCATCATTCTTTTTTTTTCATACTTGAGTTTACACCTCCAAAAATGTATCAATTTTTCACAAATTTTCGAACGATATTTACACATTTTTCAATCTCACAAAAATTTTGGCTGTACCACGCAAACATCGAAAAAAAAAAAAAAAAACTTTTCGCGGTAAGTATGAAAATTAAAAATTAAAAATCCAAAAGCTGTCGATTGATAATGATAATTGATTGACTTTTAACAATTGATACAGTCTGCTCAATGAAAACAGTCAATTCGCCAATCTTGTGAAAAAAAATAAAATTTGAATTAAATTGAAAATTCTCGGCGATAAGATAAAGCAAATTTTTTTTCGTACCCGGGGTGGAAAGAAAATATAGAATCACTCATTTTTATTGAGTTATTGTCTTCGCAGAGGAGGATCAAAGCGTTTCCCTGATTCACGTTCACCGGAGGGTGTATCGTGTATTATGCAGATTGGTGGCTGCTGTGAGGTCGGTACACATACAATCATTAAAAATCTAAGAAGTTGCGGTAGAAAAAAAAGCACTGAAAAAAAGTAGAAATGAAAAAAAAAAGATATGTATAAAAAAAAAAAAATAATAAAAATGAACAAAAAAAAACTGGAGTCCGCAGTGAAGCGCGCGAGCGCTGCTTGGCATGCGTCCTGCGCGTCACTTACCGCTCCCCTTTGCCATGCATTACGGTCGTCCTCGAAATTCGCAAAGTGCCAGAACCACCGTGCGACCACCCTGACTGAGTTGGTGGTTCTGAGGCGCAAGACATCACATCCACATCCACAGTCGAGATACCGACCCCCGGTGGCCGACGTGAAAAATTAAGAAACCCCTCACGCACCTGCCTCCATTGCTAGGCGGTAAACATACGACTTCAGTACATGCGCTGAATAATCTCCATTTAAATCGCGGCTCAACGGTATGGGACCCGAGAAGGGTGTCGGTGTGGCCATACCTACAGTCAGTTTTGAAATACCTGTTCTTTGCACTTGAAATTTAAACAAGATTCTACACATCTAATTGCAAGCTGTGACTTCTCACTCGTTCCAACTCACGCAGAGTCCAAAATTGGATCCCATATGATCCCAAAGTGGAGTCTCGACTCTTTCCAAAAGAACCCGGACATGGCTCTCACCTTGGAAAAAATCAGCCTTAGAAAATCTGAGGAATCGAAACATTCGGCTCATAGGCCCTTTTTCGGAAATTGCCTCCATTATCCTGTTTCATCATTTTCAACGGAATTGCTTTTGGTCTGCACACGATGCATAATTGATGTTAGATTAATGAAGAAGAAGAAGAAGAAGAAGAAGAAGAAGAAGAAGAAGAAGAAGAAGAAGAAGAAAAAGAAAAAGTAATCACACGATTCCCATAGTGGTCTGACGACTTCGATACGGTTATGAATACCATGGGTTGATTTCTAGATCGGATTTGATTGCAAGAGATTCTACTGCTAAGATGGGAGCAAACAATCGCACGGTAGGCTCAAGCATCAAATATTCCTAGATCAATTTACCGGATGGATGGGAGGGTTAGGTTTTTGGGAGGGGGGGTTGTTCTGTGGTATAGAAAATAGATTGCTCAATAAAAGCCAGTGGCACGTGTGGGGGTTGTGTTTACCGCAATGCGAGAGATGGAATCGCGAGGTTTCGTAGATTTCTGACTACTCCTGTCCCTTTGTAGCCTTTTCTACGTCTTTATATCGACCAAGGGGCTTGAGAGGATCATCTCCGCCGGTCCTTCTCTGGCCACGTTCAACTCGTGGCCTCAGCAGGCAGGCAGGAAGCCTAAGAAGAAAAAAAATCCTTACGGCCATAGGGATTCGCGTTTAATTGACCAGCTATCATGCGAATCCTAAAGAAAATTGATACTCCGAAATCCAGCCCTTAAGAATTGAATGGAATTCATAAATCTTTCGGAGGAGTAAACGTTTAGCGGAGTTCTCTGGACCGTTTCGAAGTATTTTTCAAAGGCTGCCTCTTCGCGACGCCACATCTCCGTCATTTAACGAATTTTTTCGATAAGAAAAATGGCGAAAGTTCCCCAAAATACATGTTTTTAACTACAACGGAGCCTGATCCGATAACTCCAATAGTTTCCCGGGAAAAAAAACATCCGACAATCACCTTTTTTTGACCCTGCTATGTGTTTATGCCTCTTTAATCGGGTCGCTGCGGAAGGGGATGAAAAGTAACTGGTAATAATCGCCTCGTAAAAACTGACGTCTGTCTCTTTGTGATCGAAGAACCGAGTGGCATTGTGTGGGCAACGAATTCAAGGATAGTTTTGTAAACATTTCCTATTAAATCCTGATGCAGCCGGTACGATATTGAATTCCCACAAGAACAGGGCGCGACTGGACCCACCGCCAACAACCGTCTGGCAAACTCTCCCTCTTGACAAATCTATGTAGCAAAGTCTGCACTGGGATCTATATAAATTTAATAACACGAAATGACGTGACCTTTCCCGTTCCTACCCCCCATCCCCATTCCTATTCCCATTCCCTGTTTTAGTTGCCACATCTCGTTCCTCCCCAACGACAGACGCATCAATATTGGCCGTCCTGTTGCATTTGTCCGCTCGCATATTGCCGGGGGGGTTAAGCCGGGTTTAAGGCGCGATCGGTATTTACAGTGAACGTTGCAGTATCGGCTCCCGGGCGAGTTATTGTCCGTTCTAAGATTCAATTTTGGCTTTAGAATACAGTACGGCCATTTTTACTCTTGTTTACGTCTTTGCCAAAGATGGGAAACCCATCCGTGGGCTGAGACCAATAAACATCACATCGAACTAATAACGATAGGCGAGCGATAAATGCATTTAAAATTTGAATAAGAAGATTGAATATGAAAATTATGGGATGTAAGGTAGCTTCTCCGGCGAAGGGGTTTAGCGGATTTTTTAATCCGTTGGGAGACAACGGAATGCTTATATTCCTATCTGAGATAAATATAAAAGGCGGGCGGATATCCACCCGTTATTCAGATAACGGAATCAGCAAACTAAGTAAGTAGCTGGTACAGTACGGATTATTTAATGCAAATTTCGAATTAAAAGTCGCATTTTTCCTTTCATCTCGGGTTTTATTAATTCCCCTACAGATAGCTACGCTGGGCTTGAGGGGAATTGACGAGTGGGCTCGTAATCTAATTTGCTTCAAATATCTGAGGGCAATATTCTACCTCCTTATTATGAATTTGCATCGAAACAACTAATAAAAATCTGAGGGGTTCGTTAGCTCGATCTTGAAGCACGTGCCCTCGCATCTTTTTTAAGGGGGTACAGGACTATAGAAGCTTGAAAAAAAAATCGATTTTAAGTCGTGTTGGATTGCTTAGAAACCAAATATTCATCGGACCAGTACTTTTTACAGTTTATTGATTGTTATGCATGTTCCTACAAGTATTTCAAAACAATATCGATGTGTTGAAAATTATTGAAGTTATCCAGCGCTGAAGATTGTCTTGCGCCACTCAGGTCTGTGGAAATAATTTCCGTCCTGGCCTCTTTTGTCACCTCGATTTGTTGTTACTCGACTGTGACACTCAGTTACATTCAGCGTTATAACTTCCGTAATTTTCCGAATTTCACCATAAACTTTTTTTGAAAATATTCTTGGAAGATGCGACTTTTATAATCAATATTCAAAAAAAAAAAAAAAAAAGAACAGTAGTTTTTTGAAGTTTCAATAGTCCTGTACCTCCTTAATTCCTTGCAAGTCTCTGCCATCATAAAAATCCGCTCTAATCTTGTCATTCTGAGATCAGAAAACGGCAATTTACTCTGAAAGCAAATAACTTTTCCAATTCAGATCAGCATCGAGTATTCCCATCGGCTATATCCTGTTTTAGTAATGAATTATCATCGGCTTACATGACCCACTTTAGGCACAAACTGTCGTGACAGTACAGTTCAAATATTCATACCAATTATTCCTGCACTTTACACAAATGTTACAGAAACAGACACGTCCATTTCCGAATGTCGGATTCCTAATTGCTAACTGGTGATTCCAAATGTGTGTACAATCAGCAATCGGTTCAGATATTCACATAATGTTTGTCCGTTCGGTGCAGCAGCGTGTTAGTGGCTTAATTTCAACATTCGATTGGTATTCGTCTGACAAAAGTCACACTAAGATTAAAAAAATTGCTAATGGCGCTAAAGCAATCGTTCAGAATGCATGAGGTTGGAAACTTCACATCGAATAGCATGCTCGAACTTTCTAGCGATTAGTTTCTGTTGTAGGTAGGTTTTGGTGTCCAATGATTCAAAACTGACAAAGTATGAATAATGTAAGTTGAGTAAAACAGTCTAGTCCAGTTTGCGATAAAATTTGTAATACGTAATTGAGGTGGACGTTGAATTCAGTTATTGTTGTACATACATACAGGGAAATGTGTTTCTGCGCCATTTGGAATGAAAAATTGAAAGCGAAGAGGTAGAGAAAGAATGGAAGAAAGAAAATAAAATAAAATGAAAAAAAATAAAATTGTTGATGCCTGGGAATAGAGTTGAGTTGACATGAAAACAGTGTTGAATTATTACAGTCGTGGTTTTATATTTTCCTGGGTCGTTCATAAAGGTTTAATTGGACTGGTACATATACACATGTGCAATAATTAACCATGACGCAGACTGGTTAACGCACACAACACGATGCTGGTCTCCTCTGCATTTCGTTACCACACACACCTAGTACATACACGTATATACGTTGTATTTTATACGCAGTCAAAGAGCGTGGTTAGCAAAAATGTTAAAAAAAAGGGAGTTGATTTATTTTCAGTTTAAATGTAAAAACATTTTTATAATCTTGCTGATGCAGGTCTTGGGAAAGTTCTGGGCTCTCCAAGAGCTCACGATTAGAGACTCAATTGCATAATGCAGTTTAATTAATAACTAAGTTTATGCAGTATAAGGTAGTAAACGCAGTTACGATCTAAGACCTTAGTCTGGTTGGTGGTTATTAATACGAATTACTCTCGTAAACGTAAAAAGTCAAGAATCTCTGGCGAGATCCTCGCTCTCGTCTTATTCGAGTCGTTATACGCCTTCTTTACAACGCTGTAAAAATGACTAAACTTAGATTAACACGCCCCGGGCTCGAATACTATTGTCCTCGTACGACTGAGCGTGTCAGATTGTTAAGCAAATATATCCATAGTCGAGTCCTCATCTCTGAACTGAATCAAGAGAACAAAACGAGAAAAAATTTTCTTACTACGACTCACAATGTGAGTTAATAGAAACTCTCAACATTTGGTGACAACGGTGGGACGGCATGTCACTAAATGTTATTAAATATGTATGATGGCATTTTTTCTTTTCATTATTCGACAGAAAAATGCTTACGATGTACGAATTAGGGGAACAAAAAAATAGAAGAAAAATGAAAAAATGTTCAATAAAACCGATTGACGAGATTTAAGAATTTTTTTTTTTTTTTTCAAAGCTTCAAAAGCTAGATCGTGTATTCGGTTCAAAGACGATATCGTGTTTTTTCTTGAGCGAAAGGAATCTCGTGTACTTAAGTATAATATGCGAACATATTCGTATCGTGTTCAAACGCTATTGCCTTCGAAGCGGTGTTTAAAAGCGTCGCAAGTATTTGTCGGTCCTTGCTTTTTTGCTTTAGTCAGACTTTATTTTCTCTTTGAAACGAAACGGTGATCCTCGAGGGTTTGGGAGCACGATATTGCCTGCGTTATTTAGCAAATATCTTATAGTATTATCAGGATCGATTCTTGAAGGGCAACAACCGAATCCGCACGCTTATGTGCAAGTAGGTATGTAGTACATACACACATTACCCTTCGACGTCGTGTACCAGATAGGCACTATTTATTGCGTGACTAATAATCCCACATGACGTGACCGAAGTTCGTGTTGTGGTTGAAAAACTAGTGTTATGAAAACCGAGAAAAACTCGCTCCCACATCTTGGCACCCATAAAACTTTATTGACTCAATCATCCATTTCCACCCTTAAAATGCCAGGAATTTTTTTTCCTAATGATTGAACTCGAAGAGTTTAGATTTGGAGTCGGTTTCAGCTTTTATTTGCCTTTTTCAGCAGCTTAAAAAAATAAGTAACACTCTAGGAACTGTCGTTTCACTTTTTGGAGCTCATTTTAGAGTAAGGTGCATCTCTCCAGTTATCTGGATACGATATTATTATAAAACGGGCAAGCTGTGATGTCGAGGTCACCCTGCAGGGTCATGTCACGCTCTGGTGCTAACCCCGACGCGAATGCAAACGTCCATAAACTCGACGTCACGGGAGGAAAACCGTCTCCTGCATCACTACGAGGAAGCCACAGCATCAACGGAAATAAGTTCAACGTTCATTGCCATCGTATACATTTAAATTTTACAAGAGTTCTGATGCGTCACGTTGAAATACTTTTCGGCAGACTCTACGTGTTATTCTTTGAAACGAATCCTGATGTAAGAAAATAGAAACATCTATACATACCTATAATATACCTTGCGAAAAACTGAGACGATTTGTACTTTGCCAAGAAACCGAGGCCCTAGTAGTTTTCAAATGGGAACGAGTTCAAGTTGACCAATCGCAGACAGCGAAACACGCGCAACTAGCGGCGGCGTCTGGTAACTACGTGACCGTTACGCTTCGCTGAATTGACGCTGTGCGATTGGTCAACCTCTTCAACTCGTTCCCATTCGAAAATTATCAGAGCTACGATTTTTTGGTTGATAGAACTTCGTCTTGAAATTTGACGAGGGATACGAACAATAGAAAATTGTGGATCTGGGGTTAATTTTTTTGATTAGAATTTTAGTATGGTGATAAAATTAATTATAGAAGTTAGAGAAACTGTGGCGTATTAGCGTATTATGACTATGAGATTTCATTATTTAAATCAATGTCGATCGACCCCCTTGAGGCTCGTTATAAATCCACCCCAATTACCATTAAGGGGTAAATATGTCCCTTGGCAAAGCAAAGAGTCCGAAATTGCATCTGGCTCTTACGTACGCCGGGCAACAACCCTTTCGGTAATAAACTCTAAAATCTTGTAATAATCCACCCTCGACGTGTACCTACCTACCCTACCCGGCGATGGGTGGCTGACTGGAGGAATTACTCACCCCTGTAAGCAATATCTGGCGGAATTAGTTGTCGCCGTCGCGGCGTAGCGCGGCTCGGGCGTTCGCGTTCTAGGGGCTGAAGGGGTTCCAACAGACAACTGGTTGAAAGGATTATCCCCGCTTACGTTGCCTAGCCTAGCTAATGCTGCACACATTATTAAATCATTCAACACTGAGGTTACCGAGAAACCTGCGACCCTGCACATTTTCTGATGTATGTACATCAGATATATATGATACATCATATATACATATATACATATATAGTATATGGTATATACCAACCAGAGGGCTGGGAGAGGATATTCGAAAAAACAAACGAACTTCCTTTTTTTTGCAAATTTAGTCGCGATTTGCTGCAACGAAAGTGGGGGATGATTTTTGTTGAATCATCTTTGTCAACTCGTTAAAAATGTGTCAAATAATAATAAATAAAAATTAGTCTATTTTCGGATGCTAGATATCGTCCTAAGCGTCTGCGATGTAACGTCAAACGAAATAGCTGTACTGCTGCAACTGTACCTATGCATGCAAAGCTTCAGTGAGAATCGTTGATTGCAAAGACGAGACAAATTTTCCTGGCTAGTAGTTAGAGAATTTCACAAATTTGTACTAGCATTTTAGTCCGCGTTTTACTCTGTGAACAAATAAATAGGCAAAGCATGAGTTTATGCAGTTAAAAGCGAACGAAATCTTCCTAACGAATGCAGTCGGTTTGTAGAATGTACAGGATGGATGATGGACTTATTCGCTCAAACATTTTTTAATTTTGCACAAATTTGGAGCGTTTTTTTTTTCTTTCTAATCTTATTTTGCGAGAATCGTCATTACGAGGCTGCTTTTTTTTTTTTTTAGAGATAATCAATACGAGCTCTAGTTTATTTTGTAGGAATTTTTCCTACTACGAGGGTACATACTGTCGCGTGTGAGATATCCAACGATGGGATGCTGTTCACGGCTTACCGGTTTTATTTAAGACAACACAACAGCGTAGCCCCGGCGTCTTGGCATTATAATGCACCTGGCGCAGTATATGCCGGCTTTACGATGCCGTAAACTGAAATGAACCTTAATGCAGGGACGTTACAGTTTGGCTTTCATAAATTCCGTGTCAAGACGTGCTACAAAAGTTGTAAAATTCTTGTCGTTTTCCATGCAGCTCATGCGGCATTCGGTGTTATAACGAACGCAAAACTCTCGTTTCCGGAAAATAGGGGGAAAAAAAAACAATCTCCTGTGTCCAGAAGTGTTTGGAAATATGTTATCGTCGTTCCCAATTTCTTTTCACACATGCGAATTTCATTGCAGCTTGATGATGAAACGAAAAATAAATAATAACGACCAAAAATTGAAATTTAACCTGCGCTATATTTTATGCGAAATTTTTTTTGAATCACAAAAGTCGATTGATATAAATCAAGTGTGAGTGATTGGCCAGCAGACGTATTTTTGGTGAAATTTTAATTGAACAACATATACAACATGCACATATAGGTATTTGTAAGTGTGCTGCGCGGAGTATCCTGGTTTTAATTTAATTGCCAGCTTCGCGGTTGATTACTATTGAAAACGGGAGGGTTCTGTTTTTATTTTTGATCGTTTTCACTCCGCCAATCGATTCTTCGTACTCCATTAATTGCGTATAATTGTACACACGTATACACACCTACGTACGCCACCTACGTTATTCAACAAATTCTATTCGCCCTGGAGCGGGGTGTAGTTGTTGATTTATAATTAACAACCAGAGATTCAGCGCTGCGGTAGATAGGTACTAAACTATGGTTACAGTCAAACGTAGTCACGTTTCGATTCTTCGGCAGTGCCTTCCACGATTTTTAACTTCCGCTATGAAAATTTAAAATTTAAAAAAAAAACGGAAGTCATTCGTTTTGGTCCGATTTTTGAGAATCGAGTTTTCATCAGATCTCAACGTTTTGGGTTCCCAGGAAGCTATTCTGACTACATTCACTTCACACACACAAGAAAAGTTTGCAAGTATTTTCGAAATCGGATCCACGTGACCAGCAATTTCTTGTGAGCAGGATTCCAGTCAAACCGCCAAACCCATTTAGATGAAATTTGTGCAGGATACTGTCTCTGTCGCGATGTTATGCCAAAAAGTTTTTGAGTCTGATCCTACTTCCGATTTCAGAATGGTAGTCGGTAATTTCGTTATTTCAGCTATACCGTCGTGAGAGAAAAATGTGGGCAAAAAAACGTTTTTGGCTAAATCCGGCTTGTCGTTTTCTCGATTAGTAATATAATAATAAGTTTGGAATTTGGTTAATGTAACGATGAGAATGAAGAAGAAAAAATAACGATAATATACAAGATTTTTGTGAATGGATAGGAATTTTTGAACCGTGGGGTTGGGGCGGTGAAGACTTCAGCAGTTTACACAGCGGGGTATCTACCGGTCTCCAGCTGTATCGCGGTGTGAAATTCATCGAGATTAAAAATTGAGAAATATTCGAGTGAAAATATACACACCCGTGGTATAGTAGGGTGGCTTTTGCATCCTGGTGCGGCCGCCCTGTCTTCGCCCTGTAGCCGCCCCCCCCCAGAAGGGAGGTTTATTAACGCGCATTTCTCGCGTTCCGGGGAGTAAAATTTTCCAAGCAATTTACCTGATTTGTATTTCCGAAGCAACATTCGATGCCGTGTTTAAGCGCTAACCCGCCAATCGTTGCGTCTGTCTGTGGATGCAGAGAGCTGCGATGTTTAATTTCAAAACGAGAAAAATTGTAATTACCATTTCTACAGCCGTTATGTTATCCCCCACGTCTGACTGAGCAGTCCGGACATAAAATAACAAGTTTTTTGCAATTTGCTCTTTCCACATTTTTGTTCAAAGTGTAACAGTTTTTTTTTTTTTTCTCTTCTTTTTTTAGTGAAACAAATTCCATCGATCAGCTGAAAAGTTGTGTGTGCGTGAAAAATAACGACATGGAGGTACCAACTTTCTATTAGAATGATAAAAAACGGCAGAACAATATATCCACAAAAAAATGAAACTTCGTTTTTTTCTTCCTACGATAATTTTGTCTGAGTTAGAAGGAATTTCTATTTGAAGATACTTTGTAGAATACTTGAAGCAATCGAAGTGTGTTACGTATTTTTATATCTACACCACGCACCGGTTGGCTTCGCACTCTTTGTTGTTCCGAAGCACCGAGGCCTGGCCTGGCCTGGTCTGGCCTGGCCTTGCCTCGTCGTTTGTGGGCCAATGAAGCATTATTAATTGGATTGTAAATGCACAATAACGTTGAGCGGGCCTCGCCTCTCCGGTTTAGAGGAAAGTTTACGGGTAAGGGCTGAGGGATACATAGGAAGCCCTGCAATAAATTAGTGACACGGAATTCTGCGAAAGCTCAGCTATGTGAACTTCCCAACAAAATTCCTTCCGATAATGCCTTACTGTTCAAAGAAGTATAACTTCAGTAATATACACACAATCTTACCCGTAGCAATTCAACGCTTCATTCTACAAGAAATAAAAATAAACTGAAATAAAAAAATCCAACCATTCGCAAAGATTACAATCAAAATCCCTCGTATCAGTCAGATAATCACCGGATTTTCCTGACACGTAACACATCAGTATCAGGATACGGTGCGGCAACCTGATGCGGTAATAATGCGTAATAATTCGCGTAATCTATACTAACGCAACCGCGTTGCTAGCGCCCTATCCAGGCACGCGCAGCTGCCAAAATGGTCATTTTAGACAGGCGCATAGAGGCAGTCTCAAAACTGAGCTTCAACTTCATCGGAAAATTGGGAAATTCGAAAAAATTCCACAAAATCGATAAGAATGATCAACTAAATGAGCCGAAAATAAATTATCAACTTTCGAATCGAACAAAAACTCTCCAACCCCTCCAAACCGCGCTTTGATGTACGATTCACGAGACTCTAGGCTGTCGTCTCGGACTCTGTTGTTGGAAAATAAAACGAGCGCCATCTGGCGGTGCGCATGCGCAGCGATGAATCTGCGCGCGCATCGTAACCTCTTCTGTAGATTCGTTCTAGCCTCTTAGAAGGTCTGTGACTTCGATAAATAACGTCTTCTCGTTGATAGAGATGAAAATTTTCATTGCGGTTAATCGCCGTAGAATTTAGAGCGTGATTTGGAACTGGGTATAATGCGGCTCGTATATAGCTAGCATCAGTCACAGATGGTCTGACTCGAACAGAGTAGATCGTTGCCCTTCGTATCTAGGCTATACATGTTTGTCGGGAGTTTCCGATATGCACATATTTGAGCGAGGAATCGATCAGAGTAAGCTGCTAGACGCCACCTCGAATCGAACCCAAAGCCATCACCGATGCACACCCCCGTGCCGTCCCGTTATCGCCCAGTATTTCACACTGCTCGGTGTTTTCCTGTTCACTATCTCTCGTTTTTATAAAAAAAAAGAAGAAAAGAACACAAAAAAAAAAAACACGCGGAGAGGGTAAGAAAATCAAAAATTTAAGGCGGGAATAAATATTTGACGAATCCGTTGATGGCTTCCCTCAAAAATGTTTTGACAAAAATTTGTTCCTCGCAGCGTGCGAGGCTCCCTGGGAACAGGACTGGGGTATTCACCCTGGGCTCGGTCGAAACGCAGGATCGAATGTATCCTAAAACAACTAAACTGCGTGCGTGGACTACGCGGCGGTATGGCAGGGTTTTAGGGAAGTAAAACCATAGGGTCAGCATGATTAGTCTATCGCTTGGTGCCGTTGGTGGTATAACACAGTGTCCCGTGGCTAACGAACGTCCGGCACCACCATCCCCGTGGTCCCGGTTCGCAGAATCTCCCCGACCACTATAGTTCCGCAAAGCAATTGCTCGGCTAACCGAAAGTCACCCATGCCAGGGGTTTAGTTTCGGCTTGATAAGTTAATCTCGCCTGTCGACTGCTCGGCGTGGGTCTGACGTTGCCTTTGATTTATTAGTACATCGTCGATGCGGCAGTGACGATGTCCGTACCACCAGATCACCAGGATCAACCGAACGATAAAAATCTTATAAATAAACCGGTTGAACTCCCAAAATCAAAAATCGCAACGCCTGCAGATTCGAAGATATAATAGTGTAGTCCGATGAATGGCGAAAGCGGACAAATTTTGGGTCACTTGTAAAACGTTTAGCCTCTCATTCAGGAATAGACTGATCGGTGTAACGGTCGATATAATATCGGTTAGAAATATCGTCCAATAATAATTGTCGACTTAAGTGATCTCCAGACTCGATGGCCTTTTATGAGTAGATATAGACGCCCTGCCTTTTGTGAATTTTCATATTCGCTCTCGAACCGCGAATAAAAACTGTACCGCTAACGATCATCGACAGCCTCAGAGCTGGTATAGATAAAAAGTAGAGCGAACCTTTTAGAGCGTAAGCAAAATGCCAATAGTTTCGATCGGTCATGGTTAGGTGGATGGAAAAACAGGCGGACCAATACTTCCTCATCGTCTCATTCCGGCTTTATCTATTCTTGTTTTCTAGTTTTTTTGATTTTACCCCTGGGAGCCGGGAGGATAAAAATATTCATAATGGCTCTCGAAGCGTGGAATTTGTTAGACGTATGCTGCTGCAGATTTACGCAATATATAAATCGCGATTTGGCTTTAGGTATGAGGCGGGGGTATTTCTGCAGAGCAAGTAGTAGTCGGTGCGGGATTCTATACCCACCGTCCGTGAGTTCGGCGTCGACCAATAACGCAAATTTTACTAGGAGCCAGCAAATCTCCCTGCGATCGGTTCGCTTCGAACAATTTGCGGCATGCATCGCCAGCAATACCAAACGTACCGAAACCGTAAGGGTTGGCGGTATTCCGGCTAAGGGTAGGGGGCAATAACATACCTAGCAGCCCCTGAGCACTACGAATAATGGAGCCCCTCGACTGCCCATGATTAACGCGGCAATAACGATTATTTATAGGCGCAAAACAATGTTTCGCGTCGTCCACCCGTCGTCTACCCGTTGTCCACTGCTGAATCTCCGCTCCCTTACCGCCCCTGAATCAGCAGTTAGTTTGCAGGAACCCCGGCGCGAGGTTTTATACAAAACCTCGTTCATTTTCGCCTCAAGCCTCGGCAAAGTCCTACACGATTATTCCAAAGACTTTCAAAAATCTGCTCCAACCTAAATCTGGCTGAATTTTGGGATCAATCGAACCAGTAGTTCTTGTGTTGGGAGAAAAGAAAATCAACTTTTCGCTCTTAGTATACGTTTCTTTTTCTATTGATCAAACTTCTTATGAGAGAATCGGAAAGTTCAGGAAATTGAACGGCTGGCTATTATCTCTTTAATTTTTTTAAATTCCAGACCAAGTGCAACCCGAGCCAAATTAACTGCAGCCTGTTCCTGAGACGACATGAGAGGATTTCGTCGATTTCCATTCCGGAGAACCGCTTAAAAATTGTTACTTTTCAAAGTTCCGTGGCACATATAGAAGTAGATAGATACGTGCGGGATGCTGGACGTGCGTACGGGCGCAAAATATCATTGAAACCGGAATTATGTTGGCCAGGGTGAAGCAGTAGGGGTATAGCGAGGCATATAGATGTGGGAATCGAATTTCAATTTTATTTTAAAAATGGTCTCGTATTTCTGACCCGTCCAGACGTCTGGCACAGTACGTTGGTCCGGCAATTCCTATTCGGTAGGGTTATATCAGACAACTCTCCCTTTTTCTAACCCTGAAGCAGTACCTACGCGTTTACTCGGGCACGTGTTGGTGTTAGTGGTGCGTTTACTGGGCGAGCAATTTCGTAAAGAATCTCACGAATTCAATGCATAGCTATAGCCTTAGAGCGGGAATAAATAAGGGTGCGGACCTACATCTAAATATATTCATGGCCGATGTATACGCGAAACACCACGAGATAGAATATCAAAAACACATAAATACTCGTCGAAAGGTTTCCCTCCGAGCCTCCTCATTTCTCAGCATATATGTTTTCATATATACGTATTATATACATACATGTACGTGTATTTTATCTATACAGTTATTGCCACAGTATATATGTCCTACGTATACCTGCCTCAAAGGATCTTCCCAAAAAAATCGCTGATGCATTTACCAAATTTTTTCGCGATGGACTTTGGACGAGATTACTGATACTTTGATGACGAGGAAAGTTCTGGTTTCCTTAGAGAAATGACTTCTGAACATTTCGACGAATTCTCACGTTTTCAATTTTCCAGTATATCCCAAAAAACCGGATTGTTGGAAAATTAGAAGGTCTGTTCGACAACCTCGACAAAATCTATTGGAATTCTTTTCTACATTTTTTTTTCTTCAACTTTCGGTGATACGAAATTTATTCGAACGTTTCTGTACACAATCGAGTTTTAAACTTGTAGTAAACGTAATTTGAAACGTAAAGCTTAATCCATATGTTGTACAAATTTCGTGACGAGGTTCTGTCAACAAAAGCCGCACACACGGGGTTTGAATGGGCCAGAATAAGGACATTAATCGATATTGTTTAATCAATAATAATAGGAAACTCCGAGGGGACAGTAGTGGCTGTTGTACACATGTAGTACCTGATCGCAGGTACAAACATACCTGAATACAATGGCAGTTTGTTACGGTAGCAATTATATACCGATTGGGTTTTTGGTACATTTGGTATATCGAAATATTTTCTCATGCGGATGTTGATCTATTAACTAATTGTTTGGCAAAACATTTCGCTCTTGACCAATTCAATCCCTTTGTTATAAATTTTGCGTTCGAAATATGAATGAACGTCGAGAAATCTGATTTTACATTAATTTACGTATCAAGGGTGGTACAAGACTATCGAATCTTCGAAAGATCGTTTTTTTTCTCTTCTTTCCTTTCAATGCTTCCAAGAACATGCACAATAAACTATAAAAGGTACTGGTCTGATGATTATTTGGCTTCTAACCAATCCAATCCGACCAAAAATTGATTTTTTAAAGCTTCAATATTCCTGCACCCCCTTAAGCTTCATTATCATTTTATTTTGATTTTGGAAAGGCAAAATAAACTTTCACCTTAGCTCTTAAAACAAGAAAAAAAATTTTAGTAATGAATTTAACAGTTTTGAAATTACATATTATGCCTTGCGTTTAAATTTAAACCACTCTGCATACCGCAGAGGTGAAAATACTTTTTGCCCATTAATCAGAGGTAATTACCAGCGGGTGGTACTTCTGTAGGTGTATGTATGTATGTACCGCACCGCGCCACGGCTTCACATCGGGGTGCTAGCATTCCGAGTCTTCTTTGAAACTCTTAAAAGTTTAAAGTTACAACTTTCCTGTTGTCGGTATACATATACCTATATGCACGTATAACATATAACTGCTATACTTATACCAGTGAACGTCACACATGTGAGAACTGCAGCCCTGCACTGCACTGCACTGCACTTCCACCTGATGCAGTCTCGAGTACTTAAACCAACACCTACGAGCTTCACCATGCTGCAGTTTTCCAGGCAATGATTATATAATTACGAAAATTAAAATTATGATCATTAAACTACGTACTCATGATGAAATATTCACCCTCATTCTACCCCCTCGATGCAAGGCACTACTCCAACAACGCGTGCATATGTTGGTTCATGAACATACAGAAATTTAATGAACCTCCTTCGCAGCTGGGAGAAAATACTCGAAAAAAAAAAAGAAACTCGCATATTTAAGAAGATCGAGACTGACTCGCAAGACTCTTGTACTTTTTTTCCCGTTTTTCTCTAATTTTCAATCAAGGAGCGCAAACAAGAAAAAAGGGAAATTAATAATCACCGGACTTCTACTCGAGTTAATAATTACCTTTAGGCAATGACAAGCAAAGTGCTAACGTAGTTGGATTAATATCTAACCGTGCAAAACCAACGTTCCGATAATTTAGCCTCGTTGCAGAATTGTTCCGGCGCGGCGGGGTCTTCAGGACTGCCTAACGACTTGGTATAATGTTGTAATTAAAAGTGAGGAGATAAGCTCGTTTTGGTCAGTTTGAAATATATCTACATTCATCGAATTTTTTTTCGTTTCCCGTGAAACTGACCGCATCTATAACGAAAATTTGGCCAATGCGAAATCCAATAACGCCAATAAGTCCTGTCAATAACGCGCTAATATCCTGAAGACAATTCTTACAGGGCACTGGCTCTTCTCCGCCTACTTCATATCCGCAAAAGAGCTAGGGTCTTCCACCCCGAGTATGAAAGGGTCTCACCGTCTCCTCTTTCTCTTCTCTTATTCTTCTTGAACGACTAGCCGAACCCAGGGCGGTACGTAATTGTTCCCCGGTTTATTACCCACATGAAATTTCATTGTTTTTAATAATCGCACTCGTCGTCAAATATCTCTGCACCCTGCAG
Organism: Macrophya alboannulata; assembly: GCA_949628255.1. Classification (NCBI taxonomy): domain Eukaryota; kingdom Metazoa; phylum Arthropoda; class Insecta; order Hymenoptera; family Tenthredinidae; genus Macrophya; species Macrophya alboannulata. Next base: position 19,623,728 of record OX451206.1, on the reverse strand, counting down.
TAAGATATTCTGGAGAAAACTAGGGCGATGAGAAGGGCCGGGCTGGGTTGCCAGGAAAAATTTTGTACGTGGCTGTTAAGGGGGTAAAATAGTCGCCGTTCTCTCCCTGAACTTTTTCCGCTAATTCTGCAAGCTGCGTTCGAAAGAAAAAAAAAGGTACATAGCTCAGTTCCAGACTTTTGCATCATTCAAGTCCCACCCGAAACTTCAAAGCTGCGCTTTGACTCCTTGAGGAATGCGGATGGATAGTTTCCCGAGTAAAACTCGGGATCGAAGAGTCTGGCAGATTATTGACGGAATAGCTCCAGGAACATGTCTAAGTTTGTTGAAAGGAAGAAAGCGGGTACAAGCCCATGGCTGGAATTCTTGATGCATGGTTAAAATTTTTAGTCAAATAATTCTTGCCCCTCGATATTCCCGAATCATTTTTCGCGATGATTAATCGCGGGGTAACCTAACATCGAACGGGAATTAAACTCCCGAAGAAATGCCATCAGAAGTGAAATGCGATTAACTCGAGTCCAGCTCCAGGGGATTAGCAGTTTGTTATTAACGAAGGTTCCCTATTTTCCAATCAACCAATCAAAGGGTCATTTCAAAGAGGAAATGTACCTCGATATTGGACTTTCGTACTTCGAGAATCGAGTCCGGGCTGTACGATATACATATGGCAGGAATTTTTTTGCATCGATTAAACGTGTGGGTATGTAGATTCGGGGGCATGTACACACGGACGTTTAATTGTTGACCGTACGTAGGTGTATGTATGTACATACATACATTTGAAGAGTTCGGGAATTTAAAACGTTGTATAAGGTACCTACTCGAAATTGGTGAAAAATCGTTTTCGCATGTGCCAAGTTGCGCCGCGTCAATGAGTTCCGAGTGCTATACAATCGATTCGAATAGAAGTGGTTTGAATTGTTCGAATTTTAAACTCTGCTAGATAATGCAGGTGCTTCAAACTACTGCAGCAGCCTTTTTTTCATTCCAAATGGCCTGCAAGTATTAACAAGACAAATCAAGGGCTACTTTCGATAATACTAGTCGATTTTCAATCTCTGGAATAAAAAGATTCATCGTTTTTGCAAAATCTCTTGTCTCTTCCATCGTGCCAGTCTTGGCCCAGGCCTGGCAGGCGATCATCGTGCCAGTCTCACACCGAGGCCCGGACCAGTCTTGGCCCAAGACTGGCACGATGGTATTAGACGAAGCATAGTTGCCAGTCCTGGCCCAGGATCAGCAACTTGGTAGCACTCGTGTATGAGGTTGACTTTGTCACCACGGCAAGTGTCAGAGTTAATCTCACGGTGTGTCGAATGAATTAAAGATGTGATAAAGATCGGTGTGGGAGGATAAGGAGGAGAAAGTAGTGGTTTTTTTTTATTCTTTCTTCGTTTTTTATTCCGTTTTTATAGTAAGACCAATCACATTAGGGTAAAAATTTTGTTTTCCATACATCAGGAGCATGTGAGTAAGGTGAGTCGTGGCTTGGTGCCCATGCCGTTTCGAAATTGCCAAGAGATTTGTAGTAGTCCGGGCGGGAAAGTACGACTTGTTTAAATAATTCAACGGAGCGAAACGGCGCTGAATTTATCCCCATCCGAAGGAAGTTTAATAGCCTTTACCGGCACGTGAAAATCTCACGATGTATGTGTGTCCCTCTTCCTGTCTCAGAACAGAATATCCGACACTGAGGGCAAAGAACGACGCAAAAAAAAAAAAAACCAATGGAAAAAAAATGAAAAAAATTGGTAAAAATAAAACAACAGTATTACCTTCTCGAGTTTCTTCCTAAAGGAATTTAATTTCATCCGCACGTACAGTACCGACGAATTTAGGTAGCTACGGATAGGCATAACACCGTTCAGACGCCTCCAGAATGGCCCCGAAGTATCTAGAAAATTTGAAATTTATGGGGGCTTACTACGACCCACTCGCGACAGAAACTGAACATTCTTTCCTCAGCTCTTCCCTCTTCTTCATCTCGCTCTTATTCTTAAGGGGTTGCCAACGGACCCACGGAGATAACACATCTCCATTCAACCATAAGATCTTTGTCATACCCTTCCAGGGTTTAGTCCTGAGCTTAAGATTTTTTTCGCCTCTATTTTTTACAGATGAATATACCTATATATATTTTTTTTTTGCAATATGTGTTGCTGGGTCCATATTCCGCGAACATATTTGGAGGGTGAATTTAATTCCGCAATGTAAAAATTTGAAAAAAAAAAAAAAAACAAAAACGAAAAACAAAAGAAACTGTAAGAAATAATCTTGGACCCAGAGCTTGCAGGAACAATTTACATTTGAATAGTTAGGAGCTTGCAATTAGTTTTAATATATTCCACTCCTCACAGCTTCGGCAAAACCATCTTTCTGCAGGCCACTCGATAAACCATTTTGCATTTTGCATTTTTCATGGCCTCACCCTTCTCGCTCATCCTTAAGGCAAAAAACCACTTTCCATCTGCTCTCTTCGACTCGTCGTGAACCATTTCTTTGTTCTCCCTTTTCCTCGGCGATGATAGGTATAGGTATACACTATACCATGCCTTTCTGGTGCACTGAGGATTAGTCTAGACCCTAGACTCTAGACTCTGGGTAAAAACCAACTGTTGCTCAGCCAGGGAACGAGGGAAATCGATGGCGAAGCGAAGCTCGCTGCCATACCGGTGCGACTGACTTCCATGAAGCCACTTGAAGGGTGGACTGCGACGCCAGGAATACAATGCATGACGTCCTGATGCGAGGATGGGAGGGTGGAATGGTTAGCTGAGAAATAGCCAAGAATTGTACGGAGGAAAGAGTGCAAGACTCCAAGAAGAAGACTCTAAGAGCAACCGACACTCCCAAGAGGTCAATCTAATCCCCCTTCCCAGACTCTTTCCACTTTTTTCCACTTTTTACTCCTTTTTACAACTTCTCGATATTGCCCCTGTAATGTCTCTATAACTGTGAGACTACACGACAGTTTTAACGCCGGCTTATAACTGCCCGTTCATCCGCGAATCGCTGGACAATTCATATCATAGGTCGAAAGAAACATTTTAGATTTTGCTGTAAACCTTTTAAAATTTTATGCTCAAGTAATTACTGTGGGTTGATAGATGTGGTCTTTTTTTTGACGATAAGTCAGCAATGAAACATGCCGAAAATTTTTAAAAGAACATACCTCAAAGTTGAGAAGGAGAATACTCGTTGGAGATTTAACCATGAAATTACTCTGAAGTCTGAAAAGAAATGTATTCTGACTCGTAATGAGAGCATTTTATAAAGTTAGAACCTGGTATTTTTTGACGATCAACAAACGAGGAAATATGCCAAAAAATTGAAGAGAACATGCCTCCGATTTGAAGGACATGTTCCAAAGTTTGAAAAGAATTCATACGCGAATGATAAGACGTGCCTTATGATTGAATAAAAATTTGTACTGAAGTTCGAAACGAAAATGTTATAAAGTTTGAAAGGAACATGTATCAATGTTCAAATCCAAAATCAAAAAAATTGAAAAAATGAGTTGAAAGTTTAAGAAAAAAAAAAAAAATATGGTGTAGACTTCTTGACTTGAGAACAATTTCTCTGTTTATCTCCAGTTCCAAATGACTAAATTCGTTGATTGAAGTTTCCTCAAGAATCTAAATGTTTTTTATCTCAAATTCTGTCAAGATTTTCCCCTTAGAAAGTTTTCAAAATAGCTACGATTCGAATCCAATCTTGAATTCGTAGTAGCACTGATGTCTACAGAACGCAAAGTGATTTCCTCCGAGGAGATTAATCTCCCTAACAGTTTGGACTTTGGTGTAAAGTTTGAGCTCGGGGTAGTGACGATGAGTTTATACTTGGTGTTGTTGATTCGGTTTCACGAGTGGCACGGGCACAGGCACAGGCACAGGCACAGGCAGGGGCTTGCAGGGATAGAATAAGGAGAGCCGTATAAGGGAGAATAAGAGGGGTGTCTCTCCTCTTGTTGGAGGCAATCAGCGCTTTGTGTTACGCCGTGAAACAACAATTTTCGAAAGTTTAAACGCGACGGGACCCGTATAAATCCTAGATCCACGAACAATTCTGTACCTACATAGCCGTATATAGCTGTGTATATACAGCTATACATATTTACCCATACAGCTCTGACGAACATACATACGTATATATGTATAATGTATGTCATAGTACCTAACCATTGCCGGTACTGGTGTTCCACAACACGAAATATCGTGCAGTCGACGAATCAGAACACAATACCAACATATCCGAGTTCGTATGCACCTGTATACATATATATTTGTATACGTTTATACATTATAGGTACTAGCATCCGAACCAGCGCGGTAGAGTATCCGGAAATTAACCTGAAATTGATCCGGGATCGAAATAGCTGCGTTGCGGTTGCCGGGGGAAAATCATCTGCAGACACGTTGGAGGTGGAATCGCAATGCATGACCAAATGCATCTCTTGGTTTTATTTTCAGATGAAGAAAAATAAGATCGAGATGTGAAATTATATCGAGTGAATGGACTGAAGTTCAAAATTTCGATGAAAAAAACAACATGTCAAGAATTTAGAAATTACGGAGATGATCTGATAAGAAAAAAAACATGTTTTCGAGTTGGGATAGAGATTGTCTTGAAGTTGAAAAGCAAGATGTTCTGATGATGGATAACAATTTTCTCCAAATGATGAACACATATTAAAAAATGCTGAAGACCGAACCCAAAGAAACACGTCGTAAAGTTTTAAAATAACATGTTTTGAAATTCGTTCGTAATAAATTAGCAAGAAAATTTGTTTTAGAATTGGAAAGAATTAAGATGCTCCAAAATCCGAGAACAGAGTAGCGCAAAGTTGAGAATCGACATGTTTTAATGTTGGAACATGATCTTCGTCATGTTCCAAATTTTATACGAAGACCGTGCTTCATATGTGATACATTCACTGCAATGAAACTTGCTTTTCAACTTGTGAAAAGCATGGTTTGAAGCTGGAAATCATCGTGTTCTGATGTTGGAGGATGTTTTTCTTCGAAGTTTGAAGTAATCGCACGTTTCAAAATTCAATTAGGACGTGTTCAAAAATTGAAAAGAAATTAGGTCCAAGGATTAGAGGAAAAACAGAAACGGAATCATATTTCAAAGTTGCAGCCGTCGGGGTAAAATCGTTTACAGACTAAAATTAGTGGAAAGAGAAGTAGATGCGGAAAATTAGAAGTAATTGTTTATAGTTACTTGCGTAGTAGTTATATAGGCATGGAAGCATTTCCGCTCGAATGCAGACGCGCCGGGGCGAGCTGTTTTACATCAAGCCACGCTGTAGGTATATAACTGAAAAGTTGATGGAATTGGGAATTAAGAAAGCATTGAGAGAAACCAAGTGAAAATAAACCTTCCCAAGGAAAAGTACGTTTTCTCGAGAACCACCAAGACGCCCCACGCCGTCGTGGAAAATACGACCACAGCTCCTATTCGTCGTTCAGAGATTTTCCACCTGAAATAACCCACGAATAATCTCTACCTTTCGACGATTTTCAATTTCAACTACATTTGATCACCGTTTCGTCAATTTTCCCATGGATTTGACGAGGGTTGTGCTGTTTAGGTATAATGAAATTGATATTTTCAAAAATTATTATCATCATCGAATGATGAGGCCATTTTTCTTTCACATTCGAAGGCTTTCATCGTCTGATTTCGTTCCAAATTTCATAAATTCGTTTTTTTTTTTCTACCACAACTTTTCCACGTAATTTTAAATTTTTGAAAAACGACGAGAAGCAATATCATGCTGATATAGGGAACTGGGCAGTAGGCGAGAAGTCAAAATCTCAACGAGCTTTCTGATTTCCATCAATTAATATTCCGCTATTTGCTCACTATATATATAGGTATATACACGCGGTTACATATCTCTCGGTATCTACAATATATTTATACATATGTGCGGAGTTTTATGTAAAAGCAGCGTAATTGCTATTCGAAATGATCATTAAACTGGGAAATAATTACAATCGAATTAGATTAATTGTAAGTAAAGAGTGATTCGCGATCATCGATTGCGTCTGGTAAACAATTATTTACATCCTGTACAATACAAGTCTACGTATAACTGGAAGCGACTATGAACCGATGATTAACAGAGGGCTAGTTGATTTTCTGAAAAAGATATATATATATGGGGTCTTTCATCCGAAGTCACGCGGTCTGTGACCCAAACTACTCAAATTTTTTTTTTCATATTTTAGTATGTGATAGTTTTCACCATAAAACCCGACAAAAAAGTGATTTTTTTTAAATATTTTTATTTTAATATTTGAAGCATTTCATAAACGAAATTTGTGCTAATTTTTGAAAGATTCCACACAAGTTATATATGCCAAAACGATAAATTTAAGTCCAAAATAATTTTATCAAAAATGAAAAGAATTTGTACAAGGTAAGGTTTTTTTTTTTCCTTTGATTTTTCCTAACATGTAATCATGTGACTTTTTTTCATTTTTGTTGAAATTATTGATATGAAAAATGAAACTTATCCCTCCAAAACGAAAAATAGAAAGAACCGGAATCCGACCATCACTTTGGTGGCTAAAGTGAAAGAAAAAAATACGGCTCGAAAAAATTATTTCTATACACTTTTTTCGTGGTTTTTGAGGTGAGAACTGACACATGATTGATTTAGAATTGTATAAAACAGCCAAAATAAAAAAAAAAGTAAGAGAGAAGAAGTGAATGTTTGATTTAATAATTTTATCAGTGCAGGCTTATCTCGCGTTATCGTGTTCTTGCCGAAGAAACTTTTCGAGGGTTCGAATCGCGAGTTGCTTACAAAAATTGAATTAGCGGTAAATTGTATTCTTGATATATAACAAATATAAATAAATTTTTGTATTCATTCTTATCTCGTTTTCAAGTAGGTAGTCGAGGAACGAAACAGCCGTTTTTGAATCCGTACAGTACGACTCGAAAATTCTTTATTGAAGATTATTCAAATCAGTGCTTAGCGCCTGTATTAATAATAGCGGGTTTAATATTCCGCGAATTTGATATTATACGAAGCAACCGTCCGTGCAGAAGACAATAAATTATAAACGCTATTGCCAAGAAAGTATACGGATGAAAAAGTTCGAATTCAAATGTATATAGCTGAAGGACCCAGAGAGTTAATCGAGATGTCACTGATTATTAAATAACTCATTTCGCAGTCGTATCAGATATGCAAGTAGGTAAGATTTTTCGCAATTTTATCGCGATTATATTCGCTAATTAGAATAAATTACAATCCTGAAATTTTATCAAAGTATAATTGAGAAAAATGAAACAAAAATCACTCCTGTTTTTAAATAATCAAGAGAAAAAAATCAAAAAATAAATAAATAAATGAATGAATAATGAACAAAATTAGTCTTATTCGCAGATATTTGTCGTGGTTGATAATGAGTATAAAAATGATAAATTTATTGACCTGGATAAATCGAGGTTTTCGATATATGTAATTATATTTCGCCAAATATTTCGCGAAATAAGGAATTTTCTTATTTCTTATAATTTTATTTTTAAATAATGATTAGGAGTTTATCGGTGAGTTTGATATAATATTTTATCAGCTGGGTAAGCCAGAAAAGTCAAAGGGCACGTCTTATACAAATTACAGAACTTTTAATTGGAGAAGCAATTCATTATTCCGTTAAATTAATTAATATAAGATTTTAGTTTCGAAGAGATACTTCAGTCTGTAGGGCTTCCCTTTTGATATTAATATCTCGCTTCTTCTTCTCCTACTTCTCCTTACTCTTATTCTGTTCGAAAGTCCCAATTTATCATCATACACCGAAAAAAATAAAGAAGAAAAAAGAAAAAAAAAAAACGAAAAAGAAAAAGCAAAGCTGTACGGAATATATCTATTCCCTGGTAATTAAAATAATTACTAAAACATGACGTACCGGAATAAGTTTACAAAATTTTTCTCATTTCACCTTCCGAGATACAAGATTTATCTTCTATCGAACTTTTATTAAAGGGGCGTACTAAGGCGGGTGGGCCAAATAACTTGAATATTTTTTTTTTCAAAAGGGTCTCTGAAAAACTTGTTCTTCGTAATCAAATAACGAGCCTGAGAAAAAAACTGAGCCCCTAAATCTCAGTATCCAATTTTATAATCTACTTGATTTTTATATTTCAGTTGATTTTCGGCCAAGGTACACCTTGTACCGTTTCGGAGAATTTTTTAAAGGCCACCTCTTCACGGCCCTATATCTTCGCCAATTGACGAATTTTTCAAATAAAAAAAAAAACGGTGAAAGGTTCTTCAGAATTCATATTTTCAACAACGACAGACCCTGAACCGATAACTCCAATAGTTTTCAAGAAAAAAAAATCCCAAAAATTACTTTCTTTTCGACCCTGCCCCGTTGATAAACGATTGAATTTTTTTTGTCTTTCAATATCGGTAGAGCTTTTATAACTGAACTGCAACCTGATACGACTTACGACTCGGCCCTTAGACCAGCTTTACTCTGACTGTGAAAACAAAGGAAAATGGCATCGATCTTGGACGTGGATTAAGGGTTAGAGAGGGGTTCTAACGGTGCTCAAGTATATGGTGTACACGGCATGTGTATTGTCGTGTGTGTAAGTGTACGTATAAGTTTGGCAAATGGGTCTGCAAGGAGACAATGGCACGCGGTGGGCATTGATTTGATCTTCCATTGAAGGTACAAAGTATTTTTCCTTATTATTTACACAATACGGTATATATCCCTGACTCGATCCTGATCCCATGGGAACGGGGGCCGACAAAGGTCACTCATATACTCTCGGTGATACATCATGGTTAGCTGACCCCTGGAGCCTTGTGCCTTGTGCCTTGCGCCTGGTGGCTGGTGGCTGGTGGCTACCCATAAGACTTATCCAGAGCATTCTCAATTATCCTTTGGGATAGTGACCACCCGTTTTACCCGCAGTTTTCCCAAGGGTTTTCTCGAGCCACAGCCGTATGCTGACCGCGAAACTTTCCCTTATAATTAAATCATTAATTAGCTAGCCAGCCAGCTAGCTACCTATCCACCTTAGTTTCTTATTCTTTCTTTGTTGTTTGCCTTCAGGCAGAAGATGAAATTCCGGGAACAGAGAAGAGAAAGATATTCCGCCAAATGGGAAAACCATTTTTATACATATATGTATGCTTGTACATGTCACTAGCCAAGAACAAAACTTTGATATTTAAACTGGAAACAAGATTATCGTGTCTTTTTGTCTTGAAAGAGATTCAGAACCAAATGCTGGGTTTCTTTTCTTCTTGATTTATACTAGAATTTTTTCTGGACCATTTTTATCGAAGATCGATTGATCAATGATCAGAATTTTAATATTCAGTTTTTTTTATTTAGGAGGGCCTACCAATCGGCCAAAAAAAATCGGTTCGTTTTTATCGCATTTTCTTAGAAACTAACAGTTTACGAATAACCTCCCGTTACAAAATTATCGCGAAATTGTAAAAATTGACTGGCCACCGTCCAGGCTGCTCGACGTGTACATGAAAATCGTTCCTCAAACTTGAAAGGCGTTTTCCTCTAAACCGTACATTTTTAAAGTTAATAGACAGACGATAACTTTCAAGCGAAAAAAAAAAAAAATCCCAAAAATGACCCAGTTTAGGAGACGACTGATAGAGTTCCTCTTCAGATACTTCGAGTACCGATTGATGAAATTGATTAACAATACAATCTACTGCACGGTTGGATTCTTGTGATGCACAAAAAATATGTTTCAATTCAATAGTATATTGCGAGGGTGAAACGTGCAGGGAGTGTTTAAATTATAAATGGCATGCGCGATATCGCGAGAAACAATATTCAACTAAGTGACAGGGAGTTGACTGACAGAATAAGGTTAAAAAAAAATCTTATTTACTTTGAATGAAAGGAGAGCTCAGGACTCGAGGTTATTTAAATCCACGTCAGCGTTTACCTTATCAACCTGTAGGACTTTGACTCAACGTTTTATACCCGCCGCCTATCACGCTGTTATACATGGGATCAACGAGCTCATTCGAATTGAATTTAATAAGAAAATAAAATATATATCCATATAAAATTCTGTTTTCCGAGTTTCAATTCCACGTAAATTCGACAGTCGCGAGTGTCAGCGATGAGCTAATAAAAAAACTGAAGAAAAAAAAAAACGGAGAGACATCTTAAGCAAGGTGGTACAGCTTCGTCCTTAAAGGATTACGAATAAATTTCACCGGGTGCTTTTAATAACCCTTTTTCTTTTTTAACATTTTCATCCTTTATAGGGTTGATATAGTGAAAAATTTGCAAAAAATTATCATAAATTCAATACGTACCGCGTAACCGTCGTCTTGATAAAGTTTCAAGTTCCCTTCGTCATACCTATAATGTGTACATATAGGTATACTCAACTCTGACACAAAAAATCCCATAAAATAATATCGAGATAAGTTTCTGCAGAAGAAATAAGAAGAAAAAAATAAAAAATAAAAAGTCATCAGTCGTCGCAACATTTTTCGGAAACCGTAATACACGGGGTGTCCTATTTTTAAAATGTATGTTAATTAGCGTGGATTCAAGATCTCCGTTTGGCAAAGATTTGTGTAAAATTTGAGAGCTTTTTATTTTTTTTGGCTGCGTTAGCAAGTGGGTTTGTATAACTCAGCTGTAGGTAGACACTGTCATTTAATTCCGTGCTTTTAAACGGGTCAAAGCTTCCCTAATTAACCTTTGTTAAGCGGTCAAGCGGTTGACCTAACAAGTGAAAAAAAAGAGAAAAAAAAAATACATAGAAAAAAAACCTAAGGGTGAAAAAATTAAGTGATAAAAGTTTGTTGCTGATGGCGAATGTGTGTATGTGTGCAGTGCCTACGTAAGGTAAGCGAGAATTATAATTGACGGAGAAAAGTTAATACGTTGGCAGAAAAATCCTTCCGTAAGCTCGCAACTCGAGCGATATGACGAGTCAATAATGGCTTCTGTATATATATATATATATATATATATATATATATATATATATATATATATATATATATATATATATATATATGTATAGTATATATACCTATATATAGGTATAAGTATGTATAAAGAAGCTTTGTATAGCTTAAAAGTTTATGAAACACATTATGACGATCGGGGACTTCTTGGAAGGGCGACAGACAAATTCCGTCAAACTTTTAATGCCAAAGTAATTTGAAAGTTTAAAGTTTGACCGGTTGTCGCTCTATCGTTGGTACAGCAAAGAGTGGGCACATTATACTTACCCATTTGCCAGATCCTCGTCAACGTCGAGAATATCGAGCTTTCATTTTAATCCACCCCACAAAAGCAATCTCACAAATTCATAATATTTTATTGAAGACACAGTTTCGCGGTTTACGACAGAACAGAGATACGAAGACGGGGCAAAAAGGGATCGGAATAAGATAAAATGGAAGACAAAATTCTCCAGTTATTAAAAACGGTTTGATAACTATCCAGAAATTTTCTTGACCGTGCCGAAAGCTCGCAAATGCTTTACACTGCGATGATGATAAGAAAAACAATGAATCACCAAAATTCACATGGATAGCTTTACGCTTGGTAAAACTATCGATGATTACGAGAAAAGAAAAAACTCTGAAGTCTGAAAGTTTTCGGTTTCTTGAAAAAACACGTCTGGACATTTCGAGCCCCAAAATAATTTTTCCGATATCGATTTCACCTTCTTCTAAATGACAAATTTAATTGTGCATGAAATGACCTCGCTGAGATCTCGCAAACTTCATAAGGCGGTAATGAAAATCGGTTTAATAGATCATCGAAATTCGGATAAAGCTTCATCTTTGGCAAAACTGTTGATCATGCATGCGAAATACGGTTCTGAAGTTTATAAGTATTTGGGCGTTCAAAAAAAAAAAAAAAAAACACTGGACATGTCAAGTCCCGAGAAATTTCACCTTCTTTCAAATCGAAAATCTTGGGCGCAATGTCTCCACCCGTAGCGAATATTGGGTTGATATTCTGAAGCCCGAAATGTAGGAACTGGAACAAAGTACACAGAGCTGATTGAGATTCGACTAGTGAGTTGGGGAGTTTCGGTGTGTGTGTGTGGCATTTGATAATTACTTCGTCAGTGGGTATATGAGCAAGGAGAGCACGAGAGAGAGAGAGAGAGTTGATTTCGTTTATTCGAAACGTATGTAATTAGCCCATGTTTAAGCCCGCGCATTCTGACGCAGCGAGTTGCCTTTCGGACTGGTGCTTCGTTGAGGTTTGTTAGCGGTGGTGCCAGCGTACATATGTATCTGCATCGTTGGTTTCGCTCCAATTTTCATCCTGTACATACATATTCTGTTCATGAGAAAAAGTATGGAAAAAATTTCTAGTTTTTTTTTTTTCTCTTGCTTTAAGTTGTCTTCTGCACGCAACTGCCAAAAGCACACAAATATGTTGTTTCTTATTTTTCCGATTGCCAGATTTTTTTTCCCTTAATAAAGGCCTTAATTTTGTCCGAAAGTTACATACCTACAGGTGCAATTTCATTCTGATAATAAAAGTCCGTGCTTGATTTTGAGAACCTGTGAATTCGATCTTTGATTTTTTTTTTTTTACTACGCACTGCTGCAGTTTGGCAAAATGATATATTTAATCAATTTATGACGAAACGAGTCTGCGCAGCCACAACGACTTAACGACATGATTGCTTTTCCCGCAGTAGGAAATGGAAAAGTTTTTATTAGTATTGTTATGATGGGTTTGAATCTGTGTGTTTCCACAGTTATACGTTTTACGTTTTGTGCGGTCGAAATGCCCACAGCTTTTGGTGTACATTATTCCACCGATACTAAATCGCGTGTTGGTAATTTATATCATGAAATCAAAAGGAATAGCATGAAGCATGGCTGCTGTGTCCGTGGCACCAGGCTCGTATATTATTCGGATCCAGACTAAGTTAATGCCACCGTTATTCTCACGCTCATCGAAAACAAAAAATCAAAAAAAATCTGATGAATAAACATCTTCATCCACGATATCATACTTTTTTTACTCCTCTTATTATTGGATCCGGCAGATCTGTATGTGAAAGCCTTTCGATACAGAGTCGATTTCGAGTGGCCAGTTCTGGAATACTTTTTACTTTTTCTAACGAGACTGAATATGAGTTAATTTCACAATGTTATTCATCCCGAATACGAATCCGTTCACAAAATCGTCTCAGCGTTTCGCATTCTGCAAAAAATCACGACACAAAAGATAAAAAAATCGGGATTACCGGTTGACCTGTGGGCCAACCCTAAAACTTCCCGCTATGATGGTAAATACGTTACAATAAATTGATACTATTGTGTTTATAATATATGAAAGAAGGTCATAAGTATAGTTAGTTTTTCGTATACAAATTTTTTTCCGTCTGATTTTTCCAAATTCGATTTTTTGTCGAATGAAAAAATTTCTAGGTTTTAAGGAGTTATATTCAATGTCAGAAGATATCGTTCAGTCTGTATGTTTATGTGCAAAATTTTTGATAGTTTTTAAACCATTTGACAGAGTTTACATTGAGTGATTCGAAATCAACTCACGTCTATCAAAAAAACGAAATTTTTGTCGTGCAATATCTTCTAAACTAATCGTTCGATTTTGATGAATCTTGCGGCAATCGAAACGGCTATCCAAGACTTAAATCTGATTAAATTTTGAGACTAATCGCACGAACAGTTTAGGAGTTATGCGCTAAAAACATGAAAATTTAATTTTTTTCATTTTCATTCTTCAAATAACTTTGAAACTACTCGACCGAGCGACTCCAAAATCTAATCAGATCTAAGTCTTGATAAACCCTCTTGATTGCTGCGAGAACCATTCCGATCGGTCGATTCGTTCTCAAGATATCGTACGACAAAAATTTCTTTACACACACACACACACATACGGACGTCTATCCAAAAATAGTCAGAATAGCTTCCTAGGAACCCAAAACGTCGAGATCTGATGAAAACTCGATTTTCGAAAATCGGACCGAAACCAATAACTTCCCTTTTTTTGAAAATTTTCAATTTTCATAGCGGGAAGTTGAAAAAAAATCACCCGATAATTTCGGTAATTTTAAATTGCTAATGTCCGAAGGGTGAAGTAAGTATTCTTGGCCCAGGCATCAAAGTATAAGAAAAAAGTCTTCCTTTGGCGTTTTTCCGAATTGAAACAGCAAATTGCATGCTCGAGATATTCAATGTTGTGGAAAATGACTAATTTGGCCGCTTCTTGTGCTCCGTTTTTCTCGATAACGTGACATCGTGGAACAGTTTTGCGAACGGATTCTGTTTCAGCCTACGAAATCCATTTACTCTTGTCACATATAGGTACGGTCACGCTGCGGATTTTATCAGCTAGCGAAATTCTCATTTAGACAAGTTCATTTTAAGCAATTGGAATTCTAAATTTGACCATTTCTTGTGCTCAAATTTTCTCAAAAACGTAGGGTAACGGAACAGATATGAGAACGGATTTTTTTTCCAGCACAAAAAAATCTAGAAAGCCGTTCATTCGTGGCATACATCTACAGTCACGCTGCGGATTTTATTAGCTAGCGTAATCGTCGTTAAAAAATTTTCTTTTCAACGATTAGATTCTACCCTAAGAAAGCTGTAATTTGAAAATTTGTAAAAAGAAAACGTTATTCTTTGTAGCTTCTTGGCAAGATGTAGGTGATTGCTTTTTTCATCCCCAAGTCGTCGTATCCGCGTAGTTTTTTGTCGGTTCCAATTTTCGGTAGAATCATTTGAAAGACAGCTACATAAAGAGGCCGTATGAAAAAGAGAGAAAAAAAAAAAAAACGGTTATAAAACGTCGGAAAAGGTTTTATTTTTTGCCGTTTTTATACTGACGAAAAATTCTTGAACAGTTTCAATAACGCGTCCACTTCGTTCGTTCAATCAATAGCAATGAGAAGCGAGTAGGTAGGTACCGCCACCGAGGGCGAGGGCGAAACCGAGGGCAAACGGCGAGTGGCAAGCGAAGGGATGCGGCGGAGAAGGAGGAGTAGGTATGACTCGTTCGCAAACGAAGCAATCGTAAAAACTTTTCCAATAGAGTTCTTTAACGAAACTATTCGCGATCGGCAGTAGCTAGCTACGACCAAAGCGAAAGCTTCTGCAGCGAACTTGCGTCTGCTATATTGTATTCGAATCTGTATATCTAGCTGCACACACATACCTATACGTCTACGTTTGAATTTAGGAGCATGGCTTTTCCCCGTGAAAAAGCGCGCGAACTAGGCCATTGAGATTTTCAATCCTGACATTTTTTTTGCACAAGTTTGCGATCAGATATTCGCGAAGCTGTACCGGAGCTTGTGAACTTTTGAATTTGGCATTGCAATGATTTGAAAGCTCTAAGCCTTACGGAATTTCATTGCTCAAGCAATTTTAAATTCTTAAACCATTCGAAGTCTGATCGATCAACGATTAAGGCAATTTTCAAAAAATGGATCCCATAAGCCAAATGCATTCTTTTACTCGAGAAATAGAGTGCATTGAAGAGAGAATTAAAAAGGAACCCGATCCAGTCGAGAGAGAATCATTGCAGCATGGCAAAATAGGAAAGGGCGTGATTGATTGGCGACCTGATATCCCTTCGGCCAACAATGAGAAGAGACGAGTCAGACAACATCTCCACTTGAGCCGGATAAAAGGTATGGGCGGAAGCGATTTATCCCCGAATACATATATTCGAATAAACGCAAACAATCCGGCAATATCTCCGGGATACGCGCCAGACATCTATACGTTAGATTAATTCTGCAAGTTATTACTGCCTAAAGTCAAGTCCAGGGAAACTGGATTCCAAGTTTTTCTATTCTCCAATTGCAGCTTGAATTTGCTACACACAAGTTACTGATGATGATGCAGAGCTTTATCAGCACAAACCTAACCCCTTTGGCATTTTGATAAAATCCATTAAACATATTCTTATCCTGTTTAGGCTTTTATTATCTCGACGAGAAGGACCCTCATGTCCTGCATGTAAAAATGCAATAGGTTAGCTATTGACTCAATTTCGAAGTCATTTCTAGTCCAAACTGGCTCAGGATTCGTGAGCTTACTTAATACGAATTTGATTTCAGCGTAGACTTTGATAATCACACAATAATCGATTTTGCATAAATTTTCAAATTTCTAAAGTCCGTGTACCAAAAACTATAAAAATTTGAATTTTCTAGATTTTTTTATAGCCGAACGAACAAACATTTTAAAGAACTTTTGATCTACATCAGACCCACGTGTGAGGACTGCAAGCACAGAAAATCATAGATCGATCGGACTAATGGTCAGTTAGTTATCAATTCAGCAAATAACCTTCGACATTTTTACCGAGCTTACTTCAATTTATGCTGGTGGCCAGATGCGAGGTTCTCAAGATCGAAATTTGGAGATGACATTACGTAGGATGATGCCCTGAAACGGGATATCTAAAAAAAAGTTGCCACCCTCCCTGCCCTTTTTTTGGTTTTAATTTTATCGAATGTTGCTCAAAAATATTGAAAATATATGTTTCTCGATGTTTTTGAGCTACATTCGATGAAATTGAAAAAAAAATCATCATATTGGCATGGCATAACCCATACAAAATTTTAAGGGCAGGGGGGTGGCAATTTTTTTCCACGCAGCAGCATTCTAGTGGACTAATTTGTGAGAATTTCAAATTTTTAGGCCCATAGTTAGTCCTACAATAAAATAATAACTGGAAAGACCGCGAAACCGCGTGTATTTTAAATGGAAAAGTTCATCCTCTGTGGTCAAGGATTAAATGTTAGAATAAAATTCTGAAAAAATTACACGATTAGTTTTCATTTATTTAGAGTAGATTTGGGGGGCGGGACGGAAATTTTTATTTTCAACGACCACCCTAATGTACCCCCTTAAAAGCTCCCACATTTTGATGGTGAAATATTTTGAAAATTTGTTAACGATACGATAACGGTGTATAAAAGCTCTCCAAAGCTCTCATCCTTTCGACACGGGTTACACGGGGCCCTAATGTAACCTTCGGCCAGTAAAGTTCAAAGGTTATCAGGCTGTTCGAATGAGCGCGCATTAGCACCTACCCAACTGTTAGGTGTAGAGTGAATGATCGGAGGTAAGCCGAAAATGCAATCGACCAGATGAGTTTTGCCAAAAGTTTGTTCAGTCAGTTTCCTGCACACACGTACCTACCCACCTACCCTCTCTCTCATCCACCGAACTACCTACATACATAACTATGAGCTGCCACTGAGACTATAACTTCCGAAGCTCGGAACTTGGTTATGGAGTTAGCTGAATTATGGGCGATATAGTTACGCCGGAGTAGCTGTACGTGTACCAATGTATTTTCTATATAGGTACATGTGTGTACACGTATCTATATGAGTGACACGCAACTAAATGCAGAGAGCTTTCCAAAAGGGTTTGGGGAGTTGCAGGGGGGTTTGGTTCGTTACTATCTACTATGCTCTACGGCTGCATTAGCTTGTCACATCTACACATACACTTGCATTATTACATCGTGTCTATGCATGTAAGATCGTGTGTATTCGCAGGATGCTTTGTTGGATGGTGAAATGGTGAAGTACTCAAGGGTACAAAGTCACTATATCCTTTTCATCAACTTTGCTTATTAATTACTTCTATAAGTAGAAAGCTGCTGTTGCAGTGATAATTGAAAGTATGAAAGAGCTCTTATCGATCTACAGATTTCTCACCCTTAAATATAAATTCGCTTTTGATCTTCGACGAATCAAATCTCAGGGATGTTTCTCCTTGCCAACTTTTTCCGGGATATAAAGGGCGCCGTAACGTTGAATCAGTTCGAACGCTCAAGGGCGCCGGTTATTTTTATCGAACAATATATATCGTGCAGGACAGCTTTAGGATTTTTTTTCGTTTTTTAATACGCAATATTTTTGATGATGGGAAATTTTTTGCAGTCAAAAATGCCCGAAAGTTCAGAGATCCGTTGAGGATAGCAAAGTACAATTTTTCTCACAAAAAAGTTCGGAACTCATTGCACTTGAATTTGAATTTGTAAATTTCCAAAATTGATATAAAATTACTCTGCAGAGATAATTGATTAATACCACCGTGAAAGTTCGCAAAGTGGCCAAATCGAAACTCGGACATGGAGAATAACTAAAATTCTAATCAGTTTTTTTTTTTCGGAAATGAAAACAAAGGAGAATTGGATGGGCGTTTTCGCGGATTATAGGTTCAGTTGATAAGTTGGTTCAGAATAGTTACTCCGTATAACTATCGGATAGGAAAGTTGCGTAGATACTGTGGTCTCGCGGTATGTAGGTATTATATTCAGTAGAATTGATAATGTCAAAGTTAGTGGTGCATAGCTCGATTATTGGACCGTTTATAACCCGAATGCGTTGGAACGTTCGGCACGAAGGATCCGTACGGTTGGATCGATTTCTTCGCAGAATGTTGATACGGTTATAAAAGGTATATACGTATTTATGTATGTATGTATGTATGTAATTGCTTATTCCGAGGTAATTTTCATGGAAAATTTGTTCAGCCGCCTAAAATAGCTACAAAATAATGAAAAAAAAATTGGGGTGTCTGCTTGTATCCGTATAAAATTATACCGTTGTATATATGGTTATGGTGTAGTAGTATAACTTAGGGAAATTGGGTTATAAACAAAAAAATGAAGAAAACAATCATCTCAACGATTGTACAATACCGTGAGAAGATCTTGGAGATATTAGGGCTGCTGCGAATATATTTTTTTATTTTTTGTTTCGGTATAAAAACGAGACGATATTCAAATGCATATATGTAACGTAAGTCTCGAAAGAGTAGAAATTTATGTAATTATGTTTATTTCACCAGTTTTTCCTTTCCATCGTTCTACTGCTGGAAATTTTGCATTTATATAAAACCGTTTGGACGAAAAACGAGTTGGAATAAACACAAAAAAAATTTCCAACACCTGAATCCAGTAAATGACACGAAAATTGAAAAATAAAAAAACGAAAGAGGAGGAGGGGTGGGAAAATGATCGAAATTTAAAAATTAAAAAAAAAAAAGAACATGTCGATGAAATGTCGATGAAAGATTAATCGAATGAGAAAATTCGTTATACTTATGAATAAAATTTTGTATTAATTTCCTGGGTTTTCCTGGATAAGTTTACGAGTGGACTATAGAGAGGGATAAGGTATATATATATATAAGTTAAAGTATATACGTACAGGTATATATGTATTCGGTTTTAGCTTGTGTAGTTAAAGTGCACTTAGCAGCTTATAGGTAGAACGACAGGTTTATCTGCGCGGCTATAACTACGCGGAATAACTTAACTCTAGTTTTGAAATTTGCTTATTCGTCTGCATGTGCAGCAGAGATGATGCAGCCCCGCATGCCAGTTTCTAAATAGCAATAATTAATGTAATTATCACTTTCTACCAGACTAGGTGCCTTATATGCAATACAACTTCGTATATATGCACTGCAGATCAGAAAATCACCATATTCAGTCTCGGAAAATCGTTAATAACTCTACGAATTAGTCAGAGCAAAGGTAAAAATGACTTTAGAAATAAAATGTACTTGATTATTATAGAAAATGTCATCAAGTATACGAAGGATGTAGGGCGTCAGTCAAAAATCAAATTTTTTTATACAAACCGCCCAACCGATTTTCATGAAATTGGTACAAAATACTGTTTCCACCTCGCAGATGTGCAAGAGATCGTGTTTCTCCGATCCCACTTCCATTTTTGAAAAAAAGCGATGAGCTTTTTGGCTAATTCCTGCTGGTAATTTCCACTTTTTGAGTATCGATAATCTGAGAAAATGCTTCATCATCCGTCCCAAATCATATTCGGTAGAAGTAGCAGTTTTTTTTCGAGTATTTCGAGTGGCTCAATGATAACTATTGTATGCCAGGTAGCAGATTTTTAGAATTATAATTCTCCGGATCATGGGAATCGGATTACTCGCTATCCAGTTTATTTTGTTTTAAGGTTTTCCGAAGAATTTTCAGGAGACAATTTTTACCCGGTAGAAGCCGCAATTTTTGCCCGTAGACATACACGCGCAAGGTCCGTCTACTACACACTCGGATATACCAATACGTATATAAAGAAAGAGGTAATATTTGTTTAGAAAACTTGTTACCCATACACATCTATTCGTCCTTCTCAAATAAAGTTCTGTTTGGTGATCACTGACCCGAAGAATTGGGGATTATTGGATTCTCGTTAGCCCCGACTAGCGCGACGTCCTGAGAAACCCGGCTCCCGAGGTGGAGAACCGAACGTCGCGTCGCGTCGTCGTTTCGCCGACCGTCTTTGACTCAGGTTTCTTATGCCCTTGGATTACGAGGCTCGGCTGATCGTAATTACTTTTGATTGTCCGCCCGCTGTTTCCCATAAATTAATGATGATCAAAAGCGGGAAATTAGGAACCCTTAAAAACAAAAAGGAAGAAATAAGTAAAGAACGGAACGAAAAAAATAGAAAAAAAAAAAAAATGGGGTACCTTGACGAGCGTTGGGACAATACAGCGAAACAGCCGATCGGATTGCGCGGGTTTCCGATCAATAAAACGTAATAAATAATGTGGTCGTGGTCTCGCGGCGACCAAATTACACAATTTGCAATTTAACGATAACAGAACAGTAGAAAGTTTAGGGAAATAAATTAGGAGTTGCAAAGTCGCATTTTTCTTTGCCGGCGAAATTACTTATTGCCCGTTCCACGTCGCGGTGTGCAGAGGGTTGGCGAGCTCGACGACGACGACGACAACGACTACGACGACGACGGACTCGAGGGGTAGTTTTCAAGGAGTAAAATCGGGACCAGAGGGTGGGGTCCCGCCTCGCACCCCACATCGCGCAATGCCGCACGATCCTAACGAATTTCAACGATTTATTCCATATTATGTAAATGTAGAATAAAGCGGACCGACCAACCCGCGTTACCTTCTTTCATCTTCGGATATTAATTTTACAAACCGGGGATGAGAATGTAATTCAATTTACTATCACGTCTCAAACCATAGCTCGGTGGTAGGTTGCTGGATAGGTATACACGAGGAAGAAAGGATAAGGTAGTGTACCGGGCGTGTTTTCGCTTCGCTAGACCTGAAGCTACGACGATAATTTCTTTCTTCGTATTTTTAACGTCGTTATTACCCCTATTCCCCCCCCCCCCCTTTCCCCCATTTTTCATCCCCCACGATTCTCTTTTTCTTTACTTTATTTTATTTTTCAAAAATTATTTACGAATATCGCTCAGCTCTATTCACGCGCACGCGTTTTTCCCTTCTACATATTTTTCTCTTCCCACGTTTTTCCCCCCGAAAGCAGGACTTGGATTTTTTGTTTCTTTTTTTGACTGTGTAAAATATAAATATACATACATTTGTGTATAATCGTTGATCGTTTAGACTCTAATGTCTGTTCTTGTTTGATAAGAAATAAAGAAGATATATATCGGTATGAGGTGGGGGTAGACGAGGGGTGCGAAAGCTCGGCTCTCCTGTCTCGGTATAAAAGCTGTTTAATATTTTCCCGTCCAAAGTTCATTCCCGATAAAATAAATTCACAGACTTTTAACTCCTCGGAAGATATAAAAGAGTGAGTGAGCGAGAAGAGAGAGAGAGAGAGAGAGAGAGAGAGAGAGAGAGAGAGAGAGAGAGAGAGAGAGAGATGCTTCTGAATCCCGACGAATGTTTCGATTAACGCGAGTATCGCTAAAACTCTCAAAATCTACTCTAGACTCTGTAGAGAACAGCTTGAAAGTTTAAATTGTTCATCAAATTGGATAAATAACCGCCTCTATTTACAACGACCATATTATACTTTAGTATTTATACTCGTGAAAAAGCTACAGACACTCAAACGAACGACGTTAAATCTCTGAATAATTTCGACTCTAGTAAGCCGAGTGAAAATGTCTGAAAGTCAGAAAATTAGAAGAAAGAATAGAAAAAAAAGACAGCCCCGGAGGATAGGAATACGTTAGTAACTGAAAAGCTTTCGTATGCTGTATTTCGGAATGGATGTTCAAAGGCTTTTAGATAATTTTTTAGACAAAACTTTCGTCCTTTCAGCCAAGCTTGAGAGCTTGCACACGTAAACTTTGACGTCGCGTCGTTAGACATATCAGTTTCGGTTCGAAGTAGGTCGTTCATTCATAACTTGTCTTTCGAATGCCACTTGGACGTATTGAAATAATTCAACGAGTGAGCTTTTGCAGCTTTTATAGGCAAACCTATACGATCGATTGATTCGTGTAAGTAAAAAGGTAAATTTGGAATATAATCGGTGCTAGTTTCTCTCCTTCTGCTCCTCCTGATCCTAAGGGTGAGGCTGTTGACCTAACTGAATAAGAGTTGGAGTCGTTTGACGACGAGGTAATCCAGAGACAAGAGAAGTAGTAAGCCGAGTAACCGTCATCGGGTTAGTTCTTGTTTTTGACGGTGATTATATGGGACGAAAATTATCCACGACGGAAGGAAGGTTCCTAAGGGATGAAGGAAAAGCGAAGAGTCACAGCATCCCCATAATTGAATAATGAGTAGCTTATAGCTCGGTGTTTCGAGGGTCACCTAGAACTCTGTTTGAATCCAGTTACTCAGGATCGTCAAGGCGAGGGACCAAGAAGTAATACCATCAGGAATACTTTATTCTTCGTTCATAGAGGGATGGTAAGGAGGCCCGGGGTCGGTGGGTGGGTCGGGGTTGAAAAGAGGAAGATAAACCCGGAGAAGAGGACGGGGTGATAACTGCTGGAGGACCTCCACCTCGAAGACAAAGTCTGGTGAAACTGATGGAGGGAGGTGAAACGGGTCTAAGTGCAACTCGGCGTAGGGTTACCACTACGGGTTGTAACACAACCCTCTTCGGGCTTAACCCGGCGTAATGGTGTTTCGAATGTGAAAGGTGGCGAAGGAACAGGGACAGGGACAGGGACAGGGACAGAGACCGGGGGACAGGGTCTCTACCGATCTCCGAGCAGATGGGCATAAACTTTCATTTTTTCTTCCTTTTTTTTTCATTTTTTATTATTACATTTAAAATTCATCCCGTACGTATCTACCTACCTACCTTACCACCTGCTTAAAATATATATAACTATGTATTTCGAACCCAAATTTTCACCCAAAAATACAGCTGAGTGGCCCTAAAATACTACCTCGTAAAACCCCCGGTGTTAAGCACTATGAAATATTTATGGACACCAAGAAAAAGTTTCTATACTCAATTAACCGGGCATTAAATATTACCGAACTTCACGTTGCAGTGACAGGGACGAAAAGTTCACGTTATATATACCTAGAATAAAAAACGGTTTTCTAATTCGTGATGCAATACGATCGATAAGATTTTTTCATTTTGATTTTTTTTTTCGGTTTCGAAAAGTTTCCCGGAAATATTTTCAACAATTTTTTGATCTACGGTAGAAAAAAAATAAAAAATGAAAAATAATTTCAATAAAATTAGAGTTTGGATATGTAGATTAATTTCGGGCGAGAAATTCGGCTGTTAAGTTCGATGAAAAATGAGTTTCAACAGATGGGCTTGCTGATAAAATAAAAATGATCTGGTACCTCCCACCTGCCCCTTGGGTTACGGGGTATTTATGTCTGTTACGGTATATGTATTAATTGCCAAAGTTTTGCACATATTTCAAAGCCTTCCATGGTGACCCAAAATCTAATATATAGAAAGGCATGTATGTATTGTATAAATTATATATGTACACGGTTTTATTGTTTCTTTTTTTATACATTAGGGTGTCTCAAAAGAAATCGACGTTTTGATTTTTCCACCCCCATGACTCTGCCTTTTTTTTTAATCAGTTCAAATTTTTGGAAACTATATTGTTTTCCTGACATATAATCATTTTGAAAATCTATCGAAACTCGCTTTTTGGGTTGCTGAATCCAGATCTGACGTCAAAATACAGGAATTCAAAATCTCAACAAAAAAAGTAGATTGTTTCGCATTGAAATTGATGTTCTAAGGTTTCTGGAACCGCTAATTTAAAATCGATGACCCTGAGACGCAATTTTTATGAGACTTAGTCTACGTCCTACAATTTCGACCCACAGTTGTGAATCTTCGTACTTTGATTTCTGATCGGAAATAAGCGACCCCAAGAATCGTTGAGTTTTCATTTCGACGTCAATCAGTCCACTTTTTATGATTTCTACATTTTGAGTTCTGTATTCTGCCTATAAGCGGAATAAGCAGCCCAAAGTTTCTGTTTCTGAGTCAGTTTCAAAAACGATGCAGGTGAGGAAAAGTGCAGTTTGCAAAAAGTTGAATAAAATGTACAAAAATGGTCTAGAGTTTTAGAGTCGAAATGTAAAGCTCATTTCTTTTTGAAAGATTTGGTTGGTGTTTGGTGGTGGGAAAGAAATTTTTTTTTCGATTACTTTTGTTGCCAAAAATAATTTTTTTTGACTACGTAAGATCCCGGTATCGAACTACCTACGGTTAAAAATCTAATAAATTAAACTATAACGTTGCAGCGATTGACCCCGATCGGAAGTGCGACATAACTCAAGGATTTTATGTCGGGCGAGGGAATAGGTACCTCGTGCAATATCTCCAATGACACATTTGGTACACGAGTCTTCCTGTACGTACATACATACATACATACATACATACGATATACCGATTTTCGATTGAAATATACCTATGCATCTGGCTATATGGTCAGGAACTACGACATGAGCAAAAACGACACTTTCGGCATCAGATTTAAACCAGATCGAAATTTTATTGCAAGAATAGAAAAATTTATATACGAAGAAATAATTCGCCGATGCTCAAAGTTCAACCAAAGTTTGTCATACGCAAGCAAAAAATTTTCGCCCAGTTTTTATACACGTGGAACAAATTTTCGAACACGTTTCTTTTCCTTAAAAAGTTGATTTAACTTATTTTCGGGTCCAATTTTAACTTCCCGCTATGAAAATTGAAAATTTTCAAAAAAGAGAGAAGTGATTGGTTTCGGTCCGATTTTCGAAAATCGAATTTTCATCAGATCTCGACGTTTTGGGGTCCTAGGAAGGTATTCTGACTATTTTTGGATAGACGTCCGTGTGTGTGTGTGTGTGTGTGTGTGTAACCAAATGTTTGTCGTACGATATCTTCAGAACGAATCGACCGATTGGAATGGTTCTTGCAGCGATCGAAAGGGTTTATCAAGACTTAGATCTGATTAGATTTTGGAGTCGATCGGTCGAGTAATTTCAAAGTTATTCGAAGAATAAAAATGAAAAAAAATGTTTTTTTCATGTTTTTAGCGCATAACTCTTAAACTGTTCGTGCGATTAGTCACAAAATTTAATCAGATTTGAGTCATGGATAGCTCTTTCGATTGCTGCAAGATTCATCAAAATCGAACGATTAGTTCGAAAGATATTGCACGACAAGAATTTCGTTTTTTCGATAGACGTGAGTTGATTTCGAATTACTCAATGTCGAATCTGTCAAATTGTTTAAAAACTATTAAAAATTTCGCACATAAACGTACAGACTATTGTATTGTATTATAAACACAATAGTATCAATTTATTCTAATGTATTTGACACATAGCGGGAAGTTTTAGGGTTGGCCCACAGGTCAACCGGGTTCCTGATGTTTTTGAAAGGTTCGGTCAGTGTTGAGATAGTGTTGGGCGAGGTACTATTTCTGAAACTGTGAATTTACAGTTTTCTGAACGAAGGGATGAAGGGAGATAAATATAAAGTGAAACAGAGATGGATAATAAGGAATGGGAATAGCAAGGGATGGTATTCCCGAGTAAGGCGCTTATTTGCAGAACAGCCCGTGCTAAGATGATGTTCAGCTGAGGGTGTCGTAACCGTCTAATTATCTGGCAGACACTCTTTCTGTCCCCGCAGTTTACAACCCCTTCAACAAACTTTTTAATTACTCTCCCTAATGTCTAGTGAATATTTATTCTACGGCTACAAATTAGGCGGTTGCTTGTTCTGGAAGAAGTATATACATACATAGGTATAATATACATATTCGTATATGTGTAGCTGTGTGTATATAAAATGACAGAAAACACGGTGTACTTCTTTCCACCGCCCAGGTATGTATTTATACAATTCAGGTATGTATGTATGTGTACATGAACCTTTCGCATATTTACATTCCCGCTTCGAAACCATCAAGTAACACGGCTGGATTATAGCGCGAATAAAAATTAAGTGGCGAATTTTAATAATTCATTTATTTCATTAAAACAAGAAGTAGAAGAAGATGAAGAAAAAAGTAATTGAGAAGTTCCATCCAATAAGGGCGTCTTGGGCCTTTGTGGCCTTATTGCATTAATCAAAAGCGGATGATTCACGATATCGCAATTTGGGAGGAGCCTTTACTCCGAAATCTACGCAAGAATTGGGCATGTGATTACCATTGGAGAGGTTAATTTTGCTTTCGTTTAACTGAAACTTACAATATGGCGATAGATTTTGAGGTTAAATGGACTCAAGTTTTTTTTTTTTTCAATAAAAGTCTAGTGTGGATTTCAAGAATCGATCCTTGCTACTATAGACATCGATGAAACTAAATTACTGTCTAAATTTGGGCCTGATATCTCAAGTCATTTTGGAGATTTCGTACAAAACGTAGCGACATATGGAAATCGTGTCTGTATCGTTTTGGATCATAAATTTCTTTTGCTTGAACGGCGCTTCGTACATCTAAGCTCGACATTTCGCAAAATCCACTTAAAAAAAAATCCAATATTGTCAAATAATGGAGTGGCTAGGTTTCCAAAATCTAAAATCCATAAAAATGTCGAGACTCTCAGCTTCTGACGCCAAGCATCTGTTTGTGTAAAATATCGTGTTTTCGCCTTTTTTTACATCCCGAATAATAATTGAAATTCGCACTCTCACTAAACGGTGTCATTCCGCTTTGTAGGTATTTACTCAGTGAAAAAAAAAGTGTCCTCTTGAGTTAACTGCATTCAGGTATTAATTGGCTATGTAAAATTGGCTGGAGATAAACTTTTACACTTGTTGAAAAATGAATTACGCTTTAGCTGCAGCGCCTGCCCCTGATTAACGCTCCACAACAGAGCAGGTGCTGTTTGTCCTAAATTTTGAATGGAAATTCGCATAAATTGGCGAATGGTGTCTGAACGAGATTCGCGCTTTATTCCAACACCGATTATTCAGTATTACAAAAACCTGCGCCCTGCCTGAATGCTGCAGTTTCGCATCTCTTGTGCACTGGCCTCGCAAATACGGGAATTCATTCATTCAGCCACACGGCAACGAGCTGATTATTCAATGTCAATAATTGCCACGTAATTCAAAATGCGCTGTGGATAGTATCGTCTCAAGAACTGGACTGAAAAAAAAAATATATCAAAAGTTAATAAAAACAACTAAAACGAAGATGAAATTTTTGAATCCTGCACGATGTTAGAACTTAGATCCAGTGATCTTGTTCGGATGGCAGTTTTTTTCGTCAGAAAGCGAGGTCTAAACTAGGAGCCTAAATCTATACGAAATTCGAGTCTCCGTTTCGCCCCTGCACCGTATTCAATTTACCGAAACGAAACGTATTCGTGCCCGAATTACGAGGCTCTCGGATATTCGATTTCCAGGGTGAACGCGCCGACCAGCTACTATATTACGTATATGCTTCTTCGTATACAGATGGGGTGATCAAAATTTCACTGACAGTGGCTTTTTCAGCAGGATCTTCCTCCAGGATTAGGTGGTAAAAGAGAAAAAAATAAAATAAATTTAACTTGGGGAAGACTCCGCGATCGGTGATGTGAATTTTCTCTAAATTTTAACTTTTTCTTTCCTTTATCATAAAACTACTTGTACGTCAAACAACGAACTTTCGTTACACAAATTTTCATTCGGATCTCTCGTTGACCCTGAATCGCTGGATCCACCTCAATGCTGCAATAAACATCGACGAAAAGAGGGATTGTGAATTTTTATCAACAGTCTTATGCCGATCTATCAAAAACGAGCCAATTTTTAGGCCCAAAGGGTGTTCTCGTCTCTTCAAAGATCAAATATTTGGTTGACAAAAACCGAGCTTTGGAGCGATTCAACAATTTTTTTAGAACAAAAAACGAGATTTTAGGGGACGGAGGATTTGGATTGGAGAGGAATACCGCTCTCGTGGTTTTCGAAGGGGCAGCTGTGCGAATGTATACTAAAACTACAAGGGTCGTTTGAAGATAGTGGTCCATCTGGGAAATGTGTTCGACTTGTTCCGTAAGCTGAACGCGTTTGCATGCACATTGCAGATATACATGTATGTATTCATGTTTGTATATTCTGGACTAGTGTTCGTGTGTAAGTGTCTATGTATAGGTATATACGGTATAACTACAAGGTTCGAAGGATAGCCAAACTCCCTTTCTCTATTTCAAAACCACGCAAGCCATTTCTTCACACCTCTTAACCGACTAGATGCATGCATGCCATGCATGCATGCATGAATAAAGGGGGCTGTGAAACACGCGTACGTAGGTCTTCCTGGCAAACTCAATTTACATAAATGTCCAACGGGGAAGCATCCCTTAATACGTGTATACAAATGCCTCGCTGGTCGTTGAGGGGCAGAAAAAATAAAAAATAAAATAAAATAAAAAAAAATACCAAAACTGAAAAGTTTTTGATTTTCATAAAATTCGGAATTTGTTCTAGATTCTGAAGCTCACAAGATCTGGACCTGGGATTGAGAATTGAATCAGAAACCAAAGAATTACCTATCGTTACATATTATGGCGGAGAGTAGGAAGATTCAAAAAACACTTCGAGCATCAAAAATGTTTTCAGGTCTGCATCCATGTTTCTGGGTGTTGTTCGGAATACTGCGGTCAGGATATTCGTTAATCAGATTAAAAATTGGATCTATGGATCCTTAAAAAAAAAATAATAATAATAATAATGATCCGTTCTGCTCGAGATTTTGAATGAGAAATCCAATTTTTGACTGTTTTATTAAATGCACTGAAAATTCGCGACACAAAAGTTCAATATTCCATATTTTCTGTCAGTCCATATACAATTTTGACTTTCATAGGTATGCCAGTAGGAAAAATTGGAAGAGGAGAAAAGTTAGAATCGTATCTAACACCGAAGTATCAAAGTTTTTATGTTATTTTAAATTTTACGATTGATATCGATGAAAAGACAAGATCAATACATCCAGCCATATAGAAAAGAGTCAAGCCGTATTCTATAGAAATAGTTCGGAGAGCAGCAACTTTTGTCTAGTTTTCAAAAATGTTTCAAATTCACCATCAGAAGTCCCCCCTCTCTTCTGCTTCCCAATTTGAAAATAAAGACCGGGTTTCGTCAATTTTTCTGACCATACAGAAAGACTTGCGTGAAATTTCTCCGACTGCAGACTGTAAAATTCCGAAACATTTGATATTTGACTATTTTTAAGTACTTTTTAGGCACTCATCTTATATACGAAGTATATCTCTGGAGTGTCTTATGAATTTGATTTCTTAAAGACGATTTTTTTCTGTCCGGACTGGTCGACACTACTGCGCCAACCCAAATCTCTTGACTTTTGGAGTATAACTCTCATTTCAATTGAGGATTATGCCCCTGTTGAGAAATCCTAGGATATGACACTTATTCTGATCCTACAAAAATAAATATCGCTATTTTTTATCCTCTATAAACTTGATAATTATGATACCTACGGATAAATCGTGATTGCCTATTGAGTATAGTCCCTTGGGACTGCTCATTCTGCCTAGTTTTGGTTCATATTTTATGGCTTTTGGAAACTAATCGCTTTTTTTGTTATTATTAGTGAGATTATTCGCTGCAGTGTTAGTCAAACTGCAGCCATCACATGGCGAGTATAGACAGCCGGGGTCTCGGCTAGGCCCTCTGAATCGGGAATAGGTCATAATTGGTTTTATCTGGTTGTACCGGGGGTCGGTGGTAATGAAAATGATAGTTTGGCACGCGATCTGTAAGCTTAGGAAGCCGAGAGGCTATCCAGGCGCACAGACTGACTCCGGCACGATATTACTATTTGCACAAAATTACCCTCTAGATTGCTGTACTTAGGAACACTCAAGTTTTGATCAACGCGCAGTTCCTTCGTCATTTTCTCGCGTGCCATACAGCACCGCGGCGCGGCAGCGGCAGCGGCAGCGGCGGCTACCCAACGGCTAGTTTACCGCTTTTCCTTATTTCCTTCTATTTCCCCGCCTGCGTGTGGATCAACCGAACTGATATTGCTTGCGTTTCGTATCCCGTTGTCTGAAAATCGCTCCTTCGTCGAACCCGCAATTTATTTCTTATTTCTCATTCCCACCCCATTTTATTATCGCATATATATAACAGCTAATTCGCGCTTTAACTTCGCCTCACCCTTCCCGTTTCTAGTTATACCACAGTTTTTACATTTCATCACCTCGTGACGATGTGAGAAATTTATCGGAACTCCGGTATCCAAATAAATAAAAATATGAACACATTTTTGAAAAGACGGAAGAGTCCGTCTCAGAATCTCATTCTGAAATTCAATGATCAAGATTCTGTGTCAAAAATGGGGAAAAAACAATAAGAATAATAATAATAATGATAATAATAATAATGAGATGAAGTGTGGGAGAAGTTTCAGAACTCTTGTGTTTTTTTGTTTCTATTTTTTTTTGGTTTTTGGTAATGAGGACGCCGACTAAAGGGCTGCACTTTGAAACCCTGAGGGTATAAACTGCAAGTGATAAATGACTTTCTGTATCTGTCCCTACGATTTAAGACAAAGGCTATGCCTTAGTTAGTTTCATATTCCAAGTGGGTATCATCAATCAAATAATTCGCGACAATAAAAATCCGGGAAATTTTAATATGAATATTCATTAGTTCCTAACTATAGCGAGAAAAGACGGGTTAAAATCTTTCAACGAATTCCCCCTTGGATCATGTGAAATTAAGGGGGCATGTACACTTAGCGGGGTTCAAAAAAGAGAGTAATTTTCAGGATTTTCAACTTCCCGCTATGAAAATTGAAAATTTAAAAAAAAAAGGGAAGTTATTGGTTCCGGTCCGATCTTCGAAAATCGAGTTTTCATCAGATCTCGAAGTTTTGGGTTCCTAGGAAGCTATTTTGACTATTTTTGGATGGACGTGTCCGTGTGTGTGTGTAAACAAATTTTTGTCATACGATATCTTCAGAACGAATGGAACGATTGGAATGGTTCTTGCGGCGATCGAAAGGGTTTATCAAGACTTAGATCTGATTAGATTTTGGTGCTGATCGGTCGAGTAGTTTCGAAGTTATTCGAAGAATAAAAATTAAAAAAAAAAAAAACTTTTTTTGACCCTGCTATAAGTGTACTTGCCCACTTAAGAGAGTCAAATCATTTTTTAACCTGCACAACAAGCTTTCGCAGGGTTGATATATTTTCTACAAAAAAACGGGAGAATCCAAGAGTCAATTTTTCCTTTTTTGCAGTAGAAAAACTACCTTACAGTCCAGCTCGGGGTTACTTTAGCATTCGTTTCACCTCTGCGTACTGCATTGATGTATGTCGACGACTGTTTCGTGTGGCGCCAGTCTGTCACGCCTGCAGTCTGGCCGTATTGCATTGCATTGGCAGGTAGTTAGATTCTGGGAGATGCATTACTTTATTGCCTGCAGCCTACTGCAATTATCCACATTGTTATATATACATATTTTTTTTAATGTATAATTTACGCCATTTTTTTCCTTCAGTTAATTTCACTGTCTAATTCGAATGTGACGCGAGATTCTTATAGATTTTTATTTTGAATTTGAAGAGTATTCGCGATAGGGCGATTTAGGGCAGCAAATCTTATTTTTGTATAAAGCGAGGAGTGTTTTTCTTTATTTGTGGAAAAGTGCCCCCCCTTAAAATGTCCACCTCTTTATTTATAATACCCATATATGCGTGCCGAGTTTCCTTTTATATTAATTAATGCTGTATTAAAATTGAAAAAAAGTAGCTAATTATTGCGTTTTATAATGGATATCATAAGGTTCAAACAACGCGTATAAACTGACCTCCAACACGCGCTCACGATAACGTAATAAAGATCGCATACTTGAGATAAAAACACAATAAACTACGGAAGCACGTTTCTTTGTTTGACCCCTCCCCCCCCCCCCCCCCCCCTTCGCCGACGTAGTTCATGTGACTTTAGTAAACGCTGTATTTTCTTCATTGTTACCGCATAATATGGTCTGGATTATTCTTGTAATGCTGCAGCTCCGGCTCTGTACAGTTTCAATACCTATTTATACTCTGCATAACAACTTCGCATTTAAATACGACAATCATAGTTACAGACAAAATTCAGAATAAGGAAATTTCTGTTGATGAACTTCTTTAACCTAAGACGGTCACATGGGGTGCGACACACCCCAGGCCATTTTCAAGCTACTTTTTGAAGAGTTTTCAATAAAGAAATTATTATTTTATTAGCATTAAAAATCATTGACATCTTGTACATCATTTTGCCACTGAAACCTGCATGTTCATAGTGCAAAATAAATATACTATTTGGAAAAAACCACAAAAACGAGTATAGTCACCAGAAAGAGAATCCTTTCAGGAATCAGACCCTGCTTGAATTTTGTCGATATGTCGAAAAACAAAAAAAATACAGCATTTTTTTGTAAAAAAAAAAGGGCATTTTTGTGAATATTTTCTACGAATTTTTTAAACATACTTAAAACTAACATTTTCGTTACATTCTTGGATAGGTTAATAGTGAAACGTTTGAAATATCTTCTCATTTTGTTTTTTGGGCCCTCAGAATAATTCTACGAAATTCTACAGCGCTTCAAAGTGCTTGGGGTGTGTAACACCCCATGTGACCACCGCGGGATTCTCAAGCGGTGTGACCGTCTTGGGTTAAAAATGTCTAAAAGGCATCCTGAAAAGGGAATAAGATGTTCATCGACTGTGTTCTGCTCTGATTCATCTTTAATTATTGGATGACAAATTGCAGTGGCCACTTTCATCGTGGACGTAACTCAAAAATCAGAAATGTGTTTTGCTTAACGATTTCAAAGATGACTTGAAATTATTCTGAAGACAGGGAATCTTCGTCGATCGTATACCGATGTCCCAGTATGCTTTAAACGAACATCTTCGACGAGTCTTATTCGATCCCACCGGACGTCTGGCAAAATGACTTCCCCTTTTTTTGAGAATTTTCAATTCTCATAGCGGGAAGTTAAAAATTTTTCTTGAAATGAATTTTGTATTGCGTCTCAAAATTCTGGTAGTCAATTGTCAAAAAATTGAGTCAGTATCATAAATTCTTGACAATGATCGAGTAATCAACGTAACAGCACACGCTTTGGCTTTTGGTTGGAGTATTATAATTACAGAACAGTAAAATGTCACGTGATTTTCGAGTCGCGATAAGACCGAATCGGAATTGGATATCGGTGAACAATGGAGGATAAGGCATCATCGAAACTGCAATTAACTGGTACCTACTGGTTATTAGATTACGTCTACTAGATTTAGTGGCTGATGTCAAATGGCCGTTTTGTAAATTAGTGGGTCCGAATTAGCGCCGATGGTAATTGCGTTAGTGCCTATTTCGACCGGAGCTTGCAGAGAGCAGCTTGCGACCCTCTTTCCAGTGGACCGAAATTCCATTTTCAAAATTTACGGTTCTGGACGCTATACCCTCTCCAATTTTTATTTATTCAATTTTCTGTTTTTCTTTCTCTTTTTTTTATCAGTTTTGAAAAAAAAAAACGAGAGAAATTGATTGTGAGAGAGACGCGGTGCGCGGATCGCTTTACGCAGTGGTTCATAAATATTCTTAGCATAAAGCAGTGGCCCCCCATAAGTTTGGTTTATGGAGTGGAACCCGGGCACGGGGTGAGAGAGAGAGAAAGAGGCGAGAGACAAGCGCCGGCAATATACGGAAAATATTAATATTCCGAGCAGGTTTAACGGTTATTTTGTCCAGGTTTTTTTTATACATCCCTATAGCCGGAACGTGTTCACGGCGAGGAATATTCAATATATTATTGCTCTCTCCCCGCGTCCTGCGCAAGTCCCTACAGTAATAGCACAGCCAGCTAGGTATCTGTCTCAATATTTTATTGAAATATATCGCAATATCAGAGACAGACGAGAGCAAAACGCCCAGACCCCGGTACAGAACGAATTCTACAAGCTCTGACTTCTGCAGGCTCCCAGCTTCTGGCTTTCAAGAGAAACGCTGACGCCTCTGTGCCTCGTTCAAATCCGCACCCCATACGCACCTCAGCCATAACGCCTTCCATTTCACGTTTTTTTCTCCTTCTTCTTCTTCTTCTTCTTGTTCCGCCTTTTCAACCCCCACCCCCCTGGCTTTTAATGCCATGGAAGAATGCTCGCGCGAGCTCGTAACAACCTTTGCCATTTCCTTCCTGCTTCTTTTTCCTTTCATGCTCGCTGCACTGTCTCAGGGTATGCTCGCGTTGTTATTGCCACAGTTGTCGTTATACGTGGGTAGGCACCTCTAACACACTTCTTTTCTTTCCTTTTTCTTTCTTTTTTCTTTTTTTTTTTCCGTTTCCAAATTGCAAGAGAACCGCGTGGTAAAATGGGGAGAGAAAGCGAGAGGAAGAGACACACTTGCGCAGTTATTTCTACTAAAAATCAAGGCAACCGTGCGTGCCTACTTGACTTTACGACACAAAAGTCAGCGAACCGTAGTGATTTAGTTGTTACCTGCATATATTCGGATATTATACTGAAGACATTAAATTGGAAGATTTTTTTTCCAAAAATCTGTGAGCCCTGCACCATGTTCATGTTCTTCTTCTTCTTCTTCTTGTTCTTTCTTTTCTTGGAACAGTTCAAAAAAGAATCAAATGCCCTTCTGCAGGATCAGATACCATCCCTGAGCTTTGAGAAGACAGAAGCTAGAAGGTTGATCGGAAATCTTGAGAAACTGACAATGTGGCATTATGCATAAATTGTTCCATGTCATTACGAGATTTGGAAGATATGTGATCATCCGACAATATGAAAGCAAAAAATAAAAAACATGTCCTCTGCATTGAGATTCGGAGTAACGGGAGCGTGAAAAGCAACGCTTGTTGAATTCCGTGGCATTTTTTTTCCTAATGGTCTCAAAAAGAAAGAAGAAGAAGAAAAAAAACGACAGAAAGAAAGTAGCGGGTTGTGTGGGCGATAGAATAGGCCGTCACATATGAAGACGTTTACTACGAAATCCTCAGATCGGTGATAAGGCCTCGGATGTCCCTGTGCAGGGAGGTCCTCCTCCGTATAGGACGATTCTATCCTCTTTCAGTTTCTTCCTTTTTTCTTGACTCCTGGATGCTTGGGTTAGGTTGGGTCGGGTTTCCCGCACCCCGTAATCCCGGCTGTATACGAGGGTGCGCGTAGACATCCCCCGAAAATGAAGCTGTAAAGACGTAGCAACATTTGTCTTTTACGATCCCCGCGAACAATTCTCAAATCCGTCTTTACCTACGAAAAATCTGCCTCACTTCGCTCTCAGAGAAGAAAAAAAAGGGTTCGTGTCCGATATTTGGTCTCCATTTTCCGGAAACTTTAACGTCTTGAAGAACTGGTCTTCGGCGATAATTAATATCAGGCTTGTACAAAAATTGTGAAAACCTATTAATCCACGACCGTCATAATGTTCCGGAAATTACAAGGCATAGACATCCTCAACGTTTATTTCCGTACATTTGAAAATGTGAAACAAATTTCCTTCCGATACTTGAAAGAGACTTTCGATTCCGGTTCTTCCCTTCACTGTCATAGCAATTTTCATTTGCTCTTTTATTCATCTGTGCAGTGGTGTAGATCGCTGTAAACGGGGGGTAACAATATAAGCTGTAAATTTTTAACCCTCTATCTCGTTTATTTATTTGGTTATCGTTTATCCTCTATCGATCGGTAAAGTATCGCCTACTGTAGTACTTAGTCGGCGATGATAGGACGCTGGCTAGGAGCTTCGTAACCAGTACTTTGCCATACGTTATGGTCTTCGTATTCCCATATCCATATACCAAATCGATAACAGCTAAAGAACTGTGAGAACACAACTTGGTGACTGGGAAAGACCACTAGTCTTCTTTTTCGCATGAATATTTCATGACTGCAAATTATTGAATGCATTGCGCGTAATCAAACGTTTGGAGTACATCAAAGAATCATCATAAGGCTTCGGAGACTTTTTTCTACTCCATCTTCTTGAAGATGACCAAATCGAAAGACAGAAAAAATTTAGACAAGAGTTGATGCCGAATAAATGAAAACCAATAAAAGCTCAAGTACAGCTTTGTTTGGGAAATGTGGAGTAGGTACTCCAAAATTTATTTATTTGTCGACCAAAGTTTATTTCACATCAAAAAAAAAAAATTTTCTTCGAAAAACTTTGTCGTAAGGTTTCAAGCACATCGTCGGTCCAATTCAACTTCTCAAGGTTTTGCTTTCTTCAGACAGCAATTCTACGTCTTACGAACGTAGGGATCGGTGAAAAAAAATTCTTGTAAAAAGTTACCGTCAATTATCCAAAATTTCCAATATTTAGGCTATTAATTTGCAAATAACTTGGCCAACACGAAATTGTAAAAAAATTCCCTCGTTCACACGATGAGGATTTCTTTTCTGAACAAAATGAGCCTTCAACGATCTTAATCGGGACAACGATGTGCCTAAAACCTTACTACAAAGGTTTTCAAAGAAATTTTTTTTTTTTTTTGATGCGAAATAAACTTTGCTGAGAAATAAATGCATTTTGGAGTACTTCGAATTTCCAAAACCAAGCTGTACTGGTTCCCTCAATGGTTCATTTGTACCTCTCACGATCTCCGGACAGCTATCACCGAATTTTATCAAACTGACAAAAGTTCTTCTACTCGTGATTAAGGAGTCGCAAGCTAGTGATGTAGACATGAAATAGATCCGATGTCGAATGTCTCGGTATTACTCTTTCATGGTACAAAAACGTCCCGGCGATTCGACGTTTGAATATTTTATTAGGACCGTGCGAAGTGCGTTGTGGGATCGACACCGTCCTTAGGGATGGTCCGCTATGGCCCGCAGCTTCTTTCTAAATGATGCTCAGTACCTAAGCCGAGGCGAACTTGGAAAGTATGTGCAGGGCGCGATCATAAAATTTCTCCGTCTTTCTCTTTTTCCATAGACCAGCTTTTTGTATACATATTTTTGTCTGGTGTAAAGAATTCGAGTCAGCCAAAATGAAGACCGGAGCTATCGGTTCCTTGAGAAATCTTAAAGAACTGCAGTCAATCTGCATTGGTAATCCTATTAGTTTCCATCCAGTTGGTTTGATTTGCCCGAGGGTTCGGGGTTTTGTCGTACCGGAGCCCAGTCAGCTACACCCAAGAAAAATTTCGCGCGTGACGCAAGGGAATATAATGCGAATGTCAAGTGAGTTAATATTGAAATATGGTGGAGTCTTGACGGGGTCTGTAACAACCCTCAAGGAATAACGCGACTACTGCACCACCTAGACTCGTGCAACTTAGCTCAGAAAACCGACCATAAAATCTCCATTTACCACGCGACGTGAAATCAAGCATGCATATTTTATACCATACCATCGAGGAGTGGCTTAAACTCCATTTTTATAACCAGAAATTTCCTCTCTCTGAATCGTATCTGCATAAACAGGACTCCGAATTTTCGTTCTTCTTTTTTTTTTATATTTTTTTTATTTATATAGCCCGAAGAATCAGCCCCATATTTTTTTTCCCCTTTTCTTTCGTCTTCCTTTTTCGACTACTGTTCCAATGATCTTTATATCATTTCTGGAATGACGGGTAAAAACTTTTCGCTGGATGAAAGACACACGTACGTATGTTAGATACCTATACCTATACCTATCGTCTGTTCTTGAATAAGGTTTACTGCGACGTCAGCAACACTCGAACTTTTAAAGACGGAGCTTTCCTGCTGTGTCTACCTGTCGCCTGACGTTTGACATTCTTCGATACAGAAGAAAGTCAGAAATGTAGCGGAGCCTTTTAGTCGATACAGGTATAAGCGTCATTATCTGTATTCGAAAGGCGAAAAATCTCTGGGGAAATTATCAGCTGCGTCATCATCGATTGACGATCAATCTGAAAGAAATAGTTATAAAGTCAGAGTCTAATAGTCACATTTTTTCTCTCTCTCTCTCTCTCTCTCTCTCTCTCTCTCTCTCTCTTTATTCCTCTGTTTCGTTTAATACCGCGGAATTTTACCTACTATCTGACGATTTGCTCGAGGGAAGTCATACTGTCTAAGTCACAAAAGCTGTGTGGTTCATTCTTCCGCGTCTACGTCGGGCTGTAAGAATGCAAAATGTGGAATGCAAGTCGTGTTGCTTGAAAGCTGAAAAATGAAACTGCGGAATTTACAATGCGGCAAAGCTACAGTTCGGAAGATTCGCGTCTAGATTATCTCGGTAAGCGAATATTGTCGCACTTTGAAAAGTTCGCACAAACAGAGAAGGCTCCATCAATCCACCAGGTCTAATGCAGGTCTTGGTAATCGTCCAAAGTTTTCGAGTCCCTCGTAAAGCTCTAGCCAGGTGCCAAGCTACGATGCGGATAATACCTACCCCTTTCCAGACTGGAAGGAACAGACACTGCATCCTTCCCGGAGGAGATTTCGGATCTAACTATAAGTCGAAAGAAAAAAAATTTATATTCATCGAAATTTTAGTCTTATCTGAGAAATTAACGTCGAGCTTGCGGGTCTGATCATAATGAAGGGTCGACAGCAGACAAAGTCCGATTACAGTATAATACTCAACGATGTTAGAACAGAATCCGTTCAGATACTGACGTTTCCTCTCAATCTCTAATGTATTCTATCATAATACAGGCAAAGTATGCGGCGACAGTCAGCTAGAGCGAGGCCAGTATATGTATTCGAAGGCAGGTTTTACTGATGTGTAAATCCAACGTCCCGAGGGAGACCACCGCGCCGGCATGGCCATCCCCTTGTGATACATATGTAAAAGGAATTTACTTATAAATGCACATTTCACTTATGGTTCTACATGAACCCCTCTTCCTTCCTGTATTTCGTACACCTTTTTACTCACTTCTTCTTTTTCATTCCTCGGTCATTGGCCGGTAGGTAGGATAACAATAGAGTTTCGAACTCGCCGCTAGATGTCGGGGTTTCTCGCAGTAAAAGTAAGCCACCTTAAACACCACACGGCGCGCCAAGTTCGGCCGGGCGTGATAAAAATCAACCTTCAAGCTCAATGAAAAACCTTCATCATTTTTTGTTTCGTTTCTTCGTTTTTATGTATCTTTTAGACGCCTGGTGAGCATCATTAGGATATTTGTAAATCATACTGAAATAACGATTCGAACTTTATAACGAAGCCAATTAGAAGCGTGGGGAGGGGTAAGATACTTTACACACATACGGCATTTCGCAATGTATATATTACCAGATACCTCGTCGTTAGAGCACGTAGAAAAAAATTTTTCACGGTCATTCAATGTCGTCTGAAAATAATTTGGAGAAAAGAGATCAGACTAATTTAGAAATTATTTAGGTGTTCTTTGCGACCTTCAGACATCTGTGACGTCGGAGTTTATTGGAAAATAAAACTGTCGGGTTTATGGGAGACTGTTTGGCTCTGAGTTTTTTTTTTTTTTTTTTAGAAAAACGGGGGTTCAAATTCAACTGGGGTTTTTTTCTTTGCGCCCTAGTCATATAGACACAATATGAAATGGTGTGTTTTATATACCGAAACAAAGCATCAGGGTGAAGATATAACCGTGTAGTGTGGTATAGGTAAATGGAAACCGAACGTGAAAATATTATTGCAAAAATTGGGGGCGGGGGGGTGAAGAATATACCTACCCAGAGATGCGTTCTGTGTTATTCTTAGAGTTTCGCGATCGTTCTCGCGAGGAACAGATGGCGAAGACCCAACACGAAACGGCCAACACCTTATGCTGCACTTGCAAACAACCCAATAACGCAGTCGGCGTTTCCGTAATACACATTTTTGTCTCGGCAAAAACGATTTCGCAAATTTTCAGCTTATACCGAAAGCGACTGACGTTCATTTTTTCTTTTCTTTTATTTCCCGTTTTTTGTTTTTCTTATTTGAACGGGAAACGGCAGGGATTCTTATATATATTTCTTGACTCTCGTACCGGAGTATATACAACATGTAAATACATACATATGTACGTATATATGTATATAAGTATATATATAACATATATAGGTATGTATACATATATATGTAGTTGTAAATGCGGGAAGCGTTGCTCGTTTCGTTTTATTTATCAATAAAAAGGAATCTGTTCGCACGATCTCTTTCTCTCTCTCTCTGTCTCTCTCATCTTTTTTATTTTTTGTTCTTTCCTTTTTTTCTACGTCTCTATATTCCGTTTCTTTTCTGTTCCTTTCCTTCTTCGTACATACACCAGATTTTTTTCTCGTCAAATTTCCAACTCGATATTGAGTTCGCTTACCACCGTAAACTTGATTTGATCGTTTAATCAGCGACAGAAGTTTACCCGACTAGTCTTCTCTGGTAGTATGAGAAGCTATTGTTTTATTATCGGTTTTTTTTTTATCGTGCAGATTCACAGCTTCGCGTAAATAAGCTAGTTTCCTCGTTTCTACCAAAAAATGTGAGTAGATTTTTTTTTTGTCTTTTTCCTTTTCAATTCTAATTGTCTTCTAGAGATATCTTCCGGACCGGACTTTATGGGTACCGATATATTCTCACCTGCTCGCATTAATATTATAATAATATTCACACTGCATTTACGTTCAAACTTAACGATTCCCATATCGCATTAAGCACGGGTATTATCGTGGTGAACAACGATGTTTACGCGACATCAGAGCTATTCGCTTCTTGAAATGGACCGTAAATCTACCATTACGACTCTCATGTGCGGCGTGGTCAAGTCCAACAGCACAAGGACTTGAAATTCAAACCGCTATGCAAATAAGGAATGACTATGGTTAATCATTTTTTCGAATTGAACTGACTACACAGCATTTTTTTTTTTTTTTTTGTATGAATTTATTTTGGACGAAGAAAGAGGATTTCTAAACGGTCGTAGTCGATGGAGATTCAACTCCAGGCAATAGGTCTTACCGGTTGGTGATTTAAGTCCGAAGTCCTGGCTCCTTCGGAATCCTATAGCCGGTTGTTTTATATCTCGAAAGATTAGCTTGTACAGTTCTTCAGGAAGAGTTTGTACGGTGTATCTCCGAACAGTCAAGATTCTATTTACCCTGAAAAACTAAATGAATAAATAAATCCGCAATCTACTACTTGACTTCTATAATCTCAGTTTAGGCAATTATTCTCTTTGGCACGACAACTGGGGGACAAACTCCGGATTTTATCGTCAGACAACAGCCCTTAAATTTTGTTTCCATCCTCGGATCATATCAGCCCAGGAAAAAATCTGTACTGACTTTGGTTTTCGAGCTAAAAAATGAAACTATGGATGTAAATGAGCTCTGAGTGAAAATCTGGAAGAGTTGGGCTAGTCGATTGACGGATCTGCGTAGTGGGATTTCAATTCAAAATTGTTCCAACTTCAGGGGTTGAAAAATCGTAGAATAAAAATTCCGGACGTCCGAGTTCACCGCTTTGCCCCATACAACCCGCGTGTATCAAGTTTGTGTATCGGATGACACGCGATGGTTTTGCGTGCCGCAAAACTTTTTAGAGTAGGCACAAGCACATGAAAGCCATAGTAGCTCGTAATGCTAGAGGATTTATGGGCAAAACCACCCCCCGTTTTCTCCTCCACTTAATTCCCTCTCTTTTCAACCTTCTATAAAACCCCCTGCGAGGTAGGCAGGTGGGTATTCGCCAGGTAGCGTACCTGCTTGTTCGTTGATAGCTCTGTTAACCAGAAATAATTCATTTGAATTTCATATCGCACTATCGCCGTTCCTTTTCAGCGTTTGCGTTCAAACAAACCGCGACGCATTTCTATGCGGTAATTATTTTTGAAATCGGATTTTTTTTTTCACTTCAACGTCATTATTACGGGGGAAAGAAAAGTGATCCCACTCTATAATCGATGAAAATTTTTGCCTCTAATTTATAACTTTTTAAAAAAATCATATTTCCGGCGCTTTTGGACAGGCTAAGCTCCTGGCTTTTCAAAAAGACACCAAAAAATCTGCCAATCATGAATTTCGCAGACCGCAAACTGACCTATCACGTAAGTTGCGTTACGCTTCAACGTTTTATGTCAGTTTGTAGACATTAGAGGATTGATTTTGCCTCGAAACGTTGGTTTTCATCGACATATTGACAAGAGGATCGATGCAATTACCTGAATAGCGAATTCGTGCGAATCGCAGCCAAGGAATATAGGAATTGACGAGGGAATTTTATTTCTCTATATATTTTCGCTTCCTTCACTTTTATTTATTTATTTTTTTTTTTTTGGATCTTTGGATTTTTGAACAGTTTTTTTCTTTTTTTAATTCTTATTGATATTTTCTTCGGGCACAGAATTGAAAAACAATTAGTTCATTTATTACCAGCTTCGAAACGAGAATCAATTTTGACCCAACCCTGCAGCACGCGGGCATTTACGTTTATAAGCCTATAACTGAAGGTAATGCGTCATTCTCGACCCTCGGGGCTATTAGAAAAGGCGTATCCAATCTGTACGCACCCCGTCGTACAAAACCCTGGTATCCTCCCCTGAATTCAATGCCATTCTTACTCGGCAATAATTCTTTATCTCAATTCTCATTCTTAACCGATCACCTGTGTTCATTATACCTATTTCTCATTCATCTCGCACATTCTTCCAGTTAAAATACAAAAGAAATTATACCAACCCTTATTTTTCATCCGCGAAAATATTGAAAATTTATTAATTTGTGAAAAGTTTCATCGTTTGGGAAATTTTTTGTCGACTTTTTAGACTTGACACAATTTTTCACATTTCTCAAAAATTTTGCATCCTAATTTTTGCAAAGGATCGTACCAACCGGAAATGTGATCAAACTGAGATCGATTTTTTCAAAATTTGAAGGTGTTCCTAGTACTCTTGAATAGCCTCTTATTCCTTCCGTCTTTTCAAACATTCCGATATTTGACCGATCACTAAAACTTCGGATCCATACGGCTGCTGATAGACAGTATAAATTCGCTATAAATTCCCGCTCCAAGTCGTGGAGGAAAAGGGTTAGCGTCAGGGTTCAGACTCGAATAGTGTCGTTGTATTGCCTCCACGATGGTAGTATACCGTGTTACTATCGTGCTATCGTACTCCGATCGGCGGGCTATCGGGTAAGGGGTAGTACGATCTCTTTCGAGTAAATCGAGATGAAAACGGCAAGGAGTAGTAAAGAGGGTTGGAATAAAACGTAACTGGGCTGGCCCTGCAGGGTAGAATATCTAGCCACGCACCCTGGCCGAGCCTTGGAGCCCTGGAGCCGTAGAGCAGGAGGATCTCTCCGATGAAGAGGGATGAAGAGAGTTAAAGCTCCTCGTGCCGAATATCTGAAAGGGAAAACTAGGGCACTTTCTTCTCTTCACTTTCCGCTATTCGCACTGAACCTTTCGTTGAATACGATAGAATGAAAAAGGAGGGAGTCAGGGATGATCCGGAATGCAAATTGCTTCCCCGGTTCCTTTGATAGCCGATGACTCCGGCCACCCACCACTGCAATCAACGACTCTCATCGCCTCGACCGCTAACGATATGCAATTTTAAAACCCCACGGAGTGGGAGAGCCTCTTGAAAAATTTAAATAAGATCTTGTTAAGCCGTGCTGCTATGCAAGCGGGGTTTCAACCACATGCACCTATCTTTCCCACATATCTGAGGCTATCGGAAAATTGAAAACCAGGTCAAATATATTGAGGGCAATTCCTTCCTTCTGTCTTTCACCCTTTTCTATTGCTTTTTTAAGGGGTTAAATACGTTTAGAATTTTTTGAAAATCGATTTTTTTTTTTTTTTTTCATTTTATCAAAGTTTGAAGGCCGAACGCTGCAAGTCTTTGCCAAACTTTAAAGGCGATTATCTCAAAACTACATTTTCGTAGTCATATACCAAGATATCTCGAAAACGGCTTGACCGATTTTTTTCTAATTTGGACACAATGTTTTTGGATACATTATCAAAAAATTGTCGTAAGATTTTTTCTTCAAAACCTCTACTTGCTTTTCTATTGAACTAAAAAGTTCAAATTTTTCGACGAAATTTCGAGCGAAAAGTTCAGACAGTCGCCGAA
Source organism: Macrophya alboannulata (assembly GCA_949628255.1). Lineage (NCBI taxonomy): Eukaryota > Metazoa > Arthropoda > Insecta > Hymenoptera > Tenthredinidae > Macrophya > Macrophya alboannulata. The sequence continues at coordinate 19,579,481 of OX451206.1, read as the reverse complement.
TCGTGAAAAAAGTTCAAACAAAAAAAAATCCTACGACAAGTTTTGCGTTATATATTATATTTTTAGAATCCATTGGGATTTTTTTTTTTCAATATCAATCCAGTTCTCGGAAACTTGGTATTTGCGAGCCCTTGCAGCGAAAATGACCTTTGACGCCAGCCACGATAACGGGGCTCCTAGTAGATCAATGTTGTTTAAAAAAATTGTGGACGTACCTAAATGTACATCCTTTCAAATAAACGAAACCCGATTTGAATTGAATAATTAGTTTTCGAGATAAAAAATCCCGAATTTCACCTACTTTTTCCGCCGTCTAAACCTATGTAACCCCTTAATTCACCTACTCGCGTGGGGATGACAAGGTATTATGATAAGGGATAAAGGTGTACAAGATAGAGGGGTGAAGGGTCTTTGATAAGTTGGAGACTAGCTTGCATACTCAGAGCCGATTACCTGAGCTTGAAAATTTATCATTGATCTAGCCGTATCAAACTTTGAACTGATATTGCGCTGCTGAAGGGATGCACCGTGGTGTAGACTATGCGAGTTAACAATATACTGTCAAATTCAGAAGTTCTGATGATGCATATATAGGTATGGTATAGGTATATGGATATGTAGCGTATAACCGATATGGGGGATCAAATTTCTGTAACACCGACGTATGTATCCACAAACTCTCCTCATTAATATACACCCAGTACATCATTCAAGCGCTTCACTCTCCGCAACCCGACGCGAGCCAGCGCAGAATTGTACCTACCCTTCGAAATCGGGTAAATTATATTCTAAGGATCGTTGTAATTGAGATTAACTATGATCGTACTGCAATTAATTTACATCAGGTTACTTATTAGGTCGTCAGTTTCCGTGGAAAGTTTCTAAAATAGAACCAGACAAGCGTCATTAAGGAGAGCTTGAAAATGAAGTAGCGAGAAATTGAGATTCTCTAATTTTCCCTACCCTGGAAGGATTAGAGGGATTTAGAATTGTAAAACGGTACGAAATTCGAAAGAGATTAAGCAAGGAATTCAGTGGACGGTTTTTCTCTTTTTTACAAGGTCCCGGGCGGTTTGAAATGACGTCGAATTCACGTTAGACGAAATTCTGGCTGTCCTTGTGAGGCATTTTCTTGGTCCCCGAAACACACGCTCTTTGGCTGTTATCGGAGGCTCTCATCCCTCCAACCTACACCTACACCTCCGCCTCCGCCTCTTCCTCTTCGTCTTCCATCTCCACTTCCATCTCCATCTCAACCCCGCGCCCTTATCGGCTCAACAAATTTAACTTGATTTCCTGTACGAACGCTCGTCTGAGCTCTGGGGAAATACAGAGCTCACGCCTTCCCGTTCGCCTTGCCTTGCTTGCCTTGCCTTATTCCTTGCCTTGCCTCGGCTTGCCTCACCTTGCCCTACCTTGCCTTTGGCCCGTCTAGAACCAACTTGGTTTACGATAAGGGACGAACTAACAGTCTTACCCATGGCCCGTTCTTCGCCAAGGCCCCTTGACCTAGCCAAACTTGATATCGACTTTTGGCTAACCCCGTCTGCCCACACGTCTACTATCCACTGACCAAAGATCGAAGGGATCTCTTAAGGGTTGAACATCTTTGGAGTTTGACTCACTTCTATTTTTGCCTCTTTCTCTTTATATCGAAAGTTTAGAGTCCTGGCAGAGTTTGGTAGACTCCTCTTTCTCTCTTTATTTTTTTTTTGTTGGTTCTCTTTTTCCATTTTCCTTCAAGAAGATGGGAGAGTTGAACCGAGTCAATTAATTGCTGATGAAATCGAGGGAATTGGAAAGAGATTGCACGACGTGAAAATCCAGCTGATCTCGGTGTGTCCTGATCAGTTGATAGAATAGAAACGTTCGATCGGGAGCTCGGCTTTGCCGGCATTAGCACCTGTCTGGTATCCGGAAAACGACTGTCGTCGTTACTCGTAATCTCGTACGTACAATTGATTTAACACACCCACACAACTCACACTCAACTTCAGATACTGAACACACTGAACTAAACCTAACAGTCTGTCCCGTTGAGAGTTCAGGGTCAAAGTTAGTCATAGTTTTGAGTTCAAAATTCAAATCTCAGAGGCAATTGTCACTCGAGTATTTAGAACGTGACAATTATTATGGAAACATGGCGAGGAATCAACGGCCAGAGTTAATTAGTCCTGCGAAAGGATCACGTCCTTTGTTACGAGGGGATATGCATTTAGCAGGGTCAAAAATAAGTAATATTCAGGATTTTTTGATTTTCTGAAAAATTATTGAAGCTATCAGATTTCTTTTTTAGGACTTTTCGCCAATTATTTCTATTGAAAAAATCCGTTCAATGATGGAGATATGACGTCGTAGAGAGGCAGCCCTTGAAAAATCCTTCGGGACGGTACCGAGTGTACCTTCAAACGGCTGGAAAGTCGAACTTTGCGCACACTATTTATAAAAAATCTTAAAAGTTCTTCAAAATGTGTGTTTTCAACTACAATAGGCTCAGAACCGTGAGCTCCAATGGTTTCTTGGAAGAAAAAAATCCCAAAAGATACCTTTTCTTGACCCTGATGGGTACAGTATATACGCCCTGAACCCAGCCGGCAACGAGAGACCTCGGAGATCGATCGAAATTCCAAAGAAAAAAATATTCTATGTTGAGAAAGAAATCCTTGTGTGATATTTACCGCGAATTATCAATATAACACGAATTTTCGGACCGAAGAAGAGAGAACAAAATAAAAATTTGGAAGACATGGCAAAAACGAATATGGAGATAAACGAAAAAAATAGAAAAAAAAAATGTGCAGAGGGGCTAATCGGGTCTGAACGACGCGTGGCAGAGTTCTACGAGGCTTACGCAGTCTGGCGCATGGCCTGTATAATTCAGTCATATCCATGCTAATCCCAGAGGCGCACGCCACGCTCTACTCGTGATAGATGCACCTCGGGTTATAGTATAGGTATATGTATAGAGAATTGCCCGTTTAATTGAAAAAACAAATAAAATTCAATATTCGGCTAAAATTCACCCCTTATTATAATAATTAATTATTAAACTTAGAAACTTGCTAGAAGGTACCAAAAATACTTTACTCTTAGCTTCGCACATTTTCAAATTTTTGTCTTGTTAACAAATCCCTGATTTCGTTCTCTCCTCGTCGTCGTCAGGGTTTGAAAATGCGAAAGGGATGCGCTAAATGAAATTTTTCGATCTGTTTTAATTCATAAGGCGTATGAAATATTGAAATGGCGAATTCGTACTCGCATCAGTTTTATTGACTACCAACTTTACGATTATCGCGGATGGGTATTCCGTTGGATTTCACGTGTCACGATATACGATGCACCATCTGCAAGTTATTAAACGAAATACCATGAAAGGCTTATAATATCGGGCATGTTACAGAATTGATAGAAACGTTGCGCCAGATGCCTCGGATTTCTATTTGACAGCTATGTCAATATTTCCAGATACCCGAAGAGACTAGACACCTTCTTTTCTGGCTCGATACAGATATGCTAGGAACATCTTGGAATATTTCTTAGAAAACCGCATGCCATTACCAGATTCAGAATCGATAGAGTTAGGGCTGTTTTTTATTTCCGTCATTCGTATGTTAGGCCCTGTGAATTTGAGAATTTTTTATCCCGCCGTTTCTCAAATCATTCGTCGAATTGTCGAGCAGATTGTTCATCTTTTTAAAAAATACAGTTTTTCATATATTTGAGAGCCAAAAATGTAAAGATTCGTTAAAATTAGCAGAAAAAAGCTCAACGTCAGGCTCAAGAATTACGATAAATGTCTTTGACTATATATCAGAAATCGTTTTAACCCATCGCTTAATCGCCTTCGATTTTATTAGCAGTTTAAAGATTCACGGCGCGATGTATTATGGAGATATATCCGTAGTGGGGGTACCGAAGCTTTGGAAATGCTTTCGCAATGAAATACTACGTATTTGAATATTTAACGTGCAGCATAATACCATCCCGTACAAGAATATTGTAGTATGAATAGAAACGAAGATTAAAATAAGCTCTGAAATATTTTCTAGATTACATTGGAATTCGTAATCCAAAGCGATACAGGCGCGTTGTCCAACGTACCCCGCCACCCCATGATGTACTCCTCTGCGGCGTGCTCGATACGGATGGTATGTTCGATATTTCCACTTCAAATAGCATTCTTTTTCACAATTTCGAATGTGTGGAATATAGTTTCGCTCTACGGATTATCGTGCCAGTGACAAGTTGTACGCGACAGTCTTTATTCTGTTGAACAGAACAAAAAACAATCATAAAACCGGTTGACCTGTAGGCCAACCCTAATTAGGCAAAACCACTCGATAGACAAGGATCTATGATCATGATGAGAAGAAAAGATTTTCCTTCAACAGATAATTGGCCGATGAAATTAAAAATTTTATGATACCGGTGACAGAAATTTCTGAGCTGTTTTTCTCCGAAGACTTTTCAAGCGACTATTTAAGGGTGAAAATCTGTGCATTGAGAAATGCTAATTCATACTTCAAATTCTGAACGTAATAACCTTTTCACGCTAACGGAATTTGATAAGCTAAAGCTGATGCTTATTTACCGTTGGGATATTTTTTAAGCGTTTTCCTAATCGTATAGGCGGGTAAGATATTAGGCATAACCGTCACGTCGTCGTCTTGCAAATAGGGGTTGAAAAACCGAGTTGACAGTCGAGCTTCTACTGTGACGTTAGAGAAAAGCTTTTAGCCGAGAAACAGTCTCGCTGCATTATACGATGCGTTTTTCTCATCCCCCCTTCACGATGTCTCTCCCGCATCATCCTAGCCGTGGTAAGAATATTTACTTAGGGGCTGAAGTAGGCACGCAAAATTTGATAAGGTAGATTGGTACGTACGGGAGGGTGAGGAAGCCGACAACGATCATTAGCCCATCATCGATAAAAATCTCTCTCAAGTCAAAGTTCGATAATAATAATGATAACAATAAATTTTAGAGCTTTTTATTCATTGAAAAATCGGCCCTGAATTTCCGGCGCATGCGTCTTTGGTGAAATTACGGCCAGGGCCAATTTGGCAATTAAACTACCCGAGGAGAAGAGCCAAAACTAACTAGACTCCGTCTTTCTTATTCCTTTCCTTCGCTTCGTATCATTGCCTTTTCGCAAGCTCCTTTTCATTCATTTTCCTCCATTCCTCTCTGCTCCTGCAGCTGGTTAAGGTTCCGCGTGGCTGACTACGCGCAGCTATTTCTCTCCCATAGACGGGGGCTCCCCCCCCTCCGGCCCCTGGTCGACCGAGATTGGTAAGAAGGTATAAGGTTATAGCGAACTTTCGGGCTTCACGCCTCATGGACTCCACCAGGTTCAAGCACTAACTTAAAGCTGTACGCTCTAACTCCGATTACATATACCTACCCTTCACCCCCGTAAGGTTCAACGGCACATTACTTCACATCCATTCGAATCCCAATCCCCGTCTCATCTACTTAGTATACTCGAATCTACTAGGTAGCTTAAAATATATCTACGAAGTTTGAAGCTCACAATTGTTACTTCGAGATAAACGATTTCGTTTTGTTGCTATTTTCGGAAACATTATTATTTATAACAAAAACGATTTCTGGAGGTTTATTGGAGGAACAACAGGTTTGATATTCAATCTGATACTTCGATATCTTAACCCTCTTCGTCTGAAGAGATTCCTAAGACACGGAGGTCCTAAAAACATTATTGATGCTCTAGGAGCTTTTTGAAATTCTATAATTTTCGCAATGCGATGAATATGGGCCAGTAATTGCTGAACTTCTGATTCAAATTTTGATCTTATTGGTCGGTTTGAAGAAAGAATTTTCTTGCGTGAATGCAAAGCTCCATGAAATCTGAAAAAGCAATCTGAAATAGTGTTCGAAAATTGAAAAATAAAAACTTTGTCATTAAAATATTTCCCAAAAGCTTTGGGACGTTTAAGTTTGATAATTGATCTGATGATCCCTGCAGATAATTTCATAATAATAAGTTTGTTTCTTTACTCGCCCTAACCGGACCAATTAATGTAATGAAAATTAGATTCTGTCATAAAAGCGAGGGTCAGATGACAAAAAAAAAAAAAAAATCCGAAGAAACGAAGAGAAAAAATTCGTGGTAAGTATCGATCAAGTTCTTTTTTGTTCATCCCTGAATTATATTCCATGCGAAGCGGCCGGAATTTTTTTTTTTTTTTTTTTCATACGATCGTCGCAACTAATTAAAGCACGAGGGAAGAAGAATCAAGCAGCTTTCTCTCGGTATAGTATACATATATTAGGTCGTGCCGTTATACTCATTCTTATTTGTTTTTTATTCTAATTTCATTCCGAAATAAGTGAGAAAGCTGCCTCTACCTTCACTCCCTCTCCCTCTCCGACTCCCTTTTCCTTATTCTCTAAGTTCAGACTTCCGAGCAATCGTTGAGATTGGTCTTCTCTATCCTTATACTGCAATTGTATTACCGTTCGTTCGGTGTTTAGAACCTTAACACGTTGTAAAAGCTCTCTGTATAGTTATATACAAAGTAGAAAATTGGTTTCTTCGAATGGTAATTCAGTGAAATAATTCCGGATTCGGATAAGGGTAAAAGCATGAGGATAGAGTGTGAAACTTTGTAAATAAACGATTCGCCTTTATATATAGACCAACGGGGGGCAAAACGGTCCCACCCTCCGGACTCGGCCGAGATTTGATAATAGCTGGCAATTTTTTATTCCGTACAAAAGAGCGAGAGAGATTTGGGTAAAACTGCGTCGATAGACAGTCTCTGCAGGCTCTCTGCAAGCCACTCGTGCGGCATAATTTTCAATTATAACAGATTATATCGCGCGGAGCTTAAAGGGGCTCTGTAGACAGGAGAGAGAAAGAGAGGCTCGCAGTGCCTTGGGCGTGACTGGCGTGTAAACGGCTGGTTTATGTAAACCTTTAAAAATCAGATGTAAATAGAATGGCGATTTCTCAGCCTCTCGCGTAGCCGGTATTAGCTGGGGCATTGATTCGCCATCCCCCGTTTACAACCAGATTTAAGTGTCGCCCCCGCGCTCAACGTTTTCCCGTTTTCGATCTAAACTCACCCAGAAGCACACCCCTTCCCCCCTTCCCCCCTCCCCCGCCCCGAAACCCACACGAATTCCGTAACCGATCGTAAATCACTTCCACAAAACATTCGTTTCCGGTTCTTTTCTACAAAGTCAAACTGCACGTACGTATGTACCTACCCACCCTTGCAACGATTTTACTACGGAAAGTTCCACCGTGGCCAGACTTTGGAACTGCATGGATCGTCCTGCTGCAGGATTACTTCGCGATTGAAAATAAGTCGAGGATATTGACGAAACCTCTCGATCATCCATTTATGGAATAAAATCGATTAGTTTATATGAGTAATTTGGGTTTGCGAAAAACTTGGCAGACAAGCCCAGAACAAATCTTCAAAAGCTTTTTAACTTTCCGCTATGAAAATGTGAAATGTTCCAAAAAAAGGGATGTTGTTGGTTTTGGTCCGATTTTCGAAAATCGAGATTTTATCAGATCTCGACGTTTTGGGATCCTAAGAAGCTATTCTGACTATTTTTGGATGGACGTCCGTATGTCTGTGTGTGTGAACAAATTTTTTTTGTACGATATCTTCAGAACGAATCGACCGATCGGAATTATGGTTCTTGCGGCGATCGGACGGGCTTATCAAGACTTAGATCTGATTAGATTTCGGAGTCGATCAGTCGAGAAGTTTCAAAGTTATTCGACGAATAAAAATTTAAAAATAAAATATTTTTCATGTTTTTAGTACATAACTCCTAAACTGTTCGTGCGATTAGCCTCAAAACCTGATCAGATTTAAGTCTTGTATAGCCCTTCCAATTGCTGCAAAATTCATCAAAATCGACCGATGAGTTTAAAAGATATCGTACGACAAAAATTTCTTTCTTTTTGATAGACGTGAGTTGATTTCGAATCACTCAATGTCGAATCTGTCAAATCGTTTAAAAACTATTAAAATTTTTGCACATAAACATACAGACTGAACGACATCTTCTGACATTAAATATAACTCCCTATAAAACCTAGAAATGTTGACATTTGACAGAAACTCGATTTTTGAAAATCAGACGAAAAAATGTTTGTATACGAAAAACTAACTATACTTATGTTATGAATTAGGGAGGAGCTCCCACTGTTGTTATGAGTTAGAGAGGAGCTGCCACCGTTGTTATGAATCAGATTGTTGCTGATACGATAGTTATGAATTTGGGTTCTTTTCTCTTGTTTTTACGTCTAGGGACAACCGGATATTATTTGGGTGCTTGGATGAATGATGTGGATGAAACTTTATGTATAGTTGATAATACTGAGAGTGAGTTTATTATATAGACTTATTATCTAATACAATATTCTGTTTGAATTTAGTGCAAGATTGAGTGTGTAGTTTATTATAATGGCCTGATGTGTAATTGAAGTGATTGAGTTGAGAGTTTGTGGGCAAGTGTGTCTATTGTCTCATTGTCTCTCGGGCGTGAGCGCGTTTATGCAAGGTAGCAGTTTTAAAGGTAAGTAAGTAGGGATGAGGTTCTTCGGATTGAGATTGAGGCTTCTTCTGATTAGAGGTTGAGAGATAGGATGCAGCTGCAGGATGTTATGTCTTCAGTTGATATCGTAGGTAATATAATGTGAAATATAGGGGTGTAAGTACACGAGCACGTAACACTTATAACCTTCTTTAATGTATTATGAACACAGTAATATCAATTTATTGTAACGTACTTGACACATATATCTAGCGAGAAGTTTTAGGGTTGGCCCACAGGTCTACCAGTATCCTGATTTTTTTTTTATTTTTCAAACAGTTGAATCGGCTTACTGGCTTTTTCCCGGAAATCCACGTTCATCACATATCTCAGTCACTTCGAAATTCACGATGAAGTACATGGCTCGTTCTACGATTAATTATCAACTTGTCGATCTGAATTAGACGATGGAATCAATAGTCGGATAATATTTTATAATCAACCGCAGAGCCAAGACGTCGAATGCATGTCTAAGTATCAATTTCGGAGTCAATTTCATTCCAAACTGGCTCAGGCTCCATGAGCTCGCTTAATACCGACGTCATTCTGGCGTGAACTAGGATTATCAAAAAATATTTGTTGTTGCATAAATGTTGAAATTTTGAAATTTCTAAAGTCCGTGTACTGAAAAGTACAAAAATTTCAATTTCCCAGAATTATTTACAGCAAAACGAAGTAAGATGCGAGGGTCTTTCAAACTCAGATTTGTTGGTAAAATTACGTAGAATGACACCCTGGAATAGGATATCTGTGTATTGTATACCTCAGTTGCCACAATCCTTTGAAAATGTGTCGAATGTTTAGATCCTGAGCATGTACATATGTACATACATACCTCTTTAACGCGAATATATAAGCTGGTTCGGGGTTATCGCGAATAATTTGCCTAATGACAAACGGCGTACGGGAAAAAGTAATTAAGGAGACGATATTAAATATCTTCGATGCGTAGGTAGGTGGGTGGGGTACAGGGTTCGGGTGCCGTTCTCATTCAGGATTGATAAAATGCTGTTTTAACGATTTCGCCCGAGAATTAATGAAGAAACCACCCCGCGTGTATTAATTGCTCCGTGAATTAATACAGCTCGGGGCACCCTTATGCAAATAATAAAAGATTAAAGGAAGCGTCGGGCCGGTACCTCGCCTCGTCACGGTGTATCCCTGGGCCCTGGTACTGATTCTTATTTAACATCTTTTCTTTATCTAGGGCGAATTAATTGTCCTTCGCTCGAGGATTATCCGCCACTCGGAATGGCCTTCGACCTCCGACATTATCCTGAATAAAATAACCATACACCTCACCTCACCTACCCTTCGTACATCATATTATACATCAGACCCCGGCCGTAGCCTCTGAATCTCGAAACGCCTTCCGGCTCGTCCTGAAGGACCTCCCGAAGACGCGGATGGTAATGCGGCGTTAAGATCAATTTTGTATTCAACGCGTCACTTCGGCAGGCTCGAGTTTAAGTACGCGCTTTTCGAAATTTCAACCACGACCTTGCTTTTATCGACTAAAGCACGTCCGCTGGGTTTTTGCGTCAACGTTGTTTGTCCTTTGACGCGAATTAGGGGAAAAGAAATTTCTTATCTGTTGAATTTTTTGGTTCCTATAAATACAAAAAAGGAAATATATTATTCCCCGTCAATTTTTCACCTCCCTTCGTTTTATATTTTCAAAATTTTTTAAGATCAAGACATTACAAAAAGCCCTTCGATGATATCAGGAATATATCAGAACGAGATAAAAGAAGACTCTACTTTACATGCCGTAGGTCCTTGAAGTAAAATATCTGCCAGATTATCAATCGCCATTCTGTTTCTGAATTTTTCTTACTAATTACTTCAATTTGTAATTAAGTTACAACTTTGGGAATCGGAAGTACTGACAAGTGTGTCTGGATCCAGAAATTCTCGCCCTCAAAAAGTTCCTTCAGACCTCCGAAGAATCGCAGCTCAGAGATTTCTGTTTGGTTATTTTCCGCAGAGTATGAAAAGTGCAATTGGATCAATTCGAAGGATTAGGGACTAATGAATTTCCTTGAACAATATCCCAAGGGTCAAATCCTGGGATTTCTTTAATCGACAAAATTTTAGAACTTCGAGTGAAATTTTAGAATTTCGAGTGAAATTTTTCCTCGATCTGAATTTTGGATTCGTGATCCTAAATTAGGTAATTTCGAGATCACATTCGCTTTTATTGGCTGTGAAAGTTTTCAGAATTACTCTGAAAACAAATTGTATACCTTTTTGAGCTTTCATTTCCCATTCCGCATTTTATAATTTTTGAGTCGTGGATCGAAATCGTGAAATTCAAGATATGGCAAAAATAAAAAAAATAGCAAAAAATAACAAAAATTAGAATTTCGAGTGAAAATCTTTCCTTGATCTGAATCTTGGATTCGTCATCCTGAATTCTGTAATTTCGAGATCATATCCGCCTTTCATATTAGCCGTGAGAATTTCCAGAAGCTGTTTTAACCAAAAATTTGAATAATTTTTGGAGCTTTTATTTCCCCAATTTTTATCGTCCAATTTTTGAATCCGTAAACTGGCTCAATATTTTTCCTACCTCTTTTTGAGCGACTGATTAATGTCTTCATGTCTTCGAGCTTTTTTCTGCGATTAGACGTCAGTATATGACGTAATTGAGCAGGGATTATCGCCTGAGATTATGAGAGTGTATAAACTCAATTCTGGCGTATGGAGGGGGTAGGTACGTTATGGTAAAAGTAGAGTAAAGCGATAACCTTCTTATATTTGCCACCGCCTAATTTCTTGACTATAAATTCCTGAGTGTGCGCTTTTCTTTTACGAGAAGCAGTTCGTATTAATAAACGAAGTTCTACCCGCAAACTGCACATTTACTACCCTCGCATTAAAAACGGTATTAATATACCGCCTGGAACTACCCTGTATATCCTTATAATCAACTCTTTATAAACCACCCAAAGGAAATTAGAATTTTTTTTTTACAACCGCTAGCTGCAAATTTTTGTTTTGTTTTTTTTTTTAACCCCAGAATAAAAAATATTTTTTACCAAAGTACATTTAGGTATTAAAAAACTGTTTTATGAACTTTTCAAAAGTTTCATTCGTTCATTTTTTATTTTTCGATTTATTTCCCACCCTGCAGACATATTTTGCCTCATTTTCAAGCCAAAGTCCCTAAATTGTTTGAAGTAATTTTTAATTATGTCTCAAAAATTTACATTTCTTCGAAAAATTAGTTCTAAAGTGAAGTATAATGTACCCTCTTAAACAGTATGAAGACAGCAGGGTTTCAGGCAGATTGTTGCTCGGTTTCAAAGCTACGAATCAATCAGCTTTCCTTTGGCAATTGGGTTTTCCCTCAGAAGCCTTTGTCTCGGACTTCCTAGAACCTTATGAGTTTCGAGGCGGCATTGATCTACGGAGGGTGAAGGGACAAACAAGTATGCTGAAAATTGAGATCTGAATACTTCATTTTACAAAAAGTGAACCAATTAATAATTTTTGTTTTTATCAAGTAGGCGTATTGAATATATTAATTTTGGGGCAAGTTTTGAAGTGAGATTTATGGAGGATCGTTTCGGGCGATGATTCGAACCGAAAGATTATTTCATTACGTGACCACATCCGCTTTGACCAAATCTGCTAATCGTTTTCATGATCAAATTTCGCGATCATAATTGAAAGGATTAATTGAAATTTAACGAAATCGGATGGATGTCCATAAAATTCCACTCAAGTACAACCGAATTGGCACCAAAATGGGGGAAAGTTCTTTCGAGATCCATGAGAAAAATTTGTCAAAACCGTGAAATCCTGTAGCATAGATAATGGTACCCATAGGAATAAACAATGCCAAAAATCTTCGCCATTAAATGCCGCAAGTGATGTCCAATAGTAGAAGAGCGCAAAAAATGAATTGTGTAATTAAAATTTTTTGACTTTATCAATCCGAAAGCGCTAAGATTAGGCGTTTTCGTACTTCCGCCAGAATTTGCGCGCGAAAAATTTGAAGTTAGTCGGTTCGAGCGTAACCTACCCTTCGTACGAAAAATAAATTGTTCAAAAAACTGCAAAACACTAACCGTCGCAAAATTTTCTCGACGATAGAAGGCCATGATTAGGTCCATCCGAGGAGTGAATAAAGTTTAAAAAATCCCGTATTTTTGATGTTTTTGTTTTTATAACTTGAAGGACTCGAGTGGCTTATGACGGGATATATATTTTCATAGTATGATAATGGGAGGGGGCGGTTTTAAGACAATGGTTACGAGAAGTCGTATCCGAATGAGGGATATTCATTCGGCTAGGTTGACTCGAATTATTTTTATCTCATGGATCCAGGAGTTTCGCGAGCAGAAGGGAAGTGGGTACAAAGCCCACGCGAAGAGGGTTTTTCCCTCCACGCAAGCCTCCGCGTCGTGACGCTCGTCCATCCCCTTCCCTCCAGAGCCCCGGCGCGCCGCGCCGCGGCGCGGGCGTTACCAGTCGGAATAACTTGATATTACAAATCCGGCAATCTGCTTGAGTAAATCCACCGTCGGCCCTTGGCGGACTGGCAGAGGCGGTGGCGGCGGAGGCAGAGGCGAAGGTAGACCGTTGAAAATACTGGCGTTAATAAAGGAGGAAATCCGAGGCCGAGCGGGCCCTCTCATTTGCCGAAATCATTTTTATATTAAAATGTATGTGAGCGACCCGGGATCCCTCTCTCTCTCTCTTTCTTTCTCTTCTTTACACAGCCTGATCCACTTACTTTGCAAGATAAAACGAAAAAAGAAAAAAAAAAAATAAGGAAAAATAAAGAACAAGGAAAAGGAGACGAAAAAAGAAAGCTCAGACTCTACGTGGTTAGATAATGGTCCTGGCTATAACGAACGTTCATTTTTTTGGGAATACCTTTTTATGACTTTATTTTGCACAACGGGACCTAACACGTAATACGTACACTGAGAATACCCGAAGCTCCGAAAATTGGACTCGGATGAGCTTTTAGAGTCAGATAATATTGCCACGACTCTACGTGGCGAGCTTCTAATTTGAAAATAAAAAAATACAAATATTGCTTCTTTTCGGTCCTTTCTGGCTAGATTTTTCCAAAACTTCAATAACGGTTCGTATTTAAGGGGGGTTTGTATTTGGCATAATCAAAAAATAATTTTTAGTGTAGGAACATAACTTCCGAATTGAAAAAAGGCTGCATGAATCTTTACAAATTACATTTACAAATGAGCCAGAAAATTTCGAATTGCAAAGCTCAATATTTGCGACGCAAGCAGTATTTCGATTGTATTTCAAATATTGAGCTTTCAAGAAACTCCTTTCACCACTAATTTCAAGTTATTTAAGATTCGAATTTACAAATGAGCTTTTTTCAAATCAGTTCGTGCTTTATCACAGTAAAACTTATTTTATGGTATTGACAAAGTCATCTGCATAGGCCCCTCTTGAAAGTATGGAATTTTTACTGATTTCGCCAAATTCTGCCAAAACTTTGACAATGAATTCGTGGTGTATAGCAGTACACAGCTTTTAAGCTTTACATTGGCGTGAACCGACTCTCCTCTCATTTACGATGCATTTGTGTCACGGAATGGAAGGAGGAGAAGGTTTTTGCCAAAAAAGCTCAACGAAACAGGAAACAATAGTTTCCGCTGAGCCATAGACTACAGAGAATTACCAGCTCAGCATATATTCTTTCGCACCGGGCGGTGCTGGAGCTTTCTGAATTTGGCAAGCCAACTTGTCCTGAAGTTGGGACTGGGTCATTGTCTTTTCTCTGCGTATACGTATATAAGTATAGTTATATATGATTCAAACTACGGTACTTTTTTCTTTTTTGAATTCAAATATTTGCATAGCTAGGTCAAAATTCGAAATTATTCTCATCATCATCCGATGCGGGTAAATGGGTCGCAGAAATTAAAACAGGAATTTGGGGTACAAATTGAATACTAATGAAGAAATAATGATTCGCGATTTATGGTTCAATAAAGTCAAAATCAGGCAAAAATAAAGCTAATTTTCATTAGGTTGAATTCCCAAATTCAACAATCGGACTTTTGAACTGAAAGTGAATGGTTTGAAAAAATGTAGAGTCTCGAAAATACCAAATTAGGCAAATATTGATTATTTTTGAATTTTTTTAACGATCATTAGTGTGACTTCTTTCTGATTATCAACTACTTCAGCTGTGAATGTATAAAGTGAATTTCAGCGATTTATAGTTCGAAAGTTTTGTGAACTAAAATAAGGAAAGGAGGAAGAAGAAGAAGCATAAAAATAGAAGAAGAAAAAAATCGGGCGAAAGAGAAAAAAGCTCGACGACCGTGACGCGGTTGTAATTCCCAACGTTATCAAGAATCTTGAAAATGGTTTGAACCACGCCAAAAGCACTCTCAACTTACGTTGGAATTTACTTAGGTACGTGGTCTGATGAAGCCAAGCCGCGGGCACGGTATACACCCGTCAACTACCCTCTGTATATATAGATTTATAACCTGTACCTAACGGATGATCGCGATTAAGTAAAACCGATTTTACTTCCTCATTGACACGCTGAGAAAACAAATTGTAAAAATTAAGAATCGAAAAAAAAACGATAAATTGAAAAGAAAACCAATTTTCTGTTTTCATTATGACTTGGAAACGTAGAAAGTTGATTAGGGGCGGAATTTTAATACGAAAAACCGTCACCCTGTATATTTGGTTAATGCAGGTGTATAGGTATAAGCATGGAGCGATCGGTAAGTAGGCGATATTTGGAATACCCTGTAAGTGGGGCAGCTAGGGGTAGCGTCGCGACGCCCGGGGTGTTAAGGGAGGCGGGAAATGGTGGCAGCTCAGTTATTTAACCGAGGCGTTGTTCTGGCTCGCCTAGTATGTGGGTCGCCGCTGGCTTAGCGGATGGCTAAGCCTCGCGAACCCCCCAAGTAGGTAGTACCTCGCTACGGGATGACGCCACTAACTCCTTTATGGAGATGGTAGCTTATGCATGAATTCTGCACGCGAGCATGCCCACAGATATTATACATACGTATATATATGTACTCAACCATCCGTCCATCCGGAACCTAGGCCATTATTCAGAGGTCGCAAAAGCTCGATCTATTTAGTTTATTACTTTTGTTTCTGTTTTTTTTTTTTCAACTTCCCGCTTTGAAAATTGAAAATTTTCAAAAAAACGGGAAGTTATTGGTTTCACAAAAACGGTTCATTTTTTATCAATTGGTAGTTTTTCGCTTTTCATCTTCTTTTTCTTTTTTGACTTGACTTCAATTTTTTATTTCTCTGACATAAATCGACTGAAATTCGTAAATCGACCACAAAAGCTCGGTGTTCCAAGTTTTGTTCTTTATTTGCCTGTTTCTAGCACCAAGAACATAACATTTTTCATAAACTACCTGCAGTTCTCAGCTCTTTTCTATTTTTCTTGACTCGGATTTTTCACTGCTTCGTCTTGAATTGACTGCAATACTTTATCAATCAACCTCAAAAGCTCAATATTCTGTATGTTGCATTGTTTTCTATCTGCTCTTGTCGACAACCATCAACTGTAGTTTTTGTATCAGTCTTTTTCTCCTGTATTTTCTGTATATCTTATCGACTTGACTCCAATTGACTGCAATTCATGAATTAACCAGAAAAGCTCGATATTTCATAATTCGATTCCATTATCATTTTTTTTCTAACATTAAAAACAGCGTTATTTTCGTAAACCCAGCTGTGCCTTCCTTTTTCTCTTCGAACGTTTTTATAAACTCGACTTGAACCGAGTGCAATTCATGAATTAACCATAAAAGCTTTTCTATTACATTATTAAGAGTTCTTTTTTTTATGAAAAATCTTCGGAAAAAGTTTGCAAATAAATTGCTTGCTATAAAGAAAAATAATAGCTCAATAAATTATCAAAATATATACAAAAGAAAGAAAATAATAATAATAATAATAATGATAATTAGGAAAATTCGTTGATGCTCGAGGAAATATTATAAATTCTGAATTGCGCATATTTATTTATTGTTACTAACAACGGTACCTAGCTACGTTACGTGCGACGGTGTTTTCTAGAGTATAGCCTGCATATACTTGAACTCGGACGTAAAAGTAAGCGATTACGAACACGTGTCTTTGCCGATTAGCATAATGGCTAGGCTTTTTATATGAAATAAGCTCTATAAAAATGTAAATAGATCTCAGTCTGCTGGGTGTGCGCAAGTTCCCGTCGTTACAACAGCTGCTGCAATACCAACGTCCCGTCCCGTCTCGACGCGTCGCGATGCCGAAAGCTCGACGCTACATTGGGGGATGATCGTCGCGACCAAACATCCGATTTGTAGTCCGAGCCTACGGGATTAGATGGGCTAAAACCACCCCTACTTCGCCGGAGCTTTACTTAGTCTAAACTTTATCGTGGCGCTGAGCTTTCGCCAATCGTTTCATCGCCGCTCGACTCTTAATTCGCAGTTCATTTAATCGCCTGTTTTACTCAGCCAAGGGAACGCGGAGAGACGATCATCGCCGTCGAGGCTCTACAAAATTTGTCAATTAATTTGCGATTCAATTAGCCAAACCGCGGGGGTAAATTAAACTTGAGTATATTGGAAATCATCATTTCGAAGCTTGATCACAATCAATTTCAAACGGAACTTAATCAGAGTCTGAAATGCTCAAAAAGCTGAAAATACCTACAAATTTTTTAATTCTCTCAAAATTTGCTGAACCGACAAAGTGTGTTACAAAATCATTTGTTCTTTCCAATCGAAAAAGTTTCATTTTTGAAATATTTTCGTCTCTCTTATCGCGAGGGAAACAGATTTTCGAACGTGCTCAATGACTAGGGTTCAATTGCATATGATTAATTGATGATAGCTTTTTCTAGTTTCTGTTGTTTTATCATATTGAACTTGAGAAGGGGATCCTTGAAATCTTTATCTTTAAAATAATTAGCTCTGGCATTGCGGTCAGGCCGAGTAAGTAACCGTGGTAAAACGGCTCTACGCAAGCAGCTCGTTCTTGTAGAGATTTAATTATTGCCGGAACGGGTTATAAAGCGATTTCCTAGCACGGTAAAAGCGGCAACCACCCATTGTATCGGACGTCGTAAGTCGCTCTCAAAGAGTTAAACGCCCCGACATGTGAGCGACGGCCTAAAGGGTTGAGCGCTTGCTTGATCCTACCTTACAGTACCGCGCACACACGAAATCTACGTACATTATACATATAGGTGCATAACGTACATACTGTGTATACGTATGTACATACATATTTCTACTTGCAGGTATATTATGTGCGAATATATATACATATATACATACCTACATACAATGGACTTATAGGTATAAATAGCTCGTACGTTCGTTTAACCAAAACGTATGTTCGCTTTACTCGCTCGCAGAGGTATATAACTACCTGCAAAACTAATTATTCCCATTATACAGGGCGTCACGATTTGTGATTCAAACGCATTTGTTGCAAACACCATTTACCTCAAACAGAAAAAAAACAAAAACTATTGGAATTGAACCGGTAATAGTTGGATTTTCGCAATTTCAACTTATGTCACAAGGATTTCGAAGTTTGCGAATATTTTCAGCAGGGTCATCATATAGGGGGTATTTCGGGCCAAATTAATGAGCTAATTGTGACCCTAGCCATTCTACATTTTGATCATACTTCATTATTTGTTAGTTCTCGGCTCAAGATCCGTCAAAAAAAAGTAGAGAAAAAAGAAGATGCATGTCAAAAACACCATTTTTCTCATTTTTGAGAAAATCAACACTAATCGTATGACAAGAAACGACAATTTTAAAAGCAAGACGAAAGTGGACTTTCGATTTTTTATTTTTATTTTTTTTTTCAACAGGGATTTCAAACAATTTTCAACAAAAATGAAAATTTTCTATCCGGGAAATTTTTTTTTTTCAAATTTTCTCAAAGTCAAATGATTATTTCATATCATTTCGGGGTGAACCACTAATATTGAATTCTATCTCAGATTTATACAAATTGAATAAAATACAAATCGGTTTTTTGTTTTTCAGATTTTTTGAATTTCAAAAATTTTCTTTCACATCTTGTGCAGTTCTATCAAATTCAATCAGAATCTCATCCACTCCTCTATAAATCAGCCCGAATTTCATGGATTTTTTCAAACAAGATTTCAAGCATTTGAATTATAAAATTCACCATGATTTTACGAATTTCGAAATCATTGTAGGACTCATGCTAAAAATTCGGCGATAATTTCACGGAATTGAATCAGATTCTGATCGATTTTTGCTCACATCAATCCGCATTTTATAAAAACAAATGTCCAAATCTTGGAAAATTTCTACAAAATTGTTTCTTTTAAATTTTGAACGAAAATAAGCAATTTAACTAAAGATCGTCAGCCAAAACGATTTCTTCCTCCCGTGAGAACATAATTTCTTGAAAGAACCGAGAAGAAAATTCTCGCTCGTGCGATTGCAGGGTAAACATAGTATATTTTTCTATCTTTACCCAATTACCACAATTTAACCAACCGGCCTCAATGAATAATAATTCTGATTAATTAATTGTTATATTTAATTTGCCGAGTGCCATTTAGCCCGTTATTTGTTTATAATTAGCGTTCCGCGAATGGCCTTGCTCATCCTGGTGCTGGTCCTGGTTCTGGTGCTGGTGCACCATATAGTACCGAATAGTAGATTTAGCTGTGTAGCGATTAAAACAGGAAAACCCGGGTCTGGTGCGGTGTGACGTCGTTAGCAACTTTCCGCCATTGTTTTCTCCGCAGCCGACAAACTGGGGTAATTGCTTCAACTTCTGACCCATCTAGTAGTGCGGGTGTGTAACTAGCTATTGTACAAGCCACAAACGCTCGCTATCATCCCCTACAGCTGCAGTTATTGTTATTACAACTTCACCGCGCGTCAACCAAATGCGCGAAATATTTCGACTAGTTTTGGATCGATATTTAAAAAATTCTACGACATTCTTGCACGTTTGATTTTTTTTTCTTGTTGAATTTGTTCCGAATCAAGAGAAAAGTGTTATTGAGGGGACCAGTACAGCTTGGTTTGGGAAATTGTGGAGAACTCCAAAATTTTTATTTATTTGTCAACCAAAGTTTATTTCACATCAAAAGAAATAAAAATTTTCTTCGAAAAACTTTGTCGTAAGGTTTCAGGCACATCGGTGGTCCAATCCAACCTCTCAAGGTCTTGCTTTCTTCGGACAGCAATTCTACATTTTATGAACGTAGGGATCGGTAAAAAAAAAATCATGTGAAAAGTTACGGTCACTTATCCAAAATTTCCAATACTTAGGCCACTAATTTGCAAATAACTTGGTCAACACGAAATTGTAAAAAAATTCCCTCGTTCACATGATGAGGATTTCGTTTCTAAACAAAGTGAGCCTTCATCGACCTCAATTGGAACAACGATGTTCCTAAAACCTTACGATAAAGGTTTCAAAGAAAATTATTTTTTTGATGTGAAATAAACGTTGGCTGAGAATTAAATGCATTTTGGAGTACGCCGAATTTCTTAAACCAAGCTGTACCGGTTCCCTCAACAAAAAGTATATATGGGAACAGTGAAGATTGTACACCCAACGAGGTTGATTCTGATCCCTGCGAAATGGCCGATTTCCGAGACAGCCAATCGGCTTGTAAGAATCGCTGTAGCCCAGAGCACTGATTGGCTGTTTCGGGAGTTGTCCAAATCGCAGGGATCAGAATCAACCTCGTTGGGTGTACCTAAGATTTTAGATGTGAAATAAAAAATGAAAGTGAAAAACAAAAAACATTGGGGAAATTTTTCTGGAGGGGGGGAGGGGGTTAAAAAGCTCAGTTGCTTAGGGAAATGATCAAATTCGTTGTTAACGACGGCGGGGCGACGGATTAACACGGAGAGGTCCTGTTCAATCCTGCAGCAGGGTTTGGTAGAAGTAAAATGGAAAGAGGAATTTAGGGGTTAGAGGAATTTCCACCCCGGCCCAGGGCGTTTCATTTACGCACATTTTGCATCCACTCAGGTTTCGTTTGAGCGCTGAAGATTACATAGAATATTATTTTGTCGAATGGATGGGGCTTTTAACCTCTTTGATATATACCGACGCGGCGCCAAGAGGACTCTGTCTCTCTCCATTTTCCACCCTCTTTTTCTCCTTCTCTCTCTCTCTCTTTCCCTCGCTCGCTCGCTCGCTTTTCCTCGCTTCATACGCTTCAATGTACATTATATGTATACGTATGCATGTATTATACCTATATATATGTATATATATATTCAGGATTGCATGTAGCCGTTTGTGAACACCACCGCACCACTTATACCGCTGACGCCTTGATAATAGCGCCGCGCACTCTCGACCACCCTTGGATTTAATTAACTCGGTCTGAGCTTCATTGAGTTATGTTAAGGCACGTCCTTGCGAGTAATCTTTGTATTACGCGGCTCAAAGCATGGATGAAAGTATATTGCCAGTTCGGAGAACGCGTATTCTTGTACCATGAGGAACGGCAACAGCAACATTATCCGTACTTCAATTTCTCTGATCTTCGTCTTGCGAAGACCCCTTGAAATCCTAAAATCTCGCAGATTTTATTTTATAATTCTACCTGAGGATGCAGAGACACTATTATTTTTGTCGATTCTCCTCACTTATTCCCGTTACATGCAAAATGCACAAACAAGCTCGTCTCAATCTGTCAATTCTCACCCTTAATAGCTACTCCCGAAGTGCGAAGAATCGTGGCAAAGGGCTTTCCCTTTGGTCAGTTTGTACCGGATATGAAGAGATTGGAAAAAAATAGTGGTTAAAAGCAGCTTTTTGAGGGTGAGAATCTGTAGATTGACACACACTACCTGGAGTTTTCATGAGGCGGAGTGGACTTAGTGGGATTCTGGCCATTAAAATGGAAAGGACTGGGTACAGTCTGGAAAAAGGCAACGGAAAATGTGGTCGATTGGGACATCGAGTCCCTGTCAAGTGGACTATCAGCAAAATTGAGAGAAAGAATGGCGACTCTACCCCCCTAAAAGAATAAAAATTAAGAACCTCGTACCAAGGATCAAGTGGGAATAATTTATTACTTGGTAAAGAGATTGTGTAATGAAATGTGCTTTTTAAAATGTTAAAACGCTATTCTACGATAAATTTCTACCAAATTCTTCCGACCTCACTTATCGTATTGATTTAAAAATTGTACAATATTTGGCCGAAAAGCTCAATGCCTCAGGATTTATCAGAAAAGATAAGTTCCCACGGATCTCAGGGGCTTCTTTAAGGACAATTATTTTTATCCTTACCTTCTCAAAACCCTCGAACGATTTTTTAATAAAATTCATTAAAATCTATTCCGTAGTTCGAAAGTTGTATTCGACAGATAGACGGGAGGGACAGACCGAACGAAGAACTTGTAAGTATCTATAACTTATTCTTTGAAAACTAGAACTACAAGTTAAATAAATAATGGTAATTTATATTGAAATTCAATAGCAATGCCGTGTGATTTTAGGGGTTGCTTCAGGCCATTATATAATTGCAATTTGATGGGAATATCGTCGATTTTCGACCGCGAAAATAGTTTTCTAATATCAACGGTTTTATTCAAAGCTTCTCTTGATTTCTCGAAATTTTTGTTATGATAAGAAATTTTCCAAAAATATTTCTCCGCAAAAATATCAAAAGATTTCCAAGTCTCAGAGAATTAGGAAGACGAAGTGAAAAATTCTTCGTCAATTATCGGGCTTCACAGATTTTTATTGACGGAAAAAGACGTTTATTAAAAAGGAAGAGGGTAGTGTTGAAATTTTTTTCATTCACTTAGAGGCTGGAGTTATTTAGTATTTTCGAATAATGTCATTGCCAATTTTGAGTCCTGCGTTAGGTAGAGGTACTTCGTAATTTCTGATGCAGCTTGATCGAAAGGGAATTGTTCTTAGGTTCTTCATCTGTTGCAGATTGGAAAGAAGCGAAAACAGATAATCGAATGATGACTGGTCGCAGGGTGAATCCCTGCCAAATAGAACTTTATTGAATAACCTCTGACGGCTAATGCGATTGGATAAAGTATCCAGACGTTTTCTTGGCCTGCAGCAAAGAAGCAGTCAGGATATTGCCCCGCGAGATTCTTTGTACAACTTATCCCTGTCCAAACTCTTCGTCGTCTTTTTCTTCGTCTTCTACGTCTTCATTTTTTCGCTATTTAGGTACATATAGATACTCACACAGCTCTTCGGATTTGACAATGATGATGCTTTCAGTTTTTTCAAAATGAAATCTCATTTTGCTGTTGCAACGATTTTGCTCAAAGTGAAAAAGAGAAAACAGCTGTTCAGCTTTGTTCCTCAAACTTTGACCGCGGTTTTCCAAAATTGGGATATTTATTGTTAATTTTGAAGATATTAGTTGGTACTTATAAAGCTGCGAACAATGTTCAATAACGATTTTTTCTCTCTTTTTCTGCTCCCTTCTTGCTTTCCTTTTATTTATTTTCTTTCACTCACACTCAAAGTGCTGACGTGTACACATGAACACATACACACGTTTATATGTGTTCTTAAAGCCCTTTTAAAAATCCTCACTTTGACTGTAGCAATTTGTTGAATTAGCCTGCATTTTTCACCGTGTGAGTTTTTGGGGGGATGTAGTAAACTGAGGAGCCCGGAGGCCTGCACCTCGCAATTTGCAATTTACGTAATACATTATCGGTGAGTTTTCCCTCATTCCTTCATTCGTTGGTTAGTACGTACATTCGTTCATTCGTAACGAAGTGTCAAGGGCAGAAAGAGAGCTGGGCTTCAGCCTTACCTTCAGCTTTAGCTGAAGCGCGATATTGTAAAGTCGTGGCATCTCTAAATACTCTGTAAGCCAGTCACGTTCGCCCTTTTACGAAGAATTGCAGGAGGCAGCGAGTTGCTCGTATGTTTATCAGCCACGATGAGATAAATGGCAAAAAAAAGGAGAAAGAAAAAAAAAACAACGGAAAACGAAATGAAAGAAAAAAAAAACCGGATCGAGATAGCGAGAAAGAGAAACAGAAGCCCCGAAAATAGGACGAGAGCGCAGAGAGGGGAGAGAAAAGAAAAAACAAAAACTAAAAAAAAAAAAAAAAAATGTATAGCCGAGAAACCGAATAAGAATCCAAAAATTTTTGACTTTGGAAAGCCGGACGAGGGATTAAACCTTGTGAGATCAATTTCCCTCCCCTGTTAGTATTTCTTCGGGTAACACTTAACTGCAGCCAGTGTTCGTGGGGTGAATTTTGAATCGAGTAGAAATGAAAGGGGGAAACGAAACGTTTCTTCTTAAAGTGAACTAGGTTTAAAGTGGCTTGAAACCGAGTATGAAACTCGTATCTACTGTCGCTAAGGTTACATATTAGGTACGTATCTCGGCTGTACTAAGGGTTGAAAAATAAGCAAAGGGGTGTACCGCTCCGCGACGCCCCGGTACAGAGACTTTCCGACTCGGTTTAGTAGAATCAATTGGAAAAGTTTCTCCCTTAGTTTAAAAGCTGCCTCTCCAATTTTTTTTTCTTCTTTTTTTTTCAACCCTAGTGGATAGAATCATTTGCATCGTCTGCAGGGATGAAAAAACGCCATTGAAAATTATCCAGGATTTTATTTGATGCAAACGAAAACGAACCGAAATATACTTGTTCTGATATTTTCTTCGAACCTGCAATGAACCAGAAGTTTTACTTTGGCTCTATTTAATTTCACTATTCCCGACTTTTTGTCTGTTCGTTTCCAGTATAAAACCACAAAAGCCTTTCAAATTTTTGACTCTTTCCGGCTCAACTCTGAAATACCGTATCAGAAGAACTGCATGGCTAACGTATCTAGCCATTCGAGTTCTGGGGTGCAGAAACTGCAGCTAACTCAGACCAGAAATTATCTATTTCCAATTCCCTCCAGAGCTAGATCTATGCGCCTGGTTTTCTTCCTCGGACAATTTTAGCCTTTGAAAATTTATTTCTTTGTATAAAAAGGCGCGAGAGAACAGTGTGAAAAATCTTCTGTATACCGCAAGGAGAAGAAGACCAACTCATCGCATTTTTTCAGTTCATATCAGATCTGTATCTATTCCTGATAAAATAAAAACATCATCCCCCGGCCGCACTAGAGCTGCTATGAAAAAAAAAAAATCCAAAAAAGTGTGAATCTGTATGAACTGCTTACTGCTATAATAAAGGAGACCATAAGTATAGATATTGCGGTTTTTGGGGTGGCTTTTGTCGTATAGTTGTTTTAGTTTTCCGAAGGGTGGAATCGTCGAGACTGTTTATGAGATTGAATCGAGCAGATATACGTTTGGCAGTCTTCATCTCGTATATTGATTGAAATATTTTATTACATATAGGTATACATATAGGCTGGATATGTGGTATGATCCCAGTGTTTTCTTTTCTCTCGTTCTGTGGGTAGAAGTAAGTATAAAATATATGTATGTTATATACTAAAGTAGCGTAGAAAATTTACTAGTATAAGTCGTAAATTAGGGAAAAGGTGGCATCTTAATACGACGGAAGATATTGGTCCATTTGAACAATGGGACACGCCGGCTTTATCTTCCGATCCACATTTCTCTTCGAGGTTACGTACGCCTTATATATACCTACCTATATACCTACCCTCTATACTTCTATCTAACCAGGGAAGAGAAGCTCAGCTACGAAATTGATATTTCTGAATCACGTTCCCCACGTATTGCCGCGCCTTTTATATATATCTACAGCCCAGCCATATTCAACTGCACGCACCTTTTTTTTTCTTCTGGTTTTTTTTTTTACTCCCTTTTTCCAACCCCCACCCCCATCCATTTTATTTACCATCAAGGGGAATACAGAAAATATTTTCCCCAACCTTTCTGGACTCAAGGTTTTGCCGAATCGGGAATTACAATATTTCCGGAAGCATCCTCAACAGATTTGAACAAAAACAAAATTGCGAGCCTTAAAAAAAATTATTGCGTTACTTTTTGCTCACTTTAGTTTTTTTTTTTGAAGAGGACTCGGATTTTTTTTTGATTAAATTTTGCAGAGATATGTTTCTTTTTTTTAAATATTTTTTGCTCTTTGTACCCAGTTCGTATAAATGGTATTAATAATTTCATCTGGTTAATGTAGCGTATTGGACCCGGGAGCATAAATCGGGCTTTCGTCGAGCTTGCAGAGTATTTGTGGGTGATTTTTTTTTTTTTCATTTTTTTTTCCCTTCGTTTTTGTTGTATTTTTGTTTTCTTTAACACGTGAAAGCGGTGGTTAGGTCAGAATTTATAATCTACTCATGGCTATTAAGTGTAACGACTGCACTCAACGGCTTGATAATAGTGCCTGCCTCCTGCCTTGCCATTTATCTAAAGAAGAAACTTCTTCAAATTATTGTTATAGCGAAACACGAACGCGTTTATTAAGAAGAATAACTCCCTCACAGAAAACGGCAAATGAGTTAGCTAAGCCAAAAAAAAAAAAAATAAATAAAAAATAATAATCTATGGGAGGCCTATATTTTACAGATATGACTTAACGCCAATACTTTGGAAAAAAAATTTTACACCATAGAAAAGCTCATGAACTGATTAAAAAAAAGTTTACATCAATCTCTTTCAATTGTATTCAGGAATGAGCTGGAAAATTTATTAAACCAAGAAACTATAGAAATTTATGATACAAGGAGCTTTTTGAAAGCTCAATATTTGTTATCCAATAATATTTTTAGGAGGAGCCTATGCAGATAATTTTTTTATACTGTAAACCAAATTTCACTATGATGAAGCAAGAGCCGATTTGAAAAAATCTACGTTAATCGTAAAGAACTTGAAATTTGTGGCGCAAGGAGCTTCTTGGAAGTTCAATATCTGAAAAACAATCAAAAGGCTTGTGCATCACAGATATTGAGCTCTTCAATTCAAACAGTTTTGGCTAGTTTCTTCGCGTGATTTGAAGAGCTTTATACGCAGCTTTCTAAATTTGGAAGCTTTATTCCGATGATAGAAGTAATTTGGTAGAGCTATTAGGCTCCTCTTCACCACCAGGAATCTAAGAATCAATAATGAACGAAAAAAAGAAAAATGGATCTTGTGAGGTGCAGTAGGTGTAGTCTGAGCGTCAATAGCCTGCATTGTGTGTTTCAGACAATGAGAATAATGGCGTTAAATGGTAATGGAATTTAATGAGAAGATAAGCGATCGAATGGGAATTAGGAGTACCTAGATTCGCTTCTGCAGTAGGGGACTAACGACGATTTTCCGATTTATTCAGACAGTCAAAATAGGCGAGAAGGAATTTTATTATTAAATGAGGTGTGAATTATCGGGGGTAAATATATACTAAAGCTACTGCAAAAGAAATTCTGCAAGATTTTATTGCTCGTAATTATTCCGGGGCAGTGACGACACGTTGCAAAAGCTACGCGACGCTATTCGAAGCGATGAAAAACGAACCAGGAGAATATCGCCAAAGTCCGCAAAAGCTGCAATTACTATATAGATATAGAAAATTGCAAATGTCACACGTACGAAATTTATCGCACTAGAGAATCGAAATGGGGGGACGGGGGGAGGGAAAATAATTGATATTCAAATTTTATTCTCGAAATATACAGGTATATATGTATGTTTGTATATGTAAGTATGTACCGAAATTCGCATAGTGTGTATGCGTATATGTGGAATTCTACGTGAACTCGGTAAACGTTTGACCCTGACCCCTTCCGATTCGGCCCATTATTTTTTTATGTTGTTGTACCTGCTTGAAGAGACACTCTAAATTTTTTCAGATTTTTTCGAAAAGCCACCATTTTTCGAAAAATGTACAAAACGCCAAACTTAGAGCCCCAATTTAAAAATCTGAAAGAATTCTCAAGAATCCTCTGTCAGATATCAGAATTTGTGAGCCTTGAGCCAGAGTGGGCAAACGTTCGCTTCCATTTTTTTTCGGGCTTTTTTTGAAAAAAATCATGGAAAAGAACAGCAGCGGATGCCAGTCCACTGCGAACTGGTGCTTGAACGTTTTTATACCTAACGCAATTAAGATTTTTGGGAATTTTATCAGATTTTCCCGAAGCGATTTTTTTTATTCGAAGTAAATTCAAAAATATGATATCACACCTTTGACACGGTGTCGCCGTACATGAACAAAAAATTTTTCTTTTCTTAAAATTATTAAAATTTGCTTACCTCATTCAACATCTGAACTAAAGAGTCGCAGGACGGAGAGAATGGAAAATAACGAAGTCATTATTTATAGATATCTCTGGGAATTTATTGCTGCAGCATCAATACAATATTTCTCATTGTCAAGGTAATGTACAATTTGTAATCATTTGTAATCATTTTCTTATCATTTCTTATGTATATGCATCATATTTCATGGAGTCTTTCTTCATTTCCTTTCTGCTATACAAGTTCTTATAATATAGACTACATTTTATCCGATAGAGTTTTTCAAATTTTGAATAAAGTGCATTCAAGTGTAACAGAAAGACGAGTGTTATGATATCAGGAGAGATCGGGCCGCTAATTAGAACAAATGCTATTTTCATGATTTCAATTTGCAAGCAAGCAAAGAGGATTAATAATGCAACGATTGATTGTTCGTGATGTTATAAGAAATCTAATGAAGGCTACGATAGTTCGCTATAATAATGCATGTTCATTATATCAACAATTTTAACACATGATTATTTCATTTAACTAGCTTCACGTGTAATCGGACTTCTATATCATGTGTGTCATTAATGATTACATATTTTGCATTTTTATAATATACACAGTGCACAGCTACTATCTTTCAACAACGTATTAGGCAATTACATTCTACAATTTCGTAGATCAGCTAAAACTAAATAATTATCCTGTTGCTATACTAAAACAATAATTATACTTCAAACTAATCCTTGCCGCGAAAATACATACATATACATATATGTATATATGTATGTATGTTTCGGTTTATCGACGCGTTTCCGCACGAACGAAAATTATTGTCGTGCCTATTTCTTTTTTTTCGTTTTTGTTTTGGGGAAATGGGGGGATTTTTATAATAGTGTATATTTTTATAATACATATGTATGTATATAGATATATATAAAGCTGGAATTACAGCTCTCCGACGATTAAAATATATGAGAATTAAATCCGTGGATTTGCTGGCGAGGCTGTTTCGAAATTGAAGTTATTACCGCAGTTTGAAATATAAATATATAATAACTACATATACTATATACCTACCAATTTCAAATTTCTGAAAATTGATAAATATTCCGTACTTAAAGCGTGTTTAATTGTTGATTAAACTGTTTTAACTAAATCTATTAAAAAAATTTTAAAAAACTTTTGATAATTTCGATTATTTTATAGCCATTTTATTGTATACATATATAGCAGGTATTATATAACGGCTTTCGAATCCCTGAGAATGAGAAATATCCATGATAATTAAGCAGAATAAATGGGCGATAAAGAAAACCAGTAAAACAACGATTAAAAATACATTAAAAACGGTTTTAAAAATCACCCCCTTTCAATACTACCGTACCCAATTTTTCTTGTTTAAAAGCTCGGAAAATTCTTTCTTTCCGATATACTTAGAGAAGGTGGAGAAAATCATTAGTTTCTTACTCAAATTGACTCGCTAATTAATTCGGCATTTAAAAACTTATTACATTCACATCGAATCAAAAGTATGAACAAGGGTGTCCTAATCTACAAATTTTTTCACCCTTCTTGTTCCGTTTTTATGAATTCTAAAACAAAACGGGACAGATTTGTTGCAGTCTTTATATTTTAGCAACAATTCAGAAATTTATCCGACCCAGTATTATCTCAAAAAATGAAAATAAAATTCTCCACCAATGGAATCAGTCTATCGATATTTCTAGAATTCTGCACAAAGTGCCTGATCAAAAATTTCTTTGCTTTGATTCCGTCGAAGATCAGAGGTGATTTTTTGAGGTCAAGACTCGAAAAATTTTAACATGTTGGTTCCTTCTTTCATTTTCAAAATGGAGGAGTTTGTCTCCGGCTTAACGAAACCAAAAAAACGATAAAGAGAGAATTAGTTTCGACTGTTTTTGGATTTTTTCATATTCCAATTTTGTTCTTATTCCTTTAATTATTTCTTGGTTTCTTTTTTATCCGCCCGAAGTATCCTGGTATGGTTAAATCGTTGTCGCTAAAAGTTAAACATAATTATTGTAATTTATACTGAAGGAAAGCGGTACAGGGTATGTAATTACGCCGCCCAGAACTTTGAAAGTTCTTTTTAGTCTGTTTAGTGCCGAACTTTGGGCTCCCATGTACTCGCGGCGTGCTTCGAATAATCAATTGTACCTACTTTTCGTATTTCAAACTAAGTAGCGGCACCAGTAGCAGCAGGATGTAGCAGTACCAGTAGCAATAGCAATAGCAGTAGCAGCAGTCGCCGTTGAATTGAATGTCTCACGTAATCCACGAGCATTGTTTAATTGTCAGACTTTTGGTGCAGCTTTATTGGCCATTATAAATAAAATTTTAATTGCCCGAAGGCAGAAACGAACTTGAGCTTCTTCTTTCTCCTCTAAATCCTGCACCGCTCTGAAAATGTCGCAATAAAATAAGTTCAAAAAAAAAGAAAAATTTATATAAATTTCGCATCTTATTATTATTCGCATACGATGCAGAAGATGCCAAGACTTGTTTTACCTAGATACGTCTTCAGGAGACTTCCGGTTGATATTTTCTATAATGGATTTAAAAAAGTATAAAGAGTAGGTACAGCGCAAAGCTCGATAGAAGAATAATATGAATGGAAGAAAAAAAAAAAAAAATCATCTCTCTTCAAAGATGGAATGAATAAGCTATACGGGAAATAAAATCTCTCAAATTCAAATTTCAAAATTCAAATGAAACATGGTTCGGAACTTGAAAAGCTAGATGACCCGTATTGTAGAATGAAATGAGCTTGTAATCATCACCTACCTTGATGCAATACGTCTCAATGCTCCCTCTCTCCTTCTTTTCAGGTAAATTTTTTTTTTTTTTTTTTTTAATATTTCAAAAATAGATAAAAACGATTTAGATTCAAACCATAAAATATTAGTTCATAGGGATAGGAGAACACGATTGACACACAGTCACGGTCATTTATTAAAGCAAAACTTTATTATAGCAATAGTGAACAATGGATAACTATTAAAGATTTTTAACATGTTTTTTTTTTTTTTTTTTTTCATTTTTTGTTTGTTTTTTTTTCTTGATAAAAATAGCGATTGAATGCTTAGGTTTAGGTAGTAGGTGAATATCTAAAAGGTATCTTACCGTACGAAATTTTTTTTTTTTTTCTTTCTTTTATTTTAATTTTTTTTTTTCCTTTTTCTAAACTTAAGATACGTACCTAGGTTCGAGTGGCTATTGTTAATGTTATTCGTACAATACAATTCCTAGGTGGTTGTGTTGGTAGTATTTTTTTTTTTTTTTTGGTGGTAGTGGTGGTGATAGTAGAGGTGGTGGTGATGGGGTTTCGTATCATAGATCAAACTACTATGTACGGGGAAGGTCAAAAGTCAATTGAAATTTTACAACTTTCGCGGTAAAATAAATCTTGGATTATATTTCTACTTTTCGAATCAATTTCAATAAAACTTAAAAAATTTTGTGAAAACTAGAATATGAAGTAAATAAAGAAAAAAATGATTTCTGCCTTCACATTTATCGATATCCCAGACGATATTAAAGTAAAAAGTCGTTTAAAATCATCCTTCTTCAAGAAAACATGATGCCTAAACGAGATTCTTGTTCAAAAAAAATATTGAATTGAATATGTCTTTCAGAAGCATGGCCAGTTCGTGTCTTTCGTTAATAACATATATTGTTTTATGTATTTCAGAAACATGACATCTTGTAATACGAATATTCGAAACATGTCGACTTCGTATGGTAACCATGTCAAATTGAGAACGTTTCTCGTGAACAACATGTTGACTTTGAAACGTCTTTTAAAAGCATGTCAATTTTTTAATCAATTTCAGAAGCTATACGTTGACTTCGAGACGTATATTGAAAACACGCCAAATTAAAGATGTTTGAATAAAAAAAAAATATATTTTGACTCTAAAATATCTTCTAGAAATATGTCGATTTCGAACGTATAAAAAATGTAAGAAATTGAAGGCTTATTTAAAATAAAAAATGTTGGCTCACAACCATCTTTTAATAACATGTCGATCGTTTTACTACTTTTAGAAACATGTCAAATCGAAGACATCTCTGTTAAACATGTTGGCTTCAGGACACGTTTAAGACGACTTTAAGCCTCAGTGTCAGTGATAAGTGATAATTGATAAGTGAATAATGAAATGGACAAATTGAAAAAACACATGTAAGAAACATGTTCAGTTGAGGACACGTTTTAGATGACTTAATGCTTTAGTGTCAGTATATTTATTGAAACAGACGATCGACGATGGTCGCAAAATGTTCTGATAAGATCTTTATTAATTGTCAAGGTTTTGAATGGTGTTGGATATTGATAGAATGATAACGAGTCGTAAGAACGATAAGGGTGTGTATAGGTATAATAATAAATCTATTGGAATAATAATGGTAATAATAATAATAAATAATAATAATAATAATCATAATAATGATAAATGATGAATAATAAAATGATTATATTATATCGTGTATACTGCTTCTGCAGAGACTTCGTATTAAAACTATCGATTAATCAAATTCGATCGTACATGTATAATATGTATTTGATTGTAAATAATTATAATGTAAGTCATAATAATTATAATCATAATAATGACGATATTAATATTATGAATAATAATAACAAAAATAATCATAATAATAATCATAATGATGATAAAAGAAATTCCTTCAGGTATAATTATTACACAATTATTATACCTGAAACTTATGTAAGATTGGTAATAAAAACTAATACAGTCATTGGCTATTACTATATAGTATAATGATATTAATAAGTCGTTATTAGCTATTTTTTTACCGTATGTAATAATAATCCATATTATCCATATTTATAGGGCTTTTACGGATTAACCACCATTTATACATATACATATGTATATATATATATATATATATATATATATATATATATAGACATATATGTACATATATATAGACATATATACATGTATATTATATATATTACCAATTCATTATTCATTATACAATTTACACTAATCGAGCTAGCCTAGACTAGCTGTTTATATATATGTATATGTAAATGTATATACTATATATATACCTATATGTATATACATTTATATTTATATACATATACATATTTTTGTATGTAGATGTACAGTTGGCGCGACTGAAAATTTCATACGATTCACAGGCAAAAATCATTTTTTTCTTCCATTTATTTATTTATTTATTTATTTATTTATTTCTCTTCCTTTCTTTTTCCAAATAGTGATTATGATTATAATTATTATTATCATTACGATTAATATTATTATTGTTATTATTATTATTATTATTATTATTATTATACCTACTCGTAGATCGTAATTATTAATAATCACCATGACCTAGATTATCATTATCGTAATCGTTATTAGATTACTATTCATTATTCATCATTTGTTATTTATACATAAACATATGTATATATGTATTATATAATGAACAAGAAATTTATATCAAGCGGCACAATTAGCGATGAGTCTGATCGTTTCGTGCACGGTAATTAGATTTGCATTTTTCCGTAGCGCCAACCACCTCTCAATAATACATACGTATATTATTTATTCATTTATTCATTTATTTATTCAATTACATTATTTATTATTATTATTATTATTATTAGTATTATTAGTATTATTAGTATTATTATTATTATTATTATTATTATTATTATTATTATTATTATTATTATTATTATTATTATTATTATTATTATTATTATTATTATTATTATTATTATTATTATTATTATTATTATTATTATTATTATTATTATTATTATTATTATTATTATTATTATTATTATTATTATTATTATTATTATTATTATTATTATTATTATTATTATTATTGTTATTAATATTAATATTATTATGTATCTTACAATTTTATTATAGTCTAACAACTTTATTTCTTCAATAAGATTGCTTTCCGTAATCACGACTTCCGACTTCCTGAAGAGTTTAACGCGCGTGATTTTGAAAATTGAATGATGAAATTTTTGTCATTTTTTTTTTTTTTTTTTTATTTTTTGTTATTGTGATTATTAAATTATTGATTTTTTTTTTCCTCGCAAAATCGTACGCGTCAAACTCTTACCCAAAGATCATGTATCTTACTATTTATGATATATCGTAATATTAGTTCATTCTATTTAATATAGCGTCTTTTTAACCTTTTTTTTTTTTTCTTTTAATATTTTTATTTTCATTGTTGTTGTCGCTTTTTTTGTTTCATTAATCGTTATTGTTTGATCGGTTTTACACGATGATGAGTTCAATGGATTACAAGATCTGTATGGCATATATATATGATTTTTATTACGTATTCGGCTGCGTTTTATTTATTTTTTTTTCTCAATGTTCTTGCATAACATCGATAACATTATTATTATTCGGGGTAGATAGATATATATATAGGTAAGTTGTGTTAGCTTTTATTTATTTTTCTCATTTGTTCGTTTGTTAACTTTTAATCTTGCTATAATCAGAGTAGCGTTATTATTATTATTCGGATATTAATTATCGATGGGTACTGTATATGAATAACCTACTACGTGTATTATTTACGTGCTTCCAGTCTCATATATATTTTAATAATTTGTTAAACTCTGTTAGTTTGTTTGTTTGTTTGTTAATTGTTCTTATATACTTTGTTCATTTTCGGTTCTCTTATCTCTCAAACTTTTGACAAAAGTGTTGAATAATTCACGTATTGTTGATAATTTAACTTTTTTTTTTTAATTCCTTTTTGTTATTTCTTGTTTTCAATAATTAGGTATTTGCCGGCACCAGCACGGGGGACTCGGAGCACAATATGGTTAATTGATGATTACAATTATAGCAACGTTAAACGCGTTACAATATTCTGGCTGCAGCAAAATATGCGGCTCATCGTCTCAATAAATGCTTATTTTGTTCCTTATAGCCTTATTATTTATTATATTCATTACAATTATCATATGCTTACACTTACACTTACCACCATAATACTAATCAATACTTTTTTGAAGCTCATATATATATATGTATATATATATTAATATTATTATTATTATTATTATTATTATTATTATTATTATTATTTTTCTAAGTACATAATCAAATATTATATATAATATTTTTTTATATATAATATGTACCTTACCTAGAAACTTTTACGTTTTTTTTTTTTTATTTTCTCATTTTTTTAGATCCTCTGCCTTCAAGTTTTTTTCAAATAATAATAATCACTAATATATTTATTATTATTATTATTATTATTATTATTATTATTATTACTACTACTGTCATTAAAAAAGAACGGCTTTGTACAGAAATTATGATTATTAATATATATGTAGGTATTTATAATGTATAATATTTTATAGTATATGTCATCGATCGAGTAGTCCTGCAATAAAATGGACTTCAGAAGCGAGGCTTTCTTCCTCTATTTATTTTGAAACCGTTCAATATATATCTCTCCCGCATAAGTTGAAAATAAAGTTATAAATTAATTATTTACAAACTAAGGTAAGAAACTTACTATATTATATATATATATATATATATATATATACTAAATTATATATATTTATATGTGTATATATAAATATATACCTATATGCCTAACTGAACTGTTTCAGGAAACTCAACTTCGTAAGGTAAAGGCGTCATGACCTTTCCAATCCCTTCCTTACCTGCTACTGCAGCTATTATATGCGTTGTATTGTTGATTATTCAACACTGTTACTTACCACCAAAGTGTTTGAATACATAAGTATATGTATAGCCATCGCCGTCGTGTATGTACAGCATAGTGCAGGTACATACATCAATTTTAATATGGATATTCGCGGAAATGACAAAAAAAAAGAAAGTTTTTCTTTGTCATATCATAGAATTGTTTCTTTTTTATCTTTCTTTTTCTTTCGTTCATATACGCACGCAAAACGTGCAGAATGTTACCAGAGCTTTCGTTTTACATATAGCTTGCAACCACATTCCCAGACGAGGTTGAAATCTTTAGCGAAAAAGTTGTCTGAAATACGTTGTTACAGGATATTTTATGCAACAGTAATAATAATCGTCATGTCAATTTCCTTTATTCTGGTTCCCTTGTTCTTGTTATCTTTCGCGGAATTTCTGTCGTTAGTTTTGCTCACAACATGTATGAATATATTAAGTTGTCTGAATTACTTTCGTCGTCATGTTGTTGTCCTTGTTGTATGGCAAGAATATCCGGAATAGTCGTGTGAACATTTTGTCTTCACGTGTCTAAAAAATAGGTTTCATGGAAAAAAAAATTGGCTGAAAACTGCTCAGCTAAAAGCCCTCCAATCACAAAGACCATCTTCCTGTCTTTAAGCTGGACATTCCGTTACTGTTCTGGCTGTTTACTTATGAAGCATCGAAATCGAGACTCCAAAAACTGGCATGTTCTGTTGGAAATGAATTTTGATTGCAACTAGTTATCAGGACGATTATTTTCATTACATAGATAAAATAATTCTGTATAAAAGTCTTTCAGACGACTTCGAGCTGTGACGTAGCTAGTCTCCTTCTGCATTTGGATATTCTGTCCTTTTCTACTTCTCTTTATGTATGGTACATACATGTACCTCTAAATTATAGTTCGCTTAGTAATTTCGAATGCAGATGGGTAGGTAGGTTACTCGCATTCGTTACGTGTGGACCCATCAAAAACTAGTAAGCAAACAAATTTGTTTTTTCCTTTCTCTTATCTCTGTATTATCATTATACATAAGTTAAAATGATGATATCTATCTAATCCTGCAACGTGTCAAATTCTCCATCCTATTTACAATTCTATAATATATATTATAATATACCTTCGCGTATGTGACGCCTGATGTATACTCCTTTTTTTGCCTCGATTTTTTTTTTCGCATTTACCAAGATCATTCATTTATTATTCACTTTTTTTATTAACTCATTAATTAATAATATTATTATTAATAATATTCTTATCACTATTATTATTATTAGTTTTTCATATTCATTTTTCTTTTTACTCTCGTCAAAGAGCAGCCTGCTTTACCTGTATGTAGCACCTCGGGATCTAGTGTTAGTTATGTTGAAAACTGCGCTCCTAGTTACCGTTCTCATTATTTATTCTAAAACTACTATGAATATGGATTATTGTTAGTTTTACTATCGGCAGTTGCACATACGAATCTGTGTTTGAGGAAATGAGGATAAAAAATTTTCCATGTCCTTAGATTTAATGGAAACAAATTTCACGGAAGTAACAAATTGGTGACAGCAGTGGGACTCGAGCCCAACAGCATCAGTTATTGCCAGTTACACCTAATCCTGACGCCGGTTGAAGTGAAAAAAGAAACGGAAATAGTAAAGAGCTGATTCGTTGATAGGAAAAACTGAAATTATGATGTATTCGTACGTGACAGACGATTTCGACGTTTTAATAGTCGCGATAATCTCATGTGTAACCAGTGTGACCTTTTGTGATGGACTGTTCATGCCCATGAAATAAATCTCCCTCCTTTTCTCATTTTTATCAAATTCCTCCATCATACATATAATATACTACTCACATACCTATACATGCTGCTTTTTCTCGACTGCAAATATTTTGCAGTTATCCTAAACCTATTTCCGTATCGACAAATATATTGACCTTTGAACAGGTCGATATAGATACTAGACATTGATGATTGTTTTCAGCCATATGTTGGAGCCGTTTAACGACTCGGATTCCGCATGCCGATTTTTTTGTTTTTTTATTTCTTATTTGTTTAAATATTAAATTTTTTTTTTTCTTATGGAAATTGTAGAGCAGCTTTCAATACCTATATATATCACAGGTCTATAAGAAAACAGAAAATACTTTACATAGGTTCACGACCCTCATGTGGTTCGCTCATCCACCTGAACCCGTGGCTGGAATCGCTCGTTCAACCCGATAACGACTCACTTCCGGTATACCAAACGTCCGCCCTAACGTTCTACTTGACCAACAGCACGATATACGGTAGCAGAAGATTAATTGTGTTTATTAAAAAAATTAAAAAAAAAAAAATTTATTGTGCTGTTAGAGAAAAAAGATTTTTTTTTTTTGTCTTTTTAATGCGTAAAGAGATATTTATACGCCTGTTTGTTATTTAATTATTAATTATAACCCAGCACCGGAAGTCGGAACGTGTTTTTGTAATTTAACAAATTTATCTCAGTTCATTGATTATTTAAATGATATATAATTAGGTACACACCAAACATACTGATACTCAAAAAATTTATTTTGGCATCGAAGGCTATTTACACAAGACCGCAAAGCCATACATGTAATACTTCATACGATATTTATCGATACGCTTATGTACAGCAAGCGATTGTGAAAGAAATGATTTTATCAATCGATTTAGTGTTTTTTTTTTGTTTTTCTTCTTTTTATCCATTTTTTAGTTTAATTTACATGCGTCAAATAAATAAAAACGCCACTGATATTGCCGAGATTGTCAGCAAGGTTTTGGGGGTCTTACCACGTTCCGTCGTACTTGGACCATCGTTTTTTAATAGAACGCTGAAGGTAGAGTGGTTGTAAATATTTTCCGATTTTTTTATGTCTTTTATTATTATCGTAAGGTTTTTCGAGGTTATCGAATCGTCGATTCATCACACCAGAGACGAACCGTAGACCTCGTTCGTGTGAACGTTTTGATTACTGTCGTTCTGTCTCGATGCGCATTGCTAAAACAGAACAAAAAAAAGATACTCCGTTCATTCAAACTGCCAAAAACCACCACCAATTCAATTTTGGCAAAATATTATAATCACAAAATCGTTACGGAACTGGGACCGGAGTATCTCAATTTTTTTAAATCAAAATCAAACTGCAATGTTTCGAAATTTTCGAAATCGAAGCCGCAAGCTAGTTGCCAAAAAGTAAATTCGAAGTATTCGCATAACTGGCAAAAGAAATGCAAAGAAACTAGTATTTGTAATTTTTTTAAAATCAGAATCGAAACTGTAGTTTGCGAAATTTTCGAAATCGAAGCCGCAAGCTAGTCGCCTAGAATTGAATTTGAAGTAAGTATTCGCAATATGTCTGGCAAAAGAACTGCGAAGACTGTTCGTCGATGTGCCCGAAATAAACTTGTCAATGGAGAACGTGTGTTCAACTCACCGCTTGTTTTCTCTCCCAGCTCTTCATGGCGGATTTGTATTTTTCAAATTCGTGACACCAGTCGGAGTAGATTTTCTGATAATCGTTTGATTTAGCTGGTGCAGAGCATCGGTGTGCGTCGACGGTGATGTTGTAGGAACATAGGAGCGCTCCTCCAAGCCAGCAATCGTATCTTCCAGCGTCTTGTTCGTTAACGCCAACGATGACCAGTCCTTTCTCCGACGTTTCGATGAACTTATCACCTCCGGCACCGTACTTATAGACGATTTGATATCTCCCCTTTTCCTTACTGTAATGGTACCATCTGACCTCCTGATTTGCCAGGACTTCGGGCATCTTGACAAAGCAGCCTAGATGAACGGACTGACCCCAGGTAACAACCAGCTTTCTTTTTCCCACGCTACTATCGCAGACATCGGCTGTGCTATTCGAAACGTCCTGAAGAAGACTGAAAGAAAGAAGCAAATGACGGGATCAAAATTATAGAACAAAGTTTCAAATCGGCAATCGAAATCTAGTTCCAAACACTAACCCAGGTTCGTATGGCTTGCAGGTATTCGAATCCTTATCCCAACCGCAGTACGGATCATGGACACATCTAAGACAGTTATCATATCGTCTAGAGCACATCACCAAGTCAATCTGCTTGATGCGATGGTCAGAGGCGACGTACAGTGCTTTGTGCTCCTTGGATATCTCCATCGCTTGGATTG
Organism: Macrophya alboannulata; assembly: GCA_949628255.1. NCBI lineage: Eukaryota > Metazoa > Arthropoda > Insecta > Hymenoptera > Tenthredinidae > Macrophya > Macrophya alboannulata. Next base: position 19,539,855 of record OX451206.1, on the reverse strand, counting down.
GCTCACCAGGAGTGACGTCGAAAACGTCCAAAAGTATCGACTGGGATTCCCCGTTTCCATCAAGCCACTGTACTACTTTGTGAACTCTTCCGTCACCTTGAAAACGAAATAACAATCATTACCGTTTATCGAGTTTGAAGCTAAACAACACTTGGTGTGAAACAGGGACGAGGACTCACTTGATCCAGCATAGTAGACGGTATAGTCAAGGTCCATTCCGATCAGATCGATCCTTAGTTTGTCGACGACTAATCTTGTCAGCATCACATCCCGTTTGTAGAAAACTGGTTTTTCATTCTCATGGGATATCGCTGAGTCCATCAACGGATGTGACCTAATAAAGTTCAGGACTGTGTCAGGGAGTGTCTCTGTGTCATTTACGCACTGTCCTGGCCTGGGTTCGGGAACTTTATTTGAAAGAACTGGAAGCCACGCACTGCTGCTGGTCGCCTGTTCCTTGAACTTCCCACGGAATGCTTCCTGGATTGCATCAACATGAAAAGAGCAGATGGCGGAGCCCATCAGCCCGTTTGTGGACGTAGTGAATGTTCCATAGAAGTGTGTGTCGTCGCCCGGTACTTTGTAGATGCTTTCTGCACGAGGAGGAAAGACTCGATACAGTGAAGTGGAAAGCTTGCGGGTATGTTTAAAGCGGTTTTTACTCACGGATCTCGTTGAAGTAGAAAGGGAACTCGCCAGGTATCGAACAGTTAAGTCTCGCCTTAAGATATGTCGCCCAGTTTTGAGCGAGGATATTCTTGCCACCAGTGTCTCGCTTGCAGACACGTGCCACTCTCGAGTACACGCTCTTTCCGCAGTTTATATACTCGACGGCCGTTTCACGAAAGAAGAAGAACACGTGGCTTCCGATGTCGAAAGAACCGACGAAGTTTGGCTCTGAATAAATGAGGAGAACACGGTTAGGAATTACTCGTTTCAGGATCATCCGGTGTTTGAATGTCGCCGAAGGAACCGACAGACAAATCACTGGAGGATTTACTCCTCGGTTTCAGTCTGATACAACGAAAAGCTTGTTTCATATCGTCTTAATAATTACAGAGTAATTTTCCCTCGGGTGATATCGGGTCCTCCCCTTCCCTCCCCTTGCAGTTGTAGTCCCCGCACTACCCTAAATAAGTTCTGCGCTTTGCGAAGTTTAAATCGAAAGTTGGAAGTGGCACGGAGCAGTACGAAACTAAAAGTAAACTCGGCCACGAGCAATTAACCCTGCTGTACAATTAAGCCATGGGCGGCACACGTGATATCAACTGGCATGTAAGCAGGATAGGATTACTTAACAAGTAGGTATGTATGTGCATGGGCTCTCTAGCTCGTGCTCGGAATGTATTTGTCGCATAATGTCCTTGCGACTCGGTGCAGCCCGACTGAGATTAGTTTTTCGGGAATAAATCGAGCGTCAAAATTTATTCGAGCACATATTTTGGTAAGTAGGGCTTCCGAGCCGAGCGGTGGACTGAGTAATTCCGTCCAAAACAGTACAGAGGAGAAATGGGTACCTACCGAGTCAAGTATAAGAAGAGGAGCGGTATTGCTTATTAGGATGAGATTTTACCCCGAGCAACGAACGCCACGGTGGTTGGTTCCCATATTATTAAGCCGTATAACGAATAGGAATAAACTTCTTTCTCCTTATGGATACTCGCGGTTTTTCCCTTGGCCGTGCGGAATAAAGTTACGAGGAACTTTCATCCAGTTATACCCTTCAGGCTTTTATATACCGTTTCTAGATTATTCACTTTTTATTATTTCCGATCTATAACATACATAGAGCCACAGTCGACCTACAAACAGTGGTTCAGTGAAATTCAATATCGTTCGGACTACATTTGGACAAAAGCATCTCCTCGTCCTTAGAGCTTAGAGTCTTACAGCCTGCCACATGCCGGTGGTAGTGGTAGTCGAGAATAACGATCGCCTAGCTCTTTCTCTTAAGAAACCACGAGTTTCTCAGCGGTTTCCATAATCTGCACCAGAGAACTTGGCCTGGTTTAAGACGCCGGTTGGTTTTAGGCGGGATTGTAGTGCCACTTGAAAACGGATTCTAATCTTCCCGACTCACAGCCGAACGGTTAAACCGATTGTCTTACTTGGAGAGTAAGAGGCTGGGGAGTTATATCAAGCGACTCCTGTCTCGATTTACTGCCATCCATGCTTGCACCGCTTTCAGAGATTCCTATTGAACGATGAAGAAGAAGAAGAAGAAGAAGAAGAAGAAGAAGAAGAAGAAGGAGAAGAAGAAGAAGGAGAAGATGGAGGGGAACGGAGGGGCTTGCGGCTTCCGTATAGGATAGTCGCGATTCGCGATTCGCGGTGGTTCCTCCTCGCGTTTTGAAAGAGATAATTTAATTAGAATGCAAAGTTCACCCTCCGTCTTGACTACCGCTTCAAGGATTCCTTTCAAAATTAATCAGATGTCGCGCACTTATTCTGCCCTCAGAAACGACGACGACGACTACGACGACGACGACGTTGCGACGCCGGGATATCGCTTTTATTTCGATCCGAAGCCTCTTTGAAATATCGCCTACCGAAATGCGAGACCACGAATTGAATTGTGCTCCTTCCTCAATTTCTTTATTTCCTGCTTTCTTTTATTGTATACTTTTTCAATTCTCCATATATTTTTTTCTTTTCTCCTTTCCCTTCGTCTTCTTCTTCTTATTTTTATTTTTCATCGAAAATCTGATTCATGACACGCGCCTTTACCGCTAACCAACACGCGCTGTTGATTCCGTGTGGGCGGATGTTCAAAAATCATCGCGAAATAATAATCATTCGCAAAGTAAAGAGCTCGAATAAAATTTGACTCCTTGATTGAGGATCTTCAGGATATCTCCTACCTCATAAAGTTTTCCAAGGCTTGTTAGCTCGGTATAACGCATCTCATCTCGATCTTTCTCTATCAGTATTAACTCCCTCTTATTCTGGTTACGGGTATCGCATCAGTCTTCATTGTATGTACTTTAGACTAGCAAAGGGGTGTGGGGGGCACGTGAACCCATCCGTCTCTCGACTCTCTCTCGTATTTAATCAACGCTTTTACTAATAGACAAACTCAATATAGAACGGCCCTTGATGTTAACACCATAGCGCGAGGAGGCGAGAAGGAAGCCGAGGGTGTCAGGAGTCGGCAGTCGGTAGTCTGGCTTTAAATTAAACGCCGAAACAAATAGCTAATCATGGATCCCGCGCGTGTTTCGCTAAGGGGTTCCGTTGCAAGTCCTACGGGATACCAGCCAAGCCTCCCCGTTTCAAATTCAAGGGAAGAAAAGGCGCCTCTCGAGAGATTCGAATCGCATTTAGTTTCGAGGTCCGCGTGCAAACACCCGAGTAAAGATATACCGATGTCAATGAACTCCTCACCTATCAGCCCGAATGACTTTGCTAATTAATTAGGCACGATGGGAAAGGCCGACAACAATTTTGGGACGAATTCCCACGGTAATCACTTTCGGAAAGATGAAGGAAGTGAGGGAAATAAAGGCTTGCTTTCCCGTGTTTGCCCCTGGTGTAAAATAAAAAAGGGTGCCCATGCTCAAGCCGACAAATTACAGGGTCTGGGTTCACGCCCTAAAGTCTAAACGAATGTCAGGGTGGGCGGTGACACTGGAGTACATCGTTTCCGCTTCTTCAACGGGATGAGGAGTCCCGCTTTCGGAGAAGGAGCCAAGGTTTAAGGGTGAGTAGAATCGCGAGTGTGAGTGAACCGAGCCGGAGTACCAATGTAATAAAATAACACCCCTGCATCGCGATCTCTGGCTAAATGTTGCCCTCCTCGATTTCTCTTGCTTTAAATTCCCGGCCTCTATCTGATGAGTCAAAACTATCGCTGTCACCTTAGAATTCCTCAGGCCTAACAATTCGTCACGATTTAATTAAACCCAAGACTTCTGAGCAAGGCTACAGGAAATGGTACAAATTTTCAAGAAGGAACCCTGCAACGGTTACTTACTGTCCAGCCATTTCGAGTCGTATTTGAGGGTCCGTTTGAAACTGAATTCCCTTCGACCTGTTGTCAGATTGTACAAGTCCGTACGAAATATCACTGTGTCGGCTTTAGTGAACTCAGCATTCGTTCCAGAGTATAGAGCCGGTAGCTCACCAGGATTTCCTTTCTCGACCCAAACTGCCGTAGAATTGTCAGCAGGATCATACGGGCATTTTGCTATGCCCATTCCCACCCCTGGCACAAACTCGTGCCTCGGAAGGTGCGTCAGATTGCTCTGAAATAAAAAGAAAATTCGTATTTCACTACCTTGAGAAGACCTTTCCCCATCGCCAACTGATCTCCAGAAAGAGATGCTGATGACTTCGGAGTGCGAAGGTGCAATCACGTGATGGAGGAACGGTTCTGCGGAATCGGAGCTTTTTTCACGGCACTTTTTTTTTCTCTAGGTCCGTTAATAGCTGCTCAGTGAAATCAATCGAAGACATCGAATCAATGTTTAAAGTCTCCCAAGGGATCGCGGGGTCTGAGCATTAATCTCTCTCTCTCTCTCTGAACGTATCAGGAAAGCCGCACCGAATAGACCGTCTACCTCGGTTCTAGCAGCAGCACAGAACCCTTGAAATTGGAGTAGCTGACTAATACATAGTCCGATTACAGCGGATAACTATGCCAATAGGCAGACCTGGTATCGGGCTCAATTCGTGTACAACAAAAGCTTGGCTGACTGGTTCTCTGATAGTGGTAGTACAGGAGGGTATATATCCACCGGTACAACGCGGCCCGTAAATTGAGCCGGGATCTTTTGACCCGGGCTATTATACGACGTAATGACGTGAAATTTTCCTAAGAAGATTACGCAAGACGTACGTACGTACGGCTACTTAATCGTTCTTTCCTTAGTCATCACCCTAAGGAAAAATCTACTGCACTCTCGAGGCTAATAACCGTTCATATTGCTAGTCAATCTTTTAGGGTAATCTCAAGATGCTCTGGACGTACATGCATGCACATTAGGATTGTGATTATTTTAGGAGTTGACGAATTTTCTTACGTTTTTGCAAGGCTTTCAGTAAATATTTTATCGTGAGGTCATTTATTTGCGAAAAAATCTGCAATTGCGAGAAATTAGTGAGGATCGATGCTGCAATTTGGGAACAACATTAAATAACGACAATCCTAATGCGCATGTAGAATCTAAGAAAACCGAACTTCAGTTAAAGAAGTATTTTGTGGAAGACCAATTTCTCTCCTTGGTAAATTTTCGGAGTTAAAAATGCATTCGGAACTGCCAAGGAGGGTCGCAGTTTTGGATCAAATTTCTGGAGGTGTTTCTTTGCGTAGAAATACGAAATACATGTTGTTCCTGTCGTTCTAATAAGTCCTCATTCGCTTCCTGAACTCAAAGTTTTGTTCCTATCGAGCAGTTCCTGAAATTGTCTGTAAACGTTGAAAGAAACAAATTCGAGCCAGGAGTTGTTCTCAGAACTTCAGACTGACCGAATAAGGTTGACAGAATGTTGAAAAACCGTCCTCGAAGTTAAATTTGGAGAATCGGAATGAGAAAAAATGTTCAAACAATTAATTATCATTTTCTGTTGCTGACAATGAGTGAAAGAAAAAAAAGGCTCATTAGATTAATTAGAACACCATGGGTTTCATATTTTCACCCAAAGAACCACCTATGGAAGTTTGATCCAGGTCGATGACCCGGAGTGATGCTTTCCTTCTGAGAATAAGGATTTTTGGTTGACGAGGATGAATCTTTCTGTTTTTTTATATTGGTTTTGGTTTTCAGGAAAGTACTTACGTATATCACCCAGTCTTTTGGCGAATGGGCGTTAGTCCCGCACATATAGAGTCGATTTCCTTCTCCCATGGGCTGTATGACTCGTATGTGATTGCGACAGTCGAAGTGCTGAAACATGTTTGTGTTCACAATATTTTACAGGTATATAGGTATAATGATGAATAAACTGAACTAAAATGAAATGAAATAACGAGGGTATCATATCCCCGAAGCGGTTCTGGTTATACTCGGAAATATTTTCATTTTCAAAACGACAAAAAAAAAAAAGAGAGAGAAAAAAATGTATATATATTTATAACCACGTCGATATATAAATTGGTATTATTGGTACCGTTGAATGTTTTACCACCATAGAAAATCTGGTTTTCCACCTGTGAAACGCGGAGCTTTTTCGGTGTAAAACGAAACGCAAATCAATTGAAGTTAAACTAGACAGTGTGATAATGAAAAAATATTTTCCAAATATAATATTTCAATCGAGTAGGTATGTATGTACGTGTGTATATATGTATCATTGCACTGTTTCGAATCCCACGTACCCCACCCCCGATTTGGCAGAACACTGTCCACTGATAAAATCAAAGGGGAAATTAATATTAATATTTCCGAACGCGTTGATCAATGAATTCAAATTTTTCGATTTAATTCCCAAAACAAAAAAAAAAAAAACGATTTATCAGCTAAAAGTTTAATCTTTTAATTCGGCTCTCACGACTCACTGAATCGCACAAGTTCGCCAATTATCTACTTGAACCAGCAAACAAAAAAAAAAAAAAACTTTGGGAAACAATTTACAATTCATCTTTAGTCTTTAATCCTTGTTGTTACTTACCTCTGACTTCCCTTTGGACACACAATTAGCCACGTTACTTGGCTCCAGGTTAACGGCGTCTCTCTGTAACAGAAGATCGAGAGATTGTTAACGAATTGTAGTTCGTCAATGTAATCAGACACAAACAGAATCCATATTGGTCGATATTAGGAATCGGTTCGTTAAATAATTTTTTGTCCAAAAAGCTTGAAAATTGTCTTCAAAATTTTAGAGAAATTGTTCAACGTGGCCCCAGATTCGTCTAATCACTTGTTGGAAATATCGCTGCCAGTATTAACCTTGGAGTTTTCATAGGCGAAATTTTTCAATTTTTTTTCTCCACAAAAACTAAAAACTCTTTATATTTTTCTCCGGCGAGGGCGTAAGGACGGACTAAGCTTTGACTACTGTAGCGTGGGTGTCTAGCCTCTCCTATTCTCCCCTAGGCAAGTTCGGGAAAGTGGGAAGTACACACTGTTGGAAAAATTGTGTATTCCTGTCAAAAAAATTCGTAGTTAACGATATTATGTTAAATTCAATACATATTTGAATGTTAATTTAACGAATTTGATTTAAGTTAAGCTGGTATTTCGTGTTGAAAATTATTATTAACATAATTACACAGAACTTGACACATCTATTATGTTAACTTCAGAATAATAAAGAAATAACTTTATGTTTATGTTAAATCTTTCAAATAACATATGGTTTATGTATATAAAAACTAAAAATATCAATTCCAACTGTATTTTCAGTTGATTTGACTTAGCTATCATTCGTTATGAACATTCAATCATTTTCAATTTAACAGATTGATTACGTATTATTGACTCATGGAATGGAACTACAAATATCAACTTAAATCCCATGTTGAGGGTTTACATATCATGTTTCTGTGAAAATAACTAAAAAAAGTTAGTGGACCTAATGGGACATGCGAAATGAGTTAAAATTGACATATTTTTTCCAACAGTGCACACTCCATATTTTTCACGGTTGAAGAGTGCTTGCCTCTTGGGCTTTACTGACGAGAGCGCGAAGGTGCGATTCACGGGGTTTTGTCAAGGTGGTAGGTAGAGGTGCCAGTCGACAGGACCGCTTTTGCTTACTTCAAACGCAGCTTCGTGAATAAGGTCAACGATGTCTCGCGAGTACAAGATGCTGTCGCGGAGAAAAAAATTCAGCAATAAGCGCGGATTTTCATTACCATGACGAGACAAGGTAAAGAAAGCTGCCCCAAGCTCGATGATCAAAAAATTGGGTCTCTCTCGGTTATTCACAAGTTCCGAAGTTCAAATCGCTTTTCGAAATCTCTCATGGCTCGGAGTGTGTGTGGAGGGTTGAATCGCGGTGCGAATGTTATGTAATCGAGACCCGGCGCCATGGCTCATGTTCGTTTTATCTTATTTTCTAATAATTAGGTTCGACGTGGCGTGGCGTAATACGGACGGTGCTTATCATGGAGGTCGAGAGCGTACTAGAAAGTAGCGCAGCAACCCCTTCTCGCGATTCAGTAGAGCTAACCTAACCCTGGATATAACCTACCTAGCCTCTGCACCTCATCTAACCCCGTCGCCACCTCGCAGTACTTGAGCCCCTGGCACCTACTTCATATTCTGCACATGCCCGTTTCACGGACCTGCATAGGTTTATCAAAAACTAACGAAGGAGATACCGTGTCGATAATAATTACGCTCGTTAATTCAGTCCGGACGATGATGTGCACGTTGTTACGAACAATTTTCGGCACACACCGATAATTCATAGAATCGGTGCTCACGAGTCATTGAAAATCGTCCCATAGATACGGAAACTTTGAAATCACTTGGGACTCTCTTCTGCAGACATCTGGACTTTAATAGTGAATTCGGCACTTCCCACCCTTCGAGGAAACACGAGAGAAGATTTTTCACGGAGCTTTTCGACTCCTGCTAAGATTATGGGAAATACTATCAAGTATCGCAATTTTTACAATTCACGACATTCGGACTGTAATCTTTCCAATGTAATGCTTATCGATTATAGTAAAGTATCGAAAGCTTGAGGATCTATTGAAATTTTCCTCTGCATCAACATCTCGTGATACTTTCTGATGTTTTCGTATTCCATGGAATGACAACCCCTGATATTTCTCGGCGTCATCATCACCTCTGGGGGCTTAATCAAGCTGGCATCTCTACGCTTCAAGCCTTCAGAGCTGAATAGAGATGTCTCAGATCCGGGTGAGGGAAAGGGCGAAAGGTGGAAAGGTATAAAGAGGAGAACTTTGAGGCCAAAAGGGGAACGAACGGGCCGGAGTGTCGAGGCTCCTACGGTGATTACACATGAAGGCAGGGCCCTCGTAATCAGTGCGCTTTTTTCTCACCTCAAAGTCTCAGGCAGATGGATAGACAGGTACATGGAAGGTGCTGTGTTGTGTGTTGAATGACGAAAGTCTGCGGTTGAGGAATGTTAATTAAATCTTCACTCATCGGAATGGGAATGACAATCGTCATCATCATCATCGTTACTGTTGTAACATCATCAAGTAAGAGGTCCCGTTTTCCCTGCTTTCCGAGATATCGAAGCTACACACATCTTAGCCCGTAAAAAGTTTCGGTGCTATTCGGAGAAGAGAAGAGGATATGCGGTATACCCGGAGCCAGTGAAGTCGTAAACCCCATAAATACCCTTCGCTAAAGTAAACCAGTGAATATTTGACTTCGTTCAAGAGATGCCGTACGGCATGGCAGTAAAAACTTTTATCCTAAACTTCCTGAATAAGAGTATCAATTTATTCACGCCAAAGATATCAAAAGTTTTATGAATCAAAACTACTCTTGGTATAGATTCATTACGGTCCTCACGCGAATAACACTCGCATCGTTTATCAACAATTTTCGCATGCAGATCCTTGGAACGTCATTTTTTGCACATCCTTCAAAAATGCATTTGCAAATACATTTCGAAACAGGTTAGTGAACCCCGTCGAATTAATTTGGCGTATGTTTCGCAGACAATGGAAGAAAAAAAAAATAATTCTTAAGCCTTAACGGTGAAGTCAACGATGCGATCCTGCATCATGGAATCTTGATGGAATGATACCCCACGTTTTGCGTACGATATTATCACCCCAAAATTTTATTTTTTTGTTTTTAATTCACTCCGTGTAAAACTGCCCCGATGAAGAGAGATTCTTTCACGAGCTTGCAGGGGACGTTGCTTTTGAGTCGCTGATTTATCGAGAGGAAGCGTCCATCCGGACTTCCACGTCGTTCAATCGACACTGATCAGACATTTTCTTCTATCTCATCGATATCTTCGTCGTTTTTCTTCCGCTTCTGACGATTTTTGAACGACAGCAAAAAAAAAAAAAATCACGAAACCCTTTGCTAAACTTCCCGCTATGAGTCAAATAGGTTGCAATAAATTGATACTATTGTGTTTATAATACATTAAAGCAGGTTATAAGTATAGGTAGTTTTCCGTATACAAATTTTTTTCCGTCTGATTTTCAAAAATCGAGTTTTTCTCAACTCCAACATTTCTAGGTTTGAGAGAGTTATATTTAATGTCAGAAGATATCGTTCAGTCTGTATGCTTATGTACGAATTTTTGAATAGTTTTTAAACAATTTGACAGGATCAACATTGATTTATTCGAAATCAACTCACGTTTATCAAAGAAAAGAAATTTTTGTCATGCAATATCTTTTAAACTAATCGGTCGATTTTGATGAATCTTGCGGAAATCGAAAGGGCTATCCAAGACTTGAATCTGATTAAGTTTTGAGACTAATCGCACGAACAGTTTAGGAGTTATGCGCTAAAAACATGGCAGTTTTTTTTTTTTATTTGTATTCTTCGAGTAATTTTGAAACTACTAGACCTATCGACTCCAAAATGTAATCAGATCTAATTCTTGATAAACCCTTTCGATCGCCGTAAGAACCATTCCAATCGGTCGATTCGTTTTAAAGATATCGTACGACAAAAATTCGTTTACACACACATACGGACGTCCATCCGAAAATAGTCAGAATAGCTTCCTAGGAACCCAAAACGTCGAGATCTGATGAAAACTCGATTTTCGAAAATCGGACCGAAACCAATGACTTCCCTTTTTTTTGAAAATGTTCAATTTCCATAGCGGGAAGTTAAAAAAAGAAAAAAACTTCACCGGGAAATTAAATTTGTCCGCTTTTGTTCCGCTACGAATCATCACTCGCACTACACAGTGTTATCCTATGCGGTGGGATCCACCCCCGGATAGCAATGATTAGTATAACGAGCGGGCGTATCGCTTAGCTGTAGATATTACCCGCCGTCGCGGTAATGGGTCGGCTTTTAATTACCGGGCAGCAAGCTCTGGTTACCAATGGAATTTAACGCTACCGAGGTGGTGGTCGTCGATGATTCTGTGCTTATTGCGTTTGAATTCTCGTGCAGTTTGGTGTAAGCATGCTTGCACGGTGCCAATCGGTTCCGGAAATATTGTCAACCCTCGGATAAAGCGAGCGATCCGTCTTTCCTATTTTTGCAAAAATTTTTTCGTACTGATTCAAGTAGAAAACTTCTCCAGATGCATAAATTTTTAGTTTTTCTATTCTGCTCTTTTGTTGGGAGGGTGAAGACATTCTTCACGTCTAATGTCTGAGGGCCCGAATGTGTCGGCAGTTGTAAAATAGCTGCGGGGGGTTTTTCCCGGGTGGTGGACGGGATCACACAATTTACCGGTATGAAATATTAAGGAAGGAAAACTGCACGGTTCCCATGGGCACTGACACCCTCTAACCTGAAACTCGCGTCCCAAGTCCTGAGCCGGTAGTCCCAGGTCCCAACGTTCGAGCCACAGCGTTATTCGTTAAAAATTTATCGGATTGAGCCACCGCGGCCCTTTTTATCTCATTAAATAGTAACGCAGGACATTGGGCGGCACTCAGATAGACCAGATCGAATCGCTGGGGTTCCCTGACTGCATCACCCTCGATGGACCATCCTCTCGTCTTCCTCTTCCTCTTTATATTTCTCTCTGTTCATCCCCGGAGCGCGACAGTTTTGCAAAAAGAGAGAAGAAAAAAACGGAAAAAAATTCATGAAAAATTGATGCTGCATCTACCAGGGAGCCGGGCTGCAGTAGATGAAGGAAAACGCACCTCTATCAGATAGAGGCGTAAGTCATTTTTTGATAATGGACTGTCACCTCTCGCTGCTCTGATCTAGTCGGAATTCAATCTGCAGTCAATATTGATTTCAATCGGATAGGGTGGATTTCACTCACGGTGATTTAGTCCGCTTGGCTCGTCAATTTTATCTCGAAATTTGACGCTCGGATCAACGGTTTTTATTTTTTTATTTCTCATTTTATACCCGTTGCGCTGGGGAGGGAAGAATAATTGAAAATATCCATTTTTTTTTTTCAAATTTTTTTAATCCTGATGCTTTGCAGCGCCATGCCACGAAGAAATGAGGATTTTTTTCTTCCATTCATTTCAGAGAAATTCTTTATCCATCGCGTTGTTACCACTTCTAGGCTACTTCATAGCGGAAGTAGAGGCTTTGCTCGGCTGCGGAAAAGTTGTTACCGTATTTTCTCCTCGTATTTTCTCCTCGTTTTTTTGTTTTTTTTTTGTTACCTTTCTTCTTCCTCTTATTCTCTGCACCGTTTACAACCCGTAGGTATAAAAAGAAGCGCTTTTTTCAGCTAGGCTCTGTGTAGCAGTGGAACGAACGACCAAAATAAAAAAAAAAAGAAGAGAGGGAAAATATCTATCGCTGTTTAAACACTTTTCTCATAAATTAAACAGGGGATCCTCCTCCCATCTTGTTCACGCTAAGCACGCTCAGACCTTTAGGCAGTATTTGGCCCTCGTTAGCAGAGAGAAAGAGAGGAAGAGAGAGAGACAGAGCGAGTACAAGAGAAGGTGGGTTGGCAGACGGTGTCCTGGGTGGGTGGGCTAGGCGTAATGTGACAATAAACACGAGTCGTAGCGGTAATTAAAAAGTTAAGCCGTAAAGCAGCGACTAAGGTGCAAAGACAAACGAAAGACAGTGCTTGCAAGTTTGCGAAACTGAAGCAAGGGGCTTAAAAGACTGAAACAGGGAGAGCGATAGAGTGAGAAAGAGGGAGATTTCAGACGATTATAAGTGTTGACTGTTACTTGTTCTGATAACTGGTCTCTCCTTCTTCGTTGTCTTCAATTACAACGCTGTTAGAGAGACGACGACTATTGTCTGGAAAGTTGCCGGATTGATCTTTGCTCAAAAGTTAACAGCTACATCCACCCTACGCCTAAACCAGAAGCTGAAGTTTTCCCAATTTACTCAACGAATATTGAGAGTAGAATGAAATTACTGATCTCAACTCGGGACCAATATGATGCTGCTGAGTTAACCATCCTCTATTTTTAGAAGACTGATGGGTACCAATAAAATTATCAATCAAACACAATCATTTACGATTACGGATTCGTCAGCCATCGCCTCTCGATGTTTAATGCAGTCGAAAGAAAAACAATCGTCGCAAGGATTCAGATGAACCTTTGCATCGATGTTAGACTTTTTGGTCTTTCAAGGTCCAGAAGACAAATCCTGATCGTATGAACATAGAGACTTCAATCTTTGTCCCAGTGAATTGAAAAAAAGCCGATAAAATTTGCTAAATTTTGAAACACTGAGTCAAAAACTGTGATCTCTCGAGTAACTCTGATGGCACTGAAAAGTTATGTGTTTATCCGATGAAGTTTTCTTTTCTGGATTATCAGAGACCAAAAAGTCTGAAATTCATGTACTGGTCTACCGAATCTTTGCGATAAGTGCTTTTCTTTTTGAGACATAAGTTTCAAAAGCAGCCTGTTGACAGGGGCAGTCCTGATATTTCCGGGTCTTAGTTTGTAAGAACTGGACATGAAGAAGTAGAGTGGTTAGTGGGTTGGCCAGTTTTGAGACAAAGTATGCAGTGGCAAGTGGAGAAGCGAAAAAGTAACAACAAGGAGAAACAAGAAGAAGGAGCGGAGTAGGCGTTGAATTATTAAAAACAGTTAAGTATATGGTAAGCCCATTTCCATAGGGCCTTCCGTATACATATAGTAGGAAGCGTAGCTCGTCAAACTGAAATTTTTTTTCGTAGAGTCATCCGAAATTCATCGCCACCGTAAACCCAGCGTTACAAGTTGCGGCGTACCCGGCTAGTGTGGGTTTGGGGGTTAAAGCTCTCCTTTCCTCTTTCTCCTCCTCTTCATCTTCTTATTCCTCTGCATCCCTTAGACCAACCAACCGACGCAAAGCAACGTCACTAACACGACGATGCATGTGTATATGTATAAGGTAAAATTCTGAGAGGTACGTGTATCTTATTCACCAACCTGGGTACGGTTAAGCCCATCCACCCTCAACCTACCATCGTCTTAGAGCGATGGGATGCTGCGCGAGTGAGAGATGTATATTTAATATCATCATTTTAGACAGCAACAGGGCCAACGCCCACCAACCGCCTTCTCCTTGTCATGTTCATATTTCAGGGGGATGGAGGGATTGTTTACTACGAGCTTACCGGCCACAAAACTTAACCCTGCGAAATTCTCAAAGCTTTCATATAGATCTGTCTCCTTCTCTAGTCTGATCTTCTGAAACCACAATTTCTTCGCTATCCTGTCTTCCCGACGGAGATGTAATTCTGTTTTAGCGTAATTATCTTCTAGCTAAAAACCAGGATCAGAGCTTGCACTCAAAATTTTGATCAGCTTCTCTGCATCCTAATTGATTTTCAAATTCTGCTCACAACCAATTTTTTGGGGATTTTAAGTTTCTTCGTCAATCAGTTCGCGAAACGGTAGGTCGAAACTGAGTTTCAAAAGTCCAGCTTTCGCCTGAGCTTTCTCAAGACTACGGTATCTCTCACTTTCAGTTGTAAATCAGAATTTCATTACCAGCGCACAATTCCACCCTCGAATTCTAGGTTGCACTTCCAAGTCTGCAGAGACAGAGCTTGCAGAATGAAGCTCGAATTTCCACTCCGATTTGGGTGTCTTTTCTTTCTCGCAATATGATGCCAGCAAAAAGTATCTTCCATGCGAGTTTTTCCACTGAAAATTCAAAGACGATACAAGATCCTGCTTAGACTTAGTAAATGTCTTCCGAGTAATCAGTGTGCGGTCTTCCGTGCTGCTTGTATTTCTTTGATTCAAAAAAATTTTTAATTTTCTCTACAGTTTGAGGCATTAGATATGATTCAGGGAAGAATACGTACTAAGCTTTCGAGTGAGAACGACGTGGCTCCTTTTCCACGTAGTAAAGGATCGCATATCTCTCATCCCGAGATCCACACAGTTTTACAAGTTTCTTTAATACTTCAACCCGGATGAGGACCGCGGGTCTGCATTTGAGACTTGTATTTTCATTCACATATACGTCCACACAACCATCATGTAGAAAAATATACAGTCAAGTCCGGGTCAACTCCAATGCCATCTGTAAATGTCAGGCATTTCAAAGCTCGGTGGTTAAACTTTGACCTGTCCTGCAGTAATCCGTAAACGACTTTCAGCTAGTGGATTACATCGTATTTTATTAGCACTGCTAGCATAGCTCATTCGGACCCTGTATCCTTTACCGGAAATAATTTAGGGTCATTCGATGTAAAGTAAGTTGGAAGGTTGTCGGCCCAAAATGTCCGAATGTATAGAAGAAGTAGAATTCGTAATGTGGTTGATCAGAAAAAATGTTACATGGTGAAGGAATTAGTTGAAT
Organism: Macrophya alboannulata; assembly: GCA_949628255.1. NCBI lineage: Eukaryota > Metazoa > Arthropoda > Insecta > Hymenoptera > Tenthredinidae > Macrophya > Macrophya alboannulata. The sequence continues at coordinate 19,524,541 of OX451206.1, read as the reverse complement.
AGCCGGGTGCGATATTTCGACAAACAATTCCGTACCTAGTTAGCATATAGAGCGTGATTTGTCCCTCGCAAAAACGAATCATAGATGTACTAGCAGCAGCAGCAGCAGCAGCAGCAGCAGCAGCAGCAGCAGCTATGAGTCATGCATGCATGCATGCATGCATTGCGAAGAGCTGAAGAGGATGAGAGTATATAGCTTCTCTAACAAAGTTAGGAAACACTATGATAAGTATGAATACGATATAAGGCACCCACACACACCCGATTTATACCGATTCACGTATATACCGTGTAGCTTATAATACCATCGAGTCATACCGCATATACGATCGTTATGCATGTATGCAAAGCAAGAAATTGGATCCCAGGTTACGGTAACGCGTTATGCCATCTTCTTTATATTGTTCTCTTTCAAACCCCTCCGTAATTTTGAATTTTCTGTTTGTTTCTATCTCTTTCTTTCTTTTATTCCGTTCATTTTTCTTCACTTCTTTTCATTCTCTTTACGACCGAATATACGGGTGTATATGTATATATGTATATTATGTACAAATATCCAACGTGTGGCAAAATGAAAGGGAATACGGCAGGGACGAAGTAACGCTCGTTTCATGACTCGCCCTCTGACTAAAATCGAAACCCTATTCCCAACGGTGGTAATCCCTTGTGGAAAGTGGTGACTGCGGTGTGAAGGCACGGTTTCAAGTCAAATTTAATTTTCTAGAATGTACCGTATAACGAGAATACCAAGAATCCAAAAACACCAGCATACTTTCTGAACCGTACAAAAAAAAAAAATTCCTCCACTTAAGGGGGAATATACACCTAGCAGGGTCCAAAAATGCAATTTTCGGGATTTTGTTTCTGGGAAAGTATTGGAGTTATTGAATCGGGGTATGTTGTAGTTGAAAACGTATACTTTAAAGAACTTTCACCATTTCTTTTCTACTGAAAAAAATCCGTTAAATGGCGTCGTGAAGAGGCAGCCTTTGGAAAATCTTCCGGTACCAGGTGTACCTTCACCAAAAATCAACTAAAATGAAAAAATTGAGTCGATTATTAAAATAGATACTAATATCTTTGTCTTGTCGTAACCGATTTTGAAAATATTGATTTTTTACCAAATGGCGGTCCTTTGAATTTATTTTAAATATATCTCTGAATCGAGGCAGCGACACATGTTGCGGAAGAGCTTTTGTCACCCTGGATCAAGAAAAGAGAACTAGGTATCCAGATAAAGGCTATGAAATTGTTTGCCCCTTGAGGTATACATGTGATTTTCCCAGGGGTTCGGCTATATGTAGGTATATCCTATATTCATCCAGGGATAGAAATAAAAAAATTTCCTGTTCGTGGATAGATACGCAAGGCAAGGTTCGGCGCACCATCCGTCCAAAATCAAACTATACAAAGAAGAATTTTGGGGTCGACGCGTACAAAAGCCACAGTCATAGAAGTAACGATTCGAAAATGCAATTACTTACACTGCGGTACCACAACGAGAACTGAAATTTTTCTAGTTGTGTGCGAAAACACGCCTTTTCCTATGCCCTACAGGATTCAGAGCTTCAAACCACCCTTGCCTATGCTAGCTGCTGCTATTGCAGAGGGGGCGATTGCAGAGAAGAGAAAAAAAGAAAACAGAAAGAGACAGACAAATGGGCGATAAAAAAAACCATACCCTATAGTGACCACCGCCGACAACTGTGATGATATGGAAGCAACAATATTAACGAGGTGCTATTCTGATTTTAGTGTTCACGTGATTTGAAAATCAAAGCTTTTTGTTTTCGAAATTTTCAAAAATTGTTAAAGAATTATTGAAAAGTGAACAAGGTGCATCTAATTGATTTGAATCGTGATACTTTTCCGTGGGAAATTTTCCAAAAAGCTCTGTGATGATCCTGAAGATATGTGTTATATCTGCTACGATAGCAGAATTGGGACGCTCTGAGCGGGGGTTAAAATAGTGTCCCTGATGCAAAATCTTGCTGGTGGCATAAATAGAGACGACGAAGTCCGAATGCAGCCTGAATCAGGGCAGAATGTTTTCAAGCTGGTATCGATCCTGATGAAATATCGTCAACTTTTTATAACCGAAAATGTGGCGTCGATTTGACGGAAAGCATGTTTTATCTTGTTCGTTCAAAAATTTGTTTATTTCTTTTCTTTTTTTTTTGCTTCTTTATCTTCTTTTTTTTCCTCTCACTTTCATCAATATTCAAATTTCCATAACACGCGGACGATGTCCGATATTTCAATTCAATTTTCGTCCGAATGATTGAAGTGCTGCCCACGTACCTACGCTTTCCTGCCCGGCACTCATCGTACAAAAACCGTCCCGTAAAAGGACTCACGGTATATACAGATATATACATAAAAGTTCCATCAATGCATGCGAAAATTCTAACGAGTTCAACCTAGGGATTCGCCACGTGTTACAGAGTAGCATTTCCTACCTAGGTCACGACCCCCCGGGCCCCCAAAATCGACAATGGATCGCTTAACGCCGTCAGAAAGTGTCAGCTGTCCCTGCAGCAGTACCACCAAGGGGTAGTTATATGATTGACAGTTTTATGGGGATGGACCACTCCAGATTTTTACTCGATAGAAACTTTTGTCGAACCCGTCAGGGAAGCAGAAATAAAAAAATAAAAAATAAAATGTACCCATACATGGAAGACCTAAAACCCGTAAACTTCCTCTCTTTACGTCACACAAAGTTCAAAAATATTTCTCAATTTCAACATATCTCAATTCTCTCACAATTCTCAACCGATTTCAATCCAGAGTCTCTAGATCAGTGCGAACCAACTCCAAAATCTCGGCCCATTTTACTCAAAAACTTACTCGATTAAAACCAAAATTGGTTTCTCAAAAACAAAAACACGATTTTCAGTGCGACAAGTTTGATACACAGCCCTCCAAGGTGAAAAATCTGTTGATCTTGCCCATCGGACGAGTATTGTTAATCGCGAGTTACTCTTACTATGAGAGAGCGCCGGAAGGCCATCTGCCTGCGGCAGGGCGACTACGCTGTGCCTTCGCGAGCTGGCTTCTGCCGGTTTGTTTTTAAAGAGCGTTTTTTATAATCGTGATAATCGAGTGAACGTTGGAGAAAAAAAATGGAACATAATTTTGAAAACAAAAAAAAATGTAGGAATGAATGAATGAAAATTACTCACCTCGCAGTTCGAGTGGCTGATATTGCTCAGGTTCAGTCTGAACACTTTGTCCCTGAAACAGAAATTAGTAGAGCGTTAGAAGAATCGATGTTTGTCGTTGATGATGCCGAATGGATAATATCGAGTCGGCTTGAACAAGGATGCCTTGAATAATAATTTGTAAAATTTTGATCAATTTTTTTCCGTTCATTTTGAAGAACTGTAGTTACAGAATATGGAGCCTAGGTGTAATTAAAAGTTTGTTTTTCCTGGTCGTACAGCTGAAGGCAGTTGCAAATCAAATTTACCCAGTTTTCCAAATGCAGTTTCTCTCGTTGCAAACCCAATGCCGAAGGCTCAAGCTGGTGTAACTTTATTTCCTGCACCTGTTCATCCAGTATATTTCAATAGAAATGAAATAAAATCAGAGCGTGCTGAATAGAGGAAAGCTTTCGCTATTTGCTAGGTAGGTATATACGAGCCCGAAATATACTCAGAACTCTGAATTATTTACCGCGTTGAATATCGGGTTGAAATTTGTTCGAATTTTAAAGAGAAAAAAGAAAAGGAACTAGTCTTTTTTTTTGTTTGTTTAGTTTCCCAAAAAATTTTGATTCGCCGATTGTTTAGGAATTTTATTTATTTATTAGGGATTCGTTGTTTTTTTGTTTTTTTACTACGGTGAGCCGGAATTTATTACGGCTTGAAATTTGACTCTGGTCGACAAGCGGGTTTCCTGCTAGTAAAATTCCCGGTTGATTAATGATCCTGGGCATTGATTTTTCCCATGTCTTACACGGAATAACAAAGCCAATTTATGATTAATGGAAGCGGTCGTATTACCATTTGGCGTAAACACCCATTTACGTTCGTTGAAGCTCTCGCGCTTTCGCGGATATTTATATATAGCTACGTTCGATCCTCTCGATGCTTTTCGTACGATTACTGCCTACTGCCTATAACAAGTTGATCGGTTTGAGGAGTTATTTGCGCTGCCATTTCGTACGAAGAGAAAAAAAAATGAGGGAAAAACCACGCAAACAGAAACATTTCAGGCTCTGATTATCACGTTATTTGAAAATTCTTTTTTATTTCAATCGTAAAAAGCAAACAAACCGTGTCAAGCCGTAAAAACCAGTCGACGTACGTATATATGTGGGTACAATACATCCTCGCCTCGCGCAGAAAATTTGACAAAATATAAAACAGAAAAAAAAAAAAAAATAACAAAAGGGAAATGATTTCAAATTTTAGGAATTATTATCGGAGTATAGGAACACGCTCTTTCAAGTTCTTTTTTTTTACATTTATTTTTCACACAGTTTCAGTTCCTGAACCTGAACCTCATCCGAGATACGTCAAAGACAAAAGGACCACAACGCGAGCGTTTCGTTTCTAATTAACGACTGAGATAAAAGGGTACGTCAATTTAGATAAAATATAGTGAAAATTCAACGCACCGAGATGTATACGATATATAGCTATACTTCGGTCGTGAATTAATTGTCCACTTTCCACGTTGTGTTCTCTTCCCTTTATTGTAATTCCATTCTCTGTTGGCGAATTCAATTTTTTTTTTTTTTTTTTTTAACACTTTTTGGTTTTTTTTTATGTCAAGCTCCATGACAAATGAATAAATAAATCGATACAATACTGTATATATACATACATATAATGAAGCTTAAACATGCGGAGCATTTCATACCGAATCGGTAACCCGTGAGTGTTTCGAATTTTTGATTTCGCTGAAATTTGAAAGCAGCTTTCTTGAATTTTTTTTTCTTCAAATTCTCGTAACTCTTTGAGAAATTGACCGAATCTAATAAACAATTAAGGGAGTCAAAATTTTCGTTCCGAAGTGCGCTTTAGTTCGAAATTGTTTAAAAAAAATTTAACCTTAGTAATTCAAATGATTGTGGCTTTATTTTGTTATTTTTTTTTTTCCAATTTTAAGAACAAATCACCTTTTGCACAATGCTTCGATTTTGTGCGAAAATTTTTGCATAAAACTGTTCTCCATTTAAAAAGATCGAAAACCAGTCCGGTCATGGGCAGGGAAATTGATTACATCTATTTTTTATTTTTTTTTTACTTTCCAAACATCGCAAAATTTTCTTTGAATCGATAAAATTCGAAAATCACTAATAATGTCAGGTTTGATAATTTATTAATCCGATTCTAACTTGAGAAATATATTTTTCAGAATGATGCGGGGTGAGTGGCAAATTTTATCGATATTAAAATAAAATCTCGTGATATTCGGAAGCCAAATACAAAAAAAAAAAGAAAAAAAAAACAGCAATCAAATGCCCATGAGCGGGCTGGTCTCGAAATTTTTTAAATGGATAACAGTTTTGTAAGAAAATTTTTGAAAGAAATCGAACGTTACAAACATTGCAAAAAAAGTGATTTATCCTCAAAATCAAAAAAGAACTATTTGAAATACTGTTTTTGCAATTTTTTACAAATCTTCGAACGAAGGTATACTTCATGAAAAAAAAAATGTACCTGCTGATTTTTTACATTCATTAAATTTTTTACGGAGTAATAAGAATTGAAAACAAAAATTCACAATTATTTTAAACATCCATATATCTGACGAACGGATTTAGATGAAAATTTGAAAAAAATCGAAGAAGCTGCTTTCAACGGGCACTAAAGCAAAAAAGAGTTTCAGCCAAATCGAAAATGCAGAGGCTCACGGGTTGCCGATTCGGCATGAAAACCGCGTATGCATATACAATACTTCATACACCCGGAAGAAGAAAAATCTGACGTTGATCATCGAATGGTCGGGCATCGAATAATCAGTGATGATAATTGTTTCCTATATATCGATCGCGGTGCCGGAAATTGGTGGGTATAATCGTGATGGTGATCGGTTAATTCTTAACGAACTCAATTATTGATCCTGCATAATAAACTGTTAGGTATATACATATATATATAAGAATAAATACTATATACCGTCCGGTATTGGTATAATTGCTTTAATTTTATCAGTTCATGAATCGATGCGTGACACAGACGGAAGTGACTGATTGAATCGTACAAAATAACAACTCGCTTCCTTTCGTATCAATTCACCGTCGCGAAATCTCTAATCTATATAAATAATGACTTATGGGGAGTCGAGACAACTGGAATCGCGACAACCCCGCAAATTAATCGGAAAATAGTAGTTATAAAGTCCAATGGTTTTCGCGGACCGTCGAAATTGATATCGTTACCGTTTCTCGATTCATTATCATTTTTCGTTCAGCGATTAACCCGAAAATTTTCGGCAAAGAGTATCAGAAATCAATTGAAGTACAGCGAAAAGTTCGCGAGGATGATGCAAGGAAATTATTCGCATCAATTTTCAAAATCCTTCGTTCCCGCGATGAAAATAAAAATCTGATTTCAGTTTTATAGAATATTTTGGAAAAACAAAGGAAAAAAACTTTGAGAAATTGTTTGTAAAAATTCACATGAACTAAAAAACTTTTCTCGAAATTGGAAGACTTTTTTTTTTTTAGCATTGCTAGATATTTTGCTGAAAATTTTCAGAGACTCCAGAATTTCACTAATAGACAAAAAAAATAAAATGAAATAAAATGAAAATCTTGTAAATTTGACAAAAATGTTGAGAAATTTTTCTTTCAAAGGATTGCGAAAACTATTCTTATATACTCGGTAAAATTTTCACTGAGTGAACGTTTTTTGGATGGATTATGAAAAATTGAAATGATTGATTTTTTTTTCTAAAATTCTATTAAAACTCTTCGAGAATGTTTTGTAGAATTTTTTGCAAAATCGAAAAATTGAGTCAAAATAATCAGAAATGTATTTGCAAAATGTGCTTTCGGCTTCTGGGGCCAAAAGCGAGTTTCCCTCGATTTACTAAAACCGTCAAAATGACAGGAACCTACAATTTTTTATTTAATTTTTTCCTCCGCAAAACTAGCTGCACAAAGAGACGAAAAATCGAACTAGAAAAAGAGTCTCCAGTAGAATAAAAGACGCGGATATATAGTTGCAACAATTTTGATCTTCTCCTCGGCTTTGAGGGTCGCGTAATCTAGCGGTGATCCTCTCGCCAGGACGAGGAAACTGAGCCTGGGCTCAGGATATGGGGTTGCGGTTTGGGTTTGGGGTTTAGGGGTTGGGGGTATATCATTCATCGCCTCTGTCTGGCGTGTCCTCGCGGTCCTGGTGGACGTCTACTGTCGACCGGTGCTATTCAATGGGGCCACCCCCGCCCCCATTATCAACGCTAGCATTTTGTTGGCATTTACCAAATTAAGGAACATAGGGGGGCGGGAGGCTAAAGGGGGATGAGAAGGGGGGAGGGCTACACAAAGAAACAAACTAGGGTGACTGAGGGGAGTGGAGAAGAGAAGAAAAGAGGAAAGAAGAGGAGAGGAGAGGATCGAGGCATAATACGCTCTCGGATAGTAATGATGTCTAAGGCAGAGGGCGAAGGATCACCAAAACGAAGTAGAAAAAAATCTCAAAAAATCCAACGAAGCTTGGAGTGAAGTTATAGTATTAGTAACAATTTGTACCAGAAAACTATTATGCATTGACGTCAGTCAGGGCCGTCTTTTTATTCGATACCAGGTAAAAAGTAATATATCCAACAAAATTTGGAAAATTAACAAAAATTATGGATAAAAATTAAAAAGGAGGCGAAGCCTCGGTTTAATACATTATTTTTTAATACCGGATAGGTACACCTACCCTCGCCTTTTTACTGCTATAGGAGGAATCTATGATTTATCGATAAAGTTTCTTCGTTTCTCACTTTTCTTTTTTCTATTCATTACTTTTACTAATTGGCAACATTTTATACTTCCGGTTTTATCAGGACCATTCAGAGACACCGTTTTGCTCAGCCAAGTCCTTGTGGTATGTAGTTACTGTCATTAGAGCTGAAGTACTATTTCAGTTCTTTTTTTTTTTTGGTTTTACCTATAAACTACAGGTTTTTTTTTACCGAAATTATTGAAAATTCAGAACTCAGTGGGGTCGTTCATGGATCGACAATAAATGTCAAAAAATAAAAAAGACAAAAACTTAGGACAGAAAATTCAGATTTTTCAATTTTTTTTTATTGTCACCAAAATATGCATCTTCTGTATCTCACGATTTTTGTTTGAGGTAAATTATTTTATATTATTTTCAAAAATGTAATCGAAACTGCTTGCTGCTTCATAGATTTTGTAAAAGCTCGAGTATATTCTCGGTCGATAATATCGTTTTATTGAAAAAGAGCCTCAAAAATTTTTCCATTTATTCACAGATTGTTAAACACGGAAAATTTATCGTTTTTTTTTCCCCGGAAATGGATCTCATTCAGTCGACGAGACTATCAAAAGCCCTCGACTTAGACATCGTAGAACGAGAATTACTGGTCTAAATTGAACGAAAAATTGTTACTAATAGTACAAAATTGGTCTGGAAATGTAACTTACATGGCACCGACGTAAAGAGCGTCTCTTTTACTGTCCAGGTAAAGGGTTCTGTAGTACAGCATCCCGCAGCTGAACTCTCGTACATGTTCTGAAAAAATATAAAAAAGAGAGTGGATTTTAGTATGAAATTCAACAGTTTTCGAAGTTTGTTAATTAATCAATTTCTTATAAGATGAACAAGGCGGGAAAAATGGTTTTTCACGGTACTTTTCATCGTCCCAGAAGCTCATGTAATTGCCGAAATTATTTCCTGCAAGTATGATCAGTATGCAAGTTTAGCCTCAAAAATCAGAAGTCCTTTATTTTTATCGTAAAAGTTCAAGCCTTCAACTCGAACGATAAATGAAAATTTCGAGAAGGAAAAAGACAAGAAACATTTCCGGTGAGAAATTGAAACTCGATTTTTCCTAACAGAAGCAAGCGACTAAATCATACGAGATACAAAAATTTTTCATGCCCATCAGTTGGATGTAAAGTTTTGTTAATTTCGGATTTTTGATCGAGCCGTTTTTGAGATCATTCAGATTCATCAGAGTTTGTCGGATGAATCGAGAGACGGATTTTTTTTCGGGTGCTGGAGATCTAAAAGTGTCAAGATTCGTAATTGAAATATGAGCAAAAGTCATTTCCAACCGGAACCAATATTATTCCAATGACGATCGCAGTAGATAAAAAGTATAAAAAGTGGATAGAGAATCGGTAATGATTCCCCTTTCATTTCATCATGTAAATTACATAGCTGGTGTTCACTAAAGTATATATATATGTACAGTGGATTTAATTTCCATTGATTACAAAACGGGACGGTTTTGTTCGGCCCGTTTCTCCATCCCTTATATTATAAACCAACCCGATGCAGTGTAAAATATATCATTGTTCGTTCGGTCTGTTAGTTTTGAGTGGAACGAGTCTTTATAATATCCATGAGGGGTTGTTGCTTTCATATGTTAAGCAGATCAGTGTCGAGGGTGAAAAGCTAGCTGGCTGCTAGCATGGAGCAGCCATCATGACGTTACATGCCCGGAGCTTTTGACGAAGAAATTGAGCTTCGGAGGGCAGAGCTGGCTTTTGGCACGGCAGAAAAATGAAAAAATATTTATAAAAAAATACTAAAAAAATACAAAAACGGATGACGCGGTTTCGCCCGTACAAAATCCACGCGGTGGTAGTTTCTAACTCGATTTATATTTCCGCTTGGCTATATTTCAACCCCTCCCGCAACACCGCGCGCTAGAAGTCATATCGCACGGATAGATCGCAGACCGGGCCCTTGCGTCCGTTACGCAAAAAGTTGGCCAGAGATAAATGAAGCTGTTAGCCAGATTTAAGCAAATCTACGTGTCTCTGCGCCTACTCGCTTCCTCTACTTCTTCGCGCTTCATCTAACGGCCTGGGCTCTTATATTACTGAACAAGTCACTTTATCAACTCGCACCACTCTCTCTATCTCTCTCTCACTGCATATCTCCTAGGATATTAATCACGGCTGTTTATCTAGTCGAATAATCAGCAGGATCAAAAGTTTCTCTCATACATTCTTTTTCTTTTCTTTCTTACGATTTAATCCAGGAATTTTTTCTCTACATCTTGTTCTAGAAAAAAAATCTATTCCTTCTTCTCCTATTTTTTTTTTCTCTTGTCTTTTTTTGCGGCTACTAGGGCTTTTGGAAAAAATCGCTGTGTGTATGTACCTGTAACAGCGTTATAAAAGTCTACCACACAAAAGAGAGAAAGACGGAAGAGAAAAAAAAAAAATAATAACAAAAATTGGGGGATGAAGCGGACACAATTGAATTTCGTAGGGGTCCAGCGAGTGATCGGATTATCAAGTCTGCAGTTTTAGGGGTTAATGTAAATGACAGTGGATATATTTCACGGAAAATCAGAAATTGGGTAGACCGCAGCTTTTAAATACGCCATTGTTTTTCAATTTTCAAGCGAATCGTTCAAAGACGAGAGACAAAATAAAATGCTGCAAAAATTGTTTAATCTAGTTTATGAAACATAAATGTATAGAGATTCATTAATGTTGAAACGTTTCCGAAGAAAATCGGACAGTTTGGACATTTACAAATATTTTTTGGCAAACTTCGGCATAGGATCTCTTCGCGGCACTCTTCATTTCGTTTATTAAACATCAACGCCGTCTTATTTTTCGCTTTTTTTAACATAGAAATATCCATTTCTGATTGGACCACATGGACATATCGGTTTTATAATGGAGAACCTATCTTTGGGTAATTTATAAGAAACTAAATCCTGGTAGTTCTGGTGAAAAACCTCAATATAATTAAAAGAAACGGACAGAGTAATGCAAAAGCACCATAAAATCGATTCTTTTGTTTTTATACAAAATCTGGAATCATACGTTTAGAGATAATCTTTCCTTTTTCGTAAACAACGGATTTTTTTTTCACCGTTTCGATATCGATAGTAGATCTGAGACGCCGATGGCGAGGGCGACAGCCGCAGGGTTGATTCAAGTTTGTCAAGTCATCAGAATCTGTAACCACGGTATCATTTCGAAGTTTATTTCTCCTATTCCCTTATTTTCTTATTCTCAGGATCCTCCGTAGCTCCCGCGTATTTTTATCTTCTCGGTTTTATCGCGCAGAGCTGGGGGCCAACAAATTTTACTTCATTTCCGGTGCGGAACCGCTGCACGGAACCTCGACGGCAAACTTTGCTGCTGCAACTGGAAGGGAGATAAACGCAGATACGAGTACGTCCTAGGTGTGTGACTGGACTAGCGAAGAGACCATACAGCCAAGATACCGCAGGGCTGGGACGGTGCAGTTCTTTGTGTGAATCGAACGTACATAACAAACACACATCTTCTTAGGACCGTCGTGCAGTTCGAGCTCAAGGTTCTCCCCGAAGTTTAACCCCTCGGCGATTTATTTCGGTTGGAAAATGAAAGAGAAGAAAATAAAATTGAACTTTTCTTTAAATTTTGGAAAAACTTTTTTTGTTCGGAACATTGCTGCAGCAGAGTCTTAAATCAGGACGATTTTTTGCTCTCATTTTCTGACGGACTGAAAATCATAACGGTTTTTTTTTTTTTGAGAAAACTAAAACAATATAAAAAACGAAATTTTTCACGATTTTAAATTTTCTTAAACTTTCAAAAATCATAAATTAAAAAGACCAACTCGGTAAAGTCGAATTTTTTTTCATAAGCAATCCGTTTTATTGCATGTAATTTAAAAAATGACATAGTTCTTCGGATCTCCAGGGAAATTTAGTCCTTTATTTTCTGTTTCTTGCTCTTTGCAAGTTTTGGCCGATCCCGCAGCCTTCGATTGACGAATAAAAATGTCCCGGAATAAAACTTGTTGAATTCTAAAGTCACTGTCTAAGTTTTCGAGACTTTTTATCCGAAAGGATTATTATCTTGTTTATGAACTACAGTAGAACAGAGAATTAATTAAAAATGCAAAGAATCGGCGCGGTGAACAGCTGGCGATTTTTTTTTTTTTTTTTTTTTTTTGAGTCAGATTTAATCATCCGTTAATTTTTTTTTTGCTTTCGTTAATAATCTACTTCTGTACACATACATTATACATGTTTCCATAATTTCGAGGAACTAAAAAATTTATTTTCCTCATTCTACTCGGATCTGGCCAAATGGATGAAAGGGATTAAATAAAAAATGATAAAAAAAAATGAAAAAAATAAAATAAAACGGGAATAAGCTGATAGTTCGGGGTACACATTTAAATCAGAAAGAAACGCTAAGAGACGAACGCGTTTCAGAAAGCCATTCGACGAGGGAATAAAATTTATATAGAAATAAAAAAAAAAAGAAAGAAAGAAAAAAATTATTGCCTTCAGTTCCTGAATCCAATTTAATATCCCATTGTTCAAAGAACATAATCTGGCCCATTGTTTTCCCGATTTCCATTCACTTTTATGATTCGGGGAATCATAAAAAAAAAGAAATTAAAAAAAAAAAAAAAAAAAGAATGAAAAGTCTGTTTTTCCCGACTCACAATCGGCATTGGAAAATTTCCCTAATCCTAACTAATCTCTATTGAATTATAATATGGAGCCCATTAATATAAGACGCAGCTTCGTATAATAAAAAGAAAAATTAAAGAAAATATAAAAGAAATAAAAATTACGTATGTCCACGTAAAATTGAAAGTAACAAAAAAAAAAGGGAAGGAAAGAATTGAAAAAAGAAAAAAAAAAACAAGGCTGTATCCAACCCTGAAGAAAGCGTCTGGATCATGGCGAGGTCGGAGGTCGGAGATAAAGAAGTGGGGCGAAGGAAAAGTTTTTCGTTTTTATTTCTTTTTTTTTTCCATGTCCCTTCAGTTTTCTTCAATCTGTTCGAACAAAGTGCGAAAGTTCGCGACCGGACAAACACCGACTAAGATATTACAAGATCGGATATGTCAATTACAATAAAACGTGTCTCCAGTGGGATTTCACGTAGGGGATAACAAAAGAAACAAGAAAAAATTGCAAAATAAAAAAAAAAAAAAATTGCAAAAAACTAAAAAAAACAAAGGGACGAATGAAAGCAAATTCGGCGCTTTTCTAACAGCCCCTTATCTTAAGCTAGGCACCCTCTCATAGAAGCGTCTATGTATAGATAGTCGATGGTTTTATTTTTGACTTTCACCCCCCTGGTCCTGCGATACGATCATTTAATTCTTCTTTTTCGTAGAGGATCCGATATGGGGTCGAACGGATAAATTGAATATTTTTTCCGCGTTGTATTTTGCCGATAAAAACAGGTAGCTAGGGGTGGTTAAATGAAACTGAAAAAATGAAGAAAAAAATAACTATAAATTCGAAACTTTATTGTATTTGGGGTTTTACTTTAAAGATGCGAACCAGAACTGCAAAAGGGAAGGTTTCAGAGGCACGTGTGGCGTTGCCAATTTAAATCGCAGTCGCAATTGAATAACTCCGTTACTCTCCTCGCTTCACCCCTTAGTAATGTTACGCTTCACCCTTGCTGCAGCAAGCGGGAGATTAGGTCAGCGGGGGTTTTTGCGCTATTTTCTTTTTTTTTTTTTGGTTTTTTATTTTATTTCATTTTTTTTTTTAACCCCCTCGGTTCTGAGTCTCCTCCTCTCCTTCTCCCTTCCTCTCTCTCTCTCTCTTTCTCTTTCGCTACCCCTGAATAAGCGGCATATGGTCGACGAAGATTACAAGGATTCGGACCCGGCCACGCCGCTCTACGACCGTGTCCAATTCCGTACCATATTATTATTTTAATCTTTTAAGCCCCCTGCGTCATCGCTCGATATGTTTTATCGCACAACCATGCTGCCAACCACCTCTAGTAGGTACCCACCTACTACATCCTATACATTTTATTCTTAAACGTCTGAGAACACGCCTTGATTTTTTATTCATAAAAACAAGCACTGAATTCGCGATAGACCGGCTTCAGAACTTCATGCCCGGATTTTACTTGAGCTCGGAAAATAGTGTGATATGATTAAGAAGCTGTATCAGAAACAAAGGCAGTTTGATATGAGTGGAAAGTTCAGTATTTTTGGTTTTATCATTCAATTCGGAAAATTCTGAATCGTCTATTTCAATCAAATAAAAATTAATGCTTTTTTCCAGCTCAAAAATTACACGATCGATTGATTCAAAATTTTTATTAGATTTAAGCTGGGTTGAAGCCTGTTCACTGAAAAAAACAAAACACCCAAATTTGATTTTTTTGATAACCTAAATAACGAGGGACGGATTGAATTCGAATTTTTAACGATTCTGATTAGGATACGGGATATTGTCCATGGAAAAAAAAAAAAATGGTCAGAGATAATTTTTTGAATAAAAGCTCAGCCTCGAGCTCAGCTTATTATTTTCGAGTTGATTACAAAAACTTCTCTGTTTTTTCTTCTTAATTCGGAAAGTCAAAAATTAAATAAAGTTGAATGCAGTGAAAAAATCAAAGAGGATGGCAAACGATGTTGCTGTTTTGTTGTTTTTGCTTTTCATCCCTATTTCGGATTCAGAAGAGAAAAGAAATTTGTATCTAAAATTGAAGATTGGAGGAGAGACGCGTGGTGCTTTTTTCACTGAACAGATGTCGATCAGTTTGGTCCGGGCCGTTGGATAAATCGTATCAAAGCTTATGCCACACTAGGAATAGCAGTTTTTATTTGCTATATTAGAGTCCTTAGGCTGCAGTAAGGGATGCCAGAAAATTTGAATTCAAAAAAATTCTCACGCCTTTTTTCGGTGGTTAGAAATTTCTCTGACTCATCTCAGACGCTTAAATATCACGCGATATCGGCTTTCCCCGTTTCCGCTCCTTCGTTAAGTGCAGATTCGAAAATTTTCTCACTTTTCCTCGGTCTCTTCATAGTGAAAAGCTTCTGACTATTTCAGTGACTTCATATCTTCCTACTTATTCTCCTAGACGCTACAGCTAGTGCATGTCGTGCAATATCAATACACAGTTCCCCTTCTGTTATTCTATTTTCTTTCTCATTCCTCCATTCCTGAAAGTAATTTGAAAAATTTTCCTGACTCATTCACAGTCTAGAAAAGCTCTCGACTCTTCCCTAACTTTCGTATTGATTTTAGAATTCTTTTAGTTCAAATTCTTCGGAGGTGTTTCAATGACTCGAAAATTTGTCTGCATGTTTCTTTTATCAATTTTTCAGTAACTCGATAATTCTCAGTCAACTTTTCTGACTATTGTTCTAATAATTTGTATCTTTTTGACTTCTGATTTGGTAATTCGATGCGGTAATTAAGCTCAGAACTGAATAATGAACGATAAATTCTAGGTTCGTGTTGAACGTAGAGAGTCAGTCGAATGTAAAATAAAACTCCTAATCTCTGTGGCTCGCTTTGTTATAATGAAACGACGTGTGATAAAGGCTCGCCTACACATACATATCTCTGAACCACTAGAAAGAGAGAGAAATAAAGAGAGAGAGTGTATTGTCGTGTCGTTTTGGTGGATCAGTAGCCGATATGAAGGTACAACGTGTCCGCCGTGTTACAGCCGGTTGGTGGATGTCTATACGTCTTTTATCCAACCCTCCCTCGAGCCACCCTCAACCCGCAAAATCCCTTTTCCCCTTCCTCTTCCTCTTCCTCTTCCTCTTCCTCTTTCTCTTTCTCTGATGTCTGTATATACGGCCATGCACGAGGGCCGTACGCGCACGTGTATGTCAGGTCTAGATAAAAGGTATTAGGTTCAGGTTCAGGTTCAGGTTCAGGTTTGCGTTCACAACCATGTTCACATCCCGGTCCTTCCCACGACTATATCCGCACGAATATACCCAGACCAAAAGTGATAGTGAATTGTTACCCGGCTGCAGGTTTACCCAAGGATACGGTGACGTGTCCAGAAAAGAAAAAGGTGGGCTATCCTCCACTTCTCTAGCATCGGAAAACCGGGATTTTAGAAATACGAATTCGACAAGTGATCTCAAAACCGTAAATATATAAGATAAAGTCCTGGAGGTGTAGGTTTTTTCGATAAATATTCGGCACCAATCTAACAGTCGGAGAGGGACGTCTGAACAGAGACAGAGCAAAACAAGGGGGAGAGATAGAGGAGGGTGGTTTGCGCGCGGTGTACCGCCACGTCACTACCCTCTCATTAATCAACTCTCTCGCTAGCAGGAATTCGATTATTGGATATTTTAATCAGGATAATAGGCTGCGCTCCGCGATACGTTGGGGTAATAAGTAACACCTTTTCATCGACTCCTCTCTACTCACACCGAGCCAAAAATCACCATCCTGTTTTTTCGGAGACGATCAGTGTCCCTTACCGTACTCATGGATGTATACCCAGTGTGTATCTTTCTCTATACTCAACGTTGATATACATTATGCGTACCTACTTGCACCCTTATCGCTTGCAGTCTAGGCTCCAGCTATTGTGACACTGGTTAATTGAACTCGCCCCCGAAATAGGGGTGTTTACACTAATTTTTTCTGCACCAATAAAAGGCGGCAACCTTTTATAAGCACCTTGCTCAAAGGTCAGCAAACTTGAAGCTTTCATAAGGATAAGGGCAAGGCTGATGACAGGGAACTCTTTATTTATTCCACGGTGTCTTTAGACCTGTAATGAGAAAGAGTAGAGTACAGAAAGTCGAAAGTCACACAAATTTTCACGGGACTTAGGGGAGAAAGGTGCCAATTCGAAAAGATGGAACTTGATTCAGCCAAAAGATCCAGGACTTAGTCCAAAGCTTCAGTAACTGTGTTGGCAGTAGACAACCGAGCGAAGTACATCTAGACAAATGGTGAAATTGGAGACATTTCAGCATCTGCGAAATCCATCTAGGAACGAAGGGAACGAGTTGTTCGGAATTTAGTACAGTTTTTTAAACCGTGTAGTTTGGTGAGAATAACGAGGTAACCGCGGCGTACCGGAAACAAAAAAATTAGTAAAGCTCTGTTCGCGGTACCGCGGAACGTCGTCGCAGTTGACGGGTATGAATAATGCCCGAAATAAACGGTGTTATCTTTTCGTTCCACCCGTATAGGTTTCCGCTGGTACCGCGGCAGGAGCTACGCCATGCCATGCCACGCCATGCCATGTCTCCCTGGATATCCATGTGTGTGGATGCGGGGTTGGCACCGGAAGCGTCGGAAGGAACGCGTCACCACGTCCTAGCTAACGGAGATACGGTAGATCGAGCACCCCGGCTACGTGGCCCATCCCCAAAGACACTGACTGCCGCAATTTTCCGACTGCGGACGTGCCTTTATCGCCTAACCCTCTTCTTCTTCTCTTAACTTTCTTATTCTCATCTTATGGACGGTGTAGTAATCTGCTGCGAATATCATCTAATCAAGATGGCGGATGGGTTGTAGTGTGTGTATGACTAGATATTGTGGGTATATGTATAATCGGAAGAAAAGGAATCAGTCGGGTGAGGTCCGCGATCGGATCAGACCAGGCGCGTTTATCATCCTCGAGGAATCTACTGAAGGGGTGTAATCAGCCCGGTACCGGCACCCCTCTTCGCTAATAACGAGTTACAACCCTTCCAACGTTGGGCGACGGGCGCGGTACGAGGTGGGCCTTGGAGGGAGTAATTGCCTACATAATCACACACGTTGCACAAACCAGGCGCCCCATCGCCACGGCTCTTCCTTCTTTCACTCTCGACTTTCGAAGGGCGCGGCCCACGGCCGAAATCGCATCATTTTCAACTGGACATTGCATTCACTGATCCTCGAATAAGAAGGTATGAAAAGACTTCAGCCAGGTTAAAGCGTTGCGAAAGAAAGACAGAAGGACAGTCGGATGGTATCTTCAGATATTAGTTCCCCTTCACTGATGCTGAGTAAGATATCCGCGTCATTCGAAAGGTAATTGGTGCACATGATACATCTGCAGAGTAATATCAATCAACCGTCGTTCGTGTAGTTCAAAGTAAGGATATACCACCGTCCCAAAATCTAATACGTCTACTTTGATGCGAACTGCAAGGGATAAAGAGACGAAGACAACAAAGAGAGTCCGATTTCCATGGCGCGAGTCCCTGGGGTATATGGATACCGGGTTTCTAGAACAGGTCGTTCGTCTCGTGGGGGTGTGTATGTGTGTAAGCAGATTGCAAGCATAGAAGGGTAATCAAACATTGGATAATTGTAATCCCTTTATGATCCCATGCTAACGTACGTAACCCGGGCCACAACGAGTGCTTGGGATTGTCGGGGCTGGATATACACATAGCAGCCCATATCTACGTATGTGCATCAGTCCTGGGTATACGGATGTTCGCGAGTGGTGCTCAGGATCGCCCTGGGCTACAGGGTAGGGTTGATTGACAGGGAAGCGGGGCAGAGCGCACACTAACGCATCCGTAGTCCGCTAATGAAACATCAGTATGCACACGCGCTGTGCAACAGCAATAATTGCAACCTCCCATAGCTGGCTAGCTATATGTTTACTCTTTTGGGGTATGGAGCAATTAGCCTTCCTCGACATACCATATTTGTTTAACGACAAGCACAACACATTTAACAAGATAAAGGGGCACACGACGGATCATCAAGCAGCGTCTTTGATGTCTGAAACTTCGTTTTATCCACATCATACGCAGCGCAGTAATTCCGCATCATGGATACCCTGAACTGGGTATAAAAACTAGAGTGTACCAGTTCAAGAGGATACACACCTCTCAATGGGCTGGTTTCGAACGACTCATGTGCATCAGCAAATTTTTCCGACCGTCACTGAATGGATTTTGAACTTCTTGGTGTCTAAAGGTCCAGAAGACAATCCTTCACTGGATGACCGTAAACCTTCTCGATACTGTCAATATAAACTGAGTAATTACCTTTTTTAAGTAGTCAATGACTATTCATCATCTTACTGAGAAAAGAATTAATGTATCCAGGGGATTTGTCGTCTGGCTCATCAGAGACCAAAAAAGTCCAAAATCCATGCACTGGCCAAGCTGAATTCCAACAACAAGTGCTTTTCTTTCGACTGCATTCCACATTACGATGAATGTAAACCTTAATCCGACTGTGCTTCGAAAAACAGTTTATTCAAAAAGGTGTGTGTGTATTAGTGCTACGCTTTTATTCCAACGATTAACTATGCCAGGCTTTGACTCGCTCTGCGGGTAGCTTTTCATAGATTCTCTCTCTTTCGCGTTATAACGCTCGTTGAGTCCGTGAAGCAGTAGCTTCCGGAATTATTATCACCATTATCATATATATTGGTAGAAACCAGGGCGCGCTAACACATTTGATTTAGCGCTAATATATAACCATTATTGTACCGACGGACCGACCACGTATGCCCGGCTATGGTGCCAGTACACGAGAGTGTGGAGGGTCTGGAGGGTCTGGAAAGGGGAGCCCAGGCCGTCCGGTTCGGTACGGTACGGTCCAGTCTGATTCCCGAGGGAGAGAAAATAGAATCGACGACGTAGTTTCCATTATTGCGCCCATATAGATGAAGCCGGAGGGCCAAGCCTGACGGGTTGATTGTGGAAAGCGATTATTATTCGCGGTCAAATTGATGCGGGAAGTGGAAATCAACGCAGGAAATCATTTACCCGTTTGTGTATGATTTGATTATATTTCGAATAGAATTTTCCCTGCGACTCTTATCAGTCAATAAATACGAGGAAAAACTTGTGCAGAGAAAAAGCAGAATTAACTGGACAAAGAAACCTCAAGGAATTACTCGATTGGTCATTTCGAGATCGTGGTTTCCAGGTATGATCAAAAGAGTGACCCTTAAGTGTGGCGCAGAGTGATACGTGGTCAGAAGGGTGTCTGCGTGAGTTATCCGTTGACTCTGAGGCAAGGAATCGGATTCCAGGACAGGTGGAACGTTCTCGACCTTGTCAAAACCACGAATAGCTAAACCGCTGGCGGTTTAGAGAGCACGTGGTCAGGGGACAGTGGATGTCGTTCCCACATATCTGCGGTACAGCCCCAACTGGTGCCCCGTCCAAGCCACCGACGCTTACGGTGACGCCAACGTCGCCGCACGGTGTGGGGGCAGCCAGTCACCCGCCTGTTCTGCGGGTTGTTTGTGGCGAATACAAATGGCCGATCCTGGGTACACGAAATTCTACCAACATGTCGAGCTTCATGACCCGACATGTAACACTCCGACAAATTTTGGCAATTCACGCGGGGATGTAGATCAGGAATTTATTCCCTGAATATGGATACATATCGTGCACTAGGATCAAGCAAACAAACCCCTCAATATCCGTCTAATGATCATTAGAAAGTATGTAATCCAGTCAACATGTCACATTCGAAGGTAGAGATGAATTTGACTGATGGGTAGAAAAAAATACAGTGTATGTGTCAATTGAAATTTGTGTGCATGTTCGATTACACTATCGAGTACACTCACGGAATGGGGTGGAAGTTGGAACGATCATTGTGCACAGCACGTACGTAGCATGACGTTTACGTGTTTGTAGTCGGACAGTGATAAACTGAAAGTAAATAAGAGGAAGGAGGATGTAAGGTTGACCACGGAAGTTCTAATCTGTAAGAACGGTATAGATCCTGATCAGAAAAACAAGAAGAATGTGGTTTCTCTCTATGTTATCCCTGCCGATCCCTACCGCGTACAATTTTCAGCTTAACCGCACACTATCTGTCCATATACCTACATCGGTATAGGTGAACGTATACTGGTATAGAAAAGCTGCTTTCTGAAAGAGAAGAGGATGAGGAGGGAAGGGGCCGTAGAAATGATTTAAGACAACGGTACCATTCCGGGAAACGACGTTGTTTTGCTCCTCGTGGCAATATTGGCCAGCAGCAGCATCGTCGGATGTTCTGGGGTATGATTAGTGGTCCCAGGTCCTGCCCGGCTCGTCGGATCCGCGACCTCCTCGACCTGCTACCGGCTCTGTTAGAGCTGGTGATCGGAGGTCACCCGGAGCCACCAGATAATTCAATCTCGGAGTCCGGTCGCCACCCCCGCTACCAACGCTGTCCATAAACCTTGCGGCTGGGCTCGGTCGACCTTCCCTTCACTTCTCCGATACAGACACACAGGCACATCGAATCCTCATACTCCAACGGTGGCATCAAGTTATCGACTTCACGTGAGGAAAGGAGAAGAGGAGAACAGAGAGAGAAAGAGGAGGGGGAGGAGGAAGAGGAAGAGGAAGAGAAGCAGAATGGGGTGAGCAGAGGCCAGCAGAGATAGCCCGCTTTAGTTTGACACGAGATGCAATATTGGTACAAGGTATATACACACAATGTCCTCAGGTGATGGTGCCACAGTGAGATTGTCCCTGGGGAGAACCTCGTATGGGTATATGTAGAGCAGAAGTTTGATACATGTTGGTAGCTATCAAATACCTATTGTACATATATACATTCATCTGCATAAAGTTCTGCCACACTAACCTGGATCCGACATGGGGAGATAAAAACTGTTCTCGAGAGCTAATTTCGCAGTGAAACAATGTTTATTTGTGACTAATTGATTGGTACTGATTGATAAATCATCAAATCCTCTCGAGGATAAGGATCATGGGAAATGTTCCGATCGATGACAATGCTACTACCGAGAACGGGGCATGTAGTTTTTGCAAAACGCCGAAGACACCGAACTTCGAGTGTAAAACTTGGA
This sequence comes from Macrophya alboannulata, assembly GCA_949628255.1. Lineage (NCBI taxonomy): Eukaryota > Metazoa > Arthropoda > Insecta > Hymenoptera > Tenthredinidae > Macrophya > Macrophya alboannulata. The sequence continues at coordinate 19,502,842 of OX451206.1, read as the reverse complement.
ATTGAAGATGGCGAATGAAGTGTCCGTCTCAATGCAATCCCGTACAAAAATCGAGGGATGTAAATGTGATTTAAAACCAAAACTGCTAGGAGCTGAGTGTAAAATTTTGATGTCAGTGTTCGGTCTTGCGGTCCCGTAAATAAAGGAATAGAATTCTACGCCGGGTAGAATATGGTGGAAGAGATTTGTCGATGGGATTAGGATAGCGTCGTAAATAAATATATTGGAATGCAGGGTAGTGTGATCGTTAATCGTGGCACCGACAATACGGTTAGCCGCATGATCGTTACGCATTTTGTGGAGAGGCATTTATACCCTCCCAGCTGTATACCGTAGGTTGTATATTTTCAGGGGTTGTTCGGGTGGGTTGGACTGGCGGGAGGGGGTTTTACACAAATAATATATCGCTCTAGGGATTGAAATAAAAATCCACCGGTTGCTTTCCGGTATTGGCGAAGATCCCGAGTCTTAGGGGTTTCGAGGATGATTCAGGGGTCTAACTCAGAATCTTGGCTATACATGCAGGACCCAATCTATAGATGGAATAGGACCTAGGGTGTCTTATCCAAAGCCCACTTCCGTTTCTCTGTTATAACTGGCGAGTATAGGTCTGCGGATGAGACAACCTCTGCGAATTCGGTATGCATTGGTTCTTATTTTCGGCAGACTTTTATTTTCTTGGTTTATATTTCGCTCTCTCTCTCTCTCTTTCTCTATGAATCCAATGCATTTTTATGGGATCAGAAGCTAAAATTTATTAGGGTAGCAGCCGCTCGCTCACCGGCTGCCGTGGTGTTCACTCCTTTAATATATTCAAGATATAACCCGAAAGCAAGCGCGAGAATATCAAAACACATAAATCCCCGAACTAGCTAGCCCGCCTCGAGAATGATGCATATGTAGAAGCGGGGCGAGGAGGCGAGAAGAGAAGAAGAATCAGAATAAGAAGAAGAAGCTTGATATAAAAGTGAAGATTATTCTTTTATTTGTTGCGCGTTACACCTCATTCTCAGTCGTATGGGTATAGCGCAGTATAAAAGAGGCTGCACCACTACCATATCCCAATTCCCATCCCACAACTCCCAAAGGGGTAAAAATCTCTCGCGTGGCTTCAACTAGAAATGGGAATTCAACGGTTGACGTTTGTCAGCTGCGCAACAGAGTGTGTGCATACAGACGTACTCATACGTAGACGTACACATGTGTCTGCAGACACGCCGTCGTCAATTGAGCTGCTGTTACCACCTTGGGATATGAAAATTTTTCTATAAACCCCAGACGATTTTTATCAACGAGTTTTCACGCATCCAATGCACATATTCGAAAGACGCGGTTCACGTGTTAGCGAACGCGGTACTATGATTTATATTCAAAGTCCTTTTTCCGCGGGCTTTAAAGCGACGTAGAAAACCCCGACACACAGTATTGTCACAATTGAAAAACCGTGCGAAACACTGCAGTAAGCCACAGCTAGATGATCGTGGAAAATATGTTTCCCAATAAAAACGGGTTTTCGATCAAATCATAGAAAATGTATGTACCCAAAAGTGAAACATCGACAGAAGAGTCTTTGCAGACGATTGATTTTTTTTTTTTTCTGTTGAGATTTATTTCTGAGCTTTTCTTCGCCTAAGAAATAAAAATTGAACAGCATGTATGCGGGGTTTTGAGGAAGAGCGGGTGAAAGAAAGATACCAGGTTAGATAGCCACAGAAGCTTTTTTTATCTTCTTTAGGGACTGGATTTCATGTGACGGGAATTCGCGACCTCTATCAAGGCAAATTGCGTTGAAAAGAGCCTTCGCGATGCGACTATCCACGTGACATGATGGAACGAGGTCGATCCATCCCTGGGGACTCTCTTTATGCCGCGTGTGCTCCAGGGGGTGAAGAGGGGGTTGCAAAAAAAAAGAAAAAAAAAACGTGAAATTTAGCCCCTTTCCGCCTCACTCTTCACTCTTTCACCAAACAATTTCTCTATACCTATATGTATGCCTACATGTTATATGTGCCCTTGTATCTGTTACATTTTTACCTTTCTTTCGTATTAATAAAATTTTTTTTGTTACGATTTCGAGCGTTTTTCTACTTTTCCCCCCTCGTATTTGATATCCTCTTTCTCTCTCTTTCCCACATAAAAATGTCTATAGATATATACCTACGTTTATAGCATAAGAATTTTGTGCAGCAAATAGGGGGTAGATAGGAGATAGACGTAGTATAGAGCACAAAGGAGACTAACAGAAATGCCTGCAGCAGTAGATATTTGAAGACGTAAAATTTTGACGATATCTCTACGGTATATACCGATATCCTCCTAGAGAGGATTAAATTTTGAAGGGGTTTATCACTATAATGGACGCGATTGATCGTCAAGCTCTCGAACGGTCTCATACCAACCCCTTCTATTGTTGTGTATAGAAATGATCATGATTGTTATATATTCATCATCATCACTATTTTCACTATTGTTGTTGTTCGATCCTCTACCATCGATTTCAGACACGAGGCGGTCTCCCATTCGAGATTTCCCTTTTCGCCTCTAATTGGCCCGGAAAATAAACTCTGATATGATAACCAAAGAACATTTTGCTGTCTTCGTGTTTGTCCAAGGAAATTGATAAATTTCGGAATATCGAACGAAAAAATGTCAAGATTACTCAAAAAGTATCAGTATCAAAAAGGCCCAGGTTCATCTGAGAAAAGTTTGGCTTCCAAGGGCAAAATCCATGCAGTTGGTTCACCTGAATCCTGACGACAAGTGCTTTTCCTTTGACTACGTCTGAGATCGAGACACGATCGTTACCGAATGCCAATATTTAGATGATTTTTAGGACTTATCATTCTCCGGAAAGTAGCCCACTAAAATGTGTACATAGTCCTAAATATTTGGAAATATTGTAACAGAGGTGGCCGCGAAAGCATTTAGATTTTGGTAAAAGCCAATCAAGTAACTGGAGTGTAAAGGATGTTTTGGGGGTGGTCCTGTTTGTATTAGCTAAAGTGGATACACGGGGGTATGAAATAAATTGTAATTAAACCCCTTATTAAATTCAAATTAACCCCCGATTCACCCTGACGTTGTAGTATAGAACGGTTGAACTGACTGCCACGTAACCTCTTTTCCGCAACACAATCCATCAACCCGTAGACAGGTTTACAACGCGGGTAAAGATTCTCTCTCCGACAGGCAGCGGCCGCGGCCAACAATCTGATAAACACAAACTGGCACGTGAATATGTATGCCCTTTTGGCTTTTAATACTGCAACTGAAAACGATGTATCATGATTAACCATCGCTATATGTGATTAGAATCACTCCTATTCCTTCGAACAGATTCTTTTTCCTTCAACTCTATCACCTCTCGCTGCCCTCTTCAATTACCGTAACTCGGTAATCACTTAATAACATTTCTTCTTTGAAGAAAGTATTTTCTAAATCTTGGTTGGAGAAAAAAAAAAAAAATTTCATCTTCTTCCTCGTTCTTTAGATGCTAAGAATTCCGATCCCCGACAGCGCTAAGAATAAAGAGGAAAGGAGTTTATCTTATCTCGTTTTGATGGCCAGGTAGGTGAACACGCACACCCAGGTCGTGAAATTCTTTTAGAATGACGAGCCGGTTATTATCTCACGGAATTCAGATCGACGGCAGGTAATATAGCTCGACAAAAGAAGAAAAAAAAAAAGAAAGTAAAAATTGTCTCAAGGAATTCACATCCCGGAAGCTCGATGTCGTATAATCAAGCCATGAAGTAACTCGATCATAATCAGTCCAGTAGGATTGTGAAGAAAGCGGGAGAGCGCTGAACATGTAGATCCTCTGTGTATCGGAATAGTTAGGAATAGGAGTTTTTATGGGGGTGAAGAGTAAAAGGTAGGGATGGGACAGGAGAGAATAAAGGGGGGTTAGTTTAGGGGGTACATAGTACCCTTCCGCAACCCCAGGAGTATACACCCCTGGCCATCTTTATTCCAGGACGGACAGGTCGACCGGAGGGTAGGCATCGAACCGTGGTAACTGGCGGCCCTAGAGGGAGCAGTTAAACTCCACCCGTACGGCCCCATCGCCGAGGCCGGGCGTACCATTCGCACCCTGATATACGGCCACCTATTCTGCCCCGCTGATTCCAATGCCAACTTCAACCGGCGGACCACCTCCCTGCTTCTCTGGTTCTGGTTCTATGCCCTACACACCCCTGTCCCTTCTTTACCCCCTCTCCGTATCACCGCGCCCTTTGCCGAAGCTCAGCTCTGTGGAAAGGCTACGTTTTCCTCCTTTATACCTGTCTGGTAACTCTGGTAACGGCCGGCTAATCGATACCCGTGAAACACGTTATTTCCATTTCACACAGTGTTACGTAGGTTACGTAGTTCGGTTGGTTTGTATTAGGTACGTTAGCCGGAGCCCAGTGTCGATTTCAAGATACGGTCTGTACAGTGCGAGGACACGTGCCACCAGACCCCAAACATGCGAGTATAGAAGATCTAAAGTTCTGATACATTTTATGAAACAGATGATAGCATCACTTCCTCACATGGACTAGATGTAGTCCTTACCTTGTGCAGAGATCATCTTTTTCTGAATCTGAAAGACCATGCACTAATGTCACACTCTCATCCAATCTCGTAACATTTCAACAGCATGAATTGGTGCATGGTCAAGCGCGAGCGATTTCATATGAACAATGTTGTGGGTTTTCATCAGTGATGAATCACATGTCAAATTACAGCACACATGATGTGTTGGATATTGCAGTGCCACTTGAACAAATTACAAAGATGAAGGAAGGCTTAGTCTTATGGCTTGGGAAGGAATGTGCATAAGCACATGATCACTGATCATCTCTAGTTGAAGAGATGATTTGTTTTGGAAGGATCAGACTAAATCTAGTATTCGAATATACGTGTGGCTCCTTGATATTTCACGTGCACGGATAGATCACCACGGGGTGAGTAACTTTCGGAGCCACCCCTCTGTTCTGGTTTTCCCTTTTGCCCCGCATTTCCTCCCTGAGGAAGTATAGCCACCGTCTAACGATATATTACTTTGGTATCACCGAAATGAGATCATTTATTGCATTAAGACGTAGGTCGCTATCACGAGGGTCGGTGCGGCGACGCGCGGAAAACTGGGGCTGTGAGTATTGGAAGTTGCAGATAAGGATACGTAGGCGGACCTTCGCACCGTCGCCTGCAGCTTTCCTGAACTCGTGGCTCTTCCACAAGGCGAGAGACGGCGAGACTGAGAAAGAGAGACGTATCCCCGCTAGCTTAATTGTCGGTATTTATCAAGTGACTACGAAATAAATAAGCCACTTACTACGCACTTCTTTGACGCCGGGAGTTTTCCGCATCCTGAGTCAACTAGGGGAAGTGATAAGTATATTTGATGCAGTCACTTAACGTCAGGGTTCTTTTCTTGTAATTTTTATTGCAACTTCCAGAAACGGAAGATCCACTTTCGTCGTGAATAAAGTTCGTGCCAGGGTATAACACCCGCACTCGAAGAGTTTCAAATCCTCGTCATGACATTTCATGAAAAGAGATGATTCTTTGTAATTCCATATATACGAAGACTGCGGCATACAATCAAATGTCATCATGATATGACTGGAAAACCTGTTCATATGAATGAGCATTGTGATGGTACAACCGGGAATCATCGTAATGCAACTGAACACCATCATAATACACCTGGATATGAATTGAGATGAGTGAGTATCATCATAATATAACCAGACACCATTTGGTATGATACATGGTCAACCGATCCAAGTGAGTATCATGACGAGAAAATGTATGTCATCATGATGAACGAGTACCATTACGGTGCGACTGGACATCATTTGATATTGGTATTTCATATTGCAGGGTTAGGCTCGAATTTAGGTTGATCTTTACTGAGGCGGAGGTTTCCGAAAGCAGTTAGGTATAGTTGATTTAAAATTTCCATGAACATCTCAGACTGAGAATGCTGGTCGCAATAACAATGGTCATTATAACTTGAAAGAAAAATTATAATTGCTTTCGCGGATTGAAGAAAGAAAAACTTCTCCCGATCAGGCTCAAAGGAGAATAAGAGAGCAGACAGTGTACACATGAGTATCTTTAAGTCTGGAGGCTTTGAAGCGAGCCTAAGACCACTCTGGAGAGCATTAGGTGACGGGCTATCCAAGAGCTCTAATTCCAATCGGGTAGGTAGGGACTCCGGAGGCGGAGAACAGCGTCAGTTTCCACAAAGCGCCCTGCAATAAGCTCGTGCAAATCCCGGATTCGTGAGCTTACCTATCACACGGCTATCTCTGTGTGTTTCTCTGTTTCTCTCGCTCTTCCACTTTTGCCTACACCCATATACGCATGGTTCTTCAATTCTTGCACACACGTACAAAACATTTTATAGTGTACAGCTGTATACACAGAGGCGCTTTATAGAAGCTCACATGTTGCGTAAGAAGGTTCGTCTCATCCCTTACTACTACGGCGGGGCAACCCCAGAGACCTAAACGAACAAGTGAGCTCGGTCCCTCAGAGGAGGCGGTCCGTGAAGGAACTGCTGGGTGTAAATCTGAAAGTTGGCTAAACTGTCTGCCTCTGTAGTCCCAGCTCCAGCTCGAGCCTCCAGTTTCCATCCCCAACGCAGTGCCGCCCCTCTATTCAACTCTGTCCCGAGCCCGCCACCCCCCTGACACCCCTGCAGGATCTCCGCGTTGGGGAAAATTGGAAATTTTTATTACCGCTTCGTTTCCATTTTACACCGAATCAGTTTTCAGAGGCGGCTGATTCCATTCATCGCACCAATCTGATTTGCATTCCGCGTTGCTGCTTTGCCTCAAAACCACCCTCCGGTGTAAACCTCTCTTTCGGCTTGAAACACGACGGGCGATTTTCGTTTTTCTAATTTGTTTTTCCGTTTCTTATTTTCAATTTAGTTACAGTTTTTGTCGAATTTTGATCACCGAACGTGATGGATAATTTTCAAATTGTTCAACGTCGTACATAGAGCTTTTCCTGATCGATTTTATTTCTTGAAATTTTCTCTTTCAGGTCGTTTAACAACCAGTCTGACTTTCCTCTGGTATTTATTTATTTATTTACCCGGAGAACTTGAGCCGGGTTTCAATTACCGAGTTCCCCTGGTTTCGAGGCAAAGCCAACTAATTTGAGGGAATTTTGATTTTCAATAAGAGCGAAGCGCGGGAGCGTGTTGGGGTTAACGTCTACCCGCAACTGGATGAGAGAGGAGGCGTAGATACAGGAGGTTAAGGAAAGGACAGGAGAATCCTGAATATGCATGACGCATGGGCACTAAAACTCGTTTCCGCCCTCGTATGCAAATGCATAAACCGACGGCTCAGACTATACCGATATCTGGAGGGCAGACAGACAGAAAGATAGAAATCATAATGGTAAAAAAAAAAATTTCTCTACTCTCAAAGTTAAGATGAAAAAAATTCTATCAATTGCCAAGTCCAGTGGTCTGGGTCTTGAATCATAAGAGAAGGAAAAAGAATTGTATAAATTTGTATCTTGCGTAATTTGGGCTGGACATAAGCAGCGAAGGGTGGAGAACGACGCCCAGTCAGGCATTGTCTAACTGTAAATAAATAATATCTTATCGATCGTTGGTTTCTGTTTTACGAGCCACTCCTGCAAGACGAGATCTATTCTTATTCCGTCCTGGCATGTAATTTAAGACCCGATAAACGATAAACTACAATCAAACGTGACTGTATACCAGTTGCGGCATGATGGAAGCAGCCCTTCGCAATTTAAACTTCATTTCGGCAAAGGAAATAATTGCTTTCGGGAAAGCGCTTGGCGGGTCGACCTCCCGAAATGGTTAACTAACACGCTACGATCACCGGTAGCCAAAGTTTCGTTTGAGATAATGATTTACTGCGAGCCAACCAACCAGCCAGCCAACCAACCGGCCGGCCATTTCCTTTTAAATATAAACTTATACTAACCCTGCCAACGTCAGTCCTCGCTATTGTATTCGGGTTAAGCTCACTAATTATTAGATCCACAGATACAACCGATGCTTTCTAATTCCGAACAATCTTATAGAAACAAAGAAAACGGTATTTTAGACATTAGACTATTCCTCACAAGTGAACCAAAAAAAAAAAATACATATATCGGCAACGAATCACCGCCCCAGCTTTTTTTTGCTCACCTTTACTACGAAACGAGAAAATTCGCTTCAAAATTTGAAGAAATTGGACACTTCGTATTGCCATTCTTTAAATTCTACAATTTTTTTACTTCAGAATGATCGAAAATGTTCGAGCTTCGAGAAAGCTTCGAGAAAGTGCAACAAATCTATGAAGGCTTGCGAATGCAGAGGATTTTTGAACCGCAAGCTCTAGTCATATTTGGACAAAAAAAGTATGATTTACAAATTTTCGCGGCATGGTTTACGTTACACGTAATTATCCAGTCCGACAGGCTGCCGGACAAACGTCAGACCATAGTTTGCGGTGAAAACAAGCTTCGTCGCACGCCATGTGACATGGCATGCCGTGTCGACGTTGCGACGCCCGCACCGCGATGGGCAGAAGAGAAGTATGAAGGATACGTGCAGACGGCACTCCCGCAGACTTTGTCGGCTGATATACTTTTAGGTAAACATAAATACATATAGATATATGTAAATATCATCTACCAGGAATTTGTTGTATGTACCTACTCGTTTTTTCTCCGGTTGGTTAAATGTATACGTGGTTTGGTATTAGAGCTTGGTCCATATGGTTTGTAACATGTAAGGTTAAAATTGAATCATTCTTCCTCTTCGTTTGTCGCTTCCGAACCGTATGAGTGGGCTCTTGATTCGTAATTTAACCATTTTGGGTACCGTGCTTAGAGCAGGTGACGTCCGAACGATTTCCCAATATTTGCTAACGCTGTTTAAACGTTTTCGTAATATAGACCGAGGGGCCATATGGCCAAGGTGTGTACCTACCACATACAGACTTTCAAATAGGAAGGGTCGGTCAAATTCAACGATAAAACGCAACCGAATCGCCCTTCCAACTACGCGTTCAATGTATGGTATAATCCCGTAACATCATTCCCGAATTAACTTCAGCGTTAAATTATGCCCGTTACCAAAACCGACGCTTCGGTCACTCCCTAAACTCAGCCAATGACAACATTAAAGAGCTTTTTTTCGCAAGGTTTTCATAGTGGAAAATTTTTTACCTTGTACATTTATACATCTACAGGGTTCGTTGCGGTGTAAAATAAATAACAAGAAAAAAATTAGGAAACATTTGGAAAACCGACGGTTTCTGGATGAACCAACCTTCAGATTATTGGACAAAAATTTACTGCTTATCGAATTATCAATCAGGGTGCAGAAATAGAACTGATTATCATGATACAACCGAAGATATTGGCATTAGACAGCCAGATATATCAGTTGGTATGGCACAATATCAACCGATAGAAAAGAGTATGATGATGGTACAATGAAATATCATCGTGAAACAGCTGAACATCAATTGGCACAATCCAATATCATCACGACCCAAACGGATATCAGCTTGTATGATACAATAAAAACTGATACAAATAAGTATGACGATGTCAAGATGAAATATCATCATGATACAGTCAAGAACTGGTTCATACAGGTAATCATAATCATGCTGCAACTGAATGTCAATTGGTACGTGTGAATATCATAATGACAGAACTGGATATCAGTTGGTATGGAATGATATCAATTGGTTAAATTGAGTATGCTGATGATACAATGAGATATCATCAGCATACAGATGGATTTGAATGAATACAATCAGTGAATACCATATTCATGTGACTTGAAATCATCACGACACGATGTCATTAGTGAATATTATGTGTCTGCGTGTCAGTTTATTGGTGTATCTCTCAATGATCCCCAAAACAGCCCTTCTTTTACTGCAGGGTTTGGAAGGCTGTAGTATAAATCCCTGTTGAGATATTATATGTATCACCACGTTGTATATTTCGAGGTGCGTAGTAGGAATCGTAATATATATCCGTTAGCAGAAAAGTATGGTACTATCTAGAGGGTTTCGATATTTAATAAAACATATAATTTTGCTTTTGCCAAATCGAAAAACATCGCTTTTCCCTATATACTTTACCTTATACGCCGCCGCACCACCGTACCTAACACCGTACTTTTCCTACCATACGAAGAGGAACCGCGGAGAACTACCCAGCAAAAGATATGAGTAATGTGGGGGGGTGATTTAGTATTAGGATTTATTAGGGGCACTTACCCGCATAGCTAGCGGGTAGCACTGCTACTACCTACTTTCACGGCGACGAGGGCGAGGGTAAGACCTTATGATTTCTCTTGGGGACTCATACATACGAACTAGACAAATGCACCTGCTATATTTAGCAATGTGGGGTGCGTCGGTCTGCTGCTCGAGAATTTTTTTCCTTATTTTTTTACATACATTACGCTCAACGTATGATGGTGACCTTCTGGTCCCTCTCCATTCCTCTGCAGCTCAGAATTCAGCCACGTTAAAAATTACCATTCGTTTTTTTTTGTTATCTACTAATTTCAGAAGACAGATGAGGAAGGGGGGTTTCATAACTTGACACGATACCTTCAGGATGATCGGAAGCGGAAAGTTTTACACTGTACTGGTAGTAGATATGTGAAACTCACCTGGAACAGAGAAAATTATGAAACGTTAGAGGGTTGGGTTGAATTGTAACATAGAAATGAGTATTGTGTATTCAGATTCTGACTCTGATAAAAGATAATAATAATTCTTGTTAGCGTTGGGGAATATTATCACAAACAGCGATGTTTACACAAGCCTTGTGGGCGCATGTAAGTGATACTTGACACGCATACCTGCAGCGTAAAGGGAACCTCGTCAGAGTTTGTTTGATATAAATGAAAATTTGAAAACTGGAAGCAACATCTTTGGTCCAAAATTAATGAAGTAATTATACAATTATTATGAAAAAAATAAGGTTCACAATCATTTCATTCGATGTATGTTCATACGGTTCTTTAACCATCGAGCGTGTAGCATGATATGTAAACGCGTGTTGGGACTGTGTGGTTCGGTGTTGAGGATAGGCTGCGTGCGGACTTTGGCATCGTTTGAGCCGTCGAGCGACAAAAAACCTAATTTTCTGATTGGAAATCGATCCGACGACCCCGAAGAGAATGAAGCGCTTAGTAGACTGCTGTGTGTAGCCTGTAATGTATAGTGGGAGTGTCTTTCATTTCGCTTTTTATTCGGTCGTTTGTAACCGTAGAAACGAGCACCAACATGTGTATTATACATGTATCCGGTTCGTCAAACTGCTACCATGGCAGTTATACCTTATACATATATTTGCTTATAAGTCATGATATACCTACGCTCAAGGTAAGATATAAACAAAAAATCGACAAAGGCTACCAAGCTGCAGGTTGAAGTTTGCCAAAACTTGAAACATATACGTTCGGAAGAAATAACCGTAATCAATCGTACGTTCGGTTCAATTTCACTTATAGAACGTGGCCAAGAAACATATTAGGCTTATCCAATCCAATATCGCTATGGAACGACTGAGCTGAATCACGATAAGACTGAATGTCTTCATAGTGAAGCTCAATGTTATCATAACGAAACTGAATTCCAGTTGAAACAACTGAATATCGTCATGATGAGAGTGAATATCAGTAGGCATAACCAAAAATCAATGGAATCCAAGCGATCACCGTCACGAAACAACTGAATATCAGTTGGAACAGTTAAATATCACTGTATTACGACTGATTATCATCACAAAACAATAGAATATCATCAAGTTGATAGTGAGTATCAGTTATTACAGCTGAATATCGACGTATTACTACTGATTATCGTCATAGAACAATTGAATATCGTTTTTATGATCAAAGATCATTACGGTCGTAAATTTAAATATATAACTTCCTGAGATTCGTTAGTAAAATTCAGCTGGTTGAACTCCATAGTTCTATTTACTATAATGTATTCGACTGAGTTCGGCGATCGAAAATACATGACCCGTGCATTGCAGAGTAATTTTTAACTGTGGGAATGAAATATTTAAACAACTGTTGTCCATTTTCATTAACTCAATATATATAAATCGGCCATACGAGGATGGAAATAGCAAGACTCTTCCTTCCACGCCATTTGGGGGGTACCTGAATCATTAATCGGGTGAATTTACCGGGTGAAAATAGATAACTCGAGTATAGGGAATAACATATTTATAAACGTAGATCAAATTGAGAGCGGATGTTGAAGGAACAAAGGGGCATTAAGTATGAATTATAGAGCGTGGTTTTGGAGGGAAAAAAAACTAACGAGTAACGTGACGGTGATATTAATTAAAAACAAGCAGCCCTCCAATTTGGAGACCAGTACTGGTCGAAATAAGGCCAGGACTGCTTTACGACGTGGTTATGGTTTCAGACTTTATCAGTTGTGCGTTTCGCACGCCACGCGACCTTGCTCTACTGATCTCACAAACTTTTTCGTACACTATAACGAGGGAGTTTAAATATGTTCGATGCATGTGGCAGTCGAAAAAATCCAATTTGTTATTGCTAAGAGAATGATAAAAATTCAAACCGTTTTGGGTGTGGGAAATAAACCGAGTGAAACCAGTGTGAATAGTAAAGGTACCCCGGCATTTTGTCCATGTAAATTTTCGGGTTTCATCGTTGTACTCTGAATTCTGGTTGGTATTTCTTAAGACACGTTGAATCTACACGCGATACTACATCTCTCTTGTATTCAGTTTTCATCCCTGCTACGAAGTCTTACCTAAATACATATGTACGTGTGTATACATATAGACGACGTATGTACATATATCTACCCCCTCGCGACCTGAGACAACGTCGCTAAAACGTCGGAAATCCTCGGCGAAACTCTCCTCTGGAACAATTACTCGACAACGACCTCGACGTGGATTTTAGGGTCGGAGAGAGGAAAGATTGTCTGGAAGAGGGATGAGAGATAGAGAGAGTGAGAGAGAAGAGCTACGGGGTTGTGCGTATGTATATACCTACCGTGTATAATATTTCCAGGAAATATTGGACGTTTAAATCGTGAGCCCGGGGCATCGGCACGCACATTTCTCTGAGCAAACAGCTAGCGGCAGCTCACCGGCACGCACCCCGACACGCACCCCTGGTATGCAACAAACAACGAGGAAAGCACTAAGCACGCGTCTCGTGCTCCGACACCCCGACGAAGAGAAAAGAACCGAGAGCGACGAAGCTGCCTAGGCCTAGAAGAGCTTGAATTAAGATCGCCCGAACGTTAGGGTCCGAGATCCGGACCCTCGGAGACCTGGGAGGCTCTAATTGAACCAGATCAAACTCTTCGGTTTCTTTTTGCACTGATTTAAGCGACCCTTGGAAAGTTGTTCGGAAAGCTTAAATCGGCGGTGAGTAAGAATCAAGATATCGATACTGAAACTCGGATAATTTTCTTCCCAGAACCCGGTTTTATTCTTCCTGTTTCGAATTCGAATCGAACAGAATTTGCGCTCGACAATACTGGGCAGGATTAAAAAGAAATTGGTGACAGCAGTGGGACAGAAGTCTGGACAATGAAGCAAAACGAAGATACAAAGAGAGGAAAATCCCTAAAAAAAAAATTCAAACTACTGGAGGATTTTTATCGCTGTCTCGTAACGTGAAATATAAACCGTTAGAAAAAATAAATAAACATGTGTATAACACCCCCGTGGCTGTTATGGTCCAATTGTAACGACTCTCGATTGTTGGATTTTTATGCCCCATAAGAAGACGTTACACACGGCTCAGCAGCCACAGCAAGGGTTGCAGTCCGCTAAATCGTACCTCTCAATTTCTTATCTCTGCGTGATAAGTGTCCCTCTTGATTTTTGGTGCCTCGTGATTTTCAACGGACACAGTATTTCGTATACAGCAGTAAATTAATAAAGAAAAGATAATCGAGAAGGACGAACGAAAATACACGACATCTGTGTGCGGTAAAAAAATAATTAGTAACAAGTACCAGGGATAACCTCGACTCGTCCTTGCCTCAGGGGTATTAAGATATCAAGACGTTTCGGACGATGTGATAAAAGGCAGACATTTTCCGGGCCATTTAGAGTCGAACGAGGTTTTAGATGGTCTTTGTATCGATCGTTATATGTCAGGCAGGGAAAGTTCGAAGGTCAATCAGCTAGGTCACGGGATGGATTTGCAGTTCTAACAAACAAGCTACTACCCTGAATTAGTGGAACTTTTGAACGATTAATCGATCTCTTACGATGCCAAGAAGCGATTAGGGCGAGTAGTGAGAGGAGAGAAACAAAAAAATTTGCGAAATTTTTGTGAAGTAAAATAATTATTTCGAGACTAATGTAAAATCGTTTGGCAGGACAGTTGGTCGGTGGTTAATATTTAATCGAACGATACATGTATTGGCTAGATAGGTAGGTATAGATAAAAGGTACGGGAACAATTTGTGGAGATATTGAAGAAATTTATTGCAACCATTAGCATAAATCGTTGAAGCCAGCTATGTTCGAACGTTATTTACTTATTAAATCATATACCTATCTATCTACCTGACTACCTATACCTATCTACGTAGAACGCCATGAGATATTCCAGTCCCCGACCTGGCCTATAGACCAAAGGCAAAAGTGTCTTTATTGTACATTTAATTAAACCTTTAATAAATCACAAACTGGCGTTAAAGCGGTTCTAGAGAGATGAGAGTAAAAGAGAAAGAGAGGGAGGGCTGCCCGAGAACAAATTAATAAGATTAATTGGTTGACAGTTGGGAAACAGTTTTCGCCTCAGCTGGCTCCGGATTATGGTACTTACCAATGGGGCGGGGGAGAGGACGTCCTTCCAAAAAGGAAAAGTCATTTTTAAGCTCTCCTCCAAAAACATGTTTTCATTAGGCGAAGCGTTGAAGCGTTAATAAGTCGTAGACGGAAGAGATTTATAAGTTATTGGAATTTTTTAAGTAACTTTCTTCTTTTTTTTTTTATAGATTATTATTATTATTTGTTTTTTGTTTTGCTTCTCTGTTCCGCAAAACTCGAGCTTTCTCCAACTTAATGACTTTTTTTTTTTCCTTTGCTCTGCTTTGCTTCGATTTTTTTTCTTCTTCTTCTTCTTCTTCTTCTTAAGCAAACACTGAACGGGCAGCTGTTTTTAACCAATCGCTAGAAAACAACCTGGGAAATCTATACTACAACCCCCTTAGGCATCGAGCTCTTGCTGTGCTAAGGTAAAGACTTTTAAATTAATTATTAAGCCTCCGTCCCGGTTATGTATGACGTAAGAGAGTAATCGATCCCGGTGAATTTATAAAAGACTGAAAATTCTGAATTAAGTCGAATCGACGATTGTCTGTAAAAGCTGTTTAATATACAGGCAAATTATAAAATCAGGAACAATAATTGGGGGTGAAAGGAAAAACATAAAGCTTTTCAATTACAAAAGAGTTCATTTATGAAGAAATTTTTTGGTCGAATTATGTATATCGATCGATTTATTTGGTCGGTTGGTATATATGTATGTACAGGGAAAATATTAAAACCATTGTTCGAAGTTGCTCGTTGAATGGTGGCTAGTCACTGCCGCAGGTTGTTGACAAAAAAAAAAACTAACGAAAAACGAACGAAAAAAAAAAAAAAAAAGAAAATCATTCGAAATCTGCATCGCAATCATGGTGATAGAATTTTGTGCCCATAGATAGAGAGCTGCACATGTATGTTCTAGTATCGGTCAGATCACCGCCAATTCGTTCTCGCCGCCAACTCCGATATGTCAAATACCGAAAATGTGTATTTGCAAAGAACAATAACCCGCGGATTACAATACTTGACAAACAGATATTTCCAGATTGGTACACGCCGCTGATCCGCGAAGCCGCGTTACTGGCTGAGCTGAAAATTTGAAAAAATTCAAAATTTGGTAGCCTAATTAAAAAGTGAGAATAGTCAACGGAACTTTTTTTTCAATTTAAAAGAAGTTTTTGAGAGTCCAATTATCAAAAAACTTCGCATTTAGGTAGACCGATTGAAAAGTCCTTTAAGAGAATTTTCCGAGAAGGATAAGAAGCCCCGTTCTTAAGGTGGGCGATTTAACGGTTTAACCAAGGTGGTATATGGGGATACGAACCTATATCGCTATAGGAAAAAGTAAAATATAACCGTTGAATTTACGGGCACTAAACGAAAGCCCCCCCTAGCGTCTATAAAGTATAGAGAAAAATCGTTAATTGTCCGCACAAGGTATAGAGCGTTAATTTAGTTTGATGCATTAACCAATTTATCCTGTGCTTGAAACGATGCGGATTTTTATGGTAGCTATTCGGTACCAGCGACTGCAGCTTTGATACTCGCGGCTACATAGCTACCAGCCACAAACATCGATGTAAAGCCCCATACCAAACTCTCTTTACCAATACACGTACACCTACACACATACACACATGTACTTAGATACACTATTTGATACTCTCGGCTATGTAACACCCGCTAGGGAGCTGTTGTCGACGTGTTAATACCACGCATCTATTCGTGCTGTTCCAGCACAGAGATCATCAGCTAGGCGATAGTGGGCGGGTTGAAAAAGACCAGTATTGGAAAAAAAGAGGATTAAATTTATCAGCTCTTTATCTTTTTCTCTTTGTCTTTTTTTCCGATGGTATAGCTGCTGTAGGCAGTATTGCACTCGACTGAAATCAACAAGTGTAAAACACCCACTGTCTCGTATCATTTACATTTTACAATATGGAATAGTCGACTCTGGGATCTGCTACATCGACGTGTGGACAATCCCGGCCTAAGACTGCACCATAATGTATAAAGAGAATAGAAACGGTTTAAATTAGATGCCGAACGAATTACCGGGGTATATATTAGGGTAGTCCTTATTTAGGGTTCGGACGATTTCCTCCACATTCGCACCCCAAATCATCTCCAAATAATTCCAGAAAAAATCCATTGACGATTTCAGTTTTCCATCTCGGAGTCAATTTTTATCCAAACTGGCTCCGTCTTCGTGCAGGGCTTACTCAATACTTATGTGATCCTGGCATGGATTAGGATTGTCAGAAAATATTCAATTTCGCATACACTTTCAAATTTCTGAAGTCCGTGTAGTAAGAAGTACAAATATTTAAATTTTATAGAATTTTTTACAGCCAAACGAAAAAACATTGTTAATAACTTATAGTCAACGTCAGACCTAATTGCAAGTGTTGAGACTGCTAGCACAAAAAATTATAGATCGATCGGACTAATGGTTAGTTAGTTATGAAGTCAGCAATTAACCTATGCAATTTTTACAGAGCTTACTTGAATTTATGCTGGTGACCACATGATGTGAGATACGAGGATCTAAAATCAAGAAATGTTGGTAATATCACGTAGAATAACGCCCTGAGACAGAATATGTCTTCCGAGGGCTGTTTTTGTATTTGAGTATATTTTTTTTGCTCTTGGAAGGTGGAAGCAAGGGGTAAGCTAATGGGAAGCTAGAACCGAGAGAAAGAGGTGAAACCAGTTAATGCGTAAATAATTGTGTCTATTACCGATTCATGGCTGGCCGTCGAGCAGTGCACCAGAAATCGGCAAGGCACGTCGGCGCTATCCGATCCTATGTAATACCCTTAAATGAGAAAATAATGCTTCCGAGGGCGGCGACACGCCCTGCATGGTGGGAACGAGGAAAGGTGAAATTCAGCCCGGTAGTAGGTATAAGCCAGCGTTATTGATACACATGCACGTACTCTATGCTTGAGTTAGTGCAAACAAAATTAGCATCACCCTTGCCAGGAAAAAGAATAAAAAAAAGAACAAGCTAAATAAAAAAAAAAAAAAACTTGATGGGAAATGGTATCGTAGTACGTTTTTCGTGCCGGTAATGGCACCCCTCGATTTTCTACTTTTCTATTACTCCCTTTCTCTCCCTTGGTCCTTCTTTTTCTATATTCGAAGTTCTTTCTTACATTTCTATAACCACTCAAACAGTATTTTTGGCACCAACACGAAGAGACGTCCGAAACGTACCAGGATGCACCGTTTTAACCTTTTTGAAAAACGACCTGAAGTGATGTGATCATCAACAAACTGTCTTTGTAAAATAGGAGTGAACGATACAACACGTCATACATGTTGATCTTCTAGATGCAAAATTATCCATGATACACAATAATGCAGATTTGCTCTAGGGATACAGATTGCAGACCCTGTGGTACAGCCTGGGCACAACACATGATGTAGTTTCATCCTTTGTCTCTGTTTCCGGGCCAGTTCCCGGATCGCCACGTAGTCTGCCGTCCAGGTGCCCAAGCCGTATGGTTTTCAGCTGCTAGCAGAACAGCGTTTTCCGGTAGTTCAGGCAGCCGTGAACAGCACAAAGTGAAGTTTGCAAATTTTTTTATTTTTTAATTTGCCAGTCATTATGGGACCGGTATTTAACGAGTGGAGCTATTTTTCAACACTCACATCGCATGGCAATTTTCAACTAGGACAAGTATCTACTTAAAATGTTTTTCATTTCATTTCATTCCATTTTTTTCTTTTTATTTTTTCTTTTTTTTTTGTGCTCGAAACCACGAACTCATCTGTGTATCATTTTTTTCTTCTTTTTATAACTGCAGCGATTTAGAGCGGAACTAAAAGCCTCTGCTGGTATTGATCATGTACACACTTGCATTACGTACAGTGATGTGGGGAATATGTACAGTATAGGTATAGATGGAGAACCTGCATCCAGTCAAAGCTGAATTAGTACCGTTGGGAATTGAGAGACATTTATTGAACGTACCTATACCTACCCACCTATCCACCTAGCTTACCAAAACCCTGGAGGAACTAGGAGTGTCCTCAAATTTATCATTCAAATTCCGACTGGAACATGCATACATATATACGAAGTATATTGAACACGGGGGTTGTTATGAGCCATATTTACAAGTACTCTTCTATACGCCATGTTTAGATGCACATACGTATGTACCACGTAGAGTCGAGATGATATTGGACCTGTTTCAAGCCCGGGAGTACGGGAACCGTTCCTGATCTGCGTCTGAGAGAATATGTGCACGTATCAAAGCTGGCTGACTGGCCTGTATATCACTGTGTAGGTGTTTCCCTCACCCTGGTGTACTGCTTTTCAAAGTCCAGTCCCCAATCCCCACCGCCATGCCCCATTTACCACAGATATTAATAGTTCGTTAGACTTCAGAGAAACGGTACAGTTTCCTAAAGCCAAATTATTCGTACTACGTTATCTGACCGAATGAGCACAGTGCTGATATTGAATAGAAGGCTTGGGTCATGTTTTGGAAATAAATAACCGAACACAACGGTTAGTTGAAAGGTGAATGGTTTACGACAGGCGTTAAAATTGTTTGCGTAAAATGTAACAGCTATGGTGATTAATAAATCAGAGGTCAAAGATTACCAAGAGCCTGCCAGGAATAGAAAAAGGTGAGGAAGGAAAGTCGTATGGCCATAAATGTCAACGGCGACACGTGCAGGACGAGGGAGTCCTGGGTGTCAGCGGGTGTCCGAAGTGAGTACAGGTGCAAGATATATAACCTGGTGATAAAAGTAACGTCTACAATGGGAGGGAGGTAAAGGCTCCTGTGGTGAACGAAACTGAGCCGAATAACCCACCAGACTAAACGCGACCCATCCCATCCCATTTCATCCCATCCCCGGAGACGATAAAGTGTTCTAAAACCAAAGTGGAGTCGACATCGTGTCTTCTGCTAGGAGGCTTACATTCTTGACTGTTTATTTTGTATTATCAAGGGCTGCGAGCACCCTGAACCGAAAACTGAGTGAAGAGGAAAGAGGAAAGAGGAAAGAGAAAGAGGGCGGGAGTCACTCACCCGGCACACCTCCTACTGAGAGGAAATCTGAAACCATGACTTCTCATCGCAGGTGTTTACATTTACTATTATTCATTCATTCAATTCAATTCAGATTTGAGGGAGGACTTATGGAGTGGAACGAACTTTTACGATTCTACACCACGTCGCAGTTCATACTTGATCATCGATATTGCTAGATGTCTTGATCGAAGAAATTTGCTACCTGAATCTATCCGTGAAACTGGAAAGGAAATCTGACGATAAAACTTCGCCATCTGGGATGTTGGGAAGTTTATAATTTCCGCCATCCTTGATCATTATTATGGAAATATGAAATTCGCTATGACCTGGTTGAAAAGCAAAGACAGTTGCATTATGGACAACTAATTATAAACCAACAACTTCATCACGACGTTCAGGTTTGTTATTTTGTGTACCGTGTTATCCTTTGGAGGATCTACACTCCCATCACAACGTATGTATGTACATGTTTTTTTCCGCAATTTAGCGAGAGGAAATCTCTCTCAAGATGACAAATTCCTATGATGAGCGATAAGCTTTTTAACTTGCTGCTATGAAAATTGAAAATTTTCAAAAAAAAAGGGAAGTTATTGGTTTCGGTCCGATTTTCGAAAATTGAGTTTTTATCAGATCTCGACGTTTTGCGATCCCAGGAAGCTATTCTGACTATTTTTGAATGGACGTCCGCATGTGTGTGTGTGTAAACAAATTTTTGTCGTACGATATCTTTAGAATGAATTGACCGATTGGAATGGTTCTTGCGGCGACTGAAAGGGATTATCAAGACTTAGATCTGATTAGAATTTGGAGTCGATCGGTCGAGTAGTTTCAAAGTTATTCGAAGAATAAAAATTGGAAAAAAAAATTTCATGTTTTTAGCGCATAACTAAATGTTCGTGCGATTAGTCTGAAAACTAACTATACTTATAACCTTCTTTAATGTAATATAAACACAATAGTATCAATTTATTGTAACGTATTTTTCAACCAGTGTTCACATTTTTTTTCTCTTGGTTTCATAGCCCTGCCACGCAGCAGGCTTCGCAGAATCAAGCTATTATGTACACTACATCGAGAACTGCACGTTGTACGAGATAAAATAAGAGTGTAGAATATACCTGAAAGTACCAATGTGAGGACCGTCGGGAGATATCGTTATGGTAGAGCTGTTCTAAAAGGAAACCGAAGTTTGCTATGCTATATATAACCACTGCAAATAGTTGCATTGAGCACATACGATGCATGTGTGTGTTTGTGTGCAGATAGAGATGGCTGTACCTCAGTTATCTTAATTACATCTGTAATGCACACCGCAGTAGGTACTCCCCACAGTCAGAACGTCTCTAGCTTCAACCACCCTATTCGTGGTGTGTACTTACTCCCACGCCATCCGCAGTAGTGAGTTGTACGGAATCCACACTCAAATTTTTTGACATATGTTGAGAAATTTTTTTTCACGAAACCAGTGTCGATCCCTCCGCAGAATTTATGACGAACCAGATTTGAAAGTGTTCCATCTCTTTAAACCTCGAACGAGATTTATCCTTCATGAGAAAGCTCGAAATTTTTTGCTCGACTTTGATCTTCATAATCCAAAAAGCCCGAATCTAAGCAGCAGCTGTCGAAGGGTTTAGCAGTCTGCAATGATTTTTGAGGATGATGTTTCGCATGAAAATTTTATTACGCAAGGGTGAAATAGCATTTCTCAGTGAGTGTCGAAAGGATCTTAATCTCAATCTAGGCACGCGTTTGGCCGTAGGATATATAAGGGGTGAGATTGTTTGTGGGCCCACGATAACCCAGTTGTAGGTATTATAGGTATAGTATAAGCGAGGGTTGTTATCGCCACGTTATCGTTATGCTATCGGTCTAGTGTACGCGAAGTAAACGCGTCTAATTCTACCCATTAAGGAATCGTTACCAACAATAATAACTGGTAATTATCAACTGAAATGACAGGTTATAATACGCGGCTGTACCTGTGCGGCGCAAGTTGTCCACCCTATATTTAGGAATGTGATTAATTATTTTGAGAATGACGCAGTTTGCCACCCCTCAACCTCCTGTGTATCTATATTACAATAGTTTTGT
Organism: Macrophya alboannulata; assembly: GCA_949628255.1. NCBI lineage: Eukaryota > Metazoa > Arthropoda > Insecta > Hymenoptera > Tenthredinidae > Macrophya > Macrophya alboannulata. Next base: position 19,480,865 of record OX451206.1, on the reverse strand, counting down.
ACTCCTACCCCCTGCGTGGAACATGTACAATGGTTAAAGGACTGCAGACTGGCATGCCGCGACTGAAAAGATAACATCGTCTAGTTTCTTGTTTTCCGCAGACCGATATTTTTCGTAATTATACCTAGGGCTGATGAAAATTAATGAATATCGTTCCACGAAGTAGAAGAAAACGAACATACCGAACGATTTTTTAAAGAGCTTATCCATGTATTTACCCCGAACCGAGATTTTTCAAGCAAGATTAGAACGATCAAGTTTGGCGTTGATGATATTCACATGTGGACTTTGTGAGCTATCACTTTCCACTGTGAGATTTAATCGAAAGAAAAGCACATGTCGTTACAATTCAGGTAGACCACTGCATAGATGTTGGAGTTGGTAGTCTTCAACCCCTTCGCACTGAGTCAAGAAACCCAGCATTTCAATATCACAGTGCAAGGCTTCAGCATGATTTCCCATCGAGACCTTATCTATGAATTGGTAAGTCCAGAGAATACAATAGTTCGGAGGAGGATTGATCTTCCGATTACTGTAGCCAAAATTTTGCCAGAAATTGTATGTGTATAGGACCGGGGGAAGGTGTACTTCGACTAGAACAACCCCGAAGCGTTTCGCGCCCTTAATTGTTAGGCGAACGCGTTAGTCCTCGACTCGTCGCATTGTTCGTGCTGCCCGTGCCCGTCGCTTTCAGCTCGGTCTGGGGTAGTTTTAGGAGGAGGGTTTATGGGGGAGGGAAACCCCCGGCTCTAGAATGCCTAACTTTTCAGTGGCGGGCCGCAGAGTACGGGGGATTAATTTCGCAACTTACACACCACGTTGAACCGACCACTTCGCTTCCAGACTCGCCAGCTCTCTTGCCTCGTACTTGCCTAGTGTGATTTATGCACCCACTGACCACGCCCGAATTGTTCACCCTTATTGCTTCTGCACTAACTTCTTCTTCCTTTTCTAAAGCTCCTAGAAATTTTGTTGAAACCGAAATTCTATGACCGGAAGGAGGGGTGAGACTCTCAATAATAAAATAGCACAAGCGTTTCGAGAATCACTAAATCATGATAGAAGGTCTTTACTTTTCGACTTTCGAAGCTTCCAGCATCCGTTTTGACTTTATAGCTGCGTAAGACGTGCAAGAGAGTTTAAGGGCGCGGGTAGCAAAGGAATACAGGCGGGGTCTTTTTGGTTACGAACAATATGCAAGAGGCAGGAAAGTTATAGTAAAGTTAACCCTAGCTTGGACTCCGTGTTCAGGTTCTTGCAGGGTAGGAACTTGACGTTACTGAGCGGTTAGGTCGGGGCGTTAAATAGCTGGAGAGTTTCCCTGAGCAAAACAATGCGGCTCGAGGCGTGAAGTTGCCGAGTTGCAAGGAACTTGGGTTCACCATACCCAATACCCGCATTGTATCTCGCACATACTTCGCAAACCTTAGCAATAAATCTCACGCGAAAGTCATTGAGTAAAGAAAAACAAAAAAATCTTTGAGAATCAAAAATGGATTTAAAGTTGAAAACGACCGTTTGCCAACTGTTGAGAAGTAGAATATCCCGCAATCGGAACATCCAGCATTAATTAAAGTTAGTTTTCCGAGTTAGTTGTTTTGCCTAATTGCGGGATTCGGTGATAGGCGAAGGGCTTGGTACCGAATTTGCACAACATTCTCGGGCTAAACTGATTGCGATGATAAATTCCATGAATTGGTACCCCAGTATTCATTGATAATTGCGATCTACTGCGATCACCATAGACAATATCGTCACTGGCTAGCTGACCTTTGGTACTACACACGTACATACAACTATGCACAATTCACGTATGCTCATGCTATACATGAATCCACATATGCCCTGGTGTATGTGGCTCTAATGGGCTTTATGCATCATTGGCTAATCTGGCGACTGATTCAATCCAGACAGTAGGCACGCCGAGAATGCAGACATAATGGCACATCCCGTCGTATGACGTATGCCCAGGTGGGCCCGGACCTAAGGGTACATTTTGACCGAACAATCGCTAGCCCATTGTTTGACTGAGCAATGCCCGTGTGGCAACGTCGACCCGTAACAATGCCAGAAGGTAGGTAATGTGCACCGTCACTGATCGTTGAAGACGAGGTGGTAAATTAGGACTTATTGTTTTGTTAGATATGAATAAGTTGATCATCAGACCTGAATCGTTGATTTCAACTCTGATCGATTCTGCATCAAAAACGTCATCTCGAATACTTCGCTCCTTCTTCAAGTAATTCTGTTAGAATAGGATGAAATAATATAGGGTGCATTCAGTCCATCGAGTCCTTCGTTTAGGTCTTCGATGCTTTTTCATAACTCTCGATCGTGTTCACAGATGGGTGCAGAATCTGATCAACGGCTAGACTGGCGATCGTAGAACACGAGGCTGAAACCGATTTTCCATGAATATATCCGCGTCCCATTTTGGGAAGGTGTAGAAACGTACGTAGATACATACACCCCTTAAAGTATACCTGTAATTATCTCCACTACCTGGGATCCCGAGTCCAAGAACCGAAAGGAAGGTGAGTATGAGGTGAGTTAGTAATCCTCATACCGTAACGTTTCTTCGTATGCAGTTCACAAAGCCGTCCCTGTACGATAAGATCGGTCCCTCGCTTGCACGACAGGATTGCGTAGGCGCCATTTCGAAGAGGAAACCCAGAAATCACTAAGATTTCAATCAGTAGCCATTATAGTGACCGGGGGCGCGTGCAGGGGATGAAAACCAGGGGTGCAGAAAGAGCTCGAGACGAGGTCGCAGTATAAGGGCTCTCTTCCCCTGCCATTACGGGGTCAGTATAAGTAAGTAAGCAGCCCGAAGTCAGCTTGAAAACTAAGATTTGGTACGGACGAGGGAGGGTATATAGGCTGCACAGACGCGGTGCATATTGTCCACGTGTCTCGTTCTCTAGCCTCGAAACTTCTCCATCACTGCCTTCATCCCTTGAGAGCAAACAATGCCTGAAATATCATCCCCCTCTTATACATTGACATCAAAGATCAATCAACCATCATAGCAATTAACTATTATGGATCAGATGATGCTGTTAGCAATTGAAATTGTCTAGTCTGAAATGGATGTCACCTCTAATGACCTGTATTCGAAAGTCACTATTCCTTCCATTCAATTCACCATCATTGGGACTGATGTAATTTCGAAGGTCATCTTAGGAGCTTGTGCCCATACTTGTTGTTTCCCCGAGTGACCCACGTCTAGGTTTAGTCTGTCAGAAATGTGTGCGACGAGCTGGTGCATAGCTGAATCCCAAGTTAGACGGTACATTCTTGGGTTGCTGTTTGCAAACAGATCAGCATCGTCTCTTGGTTCTAGTCAGTCTAAGTCTGGTCGTGGCGGACGTAAGAATTCAATATAGCCAATGCCAAGGATAGGGGAATATCCCCCATGTCATGCAGGGAGAGAGAAAGAGTTCGGTATCTCTTATGAGGATGATAAAGAAAGGGATATGCCCACTGCTAAGGGAATACAACACGATGCCGGTGAAAATGTGGGAAATTACGTTTCCATTGTGTTACGGCATTCACATTCGCATCACACGTTGGTCATAGCTGCCTTCAGTGGCGTGCGCCGTCTCATGTGTGCGACCGACGCCTGTACGATCCGGGTATGGCACGGCGACGCAAAGGCATATCAACCCCCAACCCTTGGCTTTGCTGGCTAGCTGCTCCTCGTCTATAAGTCACTTTCCTCCGATATTACCGAGAGCGGACGTTTTCGCACCAGCTAGCCCCGGCGTGGCGAGTCCAGTTTTCTATATTGATATCACAGGACGTGTGTTGTATGTATACATACGTACCTACGACGCCGCGAAGTGTGTATTAGTTGGTGTCGCTGTGGTCCCCGGAGGGCCATTTATTTGGCGTTTGCGAGACCCTGGCGACCCACCCCTACTGACCCCCGACCCCGAACCCCGACTTTACCAAACGACCCAACGCGAGCCCGGTGACTTTTATGGATCGAACGTTTAGGAAGCTGCTCATCGACCACACAGATATACTCCACCACCGTGTCCCTTATTTTTTATTTACTATCTCTAAACGGAAAGACAGAGAAAGAGAGTGAAGGGAGAAGAGTATCGCTCATGTTTGAGGTGAAATCCAGCCTCTCCAATAGTTTTCAGAATCCCAAAATTTCGGCCAGATTTTCATTCAAAAAATGACCGTTTTATCGGCCGTTTAATTTACCAATGGTAACACGCCGGTGTACAGATATACAGATCAGAGTTTCGTGCTGAAAATTATTGACTATTGTCCAAAATTGAATTTCGCACGGCTCTTGCAGCCTGCCGCTAATAATCCAAATATTGAGCCACGGGATTAGAGGTACGTCCGGAGGGGTAGCGCACATGTATCCAAGGTGTGGATGTAGATTCGTGTATGTGTATGTTCAGGAATGTGAGTGTGCGTTGCGCATTTCGAGCTTGCAGGCCAGACATAATGGATATTGTAAAATGCTCCGATAGTCCGTATTCGCGTGGCAGGGGGATGGAATTCTCGAGAGACTCCTGGTTGCACCACCAACCCCTGACAGTATTTTCTGGCGTGGCCATACCCAGCCCCCACGAACCAACTATTACCTCGTGAGGTAACGCGAAGTGAAATTAATGGGGCCACCTCTGTGGTAGAGGCGCGAACGAAACCCACCCTAATCTGTCAGGTGGTTATTGTTATTATTGTGACGCGGACCAGCCGGCAACGGATCGTGACGCATTAAAATCGAGCAATTTCCTTTCTCTATTTCCTACCCAATGATGATACGACCGAGCATTGTGACGGTACAACTGATTGTGGTCATTGTAAAACTGTAGATATATCAGTCGATTCAAATGAATTTTATTGTGATATGACTGAATATCGTGGTTACAAGACTCAATATCACCCGATTAAAGTATTTTCAACTATGGTACGACTGAATATTGCGATAACACAGCTAACTGTGATAATTATCAAACTGAATATCAGACGGTCAAAATTAATTCATTGATGATACGTCTGAATGTCACGTGATATGAATATTATTTATCTTGATACGACTAATCTTTGATTTTATTATAAAACTGAATATCAGTCGATTCAAATGAATGTGATAATGATACGCCCAAATATTGTGGCTGAAATAATGAATATCAGTTAATAAGACTGAATATCATTTGATTAAAGAATTATTCACGATGATACGACTGAATATCGCTTGATGGAAGTATTTATTCGTGATGATATGAGTGGGAATTGTGATGATACAACTAACTGTGATCATTATCGAACTAAATATCAGTCGATTTAAGGGGACCAGTACAGCTTCGTTTTGGAAATTCGGACTACTCCAAAATTCATTTATTTGTCAACCAAAGTTTATTTCACATCGAAACAAAATTTTCTTCGAAAACCTTTGTCGTAAGGTTTCAGGCACATCGTTGTTCCGATCAAGGTCGTTAAGGGCTCATTTTGTTCAGAAAAGAAATCCTCATCGTGTGAACGAGGGAATTTTTTTACAATTTCGTTTTGGCTAAGTTATTTGCAAATTAGTAGCCTAAATATTAAAAAATTTTGATAATTGGCCGTAACTTTTCACATAAATTTTTTTTCACCAATCCCTACGTTCATACGATGTAGAATTGCTGTCTGAAGAAATCAAGACCTTGAGAGGTTGAATTGGACCAACGATGTGCCTGAAACCTTACGACAAAGTTTTTCAAGGAAAATTTTGTTTCGATGTGAAATAAACTTTGGTTGACAAATAAATGAATTTTGGAGTACTCCAAATCTCCCAAACCAAGCTGTACTGGTCCCCTTAAATGAATTTAATGATGATACGACTAAAAATCAGTTGATACGACTGAATATCACTTGATTGAAGAATTCTTCATGATGATACGACTGAGTATCAGGATCAGCAACTAATTTTAATCATTATCAAGTTGAATATGAATTTCTATAACTGAAAATCACCATAATTCGTGACTGAATATTCAATATCATAATGATGCGACAAGCGAATTGATATTCGATAGGTACAACCGATCCTAATAATTCCACTCACAAATGTGATCATAATCATAATCATCATTATCATTGTCATTACTCGACCTGTCATCCTGTCGAGTAAAAGGAGAGTAGTTACATCTTAGAAAGATGATGTAGATGAATTTTTGCGTCGAAAAAATTCATTCTCGATTCCCAAGGGCGAGGGATGATGCGGGGGGTGTCGTAAGTACTATGACGTAAAAATAAATTGAAGAGGATAGCAAGGAAACGGTTTGGGACGGCACAAGGAGAGCCATTAAACCTACAGATAGTTCCAAGTACAAAGTATGAAGGTAAGTAGCTGGCGTGCTAATATAAGTGATATTAATGGGTTTCCATATTGCGTTAAGAGAGACACCACCACCATCGTAGTTCGGCTAAGTAGACGCGTAGCACGGTGCGGGCAGGCGGGCTCTCGTGCTTGAGTATCTAAATTAATTATTACACGTTTCGAGGGTGGAATGTATATACAGAGAGTCTACCCCAGGATTCAGCGACTCATATATGCGGATATATATATATGTATGTATACATATATACATATACAAGCCAGTCAAATTCACTACTATCTAATACTATGATAAGGGAAATCCCACGATTCTACGATGTGCACACGGTTGATGAGAAATGACGAGTAAATTAGACTCCGACATTGCTACCCCAACCTCTCACTGTACATACGAATGGGTATATATTATACATTCCCGTATGTAATTTATGTTTCCACATATGTCAAGAATATGTAAATAAAAAACAGTTTAATTCGAGGCAACCAGGCAGCCCCATTTTCATCAATTTTTTCATTTCTCCAGCTTCTCTCTGTTATCTCTTTTTTTTTCTTCTCATTTTTGCCAGTGAACGTTCCACGGCTTAGAGGCTAGCGATGACAATTAGTAGTATAGTATATACGGATCCTACCCATATCCACATATGAGGCTGTCTGGTTCAGCCTGGGCGATTGCTGCAGCTAACAGAGCGAACAGTTGACAATGGGTACTTCGGTTGAAACGCAGGTGCTCGAGGTCGGGTCTCAATACCTTGTAAATATAATCGAGGGTGTAGTTAGACATAGGATTAATAATATCCTGTATTTCGCCAATAACCAGTCTGCGGAACAAGGCTAAGCGATTTTTTTGTTTGATCTACGGAATTCTTCGTCAATAAATTTGCGAATAAATTTGCATTAATTTGGGCGGCCTGAGCACAGCTGGTAAAAAAATTATTGAAATCGATCGGTATCGATACCAGTCGCCTCGCACAGTGTATAGAAATTATTATTTGGAATAATATGAACGACACTGTGGGTGAATATACAAAATGTGTCATTTTGATCATTGTTGATATTAATATCGTTATTGTTATTTCTTCAAACATTCACAACAGATGAGAAGAAAACAGAACTTGTAGTGATCGGCAATAAATTAATGAATAAAAATATAAATTGTTCGCCATAAAAATATTGATAAAAATTGGTAAAAATTTTAACAATTCTGATTTTAAGGAAACAAAAATATTTGCATGTTAGGTTCGATGAAATAATTTTGTCGACTGTTATAAATTTTGACTGTATGTCAATGTTACGGGCGTCCTTATTCAGGCTGCTTCCCAAATCGTCTCCAAATAATCTGATAGAAATTTCTTACAAAATTTCAGCTTTTTATCTCAACCCTAAATCTTTCCCGCAAAGAGGGTTGATTTTCTCACAGTTAAAGAACAAATACGAAGGCATTGCAAAAACGTGTGTATTTTAAATGGAAAAGTTCACTTTCTTTGCGGGAGGGTTAAGAGCTGAGATAAAAGGCTGAAATTTTTGAGGGATTTTTTACGAATTATTAGGAGACGATTTGGAGGGACGACCGGAAAAAGAATTCATCCAAACCCCAAGCAAGGACCACCTTGATACGAGTACCGTCCTGCGGTTTCCGTCAAAGTATATAATGCGTAAGGGAATTAAGGTATTTTTGGGGTGGCTAACAGAACCGCGTCGTAATTGCGAGCATTGTTTGATGCATGGAGGTAGCAGACGGGGAAAATCACTGTGACTTTATTCTTCATCGGTCAATGAACGCGCGGTAAACCCCATTGTGATTAAATGAACGGTAATGATTTATTCTGCGGCCATGTAACTTCCTCTCTTCTCTGCGCAGCTTTCTGACTCCTCTTTCTGTCTCCCTCTGTTCTCGTACCTACCTCTGTTCACCCTAAATCCCTTGAATTATGCCATGAGCCACGACGAATCATCGAGTCACTCGTGATAATGGACCATAAGTTGTTATTAGAGGCTGCAGCCGTTCTACACAGTCAAACACTCTCACACTCTAACACTATCACAATATCACACTCTGAGCCTCTCTCTTCTATCCTCATCGCTATTCCTGCACCGTGAAATTTCACGTCGCGGTGAGGCGAGGCGAGGCGAGCCGAGGCGAAGCGAAACGCCTGTATTTGACACGTTTGTGGCTTTCGTGGCCCACGGAACTGACGCAGAGTCTGGTTTACCGCGAATTACCTACAGGTGGATAGCCCACAGCCTAACACGCGTTATCGTATATCAAAATCCGTGTCTTTCCATCTCCCGTCCGAAAAATTTCCTCCGTTTTATTCCGTCCTAATCCGTTCATCAATTTTTGTTTCGTTTTCTTGCTTTTGTTCGCATTTATAGCATCCGAAAAACAGGTTTTTAGAGAGCTCGAAGGTCTATCCGAAGATCTCATAATCGGCGAGATCAAAGAGTCTCAAATTTACAGGATTTTACACTCGACTGATGGGCATGAAGAATCGCCACGTCGCGTTCAATCTGAACGTCCGTTTCAACGAGGAACAAAAATAGACTTTTTACTTTTTACTGACAATCTGGTAATAGCATGGGCTTCAAAGGTGACGAAAAGTACCGCGAAGAATCCACTCTTCACGTCTTGCTTCAGTTTACTTCATTTTTTCTGAAATTTACAATTTTTTGGTTTTTTTTCCACTGGTTCAAAATATTCCGGACTAATTCTGTTCGAATAAAATTTCAAATTACTCTTATGCCTCCAACATTGAGGCGAAAAAAATTTGCAGAGGTCAGTTGTTTGAATAGCAAAAAGCCTTGACATATGGGAATCATTTGGAATGATTGATTTCTATGAAATCCGCCTATGTTCCATCAATCGAAAGTAGACAGTATTCTAACTGCACTATGGTGAAAAAGTGAGGTTTGAAGACAACCAAAAAAGCTTCTAATTTTTTTTTTTTGCACAGAAATGCAAACCTTCTTTACTTTACTTTACACTGATCCTTGAAGAATACCTGATGTGGTTATCGCGGCGAGTAGACCGCGATGCAGTATCGACATTTAAGTAGTTTAGCAGTGACGTTTCTTACCCCTGCAGAGTATATACATAAAGCAGCTTTCCAAGGGATGCGTGTCTAAATAAATTGACTAACGCCGGTGAGGTCGACCTCGTGGGACAGACGATTCGCGTCATATCTATACTAGATATGGTATAGAGCTTGTCTAGACGCTGCGTCTAAACGACAACTAGGATTCATAAAAGTGAAACTGAACTCTCATACTCGGTCAAATACCTCAAGGTTTTATGCAAACTTTTGACAAATTATGGGAGTGTTACTCGAAAACAAGCCGAGTCTCTCTTTTTATTTTTGAAAAGAGTGTAGAAAAACTGAAAAACCGTGATTAACAATTTTTGTACAAAAAAAAAGCTATTGCCCATTATTCTCCGTATTATAAAAATGGCACATTCAGCTGTACACCGTGAGCAAATTTCTTGTCTTCTTAGCTGCTTACACTGCATTCTTATTCCTCTGGATGTACTACAACAGCTAGAGGGTAATAAAAATGCAGCCTTCCAGTGTCTAGAATGTAGAAATTTGAGTACGACAAAAGTCAAGTCGAAGAGGAATACGAAGACGAATAAGAAGCGGGAGAGATCCCTTGGGTCGACGTTGAGGAACGCTGCAGTATCTAGTTCATAGAGGCTGCTGTCCCTCCTATCGTCTGTCCATCTGTATTCACGACGCTGTTGGCTTATCTCTCAGACACTCACCTCTCTCGCCTCTCTCATCTCTCCTTTCTCGGATCTCCACTCTCTCTTCCTGCTCGTTCATACAGTCGCTCCATCACATCACCATCTCTGCTTTCCACTCTATCGTCTCGTCACATCTCTGCAGCACCGCCACCAGCACAAGGACCCTTTATCAAGAACTGGGTGTGTGCGTGCACACATTTCTGTCTGTACGTGTGCACAACGAAACGACTAACCCATCGTCAGCTAATCCCAAAAAATAACTGACGTCGAAACACTCGACTGATCTAGGAACGGTCCGGAATCAACCAGATTGGAGTGACATTCGTGCGATTATTTCTCATTATCTTATCATCGTCAGGAACACATCAATTTACATTGTGTCGATTAATCCCGTGGTTTTTCCACAGAGTTAACTTTATTTTGCACGGTGATAGGGTTGGGACTATCTTCCTCTGACTAATTTTAAGAATAATGATACCAGTTTCGAATTCGTCAGTTGTCAGATACGTACAATTGGATTTAACGAAGAGGATGAATCGTAACGAGTCATTGTCAGATTCTAAAGTGTGAACGAAGCTTTATGGCAGTGCAGGAGAGCGCCTGACGCTATATTCGATTCCTTTGTCTCGGCGGGGGCCTCGGAGGGCAGAGGGAAACGAGAGAGAAGAAGAATGGGAATAAGAAGCGTAAGAGAGAGAAATACAGTGAGGAAAAAGGAGTAGCATGTCCTCCGGACTGTCTAGCAGACCTGGACCTCCCGTGGCGGCGAAAGAGCCGGTCGAACCGGTATACCCTCTCACCGGTTCTTCGCCCGAGCGATCCTCTTCGTACCTGTACACTGTGTGATGCTGCTGCTGGATTGTGAGTTCCTAAACAAACAACACATCCACTAATAAAAGTGAATTTCTCTCAAACAGAACTGGGATGAACAATTCGGTTCCATTACGACTGTGACACCGGATTCATGAGACAATTCATGGAAAGAGTCAACCTTGAAGGAACGATTTTACAAATTGCACATTCCAATGCCCATTAATCTGTGCAGAAATCTGCTAGGAGTGAAGGTGGATGATCTTCTGGGAGCAGGAAAAAACTCTTCCTAAAGTTTTGCTTCAATGAGAACACTTCGTGAAGTAGAATGAGGGAAGTAGGTAATGTGGACAAATGACCATGCATTATTGCTCGCAGTTGAGAAGTTGGTATTTGTACCAAGTGACGTGTACATACCTAGTTACTTTGCCAGTTTACCTCTGGGTTTATAATATGTGGTATAATATTAGACGGTGTAATTTTCCTCTGTAGGTCATCGCGATGAATTATATATAATAATCAATTGGGACACTCGATGTAGAAGCTGGTTACTTATTCCTGTTCGTTCTGACGCTGAAATGCATACTGCACACCTACGTTCATACACCGCCCATTATATGTGAGGTAGACAAAGGTATCCCTATGTATAATACATCTTGGTAGGTAACCACCGCGCATTAACATTTCGAATATTCAAACGACTCTAGTCGACGATCGAACTGTAAGTCGTGGGACTTAACCAGCGTTCCTCGCGTTCCTCGGCGAGGCAGTCGGGTTAGGCTGCCACTGATTTTATCGCCGTCGTATCGGGAGATAGATAGATTTTTATTCCTAAATTCAAGGGGCGCATGCCAGCCTCAGGCAAGACGCGATTAAAGTCTATCCTCCACTGCCACGGCTATATCTTTAATCTCTATTTTCAATCGTAGGTATCTAAGGCCTCTTCTCTTTCGTCCACACAGTCTGCTCAAGCTCCTACAATTTTCTACAGTGTTCTATAACCATCAATTGCATCAGGACGCATTTCACACTCTTTCTTCCATCAGGACATGCGATCTAACGATACCCCCCATTGCATCTTTTCTATACACTTTTTGGTTTTGATGGTCCTCGAAACGAACCTTCTTCTTCGGTTGAACTTTCTGATACTGAAATTCAACAATTTCAAAAGTTCATTGAGCGTTCACCTCAATCCTCACGACAAGTCCTTTTTTTGGATGGAAACTCTCATTGTTCCGAACGATTATGCTTCAAGGTACTAGTAAACTTCTGAAATAAACTTGGTAATTAGAAAGTCTTAGCTTGAAACAATATATACCGACCATGTGACACCTGGTTCTTCTTAGGGGAGGGCATAGCTACCACGAAGAGTATGCGTTGGTATAAACTATGTAGGTCTCCGTGCCCATTTCTCGTGGTCTTTGAATGCACGTAAAGATGTGAGGGAAAGCGAAAACGTCACATGGAACGGGCCTTATCGAATCTCTGGTGTAAACTAGGGGAGTAAAGGGGGTTAAGTGATCTCGAGTCCCATTCACACTTTGGCACCCCAACCCGCGTTTGTAGTTGTACAAAGTACATTTTACACATATACCTTATAGTAGTCGCAGCAGGTTTAGGTCCCGTGCTGAGTCTGGGGTGGGATAGGTCCTAATCTGCATGTGTGAAAAATGGCGAGAGTCTCCCTGTTATACGTGGGCACAGCAAAGATCAGGAGAGTCGTTCCGGTTATCTCGATGAGCAATCGGTGGGGAGTCAAACCAGAGTGAACCTGGGGCTACCGAGGGTTGGGGGATCAGTTCATTTAATGGTCCAGAGAAGCAGCCTCGAGACTCCAGACTCTAAAGCCTAACGCACTCCTCTTTTAATCTTCTTTCCTTTCTCTCCTGTGTCTTTAAACTCGTTGAATTAACGACTCGGGATTGAAAACAGGGCCAAAAAGTGAGTGAAGAATAGAATTTTTGGAGACAAAGATCGATCTAGAATTACGTTTTGGATTAAGAAAGGCTCCATGACTCGAGGGGCGAGGTATAAGTGATAAAACGGTAGGTGCGGAAGGCGAAAGGAGTTTTAAGACATGGTTGGTACATTCTAAGCCCAGGTTTTCTCCTCTTAGAATGACGTGAGAGAATCCTACACAACCCCTTTCTGGTTCAGGGATGAGGATCTGGTTAGCGCAGCGTTTAAGAGTACAGGAGGATTTAATTAAGGCGTTAATTGGAATCTAGCGAGGCCTTAATCAGGCTATTTCCTCTCCGTGAAAAGCTGGGATGATAACAACCAAGTTGAACTCTGGCCCGCAACCTCACGGGACCATTTACCCCCCTCTTCCCGAGAAAGTTGCGAGAGATTCTAACCGTCTGATTGCAACTTTTGCCGCAACTGTGTCCTCCCCAGTTTTAAGATAAAGAAAATCTATCTGAAAACCTCCGCTACGAACCAATATCGAGAACTGTTCTCGTTTAATTGTCTCTCTACAGTCTACACCCTCGTTCCCAGCCCAAAATGCCACCGAAATTCGATCCCGCAATCCATACAGATAAAAAACAACAAAGAAAATCTAAAGACTATCAGTCCAAGGGATGATATAAGGGTTTTATTAGTTTTATCAACTGAAAGGACATTGCACCATAGTTCCAAAGTCCAAGATCCGTGAAGATAAGAACATGGTCTACGTATCCCCACGTCGGGAGCTTTCAGGAGATGCATTGCCGAAGGTGGCATTCAATTTCTGTCATTGGTCAAGATCAATGTATGTTTCTTTTTTTTGTTTTCTAGACTATCGAAAGAGGAATGATTTTCGAGGATACTTAAATGCAAAGACTGGCTTCGGATAATCCATTAACTTTTGTGGCAGACCAATTTTCGACCAAACGGATACCGACAAGACTGAAAAAGGTATTCAGCGGACCTGAAACTTGTGCAATAATTCGCCTAAGCGAAGACTGTTGCTCATGGTCGAGGGTTTTACCGCAGCAAAGATCTTCATGAGACCCTGGCGAACCGCGGACCGGGTGTTAAAGGCTTGCGGACATTGTGGGAGAAGATCTGAACTGACCCGAGGCCATCAGTTGCCGGGATCCTATTCGCTTGTCTATATTTATTTCTTGGGGTATCAATTGGTACCTACGTACTCCAGGAGTGTGGGGTATGAAGGATAAAAAAGCCGCGCCAAAGACGACGCTCTTTTCCGTCTGCCATCGGAAACTGATCTTCGATACCGGTGATTGATATAAACGCGTTGCGATCTGGGTAGTGATTGATGTCGCCAATCGACGACGATACGTTGGAGCATCAGGACAGGATCAGGACTTAAATCGATTCGAATCGACTAGCAACAAAATCCTGTGTATAGTACTTTGTACACCCCTAAAGCTACCCTCCGAGGGCTCCAGATGTCGGACCATTTTCCTTATACTTATTTCGCCCTACTGTCGCCCTCTCACTAAACCCTCGAGGGATCTTTTACACCGACAGACAGACAGCGATATTTATGCCTTCCACAGTTAGAACTTTCCGGGCTTCAATCTACACGACTAAAAATTTTCATCATTCAAAAAACTGGATAAATTTCAGGTTTAATTTCGATTTTTAGGCACTCGTTTTATATATGAAGTATATCTTTGGAGTGACTTATGAATTTGCCTTCTTAGGGACGATTTTTGTCTGTCCGGACTGGTCGACACTACTGCGCCAACCCAAATCTCTTGTCTTTTGGAGCATAACTCTCATTTCAATTGAGGATTATGCCCTCAGCAAAAAAACTTATGATTTTCTATCCGGTCTGATCGTTCGCCTACGAAGATTCATCATTTTTTTCAGGCTTTTTGTCTGTCTAGACTGCCCGAGCCTACTGCACTGACCCAAAACTCTAGTCTTTCGGAGCGTTACTCTAATTTCGGTTGGGGATTATGGCCCTGGTAAGATAAAACTGAGGAGATTACATCGATTCTGATAGTTTACCTACAAAAATAAATATCGCTATTTTTTATCCTCTATTACTTGATCCTTATGATACTGATAAATCGTGAGTGCCTGCTGAGTACAGTCCCTTGGGACTGCTCAATCTGCCTTGTTTTTTTTTTTTTTTTTTGTCATTTTGAACGGTTCATAAACGATTCTGCAAAAATCCAGGACTACGCAAGAATTGAAAAGGAAGATAGGGTTCGTTATTATCAATTCCGGGCGGCGTCGGCGTGACCGCACGGTACTCAAGCGCCTATACTTACCTAAGGGTATTAATTAAGGCTTCCTCATTAACGAAGCGGTTTCAAAGTTTCCCTGCAACACGGCGATCGCCCGTATCGGGGATTATTAGGCGTTATTGCGCCGGGAACGCAGCGGTTCTTTGTAATTGGTTCGGGGCTGCTCACCGCAGCTGCGTCGCTGCCAAAACCCTTAACTACTAACTAATACGCGACCCCTTCGAGAACCGAGTACCTAGGTACCAGGATCGCGAAGAACGGGGCAGGAGAAGAGGAATGAAGGCCGAAATTGAGGAATATTTTCCCCCTTTGTTGTAATACTTTCCTATTTCTTTGTTAAAAAAAAAAATATGGAAGTTACGTCTGACGAATTTTCGGCCAAGTTTCGAATTTTTTAAATTTCGAACGGACCGAATTTTCAATTTTAATTTTACCGACTCACAGTCTTTGGAAAGGAAATTTCCCTGAAAGTCTGCAAAGTCGATTTCAAAATCAGCTGAGCCCAGCAATAGATCCGAAAGGACAAAATTCCGAAACTTGAAATTCACGCATGTACTTTCGGAGTCTTGGACCTTCCGAGTTTTGAGCTTTCTACATTTCGATCTTTCCAAATTTCGATATTATGAAGTTCAAGGTTTCAAAAAATTCGAAACCATCTGAAATGTAAATCGTAATTTTAGACCATTCGTAACTTTGAAAATTGGGAACTTCAACCCAACCTCGGGAAATTCTTCTGTCAAACTCACGTTTTTCGTTTCTGCATAAGGCGGATTTGAATTTTCGAGGTATTAGGGCACCAGGATTCCGAATTCGGAATGTAAGTATATTGAAATGGTCCTTGAAGATATATTCTATTGACAGAGGAGAAAATCAATCTCATTTTCTCGCACCTCGAAACGTGGCGTTCGTTTCTATGGAGTAACGCGATTTTTCTACAAGGTATATATATGTATATGGGCTGCAGCTACCTAAACCACCCTTCGCCATTTCCACCTGCCAATCGGGGGTTTTATTTATTCCCATTTATTCAGAAAAAAAACGGAAATAAAACGAAAAAAAAAATATAAAGAGAACGGAATAGCAAGACGGTGAAGGTGAAGTAAGGTAAAGGGAGATTTTCTGCAACGTTAAACATAGATTTTCTTCTTACTCACTCGCTCAATGTAAAGGGAACGTATTAAATCCAAGACCTTCTCTTTCATACCACGACCATCATCCCCTTGAGGACTTCGAGGATATCTGCACTTTTGATGTGGTTACTTATTTGCATCCAACTTACCTGAAACAATAAAAAAGAAAGTCAATCAATTATTCATACGATCGAAAGCTCCAAAAATCAAAATTCGTTTAAGGAAAAATTGCCACGTAGAATTCAATAACTCATCCAATGTTCGGGATCTCACATTGTAGCCAAAATTGGCTTGTCGTTAATTGATCGGACTTGCTATGTAGAATTTTGTAACAGCTTGTGCTGATTGGGACTGTGAGGACTAATCAGATTACCAACGACGTGGTTAAGTACCCAACACCGTGGTGTAAACTGGCAACAGATGAGAAGCCGATTTGGCCTAAGCATGATACAATTGCAATTTGCAAGACATATCTATACGCACGCGATTTATTGCTAAAGGTACAGATTTATTAACAAATTTTTGAACTAACGAAGGAGTTGCCGTTCTCGTTTGAAATCTTGTTCCAACTTTTATCCAGCCGGGAATTTTGAATCCAAAAACAAAAAATGCGGCTGACCCCGATGGGCCAGACCTAAACTTTCCTGCCCAAGCCTTTCAAGTTAAAAAAATGTTATTTTCAATTTTCATAGCGGGAAGTTAAAAATGATCACCAATTGGTACCAGAAGATAGAAAATTTGAGACTAATAACGTTGACACAAGAATTATTGTGTCTGTTTCCAGCCTTATCACGAATCGCAATCATCGATACGTTTCTCTATCCTCGCGGAGTCCCGGTGTATATTTTTAGATGTTACATATCGCATTGCGTAACGGTTATTATATGCGCTGTTCAATCAGTATTTCGAAGAATCGAGGTGGAGGAATTAATTGCTAATCAAATCAAACCGAACAAGTAGTTTAGTTACAATCCCAACCCAATTGTACGTGTAGCTTGGCTAACCTATTGTGAAATAATGATCATCGGATGTGCTCGCGGAATGTCTGATTCACTTATTAATTGAATAACTAAAATGCGGATAATTTTTGGGTAAAGTAGACAAAACGACAAAGAAATTGACAGTTTAATGAACGAGGAACAGATATACATTTCCGAAATGTAGAAATCAGACAGAGCAATCGCATTCGATACATGAATGTCAAATGGAAGTACAATCCGCGATAGCATAGGCAAATATTTAATAACTCTTTCTCTCTCTATTCCTGATACATATGTAGACAGGGGATTGAATGTTAGTGGTAAATAGAATCCAGCAGGATTCATTTCGGCGTACACGCATCAATGATTCCGGTAAATTGGAACGGAGAGAAGCAGATAATCGGATTCCGAATATGCATTTGACGCTAATTTGTTTGATTGTGTCCAGTTTACCGTAATAGCTCGGTGATCATTATAATTTATAATTATCATCATGCTACATGTACCAATATATACCTTCGGTTGATATAACTGTATATGTATCTTTCAATAACAAGCAGTCCATGCCGACAGCAGCAGCAGCAGGAGAACCAAAAACGATATTAAACAAATAGATAAATATATATAATAAACCCAGATATCTATCTATCCATCCGAATCGCCGGAGGCTAGGCAAAGCTCGAATGAACAAAATCTGCAATCGAAATTCTATTCGTTTGATCCTTAACTCGCACGAATAACGATCATAATTCGGGTCACTTGTTTTTCAACCTCGGTAAAGAATAATTTGCTTTTAATTCGCGTTTCTGCCTTTGAAACATTTCATCCGTACAATTTTATCAGTTTTTACCTTTATCTATTTCGTTTCTATTTTCTAGTTTTTTTTTTGTTTTTTCGTTCATTTTTTTATCATTTTATTTTACACTCTACTGTTACAAAGCGAATTTGTATCGCAGATTTTCATCAACGCGTGAAAGCGATTGCCGATTAAAAATAGAAAAATAAATTTTTCACCACTCGATTTTTTTTTTTGATTGATTGATTGATCAAAACAAAAATTCAAAATTTACATTCGGCCAATTTGTTTGCGGATATTGATATTCATATGCAGTTATATGTAACGCGGATGAAGAGGAGGAAGAGGAAGAGGAGGAGATGTAGAAATTTATCAGCTATTAATTCCGCTGCACGGTGTGGTAATTATTAATGTGAATGCATTTTGATGGGACGCTTGGGCTCCAGTCGATCTGAAGGGTTGAATAATCCATGATTGAAACGAGGCTTGCGGCTTCGTTAAATCACCTATTGGTATATGTATTTATATAGGTGTGTATACAACTACATATAGATCCGCAGAAGGACAATTCGTGAAATCAACAATATATTCATTCGACGCGATGTTGCGCGACTAGCGTCCAACTCAAATGCGAACAACACGTATTGATACACCATCGTTCTATATACAATTTATCGATACGTAGACGCATTGAATAATGATAAGCAACGGCCAATGCCACCCGGGAGTTGAATCTGCACGCCACAACCGGACGGAAATAGCAACGCGAGAAAATTCATTCAAGAAGGTTTGGCCGATCATTCGAAGAGAAAACGAAAAATTAAAAGTGGAAAATTTGTGGGGATAAATCCAAGAAATTTTTTCGATCGTCGGAATCTTTTGACTCCACGATTTTCAGGCTTTTCGCTTTCGATTCTTTGGACTCTTTTGGAAGTAAATAACAAAATAGTCGATAAATCACGATTTTTATGATGAAAATCGGATGTGAATTTTTTGAGAATCGATTTTTTTAAATCCTCAAAAATTTCCCAAGGTAGAAATATACGGATTCTGGTTGACAGACAAAGTAGAGTTATCCCAGACTTGAAGGAATACAATTTGAAGCCTACGAATCCACCATTTGGATGATAAACAGAAAATGAAAAGTCAAAACCGACGAGGGTGACTGGAAAAAGTTTTAAAATCATGAGAACCCTTCCACACATGTATTTCTGGGCCGATTTTTGAAGATTTCTACTTCCCACATAGAAAACAGTAATAAAAATAGTAAAAAAATGTCAATCTGGATGAAAAAAATGTGCTGATCTTTTTTGGAAACTGATTATTCGAGATCGTTGGTGATTTGAGAAGCATGAGATACTCATATTCTGTTCGATAAACCTAAAGTATGTATACCCTAGTTTCTTGAGTAGTAGAATAAAGTCGGTTTGCATCGTCGATTCGGCCCCGGGGGTGAGGTAGTTGGTCGCGCGTGGACGTGGACGTGATGGTGTAGTCCGGATTTGTGAAAAGATTGCACGGGTCAGCGGGTCGGAAAGAACAAACGATGTTTGGTGAACCGTGGAGGACCGAGCACGTCCGCCTTTATCCCGTTCGAGAGAGACCCGCTGCTGGAAGCCAGCGAGGCAGTCAGCTAGTCAGCAACGAACGCGGAACAACCAACCAGAGAGAGCCACTGAACCGGGTTTGTCCAGAATTTTCGGCCCCTTGACACAGTGATTTTTCCTTCCCTTCCACCCTCGCAGCCTCTTCGACGCTTTTTCAGCCTCCGAAAGTCTCGTGTTTTGACTTGAAACAGAATTTCACATTTTTGGGTCTCAATTTTTAATTCTTTGGCCATTTTTCGGCCCGTCAACATGAATTTCTTCGGATCCCGATTCTCAATTTCTTCTGCCATTTTCATTTCACTCAACACAGTTTCAACTATTTTTCATGATTTACATGGAATTTTGACGTCCACGATATCCGGAGATTCACGAAAGTCTATGAACTGAACTTCAAAGGCCTTGGGTCTCGATTTTCAATTTATCGGCCATTTTTCTGGTCATTTTTCATTCAGTCTGTACAGTTTTATCTATTTCGCTGATTTTCTTGAAATTTCGACTTCTGAGAGATCCGGAGATTCGCTAAAGTTTTCCTGGGCCACTAAAGGCCAGAAATAAGCTCCATCTTCCTCCTCCTTTTTCCCTTTTCCGAGATCTGCAGAGGTGCAGCAGGAAAGCTTGCGGCGTTGTTATAGACGAGAGGTTGCACGAGGTATGTGCGTTTAGCGAACCCCTGCAATTATTTACGTCGACTCCAGAGCAAGGGTAATAAATTCTAGTTGGAGTGTTGCCATCGCTGCACCAACTTGACAAAAACTATTAGGTCTCTTAGGTACTACGTGGTGCACGTTGCACATTGCTCTATCCTCTATGTGTACACAGGGAATGAATTTATGCGTCAAATGAAATTAAAGAGAGCTTAGAACCCCTGAACTATTCAGTCGAGTCTTTTTAGAGCTTTTTATTCTTCCTTTTGTCTCTCAGGAAAAAAAAACTATAAGGGCTGATAAGATGAAGGGATTGATAAGTACATTAGGGGTCGAACTCATACGTTAAATTAAAATAAAGAGTATTCTAACCAACCCTTAAACTATTCTTATTCTGATTCTTCCTTTTGTCTCTCCGGCCAGAAACTATAAGGGCTTATAAAAGAAAATGATTGGTAAGAATATTGGGGATCGAATTTATGCATTGAATGAAATTAAAGAGAATTTAGAAGTAACCCCTGAATTATTAAGTCAAGTCTTCTTCGAGCTGTTACATCTGTGTCTTCCATTCCGGCCAGAAGCTGTGAGGGTTGATAAAATGCGATTGTTTAGTCCACCACAGTGAAGAGAAGATGTGCACATAGATTTACGTAGGTATGTACGTGTCCCGGAGATCCTGACACGTTTTGCGAAAGAGTTTCAGCCGGAGATCGTACCTACTCGTAGGTGTTGGAAAAAAGAAAAACGGAATAGTATGGAAGAAGGGTTTCTTGGATACGTGGACTGTTCTGTCGGCGTGTAACACGCGGTGATTTCCCTGGCGACGTCTTCCCACACGGACTCTACTAGGATCTCTTCGTATCCTCGTATCCCCTCGTCTTTTAACCTATTCGATTGCGGAAAGAGCCTCTCGAGATGGGCTGCTACCCATACCATGCTGTTTTATATCCTAGCTATCATGCACTCGACGATGTCGTCGTGGACCCAGATACGTCCAGTTTGCATATTTGCAAACAGAATTCAGATAAAATACTGAGATGAGAATAGAAATTTCTTTATAGTATCTCAAAATCAAAATAGCTACTTACAAAACTTGATATTCGTTTGGTAGTTTACTTTCGAAACAAAAACGAAATTAGCAAATGTGATAATCGTTCAAAATGATGTTTCCCTTTCAAAAAACAATACTTTTTATCAATGCAGTGCAATTTCCATAGTTCACACGGTAGACATACCGGTCTGAATTATTCACATGAAATTTCGTTTGTTTTGGATGATCGGTGACAAAGTAATCCTGTACGAATTAATTGATTATGGATCCGCCATATGAATACTGCAGAAGCTCGACGATTGAATAATTCCAATAGATCAAAATGGAATTTGGTGGAAAATAATGAATGAAAAAGATGATCGAAAGCCAACTCGATCATTTCATAATCGATCAGAAAAAATATGTATGAAGGTTTGATGTTTAGGTGGTGTGCGAGCTCTTAAGAAACTAATCTTCTCATGGATTCTCTGCATATTTTGGGGGTGGTATGAAACTGCATATATATGGTAAATAAAAAGTAAATATGAAAAAGTGTCGAAAGTAGAGTTGCGAGATTTATGAATTCCGTATGTGCCAGATAGATAGATATATGAAGGGTAGAGATTCTGGAGTCGTGGAAGAGGCGAGATAGAGAGTAAGAAGAAAGAAAGCTTGAATCTTCAGCTCCATGCAGCAGTGAATAGAACCGAGGGCCGTGAACAGAGACGTCTAGAAATGTCTCTGACGTGATATTGATTGATGCTTTACTTCTTTACTCCCCAATGCAGAGTTTCACCTAACTTCTTCCTCGAGAATCCCCCTTTTTTTTTTATTCGTTTATTTATTCATCCCATTTTTTTTTTCAAATATTTTTCCCCCTCTTCTTCCGTTTTTGTATAGTTTTTTTTTTTCTTTTTTTTAATATTCTTTATCCTTCTTTAGGGCTGCAGGCAGCCCTTACCCAATAAAATCGATGGCGGTTGTTCGCCCGTAAGATTCGTCGCTTGTTCGGATTAATGTATCCAATTAACGACAAGCCCGAGTTTAGGGAGACAAAGAAAAGCCCATTATCAGATGAAGAGAAGAAAAAAAAATTGGCTACTTATGCTCTTATCTGGTAATTCTTTTTCCACCTCACTCCATGTCGTACAGCGAGGCATTGGGTACCTGTATATCCATAAATAATTATTTAATATGAACTAGCTGCTACTGCTCAGGTATTTATTTATTATCTATGGATGAATTATGCTCGCGAGCTTTTATCGAGCGGATATGAATAAATTGAAGAACAAAAAAGATGTAGAGAAAGAAAGAAAAAGGAACAACAATTTCATATCCAAAGAGGTATCTGCAGCAGATGCACGCGGTGCAGTATGCAACCGAAAAAAAAATAAAATAAAAATAAAATAAAATAAAGGAAGCGTGCGTTAGGCCGGTTATTTTGGCCCGGGTCCAAATCAACGCCCATTCGAAAAGTAAAAAGTGGTTAAAAATATGTAGACGAGATATTTACTCGGAATTTTAATGGAACCGAGAATATATAACGGGGTATAAATTAACCGATGCAATTCGCAGCCGCCTGCACGCATACGTTCTTTGGACACTGCACAAGCTCAGGACTCTTGCTCGTAGCTGCGTACACTGAAAGTTCATAATTCGAGTTTATTGTCAACGAGTTTTGCCGTATCAGCCATCATGGTGAAACGTAATACTGAAATACGTGGATTTTTACCCAGTTTTTTTAGACAACTTTTGGGCTTTGATATTCACAGAAATTCGCAAAAGCTTTTGACGAAACGGGTTCGTTATTTTTCGTGGAACCAAGCAGCTCGGAAATAATTAATGTGTGAAAATTGTAAAAAAATGTTTTTCAAGTTCGAAAAAAAAAGGAAAAAATAGAAACTCGAAATATCTTTCAGGGTATAAAACAACTCGAATAAAGATGAAGAACTTTGACTCAAATTAATCTGCTTCTTTACTTATAATTATGTTGCAGTTGGTGATAACAGAAGTTACGGTCCAGTTGAAAAACTGAACACAATTCTGTTGATGAATTTGACAAAAAGTATAGCTTCGATCAAACGCCATGATGTTCACTGATGAAAAAAGTTTCGGATAAGTTATTTTAAATTAAGTTTAGAATTATTTCAGTAATAAAAAAAAAAGGAAGAGTCAGAAGAAGATTTGTTGAGCCTGCGCCGGAGTGGAAGATGGAGTATCAATTGAAAAGTGTTTAAACGGTTTTTAGGCGAGCATAACTGATGATGATGAGAGAAGAAGACGAAGAAGAAGAAACAACAACAAAAAAAAAAAAAACTACCCAGCTTGGGTTGTAAATTACCAGAGTTGTCCTCCGATGGGGATATAAATTGGTGACTGAAAACGTACGCGTAATTAAGACGCGTACTGCAGACGCCTCACCTCCGGAATGATCATTTTATTTACGAGCACTGAACTGCTGGCTGCCAGCTGCCAAGTAGAGAATTAAATAAACCAAGTCTCGAGGCGCCTTTTGTCTTTTGTATTTCGTGTGTTTCCTGATGCAGCAGCAGACTGTAGTCTGTCTTGGCCTCGGATAACCGCTGTCTCGATCTTCTGAGACTTGGGATTTAATCTTAATCGTTCAAAATCTTCATCTCCCTCGCTTCATAGCGTAAATATTCTCTACACTCACGTAATTCTACTTGAACTGAATTATTTCAAGTCACGCGCGACACACCCTTCTGTTCCCTGGTCCCATTATTCCGGATTTCAATTTACAACAACAATAATTAACCCGGCCGTTACTGTAGTCGAAGAAATTACGTCGATTTTGGTTTCAGGATCAGCAGAATCAATCCATTCCCTCACGATTTTCGATAATCGTGATGAAAATTGCAGGAATGATTGAAAGGTTGTTGAATATTGTGATTACTTGCTATTTTTTGATATACTGTTCATCTCCAATTTTCTAAAAAATTTCACTCGGTTCGTATTCGGTTTTTCAACCAGCGAAAATTATAAGTGCCTTTTTGAGCCCTGATATTGGCCACAGTACCTACGGAACTATTCGATGGAAATCGTTCGTCATTTGATATTTAAAAAAAAAATCGTCATGAAAACCGTTGAGAATTATTGACGAGTTAGCGGCTGTTGATTATAGTGGCCAATTTTCAGGCCATTTTTTGCCAATATTCAACAGTGATTGTCAGAAAAAACGAGATTTTTAAGACTAGTTCTACGAACGGATTCATCTTTAGGGTCAAAGAATTTATAGTAATCAGTTAATCTCGTTCATCCATGGATAGTCTTGATGAATGACACGTTGCGAATGTGAGCGAATCACGGACCTCTATTAAAATACGAGATCAAAGAAATTTTGAGGAATCTTATCAACTGCGCGGTTAAACGTATATAGGTATATCGCCGTTGATTATGAAGTGCAAAGTGCAAGAGCTGCACGTGAATCGGGTTGAAATACCCTACAGTTGGTGGTGGATAGATATATACATGTGTATATAGATATATGTATATATATCTGAAGTAAAATTTTTTTGCCCTTCCCTTGAAATTGCTCTTTCAATTCCTACTCACCTCACCGTTCACTCGGCCTCTCGCCACTCGGCGAAAGAACTATCTTCTATACCGTTAGGAAACTTGCTGGTCGAATAAGAGACGGTAGATGGGCTTTTTATTAAAGCTCGTTCGTTATTACGTCGGATGCTTTGTTCTCCGGCAATATACAATTATACAATAATTTGACGAGGAGGAAACCGTCTCCTTTTCCTCTTCCTTTTCCTCTTTCTTTCTTTCCAATTTCCACACCCTCAGGATCCTCCGTCTCCTCGTTCCTTTCATCAAGGATAGACAATTCCGACTCACGCTATTCTCTAGGTTGGAGCTGATAAATATATATCTGAGAGGAAAAGTAGGTTTGCAGATCCGCTGCACTTTATTTCGAAAATTCCATCACGGAAGCATAGGAAATAAAAAATAAAAATACGATGTACAAAATTGACCATTCTTCTTTGCCTACAATCTTTTTTTCTCCCTTTTTGCATCCGGAACGAGGTGCACTAATACATATATACCACCTCATACCACGACTCGCCGGTAGGTAGGTATCTGAGACAGCACACACATGCTTGCTTGGAAGTTAATTGCTCCGAAAAATAAGGACTTTCTTTGTCTGCCGACGAGTGCTATGCCAGGAGCCATTAATCAAGCCGTTAGCGGAACGCCTGCGATCTAAGTTCGACTTCTTGCCCCACGTCTCGCGTGCCTCTCATACATGTATTTCTCTCCTTCTGCACATGGGCCCCTTTCCGAGAATAATAATTAAACTAGTTTTATTACACACTATCTCTGTTTCTCGAAAACCAAGGCACGACTTGAGTATTACCAATTTCCCTTAAGAGAACCAGTACAGCTTGGTTTCGGAAATTTGGAGTACTCCAAAATGCATTTATTTGGAAAAATTTTTCTTTGAAAACCTTTGTCGTAAGGATTTAGGCACATCGTTGTTCCGATTAAGGTCGGAAAAGAAATCCTCATCATTTGAACGAGGGAATTTTTTTACAATTTCGTGTTGGCCAAGTTATTTGCAAATTAGTAGCCTAAATATTGGAAATTTTTGATAATTGACCGTAACTTTTCACATGAATTTTTTTTCACCAATCCCTACGTTTGTAAGATGTAAAATTGCTGTCTGGAGAAAGCAGGACCTTGAGAGTTAGAATTGGACCAACGATGTGCCTGAAGCCTCACGACAAAGTTTTTCGAAGAAAATTTTTTTTTTGATATGAAATAAAATTTGGTTGACAAATAAATAAATAAATTTTGGAGCACTCCAAATTTTCCAAACCGATCTGTACTGGTCCCCTTAAAATATAAAAAATTAAGCATCGTTATTGTGCTGCAATTTTAGAGCCTCTCAGTAATCCAGTGGCCACCTACATCAAAGCTCTTTGTACCTTGAGGTATTCTGGTCGTGTTAAACTGTTGCAGCCAAAGCGTGAATCGAACTGCTGTGCGATGAGTGCTCGATCATGGTGGGTACAAAAAGAGAACAATCGGATGGGTACCGTTTTTGTTCGGCCAAACGAGCTGTGCAACCTTGTCAATCGTTTTCGTGTCGTCGACCCGGATCACCGTTCGGATTTCTGTTCCTATCCGCCTCTACATAAAAAAGCAAAAAAAAAAAAAACATTCTACGGATTTGTTTATCGGAATTTGGAATTTTTTTTGTTTGAAAGAAACTTGAAACTGGGTTCAGCGAAATACGTAAAACAAAAACACATTCCCGTGTATATTTTACATTGCGTGTTGAAACGCGACCGGATGTGTAGAATCCAAAAAAAAAAGTAAAAAATAGGAAACGGGTTTCAATAGTAGGGGAGCTTTTTTTTTTCTTTTCGTCGAGCTTTTGGCGCCGGCCAGACAGTCGATGTTTTTTGTCATTTCCAGCTATTGATGAAGTTTACCAAAAAACACTAATGGCGTACGTACCCGAACTTCCAAGTTTCCCTTATCTCTGTTTCTATCTATCTATATCTCTATCTCTTTGACCCTGGTCCGTAGTAAAAGAAACGCGAAATAAAACTAAGCTTTAAAGTCAATTATTAGCACTGAAGTGGATCTGAAACTTAGTTTCAAAATATCGCCGGCAAAGAGAAATAACATAAAAGAATGGTCCAGGTCATTCTGTTCGATTTTCCATTCGCGAAAAAGCTCCACAATTTTTTGGCAACTAAATTATTTAGCCAAAATCTCTGAATGATTTATACTATGGAAACAAGGCTTGCGAATTTCTAAAAAATCCAGAAGAC
Organism: Macrophya alboannulata; assembly: GCA_949628255.1. Lineage (NCBI taxonomy): Eukaryota > Metazoa > Arthropoda > Insecta > Hymenoptera > Tenthredinidae > Macrophya > Macrophya alboannulata. The sequence continues at coordinate 19,453,774 of OX451206.1, read as the reverse complement.
TTCGAATTGAAAAATTCACCATCTGTAATGCATTTTTATGACATTACAAATATTGAGCTTTCGAAAAACTCCTTCAGTCGCAAATTTCAAATCAAAGTTTTGTTCGAACTTTCCCAGTCAATTTATGGATATAATTCGAAGAGATTCGCGGACCTTTTTTCGACATCACTTCATGCTTTTTGATGGTGCAAATTATCTTACACTATGTCTTCATAACTTTTTCGCGGTTTTGAATACTCAAGATTTTCAAAAAGTCATGCCAATTTTCCATTCATTTCATTCGAAATATTCAAATTTCAAATTGACACGAAGTAGCTTGACATCTCGTCGTTAGATTGTTGGTTTGATGGGTAAGGTATTAGGCAGAGCCTGAGGTAAGAGGTATTTGTAGCCAGTGAGTAGTGAGGAACGTAGCTGCCTACTACACATAGCAGGAAGTAAATTTTGGGCAAACAAGGAACTGACAAGATGAGAAACACAGAGATACATAGAAATAGAGAGAGAGAGAGAGAGAGAGAGAGGTGGTTAGATAGAGCTTGCGCAAGGACCCAGACGACAGTCGTGAGAACCGCAATGTAGGGAATACAGACCGAGGAAAGGGTAGCTTCTAATTAATAGAATCGTGGCCTGCATGATTCGAGGTTCTGTTGTCACAGTTAACTATCTACCCACCAAACTCTAAGCTCTAAAACATCCCCCCAGATATTCATCAATCCCTAAATTAACCTCCTGCAAATACTCACGCGGGAATAACAAAATTGTCATTTCTGTTCAGAGCTTTTTCATTATTTTGGTAGACATCATTAATTTTCGAAAAATCTTTCTTCCTAGATATTCATCAATTCCTATATCAACCTCTTGCTACTTTTCATCCGGGAATAATAAGATTGTAATTTTTTGTCAGAGCTTTTCCATGATTTCGGTGTAATTTCATTGATTTTTATGAAATTTTATTCCAAATTCTAATTTTTTTCTAGAAAAAGGAATTGAATTTATTACATAGAAAACGGAACGGAAAGTAGAATTAGCGAATCGACGATAGAATCGGGCTGATAATATGCCTGCCCTATGTGGGGGGCAAAATTTGCAATTGGCAATAAATGGCTGTACACGTTATTCTGTGGCCTGAACTACTTTGATTAGAAATTTGATATTTCGCGGCTCTTTTACGACGGGCAATAAAGTAAGGAACGGAAAATTTTCTATATCTATATACTATGGCGAATGATTGCGGGCGGGCAAGTGTTGAAGCAAGCTCGCGACGTGATATCGTAATTAAGCGTCATTAACCGAGCGAAACAAGATTATGCCGTAAACTCAACGCTACCCGACTTTATAACGGCCTTAAGCCAGCGGCTTTGATCAATCAGATATTTCACACCATAAAAGTTTTACGGCCTTCTCCACCGAGATTTAAACCTCGCCAAGAATATCGCGTAATGACCTCACGCAACGACGAATATCACCTACAGATACAGTATAATAGGACAAACAATAATCAAATGTTAAGAATTTTTCGAGGAACTGCGTATCAAGTCATTTCCATTCTAAAAATCGATTTTTTTTTTCCATTTTTCAAAGTAATTTCAAACTTTTTGAGCTTTTTTTTATTTCTTCGTTGAAAAATGGGACATGTAGAATTTTTTTTTTTTCTTTTTTTCGGAATCTTAACTCCTATTGAAATAATTTTTGATCATCGGTATTTCAAAAAAAAAAAAAACGCTGCGATACCTAATTCTTACAGTCTGGAGGATTTTTATAAAGAGAAAAGAGAGGGAGAGAGAAAGGGTCGTTGAATTTCAGCTCGAATGAGAATTTACTGTTCAAAGGTCGCGGACCCTAAATTTAAACGACTCGAAGATATATTATCGAGAAATTTCTTTCTTTTTTTATTTATTTCATTTTTTTTTTTTTTTCTAGACTAAAGATATCGAGAGTTATTTTCTCGTCAAATCGTTCGGAATATCTTACAGCTTCGTTGTGAAGTCGTTTTTAGTGTCTCGATTGAAACAAAAGTCGAAAGTAAAACGTGTGAGTAGACGGTAGAAAAATCGTTCAGATTTTTCGAAATGATTTTTCAGAGAAAAAAAATCAAATTGTTTATTTGTTTGTTTTTTTTGGCTAAACACAAAAAAGCTGAGATAAAATAATGACTGAATCTTTTACCGCTCATCATTTTCACTAATTTATTTAACCAATGAAAAAAAAAATACCTAACACCGTTCTTTCTGCCCTCGAATATTTTTTTCATCCCTTTGATTTCGATAGAAATCCTAAAAAGAAAACAAAAAAGGAATAAAAGAAAAAAGAGAGAAGGGAGAGAGGTAAATTTTGATTTGGCCACTGCACGCATCGAATTACGAATTCCTAACCATTTGCGGTAATAAATGCAAATGGAATATCAGATTGATTCTCCCTTAAGAAAGAAAAGAAAAAAAGTTCTCGAGTAGAAGGAGAAGAAGGAGGAGTGACTCGGAATCGAGAATATCGTCTCTTCTGTACAGAGGGGGAAATTCGAGCTTTCTGTCTCGCTCCATTGGCTCGAAGATATATTAAATCACAATCCATCCCAGGATCTCAAGCACAGACGATTAATAAATGTATACTTATTATTGATCTCTCCAGGGCAAAGAGATATGCAAATTAATGAAATGAAAGAAAAATTGTTTCAACGATCCTAAAAAAAATATATTCCTTCCTTAATTTTCCTCATTATTATTATTATTATTTTCATCTTTATTTATAATTCTCTAAAGACATCTTCGAGTTTCCAATATTCCAATTGATTACACTGCGATTTTGCAAAAAAAAAAATTTCAGACATTTTCTGTGTATTACTATAAGATTTTGAAAAAGAAGTATAAAACAACGAAAGATTTTTTCAGCATAATCAGGTGTCAGAGTTTGCACGCAGGGGTGCAAAATTTTTTTGGTTTTACTTTTGCTAAAACAGCGAAAACCATTTTTATTGCCAGAGATTTTGTAACGTATTGAAAAAAAAAAAAAAAAACTGAACTTGATTTATGTGAAACAATTTGATAATTTTTCCAAAAATTTTCTGAACATTTTCGTAATTCGCACAAAGTGTATCAATTTTATCTATTTTCGCGAAGCCATTGGACTTAAGCTTTTCGCCGAATGATAACAATATTTTGCCTCAAGAGGTCGAGGATCAGATATTGAAATAGAAGACCTCGTACGTTGTTTCAACGGATTAATTAGCCGGCGAAATCAGGGCTCGCAATTCGTAGTTTGGAATTTGAAATTCAGTATTCGGAATTCACGAATCGCGAATTCGCTTCGGAGCGCGTAGTACTACCACACCATAGCATAGCATAGCGTAGCGTAGCATAGCATAGCAAGCCGTTCTCGTTCCTGTTCGGAACTAGTTAGCAGCTACCGCGTGTATAAACATAAACCCTAGTTAGCGCTGTGCTGTATAAGCTCTGGTTAAGCCTCGAGTTAATCGTTTGTTTAGCCCCGTGCTCTATATTTAACGCCTCGCTTCCAAAGTCTCGACACGTCACCCTTAGGCAAACAACTACGCTACCCGTGCTGCAGAATGAAACCGAGTCCTACACCCCGTTACACCCATGGCCACCATGTCTCACAGCATTTTATACCAGCTTCAGACAATAACCTCAAAGAAAAGCACAAAATGTTCTTTTTCATTCTCGAATGCTTTGAAAGCTCAGTGTATTGTGTCAATGATACTATCTAATGAAAAGGGAGCTCAAAGACATTCGATTCATTCACAGCTTGTTCAACACATGAAAGCTCAACTTGAGGTTTTGTTTAACACAACTTTTTGGGAAACAGATGTTCTTGAAAAGCCAAAAAGCTTCATAGTTTGACAAATTTTCGTCTCCTTTTTCCACGCAAAAGTAATTTTCGAACGCTTTCTCTTCAGAACGTTGACGCCAAAGCTTTTGTTAAAAAATTAGTATCCTCTTGAATCCTATAAAGTAATTTGTACTGTGAGCGAGCATTGGCTGATTTAGAAAAAACGACGTGAATTTTTTCAAGTTATGTCCACAAGTTAGGTAAGAAATTTAGAACTAAAGAGATTGAAACTTGTGACGCGGAGAGCTTTCTGGAAGCTCAGTAAAAGATGGGGTACCAAGATTACAGCTAGGCGTTAGATCCGAAGAACAAGTGTCGTGTATTATGACTATGAGTGAATGTGAATTTATATATTTTCGGCACGTGTTATAAGGGAAGGGGAGTAAATGGTACTCTGCACATCGCTATATGACCCGGCACGCATATTATCGGCGTGTCCCAGCCGTCCACAATATACAAAATCTCCATAAATATCGAGTTAAACGAAACGCAGATTCAAAGTTCACGTTCAACGGTGGCGAATGGCATGGGAAGGTCTGCACGAGCGGTGATACCAGGACCAATACGCTTAACCGATCGAAAAGAACTTATTGTTGAACGTCATCGATATATGATGCTGCGATAACGGGACACATGCCTTACTGGAATAAAAAAAAATAAATAAATAAACTCCAACAGCACAAGAAGGTGTGACGTCAAAAGCTTTCGGTATCCATTTCCAAACTAAGCTACACTTTGATCGAAATGCACTTGCATCTGAGTCGAGAATTCGCCGAAACATCAAAAGGACATTCGAGGATTGAAAAATCTTGACAATTTTTGAAGGGATCGCAAAAGCTCCATGAAAAAAAAATCGTCATCGTAAATGGCGGAGGCTGCAAATCATTTTCGTCACATTTTGGTTCAAGTCCTAGCCTTTCTCTTGAGTTAGGAACCAAACCAAGGCGTGACACACCACATTCCTATCCTAGGTGAGTAGTAGCTGCAGCAGGGTTGAAGAAGACATTAAGAAATCTTGATTGTGCCTCCATGAATAAGAGAGTGTAAGTAGCTCGTGATTATAGGAGCTCGGAATTTGGGCTTAACTTGTACCCAGCTAACTTGGACTAATCAGGGTTTAGTCCGTTCGTATTATAGGCTACCTTTTTTACTGTCGATATAATTCGCCTGTTTCTATTCGATGGATTATTCCGTATTCCGAACTTATCGGCGCTAATCGGTTGGTAGAAAAGGTGCAACCGGTGGAGAAAAATCTAGTCAATGTGTCGAAACTACTCCACCGCTGATTTATGACGCCTCACCATTTCCTGTCTTCCTTTTCTCTCCATTCCACTGTAGCCGTGGAATTACGGATATCTAATCTGAGCAAGGAGTGAGGTATATACGTACATCAACGAAGACGCGTTTAACCACGTTAAATAAGCCGTCAAGTTATCCGCTGTGGATAATGTACACGCAACAAGTCGAGAATTCGACGCTCCGGATGGTGATCACTAATCAGAATTTAAGAGGCTCTTATTACCACGCTATCTTGAACCGACAAAGTGATTTCTCAATCCACGATAGTTCCAGAATGTTGGGATTAGTGGGCTTCTTCATATCCAGATTTAATCTCACAAACCAAAAAATTGTTCCCCAGATTCTCACCATCGCCGGTTTTCTAAATGATCCGCCGATAGTTTGAAGAGCTTTCGATGAATCTTGACGAAATTTTGTAGCCGGATTTCCGTCATCGACTTACACCTCGGCGAATAGTCGCAATTTTTTCGTCGGCTATTTCGACCAGCACTGAAATTCTGTTTGTTCTATTTCCGGAGGAATTTGATCACCAAATTTCATGAGTAATTCGTATCGCCTGAAACTGCAGGTGCGGGTGAGTATCAAACCGCAAACTACGCGGATACCTATCTGGTCGGATTTCGAGGAAGCGTTTTGCTTTCTGGTAGGATAAATAAGACATCAACCAATTCCGAGAATAGTCTTGTCGAGAGTGTGTGTGAAAGAGAGAGAGAGAGAGACATTTATTAGGCGCTCTGGGATGGTATCCCCTCAAGCGCAGTAACATAGTAAAGATACAATGAGAAAAATAATTATAAATGAACAGAGGTATCAGTCAGTATTACAAAATTAGCTGAGTATAAAATAAACAATGATGATTAAACAAAAATATAGTAAAGTAAAGCAGATAACAAATAAAATGATTCAGAGGCTAGATAGTTACGAAATTAAGAAGCAACATGTGCATACAAAAAGTTGCGGCTGCAGCCGACTTGAAGCAAGTACCTCCATTTGGTGAAAGGCATGAGGGAAACTGCAGAAAACCTACGCCAGGTACGCAGTGCACACAGAACAGTAAAAGCATATGTAAAATGTAAGAATAAATCAAGGTGGAAGAGTAAAAGAGAGCAGATGATCAAATAGCGCCCTCTTGAAGATGCCAGCACTGGAAGAAGTGCGGATTTCCAGCGGAAGACTGTTCCAGAAACGGGGAGCCGCAGACATGAAGGAGTTCATGAGTAATTCGGTCCTGCATGGTGGCACATGGAGTAGATCGAGAGGGGCTCTCGTAGTGCGATTTGATACAGGTCTTCGATCCAGAAAGACGGACAGGTGAGATGGTATACCGGTCTGAATTACATTGAACACCAGACATCCAAGAAAGTATTGTCGTCTAGCTTCAACCTTGAGCCATTTAAGTTTACTATAGTATGGCGAAATGTGAGCATCTTTCCTGATGTCGAATATAAATCGTACGCAGGAGTTCAGCGCTCTCTGAAGCTGCAGGTTAAGTCCGTCGGTAAGATCCAGATATATCGTACAGCAGTAGTCGATGTGCGGGAAGATCATGGAGGAAATGAGACGTTCCCGCAAGGCACAGGGGAGCAGACTTCGGCAGAGTTTTAGCTGGTACAGTGTTGCGTTAATCTTCTTGGTGACATTCGCCACATGGGCACTCCAGGACAGAGTGTTGGAGATAGTAACTCCGAGATGTCGCACTAGATCGGAGTAAGGCACAGCATCAGCACCAACCACAATGGTAGGTAGGAAGGAGAAGTCGATGGCCTTGATGTAACGACGGGTGCCCAGTACCATCGCCTTGGTTTTCGCACCGTTCAGTAGCAATCCATTCCGTGTGGCCCAGTCGGAGATGCGAACCACATCCTCGTTGACCTTAGCGATGCCCTCGGCGAGCTCATGAGGGTAGCAGTGATGATAGATCACCAAGTCATCCGCGTAAAGATTCCTGCTGGAGTACCTAAGACAGTCTTTAAGATCAAGCATATACAACGTAAACAATAATGGACCAAGGACAGAGCCTTGTGGAACGCCATTGATGACAGGCCGCCACGAGGTCGTGGAGCCATCACCAGGTCTCAAGGCCTGTTTGCGACAGCAGAGATAAGTACAAAACCAACGTAGTGCAGCGTTAGAGAACCCGAGAAGCCTGAGCTTGTCGATAAGCAATCCATGACGGACCCGATCGAAGGCCTTAGAAAAGTCAAAGAAAACCATGATAGACACCTTGCGGGTGTCCATGGCATGTCTCACATCATCAATGACACGGATAAGCGCCGTGTGGGTACTATGTCCTCTTCTGTATGCAGACTGATGAGGGTCCAGAAGATTCCGTCTCTCGAGGAAGCGCATAACCTGATCAGCAACGATTCTTTCTAAAGACTTAGCTAGCGAACACAGGATAGAAATAGGGCGATAATCATTCAAGTTCACAGGTGACTTGATTTTGGGGAGAGGGCAGACAAGTGCTGACTTCCACAGCTCAGGAAAAGAACCTGAAGCAAGGGAGGAAGAAAAAAGATGGAGAATATGCGGAAGTAACGAAGGTAGGGCAAGCCTAATGAGGACCGAGGAGAGACCATCAGTACCTACAGATCCTGATTTAGAATAAAGGAGAGATTTAGCCAAAATATCTAAGGAGATATTTTCAAAGTAGAACTTCGAATCATCATAATTAACCTCACCCAGGAACCAACGCTCCAAGGAAGAGGAAGAGGAAGAGGAGGCATCGCGATCATCGCCGCCAGCGCAAGCGAAGTGAGCGTTCAAAGCATCGGCAGGTACCGCAAGAGGGAGATTGGAAGTACGCGATCGAACGAGTCCTAAGCGACGTAATTCATTCCAGACCGTTCTATGATCTCTGAGACCTCCAAGTTTTTGAAGATAGTAAGCTTTCTTGGCTGCTCTAACCTCAATCTGCACCTTGTTACGCAGGGATTTGAACCTATCATACAATAGCACTGATCTGTTTCTCCGCCATTCTCGACGAGCTCTGTTTCGCTGTGTCATTAAGAGCTTGATTTCAGGCGTGAGCCAAGGCGCGGGAAGCGTACGCGGACGCACTAGATGAAAGGGCGCAAGACGGTCAAAGCAATCGAGTGTGGCAGAGTTCAAAAACTCAACTTTATCGTCGATAGATTGTGCAAGGTAGAAAGGACTCCAGTCAATCGCATCCAGGCTCTGCAGCAATATACGTTTATCAAACAGACGAAAATCGCGACAGGTAAAGGCACGAGGTTGGTGACGCTGTACTCTAACATTGAAAGAGACAGAAATTAGATCGTGTGCCGATAAAAAAGGGACATCATGCTGACCGTGATCCATCACTTTGTGGGGATCATCAACTATACAGAGATCCAACCAAGTAGAAGAATCACGAAGGTTGTGAGTAGGCTGATAAGGAACTAGATAGAAGTTAGACGAATCGATGAAGCCCTGCAAATGATGTTTGTCAAAGGTGTTACCGTTCATATCCGTATTGAAGTCACCCAAAATTGCGAGATTAGAGTAAGATGGAGAAAGGACTAGGAGACGGCTCATGAATTCATCCAGATGACCAATGTGTGGAGGACGATAAACAGAAGCAAGCAGTAGCTTCGATGAGCTTACCGGTGATATCTCCACGAGGATGTACTCAGGTTTATGCAAATAGGTGCCACCAGAAGATTCCAGTACGCGAACAGGAAGTGAGTTGTGGACAAAGATGCCCACGCCGCCGCCGCCGCGTCCGACTCTGTCACACCGAAGAAGTTGATAGCCAGGAAGTTGAACAAAGTCATCCGAGACAGCAGGTTTCAGCCAAGTTTCCGACATGCAAATAACATGGTAGTTAGAATTATTAAAGAAGACACGAAATTCATCCAGATGGGCAACAAGGGATTGACAATTAACGTGACAAATGTTAAGCTTGTCATGCGAATCAGACAAGATTCTATCCATAGTTAATGTTACGCACCTTGTCAGTTAGACGCCTACTGAGTATGGTGCACTTCTTGCCGTCCAAGGCGGAGTGCGAGGTGTCTTGCACCTTAGCTGCAGTACAATTGAAGCAGCAAGGTGCATCACCTCTCTTCGGGCAGTTCTTCAGCTCATGTGACCCGGAGCAGTGACCACAATGAGAGGCACTTTTGCAATCCTTAGCCAAGTGACCAAAGGCGAGACATTTAAAACATTGCCGGACAACAACGTGATCCTCAAAACGGCAGGCTGAAAATCTGAGATAGATGCGGGGATTAGGAGTATTACGCAAGCTCTTACGTACCTGGGGAGGCACCTCAATGACACAACTTGTGCGGGTACGACCTTCCTTCCCCGGAAAGCGATAGATGACCTCAACTTCAGGATTATCAACGCGAGAGAGAGAGAGAGAGAGAGAGAGCTGAGAGAGAGGAAGACGGAGGTGGAGGTGGAGGTGGAGGCTGGCTTTAGGCAGCTAAAGCTAAGCCTGTCTCCTCCTCCTTCTTCCTCCTCATCCTCGCCTCGCTTTGGCCAGGAAGACAACAACTTCATTAGGCCGATCCGTTGCCTGTTCCTCCTCTATCATTCCTTCATGAATATGGATGATCCTGCGACGCACGGACTATTTCTACCTATAGCGTAGCATGGTATAGCGTAGGCACCACATTCGCGGAAGGTGAACCACCCAGAAATACATATACCTACATAACTACACTCATCATGTATATCCAGAAACCTGACATGGCGTGACGATAATGTCACTGGAAATTCCCACTACCAACAGGAACATGCATCAAATGACCCAAAAATATTTCACCAGTTAAATTGGCATCGAATTTCTATAAAACAATTTTTCTTTTTATTTCACTACTGTGCAGCTATCAGATCCAAAGCACACCCCTGGATTCACCCCTGATTCCTACATGTATTTGCACCGATCGAATGGAATGATCTGATGTATCTTACAGTTAAATAAAAATTTTGCAACTCTAACTTTCTAGTATCTACGTTATTTACTCATTATCGAGGCTCAATTGTATGATAACGATGCTGCGGATGAAGAGTTGTAAAGCTGGTCGGTGGTGCAGTTACTGTAAGGAACTTGTATGTGTACGTGAATATAAGAATTTAATCCGTCTAGTCTAGAGGGGTGTAAAAGTGGCGAAGAAAAGTTTTGTTACCTCCCAAGACTCGCTTCCTGTATGCATATTATATGAAGTTGGAAAACGCCGGGTTTACACGCCACTTTTTCCAACTACACGTACCTAGACTGCACTAGGGTGGTTTTATACCTGAAACAGACCAACAATAGCGTACCTAAACCCTACATCCAACCATTTTACCCAGCGACTCGTGCAGCGGATTTAATTCGGGAAGATTTCAACAACGAGATTTGTCAAACTGGCAAGTTTTCAGAAACATACCAATTGAGAGAAGAGACACCGTTGTACCCGATTACGAATTAAAGTGTTAACGGATGTTCGGTACAATACCGAACCGGCAATCACGCACCGGACTTACACCCCGTCTGACAGCTTAACAAATTCGAAAACAGACCCGGCACGCGAGTTTATAGATATCTAGGGCCGACCACGGGCGGAGGCCATATGTCTAAGAGCCACCTTCGAAGTATCAAATTGTCAGCCTTACATCGCATGATATGATGAAATGGACAATTGGTCTGCAGCTCTTGAAATCTTCGCCTGATTAAACGAAATGTGGTAATTTATCGATAGTATGGCCACATCTGTGAGAGTAAATGGAAATTTATTCATTTGAGCTTGCAGACGGTGTACAAGCGGGCCGAGAAAGGGAAGACATAGGGTGGGAGGGTGTGTAAGATAAAGTACAAGGTTCAGGTTTGAGTTAATCGCGATCTCAACTGCAATCCATTCGCGTCACCTGCTAATACTCGCACTTTTATCGCAGGTAACTCACTCCGGTGTAGCTGGTAGAGGAACCGAAATCTATCATGAACTCTGACAAGTTTCCATTAGTGACCCAGTTCCGGTTCGCTACCACAATCAGTTCCTCCCTTAGCGGAGCTCTCTCGACCATTCGCTCGTGATATACGCTATATACGTATACACGGGGATAGATATATGCAAACCCCGAACCAGTAGCGTAACTAGTCGAAAACGATAGTCCAGGAGTTGAATCAATGAAACTTTAAAAGCTGGTTACTTTTCTCATTCTTCTTTGCGACGAAAAATGTATTTTTCTTTTTCTTTTTCACAAGACTTGACACAGAACGTGGAATATTTCTTGAAGTTTTGATTTTAGGGAAAATTTCATTAGGTATCTTCTCGGGTATTTTCTCAAAAAAAAATCAGAAAACCGATTGACCTGTGGGCCAACCCTAAAACTTCCCTCTGTGTGTCAAATCCGTTACAATAAATTGATACTATTGTGTTTGTTTTGTATAGTTTTTGAATAATTTGACAGATTCGACATTGAGTGATTCGAAATCAACTCACGTCTATCAAAAAAAAAAAAAAGAATTTTTTTTCGTGCAGTAACTTTTAAACTAATCGGTCGATTTTGATGAATCTTGCGGCAATCGAAAGGGCTATCCAAGACTCAAATCTGATTAAGTTTTGAGGCTAATCGCATGAACAGTTTAGGAGTTATGCGCTAAAAACATGAATTTTTTTTTCAGTTTTTATTCTTCGAATAACTTTGAAACTACTAGACCGATCGACTCCAAAATCTAATCAGATCTAAGTCTTGATAAACCCTTTCGATCGCCGCAAGAATTATTCCAATCGGTCGATTCGTTCTAAACATATCGTAAGCCAAAAATTTGTTCACACACACACACACACACACACACACCCCCATACGGACGTCCATCAAAAAATAGTCAGAATAGCTTCCTAGGAACCCAAATCGTCGAGATCTGATGAAAATTTGATTTTTGAAAATCTGACCGAACCAATAACTTCCCTTTTTTTTTGAAAATTTTTAATGTTCATAGCGGGAAGTTATAAAAGCAGCCCTTAACCAATGGAATCGGTTTACCGATGCTCCTAGAATTCTGCCCAAAGTATGGAGCGAGAAATCGTATCGGATGAGAATTTGTAGATTAAGATACTTTTGATCACATCTCGAGTTACTAATATCATGGTTCACGAACCGTGAAAGTAACTAGTAGGGGAAATTCAGAAAAAGAATGATGACACCGCCTCTGGACTAATTCGAGTTAGTTTCGGATTCCTTTCAAAAATCTGTATACATTTTTTTTCTACTTTTCGACTTCCGTGGGTGTAAATATAAACTAACAAGTGGTAAGATTAATAGTCAAGATTAGTCGCCTACTTTTTCTTCTTCTTCTTCTTCTTTCTCTTCATCTCAGCAATAAAATAACTCTCGTAAGAAATCCGAGTTGCAGGACATTATAACCGATTATTATTTTCTTCTTTGCTTCCGTACGCGTATATAGTTTGATTGATGGGATAGTAAACCGTGTGTTGAGAGGCTAATTTCGGCTTTATATCATTAAAATAGTTTACTCTCGGTTTAGTATGACACATTACACTTCCAACGTTACATCCCATCCGTTCACGACATGTAGACAGTTATTTTCAGCCCCAAGTCTGCTAAAGGCACCCCTGGATCGCCCGACTCCCATTCTTGGAACTGAACAGCCCAACCGATCTCATTGAATCCGATTCTTGGATATGAAAACTTTGATTTTTAGGCAAGTTTTTGCAAACGTTGATCCAAAAAGTTTGTCAAATTTTTTAAACAATAGAAGACTGAGCTTTTCTCCATAAATTATCGGTTTTCCCGGAAATGGCATCGTTTTGGAATATTATCTAGAGAAATTGCATATTCGAAAACATTTGATGATCAGTGAAGACGATATAGTTACAGTCTCATGGTGATTAGTGTTTGATTTTTTCATCGGATCGTGGGATGAAAGTGAGATGGATAAACTGACGTGGGAAATGAAAATTGTAGTAAGTAAGTAAATGAATAAAAAGTATGTATGTTCATGCATGGAATGCCACGCCAGTTTAGCGTCTGTGCAGGCAATTGTACAAGGAATTTTTATCCTGCTTTTTTATTGCGATATCAAGTGCCAACGACTGCAGTCGTTTAAGCTAGCCAACAAACAGTATATATATAGTAAACAGTTAGTAGTATGGAAGTGGTCATAAAGTATTTGTCCGTGGAAGCTGAAGCTAAAGAAGAAGAAGCAGAAGAGGAAATGAAGAATGAGAAAACGAAGAACAACCTAGCTACTTCGCCGCTTATAGTCTCTCTGACAATGAATGAAGCGAATGACACCCGCTGTGTTATGTAACCAGTTTCGTGTACTTGACAAAGACTATCTGTCATACAGCCGATCCAACAATCTGTCAGATTTACAAACTCGGAGAGACAGTAATTACGATACTTTCACACCTTCTCACAGCGGGATGCACCAACGCTAGTTATAAATCTAAGGGCACCATCCATGCCAGAGGAGCTCCTGCCGCACATGTTTTACCTACATTCAGCCCAATTTTAATTTTTCTTCGGCTTCTTATCGGAATATCTTTCAAACTTTTGAAAGTAAGTCAATTTTTTATAAGTTCGAGGCATTCCGTTTTTTCATTTTTGTCATCAGACGATATTTTGCATTAGGGGTACCGTCCGAAACAGACTACCAGCAGATTTTTGGTCCTGGAAAAAAAACGAGGTCTCCGGAGATATCGCTATTCCAGACCTTCAAATTTCATTTTACTATAGTAAACAGGATTTTTTTTTTCAACGATTCAGAAAATGTATCACGACTCAAATCAATTACATGCACCTCATCAGCTCCGTGATAATTCTTAAGATACATTTGTTATCCGCTACGGTACCAGAGTTAGGATGGCTCTGACCAGGGGTTCATTTCGAATGGTGCCTCTGATGCAAAATCTCGCTTGGAGGCAAAAATGGAGAGGGGTGATGTCTGAAGACTGTCTAATTTGAGGAGAAATACCTCATTCACATAAAAAACTGATATTATTTCGAACTCAAAGACTTTTGCAGACTTTCTACAACCAGGAGTCATGATTTTTGATTTACTATTATTACATATTTTCTATTTCGTCCAGGATCGAGCGGGATCTAATTAAAATAGAAATTTCATTTCAGGGATTTTCAGTGAATTTTTTGTCACGTTAGGGACTGACCATTGTATAGATACATATGCAGCTGAAAATAGGTTGAAATAAATCGTGTTAAACAGTGTCCGTAGATGTGGCTGTACTACATATGTGCACCTATAAAGACATGTGTACATAGATAGGTGTGTGAGGATGAGGTTTTGCAAAAGGTATTATAAAAGTACGTGTATATATAAAAACGAGCAGCAGCTATGGCACTTAACGTGACGCTATGGCCCATGCAATTCCGCGTTGTTTACGAAGAGCGTCGATGCGACGCCACCGAGGTTTATGGTCGGGTTCGGTTAAAAATGTGAAAACATAAAATGAACGAATGAACGAACGAACGAACGAACGAACGAACGAATAGAGGCAGGCGGGTAATTCTTGCTCAAAATAGCTACTGCAGGGTATATAGGAAAATGACGAAAAACTTAGTTCTTTTTTTTTTTATACACGCCATCAAAAACCCAGGAGACGAAAAATAAAACTAATGAATTGCTGGCATAAAAAAATAAAAAACTATCTCAAGATACAAATAAAAAATGAACAAAACAGACTCAAACAAAAACGAAAAGTCAATGGCCTTGCATGGATCGATTCCAACAAAGAAAAAGTGGTCCTCGTATAGGGTGCAGGTCGGAGGTCGCAGGTCATAACGATAGATGGTTGAAATTATCTCTGCATATCATTGGTTTGCCCTGAAATGACAGAATTTGAGAATATTCCCTCAAAATTTGAAAAAGTTTTAATCAACGATGTAGCCTGTGTTCTGCGATAACCACAATTTCTCTCGAAGCCTGAATCTACGTAAGGCGAGATTCAAAAAATCTGAAATAATTACAAATTGCGTCTCAATATGCGAGTAATCAGTTGTGAAAAAACTGAGTCAATAGAATACTTCTTCGAGGCATGATAATGATTTAAAAAAAAAATTATTAAGAATATCTAAATTCTAATTTATTCTCGTGGTCCGGACTTGGGGTTCATAATGAGATGGGAGGTTAAACATTTCTTATAAAATATGAAAGCGATATCTTGATTCAACGTGTATACCAAGTGAGTTCGTTGCCCGTAAAGAAAGTTTTAATAAAGTTGTTCCTCGCGTCTCCTTGCGCAGTACCGCATGGTCTATATTCTCTGGTATGGCTTGTCCATGGCCCCTGGCCTGTGGGAGAAGGTACAAGGTATATATAAGGTAGAAGGAGAAGTAAAAGAGAGGTAGGGAAAGAGGAAGAGAAAAAAGAAAGAAACCCTTTTAAATTTAGTTGAAGTAAAAGATTTTGCCCAGTAGAAAAGTTAAAAAAAGGGGGGGGAGGAAAGAAAACGAAAAAGAAGGAAACGAAGAATCTCCTGCCTCGAAGAATCGAGGCTGGAACTGGGAACACCATCAGCACCTGCCTGCACACGGTGGAGCAGAGCAGAGTCGAGCCACTTCGCGCGCAGTTTAAGAAACCAATTAAATTATATTTACGCTCGGCGTCGTGCCGCCGCCGCGCCGCCCGTCGACGTCGACGAACCCCTGCCTCGAGAATTGTATGTCGCAGGAAATTATGTGTAATTTAATTAAAACTGGTATTTACCACGATAAAATGAAAGCAAGTAAAGAATTAGAGGAGAGTAAGGAAGACGGATATAAATAAATGGCAATGGCCTGCACCGGCCACCGGCTACCGAAACTCTCTAACATAACCGTTTTCCTATTCGTCATCTTTCTGGTACATTGAACCGGCATATTTATTCAAAAATATTGAAAATTCAGGCCAAAGCAGTTCGACGATTACTCAAAGATACAATTCTTACATTCTCAGAGTCGACAATGGGGCTTGACTATCGATTTCAAGAAAGTTATCGCAGGGTACGGGTCGGATCGGTTATCCAAACGTTTTTAAATTTTTAGAGAATGTTCTGAACTGATATCACTTCAGGTAAAACCAATAATACATAGAAATGGAGTCAGTTTTCCATCGTTAAGAGCCCATAACCCGCCTTCTTTCTCAAAGTTTACCAGAAATCGGTCGAAAATCAAAAATTTTCGTATCCAAAAATAGAATATTCTCTAAAAATTTTCCGAACTTTCGATGAATGATGTGACCTGTACCTCAGAAGGGACCATTTTCTCCTCGTTGCAATTAATCCATGTCACACGAAGTGAAAAAAAATTTTAATAATTTTGTTAGAGCATAGCAACGATTTTGAAGGAAATTATTCCAAGGTGTAGGTATATTGTATACGTGACAATTGTTTTTTGAATATATACAGACCGGCCATTTATCAGGGTGAGAAAATTGCAGCTAAAGCTATACAAGAGGCTAGTAGCTATCCGGTATCCGGTTTTAACGCTGCTGCAGGTTTCCAAGAAGTTGCAACATTGCATTTCTTAATTGTTCACTAACAAGAGAAGTTGGCACTTGGCACCGTTACTCTCTAGGTCTCTCTCTCTCTCTCTGTATCTCTATCCCTCAGCTTCGAGCCGTGTCATTCCACCTCTTTCACCATTTTCCATTTCACCTTTTTTTTTTACCTCAGACAAGATACCCGGGAGTATATCCTCTTCCGGAATTAATTTACTCAATTTTTTCCACGATTCTCTTACCCAATTTTTTTAATTTCAATTCAATCATTGAATTTCATCCACAAATAATCATTAGAATTCGTCAATCCAACTTTTCTACACTCCTGAATAATTCCAATCCAAAAATTTCCCAGTTATACTGGAAACAGGATCAAGATAGGGTCTTCGAAACTGACCCTCGGCGTCCGGTCTGCAACCTATTAACAAATCCAGGTATTCAGGTACATGAAAAAGGGACAAAGTTTTGAGAATACCAGAATTCCAGGTAGGTAGATACCTACGCCGGGCTAAGCCTGCAGCTGCCGTGAAAATCTTCAGGCTTCCTATTTTTGGTATCCAAAAACCGTTAGCTAGGCGGTTAAAATCTCGCAGAGTTCAATGTAGCTACGGTGATCCCGCGATGAGGTTCATTGACGAAGAGTGCGTGGTTTAAGAAAAACGAAAAAACGTCGAAGAAATTGTAAAATTAAAACGATCCGTTTTTTTTTTTTGTGCTCAGACAGTTTTAGACACTTTCTTGTTTTTCCGATTTGCGATTTTTAGTCAAAGTTTTTCAGATTTTCTTGATATCGGTATACCCGTTTATATTCTCTGGCTCTTTTTCTTCAAGCTGGAGATTCCGGGACTGAATCATCGTATACCTGCCTTTGGCCCTTTTGAATTCTACTGCAACGGTTCGAATATGCATAGGTCCGAAAAGGGGCTGGAAACTACCGACGCGTTCATTTCAGGGTAGGAAATAACGTGACGGTTCGTTTTTAAAAACAGCTGCAGGAAAAGGAGACAGAAACTTGAAATTTTCTTTTGGAAACAAAAAATAAACAAAATAAAGTAAAATAAAATCGTGAAAAATCTGTCAAAACACTTTCAGTTGGGATTTCTTCTCCACACTTCAGGCGGTCCGGATTTCGGACAGAATCAACCTCGTCAAGTGTATATACGCATATATACATGCGGAGGCTTGAAAATTCAGTTTCAATTTTTTTTTCTTGCTTTCCCCAAGCATCCCGTTTCTCCGTTCCATCGTCGATTCAGATAGCGAGCGATTCAATTTCCTCTTTCATAGAAGACTTGAAGCATTTGTGGTGGGGAAAGTATATACAAATGCACATAGTAGATGTATATATATCCATTATACATAGGTATACATAGACAGTATATACATAGAGGGGAAAATACCTAAAAACTTGGATTTTCCAAAGATTCGATATCTGTCAAAATCTCATCCAGTTTGATTGTGAAACCATGGAGCACATGAATTAAAAACTGAATTTGGTTTTGAACCTATAATTTGAAAAATATTTTAAGACACATGAATACATATTTTTACTCCTCAATTTAAACTTCTTATTTTTCACATTTTTCGGTGTACCTGTAGTAGGTAGAATCATATACTCATCTATTTACTTAAAGGTTATAGATATATAGGCGATATAACGTTGGCTAGGATTGAGCATCCGGAAAAGAACGTCGTATACATATTTTCGTTTGTATATATGTATACAATCTACGTATACATACATATTTATTTAAATACTCGATCAAGTTATGGACCGAGTTATACATAGTACATGTATACGTATGTTTATTACACCCACGTATGAAAGATGTGTATAAATACATACATCTCTTCTTCCTTGGAATAGGGTATGCCTGTATAATAGTAATACGGTTTTATTACACAAGGAGAATAATCGAGATTCGCGTTCCCCGTTTGAAAATAAAGTTATGGAATTGTTTCGATGTGTAGTATACATACCTATAATCAAATAACACATACGTGCACAGAGATTGGTAGTCTAGATAAGTCAATCTCAGTATCTATAGAATCGAATACGAAAGATAGAGACTTTTCTCATGTGCAACTGTATGTATGTACATACATGTGTGTGTATATATATAGCTAATATAACGACCTATAACGCTCAATTTATTTCATTTCATTTTATTTCGTCCCGTTTCTTCCCTGCCCCCTTTTTCCCCGCTTAGCTACCTCCTACAGATTCCGAAAGGATTCGTTCGATCAAAGAACTTTACTTCATACTTTCGATAGCAGCGAACTGACTGCTGCTGCAACGGTAACGTTACGAGACCCGAACCTGAACAAGATTCGCTTTGTACTTAACCCTCTTGACTATGGACTCAAGACTCAACACTCTGAAACTCTTCTTGTTAAGAGAGTCTTGAGTTTGTGAAAATGGCCGACGAAACACATGGCAGAGAACAAAACGTTTTATCACACTGACATTTTTTGTTTTACTCAAGGAATTCAGCATGAATTTTCTTCATTTTCTCACTGTGGAGCGAGCTAAAACACCAAAATAGTCGCAACATCATATCCCTAATAAGAGAAGAGCTCAGTTGAGTCAAAGAAAATTATTCATAGATAGATGACTTCAATCAGAAATGAGCACGATTGAGTCAAAAAACTTTGGTCATAACCAGAGTCAACAAAGTTGTTCATTTGGCGAAGCTTCTATCAGTACCCAACCAATTGCGGTTGCTATAATTCTTGCGGTCTTGAGTTTGAAGGTCTTCTAAGCGCGGGGTTACTTCCCTAGCGAGAAAGCTAATAGCCACACAGGAACCCGCTTTGCTGCTGATATAAACAAAGCCTGCATAACCAAAAATCACTTTCCTTGAAAAAATAAAACTGTCTAATGAATTGTCGAACGATTTTTCGGTATAAATTTTCGACCAATCTTGTGTGTAATCAATCGGATCAATGTACGAGCTCGAGTATCGCGTCGGAATGAATATCCGTTCGGTATTAGTTACGGGTATAAGCGATGTGAAAAAATTCCAACGTATCGTATGTCGCGTCGGAGCTTATGTTGTATCAATGCCGATTTTTTTTTCTTTTTCTTTTTCTCTGTTAGAATCTTGGGCATAAGTTTCACCATCATGAATTCCCCTGGTGACGAACTCATTATAATAGACTATGGGGACTTAAAATCGAGTTTGAATGACGGAAACCCTTCACAAACTTGAACATATAACGAGTTTAATTTAATAACCCGTTCCCTCGGAGCTAGATTTCACACTCAATGATTTCGAATAGTATATCTACCAACCGAAATTTTAATCCTTAAATTTGCCCTTTGGTATTCACTGGGCGTAAAAGATACACGAAAAATTATACGATGCTGAATATAATCTGAAATTATTATTTCAGACGACGAAATAAGGAGATCGAAAGAAATCTCGCTTTCTTTCTCTGTAGTCGGTATTATCAGACACCTCGGTAATGAACACTGCTATTATATTGTCTCGTCTCTTGATTACTCTGTGAAGCCAAGACTGGCTCATTGCATTCCGCATTCCTTTCGTTCCTCGGTACTTTCCCTTTTTAACTACTTTTATGTCTGTATTACGCTATTCTTCCTTCATGATAGAAATTCTCTTGCTTTTGAGTACTCATAATCGAATTCTCAACATCAAACTCAACTAAATCGGGAACTCACTAATTCAAGTTGAACAAAATCAAGCTCAAACTTTTGTTGGCTTCTTCCGGCCCGTTTCGTTACGTTTTTTAACTTATTTCAACTCGTATCGACTGACTTGGTAATAGTTTTGCTAACTTTCAATAAAGTTCCAACAATTTTGAATTCGATTTCAAAGTCTTTTAGATCATTTTTCGCTGTTGAAACTTTGTGTTGCTATTGAATACTCAAAGTCGAAATCTGAGAATCATACTCAACTAAATCACGAACAGGTTGATTCAAGTTGAACAAAATCAAGCTCAAACTTTTGTTGGCTTCTCTCAGCTCATTGCACTATGTTTTCTAGCTTATTCCAACACGTTTTGTTAGCTTGAGAACAGTTTTTCGTAAGTTTCAGTCAATGTTCAACAATTTTTAATATAATTTTGAAACCTTTCACATCTTATTTCCATGTTGAAAGTTTCTGTTACTAATAAGTACTCAAAGTCGAAATCTGAACATCAAACTCAACTAAATGGCGAACTCCCTGATTCAAGCTAAGCAGAATCAAGCTCAAACTTTTGTTGGCTAGTTTTAGCTCGTTTCGTTACGTTTTCGAACTTATTTCAACTCGTTTCGACCGACTTGGAACAGTTTTGATAACTTTCAGTCGAGTTTAACAATTTTTGAAACAATCCTGAGGCTTTCTGGATCATTTTTGACTAGCATAACGAAGTTTTGGACGATTAAAACAAAATGGACGCCAAACCTTATTGCTTAGACGATTCTTGTGATCTTAGATTTTTTAAAAATCGGGAACTATGAAGAAATTGAATATAAAATCGATTATTCTCTCTACCTTTATGATGTCTCAGATGAGAATGTCCGCAGCATGGTTGTTCAAAATAAGCATGTCCAGGGTGGGTGCCAGCGGGTCGAGTAGCGAGCGCCCCTAACTGACTTAGAACAGCTGCCAGGACAGCTGCCCTAATCAGAATCATCACATCCGGCAATCGTGATCGTCTCATTTTTATCCCGTATGAGGAATTTCTGGCGAATGAAGATACCGCGGTACGGGAAGAGGTGAAAACGAACAAATAAAAATCGTAAAGGAACAAAAGGAAAACCACCGCACTGCAGTACGTAGCACAAATATGTTCTTCTTATTCCTTTATGAATCTTCTTTTATTTTTCCTTGACAATAACGACGAACGAAAAAACAGACAACGAAACTAAGGACAAAACAAGGGATAATTATAACCGGTGATTAACGATCTCTGAATTTTATTTATCAAAAAATTTCACAGAAAACGAACAAATTAGTCGAATTTCTTGTTCAGAATTCTTCTGCTTCTTCTTCCTAGTTTCTTGCTGTTGCTGTTCCTGCTGCAACCTCGGCGCCGTGCTTGATCGCTCCAACTAAAATGTTGGCTGTTGCTGTTCCTGGTGCCCTTGAGCGTCCAGACGCGGCTGTTGCCCTCTTCCGCGCTTGGAGTAGGTACAGTCGGACGTTCACCGGTAGCCGGCGTCGCGTCGGTTTCCAAACAACTTGAAGAACAACAACTCGAAAGCCTTTTATGTTATTTCTGAGTTTGTTCTTTTTGTATTTAGTTTATTTCCTTTTTGTTTCCTTTTCTCATTCAAGGAACTTTATTCACGATTATTATACGGCGCGATAATCACTTTGTACATTCCGCCTGTATCTCTATCTGTCTATTCGTATGTTTTATTCCGCTCGTTTGTTTTCTGTACAAGGAACAAACGGCAATCGTACTCATATTTTAAAACCAGACAGTTGGAACCGCAGTTATATATCTTATAGAAAAAAATCGGAAACTAAATGCGGTTCGGTTTAGTTTGGTTTTGCTTTTATCTCCAAGCTTCGACTTTGTCAATACTTAAACTGGGAGATATCATCTGCAGTGGGCCATAGCTACACGTAACGTAAACCGCACTCTACTAATTCCTCTCGAAAAAATTATACGTCACGAAACCCAAACTCGAGCTCGATATTCACTTCCTGTCGACTAGGACACGTGGGTCTCGATATCGTCGAGTCATAAACAAACACAGAAACGATAAAACCTCGTTGATTATACTATTTGATCGGTAGCTCTGATGGGTCGAAAACGTATCACCACACGAAAATATCCTCACTGGAAAAGACTTGGGAGTGAAAATTCTTTTTATTTTTTCCTTTTGCCCTTTTGAATTGACGAAGAATAACTCCTTTGTACTTCAGTTCGTTCAGCAAACTTCGAAAAATAAATCAGAAATTGTATTAGAAACAGAAAAAAAATATTTTTCAAGCCTTTTAATTCACATTTGACACTGTGAGCGTGTGATACATGGGTCAAGTTTCTTTGAATGATCTTATTTTCGAGTATATTTTATACCGAATTTGAATTATAGACGAAATTGTTATCATGACAATTCAGTATAGCGAGTTTCATGATTTTTAATTTTATTTTCAAGACACATTAGTCGACAGCGTTCAGTGGATTTCGATTTCTGTTAACGTTGTGCGCACGATGATTGGTCATGTAAATTCACACAGTTTTTTTTGTTTGTTCATTATTCTGTTTTGTATTGTTTGTTTTTTGAACAATATTTTTTTAAAAATTTTTCAAACACGCGTTACTATTGATGCACAGCTCTGTGCCGAGCGACACAAACCTCCCTTTTGAACCGCCGCGGCACGACTAGCTAGCCTGATTTAGCGCGCCACGGCACTAACTGTACTCAATTCGTCGGCTACGGTCGGGTATCTTCGTAGGAGATCGGAGAAACCGCGAGGCGCACGACGCGAGGCGACCCGACGCGGGCTGGACGCTGACGCTTAAACGGTCACGGTGAGTCAGTCGCGCGTCCTGACTCCGCGCGCTTTCATATTATATGGACTTCTGGCTGACAATGAGGTGATGGTGATGCTCTGTGATCCCTAAAGTCATGGAAATCTTACGCGATTCATGAGACGCGAAAATTCCCTAACGAAACTCGGGAGCTCCTTTCTTCCGGTTTTTTCAAAAGATTTTTTTACCGGTTTTGGATCATACGAAAGTGACGTCCCAAAGCCACACAGATCTTCGCATAAAATTGAACATTGAAACCGAAGTTCAGGACTTATTTATCACGACATGGCGAAGGGTAGAGGATTTCAACATGTTGTTCAATGCTCGCAGAACCACGAATCATGGGTTCAGGGTGTCGTTCAGAACACTCATGTGAACATATCCAAATATCAGATTTAAGATTGGATTTCTTTTCTTTCCGAAACAAATGAAGCACGATTTTTTTTTAATTAATTTTGGTGAACATTTTTAATAGAAAAAAAAATCCATTTTTGATTTTTATTAGAGAACAAGGGAACTGATCTTGAGTTTGATACTTAAGGATATCTTCACTTTAGCGTTACGAACATTACCTCAGAATATTGATGTTCTGGAAACTTAATTGATTCTCAAGAAACATTTTGAAATTTGCTTCTACACACGATCGTTAATTCTCGCATTTCCGATTCGATTTTCGATATCATCCGTTCCAAAATCAAATCTTTCTTCAAATTTTCATCAAATTTTCCTTCTATTCATTCCTAAATTGTCCAAAACGTTTGACTTTCATCGTCCTATTAGAATAAAAATCGAATGATAGTTAAAGGGTTGGAAAATGTTCCAGTAAAACAAGCGGGTTTAGAAATTTGTTTTCTAAGTATCCTATTCAAATGTGAAACTTTCCAAAATCCTAAACAGCACGGAAGTACGCTGCAGAACAAAATTGCGGAAGTAGAAAAACAAAAGAAAAAAAAAAATAAAATAAACAAATTGTTTTGAATTGTCTTCACGGTTGTGGAGGACTTAGCGTCCATGCAACCCAAACTTGGCGAAAATACTTGGCACTTCCCTCGGCTAAGAATTTGTAACTTTGTTCTCACGATGACGAGAAGTATCTCGGTAGTAGCTATAAGGGTACACCTCATACCCATAGCGGAAAAGTTTTTAAGGAAAAGAACAAAGTTTTAACAAAATATTTTAGACCCAAGTTTCCCGGTTTTTGTATATAGATACCTAGAGCGAGATAAGTTCGGCTTTTCTTTCAGTTTTTTTTTTCTTTTCTTTTGCTTCTTTATTTTTCTTACTTCTTCGTTTTTGTACCGTTATTAAAGCGGAGATCGGAGCATGTTTTAACGGCACCAAATAAGGCCAATTCTACGCCCGAGTAACCAGATATTGCGCTTTGAACTGCAATTAAGTATACTGCAAAGAGGGGCGGGTCATTAGTTGAGCTTTTAAAAAAATGGTACTTGGTAATGAAATGATAATAAAAAAAAAAAAAAAAAATCGGAAAATTTTTTATCTAGATACCCCGTGCTTTTTTCCTCTTTGGTATATACGGTCTCGGAGGGGTGAGTTCTCGAGGACTGGTTGGTTTGTTTGTTTATTTGTTCATCCGTTCATTTATTTTTCGAGGGAAATATTGCGATGCTGCGCTCCATCCCTATGCTTCCCGGCTTCTCATCCCATTCAAATACGTTTGATCTTGTCCTCTGCTTACCGGCCGGCCATTTTATTGGCAAACAGAAAAGCACCGAAAACACATACCTATACGTAAAGTTAATTAGCAAACATGCCATGGGGCTCTCCTTCATGCAGAATGCATATAATTGCGATGTGGATATAAAGCGGGTTAAAATGGCAACAAAATGCACAAAATGGTACTTTACAAAAAAAAAAAAAAAAAATGGTTTCCCTGATCAAGAGCTTTGCTCCCCGCGGCGAGGATCAAAAAATTACGCAGAGAAACTTCGAGAGAGACCATGCGATGGGCAAATGGTTTATAGATGGCGAGGAAAAGGTGGGAAGAACTGGCTCGGCCCTCTTTCCTCATTCCTCTTTCCTCTCTCTTCTTCGCCATGGGTCCAGTAAATTATACTTAATATCTGGCCACGCAGCGGTAACCCTTACTTAAGTTCTTCTTCACAACCGCAACACATGTTAGACACCGGTACGGCCGCCATTATTTAACTCTCTCTTCTACTACTAGCCATACGGTCCATGAAGGTGAGCAAGCGAGCAAGCAAGCAGGAGGAGTTTTAGGCGGAGGCCCCTCACCTCATGCTTTTAATGTCTTACTCTCCACATCATGGTGTATGAGTTCACCGAAGGCCATATCCCGTTGTGACCAAAAGAGGAAGAGACAGAGAGCAAAGAAGAGAAAGAGAGACAGAAAGGCAGTGCTCCTTTGTTCAACAAAATCCGCTTAGACCTCCACGAGCCTCAGCACAGTCTTCGTTGTCCTCGTCGTACCATCGCGTTAAGATGTCAAAGAAATTTTGAATAACTTCAAAAGATTTCGATCGAGGTCTCCGCAACCCAGACGAGAAAGTTTTCGGAAACTCATCCTCGTGAGGGAATCCTTTCTCCATACCCTGCACGAAGTGTATCATTACGGGTTGCGTGAATTCGAATCACTGCAATATCCAAAGACAAGTTCATCGCCATCTTTTGGAAACCATTTGACAGTCTTCGTACCGTAAAACCGTGCCATGAAGAGGAAAGCTTTTGGCTCTGCGCTCCAGTGGCTGTGCCCAACATCGGCAAAGACACGTGGGAATTACGCATCTTTTCAGTAAATTTTGGTATCAAAGGAAAGACGAGGAGAAGAAGAGGAGAAAAGATGGAGCGAAAGGGTGAGAGATTTCAGATGATAGGAGAAGGGAATCTTCAAAGTGACCCATAACGCCGGTGTAGAACGAGGAGCTGTCGATCGACGGGGGCAGCCAGCATCCTCGGGTGATAAAGGTTATACCTACCCACCTATATACCGAGGCCACTGAAGGGCGTCACGGTGAATTTAATTAATGCAATTTAGCGTCCATCCATCATCTCCAACGTTTTTGCCTAACGAGGGACGGCTCGACCGGCTCGCGACGCCTGCACAAACCCAGACTATCAAACGCCTCCCCGTTCCCTCGCCTATATACCTATACTTTCATCCCGCGAATCTGTCGATTTCATCTAACCTCTGGGACATGGACTTGAAAAAATAATTTTCGACATTCGTCTGGCATGCGTTGGTTAAAAATGAACGAGACTTAAGGGGACCAGTACAGCTTGGTTTCCGAAATTTGGAGTACCTACTCCAAAATTTATTTATTTGTCCACCAAAGTTTATTTCACATCAAAAAAAATTTTCTTCGAAAAACTTTGTCGTAAGGTTTTAGGCACATCGTTGGTCCAATTCAACCCCTCAAGGTCTTGCTCCATTCAGCCAGAAATTCTACATCTTATGAACGTAGGGATCGGTAAAAAAAATTCATGTGAAAAGTTACGATCAATTATCTAAAATTTCCAATATTCAGGCCACTAATTTGCAAATAACTTGGCCAACACGAAATTGTAAAAAAATTCCCTCGTTCACATGATGAGGATTTCTTTTCTGAACAAAATGAGCCCTCAGCGACCTTAATCGGAACAACGATATGCCTAAAACCTTACGACAAAGGTTTTCCAAGAAAAATTTTGTTTTTCTGATGTGAAATAAACTTTGGCTGAGAAATAAACGCATTTTGGAGTACTCCGAATTTCCAAAAGCAAGCTGTACTGGTTCCCTTGAGTAGACTTGACTGAATTAGTTGCTTATATGGAAACTGCCCACTTTTTCTTGTGTCGGTATGTGTTTTTTTTTACTGTTCATCGATTAGACTTTAAATTTTAATACGTTTTCATTTTTAATGTGTTCACATTGTTTGTGAATTGGGAAATTAAATTTCTGGTCAAACAGAACCCTGAGCTATCGTATTACCAGTTCTTAGAATAATCTGTTACGTTATAGGTATAGGTATGATAAGTATATTCGATAGAGTCTGTCTGGCGTTTTCAATATCGACACAAAACCCCTCCCACATAAGACTAGCACATTATATCAACCTGAGAGTAGATAAACTTTTGCATCGCGTCTATTTTATTCTTTGGCCTCGTACCTTACCGATATTTTTTTAAAAAAACCTTTTTCCATTCCGCTGCTTCTTCTTCTTCTTTTTCTTATTCTTCTTATTCTTATTTTTTGCATCTTCTTTGGCGAACGCTTACGTTGGGTGGGACACTCCCGTCAAGATAGTGGTAACGTCCTTCTTGCTAACGTTTTCCGATAACGGAAGATGCGCTTCTGAATAAATAATAATAACAATAACAATAATAATGATAATCATTCAAACTTCTGTAACTATTTCAGATCTTTTCTAGTCTATCCTTGTCTCTTCTTTGTTCAAGCTCCGCAAAAACCTACCCTGAACACGCCTTTCCAGAAAGAGAAGTCTGAAATTTGATTCACAATTTTCAGACCACTGCTCCACGTTTTTGGGTACAACTTTTTCGGCCATTCAAATCGTGGAGCCAATCAAGGAGCAAAATCAAGCTGAATTTCCGGAATAAATGATGGGAAATTAGTACATAACATTGGTAAGTTTTTTTTTTTGTTGATTTTTTCATATTTTTTCTCGCTGTTTTTCGATTTTCATTTAATCTTTTTCCCCTTGCCCCTTCCTTTCTCGGAGCCTCGACTACTTACGGTCTGGCGATCGGGAACGACTACGATGAGGACTTTTTGCGCCGCGACATCCAATTAGTCTTAATTAATGGGTGAGGTATGTATGTATATGTATAGTGGAGGTACGATATATCTTATTTACTTATGATTAATGTACGTTCACCTGGACTTATACCAAGGGACTAACCACCTCTCACGATAATGACAATCTGTGCCTGCATATATACATATCGTTTTCATGAATTCGAATGAAAAAAGAAAAAAAGAAAAATCCTGTTCTAGGGGGGCTCAAGTTGTTGTTTGACGACTGCGGGCTTGTCGAAAGGATATTTCGCGAATGTCGAATACTGGTTTGTAGAACGAGCCTCACCCTGGTAATAATGATATCTGTGACACGGTAGGACGCCCATTGAACGGGTGTTATCGGTCGACAGAGAGACGGGAGAGACAGGATAGCGACGGGACGACGCGGCGATGGTGCTGGCGCTGGTACGGGTGCGGTGGTCCGTTGCTATACCTTTCTGTTTTGTACGCTAAGAGGAAATTGAAACAGCTAACCAGGTTCGGGTTGACGAGGGTGTCCGACGGGACGCCCTATGCGCCCTCGCTCCGCACCCCTCTTTGCGCCCGCTGAGCCCGGGCAGAGGACACCGCGTCGGGCGATCCAATCAAACGAACGCATATCAATGAGTCGTTTTGGAGGAAAACTGAATTATATACGCCATTGTGTCTGTCCCAGATATATATTGTATGGATACCAACCTAAACACATCGACACATACCAGCCCGTCCGGGAGGAAACATCCTATTCAATCACAATTTATTTTTAACAGATTTTAGAAACTCGTCAACCGTTCTGAGACTCTTTGAAGAGGTCCGATTATTCTTAATGACAGAAATCGACGTTCCTATTCATTTTAAGTTATAGTTGGCGATGAGACGAATCCAACGATACCCCATAAAGTAGTACTCTATCCACTTGTTACCGAGATATCGCGTTCTGAAGTTTCAGCGCTGCGCACAGGACAGCAGCGTAGATCCTGCGCTCGGTGCGCCGTAGTACTTCGAGACATAAAAGCCAATATATCCGTGTAGAAGCATCCGAATGATACCTTGTTTGGTATCATTGGATTCGGTTCATTACCAGCTATAACTTTAGCAGTATGAAAAAACGACGAGTCGTATCCCTTGGTTAAATGTAGGAATTGCGTGTACAGATAAAACTGTTACGCATATCATAATTATCGTTTAGTATAAATAAGAAATGAAATATACTTACAGTCAAGAGGAAACGTAACTTGCGAATTCAAATGTTATTCAATCCGCAGGAAACTACAGACGTGGTTTTGATATCTCGAAGGAAATTGTAATACGAACCGGAAAGTATGTAATTAGCGAGACTGTTGTAACCGCAGAGATAAGCACACAGTTTCTAAAAATGTACGGCCAGACTTTTCGGTTTGGACGAAAACTCACTTTCACACAACTTTTGTTATTTATTGTTTGATTAATTATTGCTCAGAGTGAGAAATCGATTATTAGCGGGAATTACATTACATCCAGAATGTTAAATGCGAGAAATTACTCGAGTGAAATTCCTGTTGTCATTATCAAAGTACACTCGACTATATTACCATTAAAAGATATACGCCCACCCCATTCGTAAGGTGGTTATATATTTCAGTTGTTTGTTATCGCTGTAAACTCTCGCGTATAGTTTTTTTCATAATAAAAAATAATACCTAGGCCGCAGTATGGAGCAAAAGCCCAGTAGTAATAATAATTACCCACTACGGTATAAGTCTGGTACATAATAAACTGTAGAAGTTATTAAGTTTTCAACTGCAAAGCTGCTCCACCAGCAGCAGAGGGTAAGCTCGATATAGAAACCGTACCACGTCGTAGAAAAACAGGTACTTCTTCTGCTACGGTATGATAGAGAACTGTATATTATACAGTAATTGAACCACGGACGTCCTTACAGCTCCTCCACTATCTAAACATTCCATTAACTCGTGTAATGTATGATATTATGCGATCTACGACCCGCTTCTCACAGGGAAGAACTCTCAAACATTTTCTTGTCTATCTAGTCCGTGAAATTGATGATATAACGAATTAGTTGTCGATGGTTTAAGGTAATAGGGACCAGGATTAACGTTATCACTGTTAAACTGAACGAATAACTCAAACAGATAATGCGGGGTACGTCAGTCTTCAAACTGGCCACATCGTTTCACGCCCCAAAACCTCTAAGCGGTTTGCTTTGAGTGGTTCTTGGGCATGAAGAAGGGTACCTGCGGCAGTGTAAGGAGAAGGGAGTTGCGCCCCGGATTCAAAGGCGAGGAAATTAAATAAGTTAAGTTTTTGAAAGAATCTTGGCTCAGGGTTGGGAGTGAAAGTGGAGATGGAGGTGGAGGCTGAAGCGACGAAGAGAACGAACTAGAGCGCGGGAAGAAGAGAAGCTGAGGAACTCGGTGGCCAGGAGTGAACGAAGTCACTGGAAAGAATGAAAAGAACAAACAGTAACCAAGGGGAACGTCGCGTTTCGTCGGATAGGATAGGGACGGGTACCGGGGCCGAACCACCCACGAGAACATAAGACAAACGTGACTTGAGCTGCCATTTTGTGTGCTTCTTTGTGCCTGCAGCTCTTTGGACTGTCGAGTGACGCCGCGACGCGTCGGTAGTCTTGGCGTCGCCTCAACGAATTTTCAAACTTTCTTACTCCTCCTCCGCATGAGGAATTTTTCTTTCCTTCCTCTCCTTCTTTTTTCTTCTTCTTCTTTTTCTACTTCTTCTTCTATCTTTACGTCGCCTGGTGGCCCTGCAGCTAGCTCAGCGCCGTGGCTAAACTTTGGCGAAAAAATTTTTTAGTCGCGTTTCTTTTCGCCAAGTTTCTTCATTATGTCAATATAGCAGCTCGCCGATGTCGCCTACCTACCTACCTACCTACCTACCTCCTACCTGCCCTGCGCCATGCTATGCCGTGTCGTTTGCTCCGATGACCTGACCTGATTTTTTGATAAATTGCCAGCCGATTTTCGAACGAAGTTTTCTATTAACAGATTATCCGTTAGGAATAAAATTGGCGCCGGGGTTAAATTAGGTAGGTAAACGAATTATTCGCGGACTGATTTCTTTCACCGACGACGACCCGGCCAATTATGCACCAGTCAATTTCAGCTACTGCAAATATGCATTAAAACGTAAAAGAATCCTGAAGCCATTCCAATTTTTTAATCATTTACCGGGAACGGGAGCTTTTTTCATTCGAAGATTAAAAATTGTATCAAATGAAGTAAATTCGAAAAAAAAAGAAATTGAAGAGTTGTGAAATTTTTCACTCGGTCGTAAGAACGTTGTCATTTATTATCGTAGGTCATGAAACGTTGACCCGTTTTTATCCTCAATTTTTCATTTCGTATATTATTTTTACCTTTATAGTACAAGAGATCGATATCCTAGCCCTTCAATTACTGCGGCACAGCAGAACTGAAGACCACCATTCAAAGCCATCAATTGCTGAGCGAACGATGCAAGTGCATAAATTTAATATTAAAAAGCTTTCGATGACTATGATGTTTTACGTAACATCTGCGAGGATATGGAATTTGTATTTCACATATATTTTTATCCGTACATTCATTTACCGCTCGCGCAGCTTTTCGAAACTTCGTTTTAATTGGGGTCAAGGATCGTTTCTGTGAAGCTTTGAATTGCTGGGTTGAAACGAACAAGGCAAATTTGGACGTATAGGGGTCCCGGTAGATTATAACGTGCACCTTACAACCCGAGCTAACTTATACTTAGAGCTAGCTGGTATAACAAATCAAACAAAATTGAGTGTCGACGCGTGAGAATGAGAGTTCTTCACGAACCTTGCTCCCGGCTATTCGCTTCGCTTATATCCCTGCTAGCGAACAAGAGAAAAATATATAAAGATGAAGATAAAGAATGAAGAAAGATGCCTTCCGGCCGGGGAACGGGGATTAAGATACCAACGAATACATTCTCAGATTTGGTCTCCTCCATAATGGATCATGCACAACGAAAGGATAGAAAATATGCGGAAAATATCGCCTGAGATCCTGATATTCAAAACTCAAAATTATTCACATTATGTCTTTTGGATCGATTGAATTTTAATAAAATTTCTCAACTGACCTATAAAGATGAGAGGATGACCACTGAATCGGAAGTTGTAGTATTTATTGACATATATTATGGTCGGTGAGGAAGCGCATTTCATTGAAGCAAAAGAATATCAGTGACTATCGGGCGGAAGGCCGGTGTAGATAAATACCCGTCTTATCTCTCTTTCATTCGTAAGGCTTTGTTAGATAAAACTGTACCGCGAGGAAGTCAGCCGCTAAAAGTCGTTTACTTCCGCAAGTGACGGTCAGCCGCAACTTCCACGAATGAATAAAATCGTCTAGATTTTAGGAAAGACTTTGACTGACGATTCATTCGTTGCTTCAAGATTGCGGGAATTCCTTCTGAATCGAAAAACTCGTTTGTGCGATCTTTCAGAATCTCAGGGGCTTCGAAAAATGACTTTTTCCAGGTTCAACGAACCTTTACGAATCCGGGCCTCTAGTGCCCGGAAAACAAGATTTTAGAATGATGAAGAT
Source organism: Macrophya alboannulata (assembly GCA_949628255.1). Classification (NCBI taxonomy): domain Eukaryota; kingdom Metazoa; phylum Arthropoda; class Insecta; order Hymenoptera; family Tenthredinidae; genus Macrophya; species Macrophya alboannulata. The sequence goes on along the minus strand of OX451206.1, from coordinate 19,421,361 downwards.
TTGCCCGACAGACAATATCTGAAATTTACAAGATTTCACATTCAAATAATGGTTCCAAAAAATTGCAATTTTCTGTTCAATTCGAATTTTAATTTTGGACCGTGAACCCATATCCTTTCTTCGCACATTTGATGATATTTCCGGTAATCGTACAAGTTTCCAAGGTGTAATAAACGCCGTTCAAACGTCTCGCGCCCTGATCAGATTCAGCAATATAAGAAAACTCCAGCTTTTCTTCCCACTGCAATTTGTCTGAACTTATTATTTTATTTGACTATCTCAACGGGTGGGCGTTCGGCTTCGTTAGCCCCAGCCTGTGCAGCATGAGTATGGTGTCTGTTCGTTCTAGACCTACCCGAAGCTCCGAATTCTGAATAACTTTATTCATAGGCTGTTCTATTATGCAGATGAAATTTATGCCCGGATCGAAATATAAGTCGGTTGGTTATATCCCGGATCAGTATAATATGAGCGAGTTCCGTATAGCTTCGCGCCGCGTCGCAGGTCGTCTACACTAGCGTAGAAAGAGACGGAGATATGGATTCCGAGGTTTACTCGCATTGCCTTTCGTGTTTAGCTCCCGGCGATCTTGAATTAGTATAATGGGATCAGCTTCGGCGTTATATTATAAGTCAACTTTAAGTGGGTATGACGGACGCTTTAAAATTTATGCCTCGCCCTCGGCTACGAGAACGGCAATGTCGAGCCACGTTACATGGCTGTGGATATGGATACCTACCTACCCCGGTTATCTATCGCGTCACACAAAATCGTAAGAAATATCTGACACGAGCCATTATCTGCTTCGTTAATTATTTAATCAATTCCAAGGTATTTAGAATGAGAAAATTCAACCCTCTCACGATCATTCACACTTTCATTATACCATAAACCGTAATAGGTATCCAAATTCTACTCATTCATATGCAACATTTACACCGTGTTTTATAAACTTGACACTGACAAATGTCAGGCTATAAGTTACGCAGGACAGCGATAAATTTCTATTTACTGCATCAATTTATCCCGTTTTGTTAATTTATTCATTTTTTTTCTTCTCCCTCTTCCCAATGAAGGAACGAAATATAGTCCCAAATTTTTTAAGAAAAAGTGTTAGAAAGTTTGGGAATCTATTTTCATTCAAATCGTTTTATTTTTTTTATCCTCAATTAGGTTCAATGAAGGAAGAATCTCGAATCAAAAATTTTAGTGCAGGATGAAGATTTTGTGTCGAGAGAAACGAAAAAAAAAAAAAATGGGGACCAAAACTGATGGCGATTTTTATTTTATTTATTTTTATTTTTTCGACTAAAAGTGGGGTTCGATGTAACGCTGATAGTGAATAATTTCGGCTAGCAGTTGGAGGCGTAATCACTCTACTGACAATTGAATATGTTAATAGACTGCGACTAACTGCAAACTGCTGCAGTACGAATTAACGTGAATTTGGCACGCACATTATCACAAAAGGCATGATAGCGAGGGTAATTGACAATTGTTCAACTGATCATCTCTGAGTTCAAGCCCCTTCCATCCCTGTGTGTGATAATGAGTACGAGTTTCAATTATTACCAGCTTTTAGCCATTGATTAAATACGAAATGGAATCAAATTGTCGCCAATTATTGCCCACTTTTTTCGAATGGGGCTTAACAACTGCACGAGTTTTACCGGTTTTGTTCCCGGCAATGAACATCCAGAATTAAAAATTCCGAAAGCTGAAGGTCCAAAAGGTAAAAACTCCGAAACTTGAAATTCATGCTTGCAGCGTCGTTCTCATCTATTAAATTTTACGATTCTTGAACTTTCGGACTTTTTGACTTTCCGGGTTATCAGCAATCTGCATTCCTATCTTTCCGAATTTCAATATTCTGAACTTTGACGTTTTTTTAGGGTTCAAAATCTTCTCAAATGAATTCATAATTTCGACCATTCGAAACATGAAAAATTCGGAACTTCAATCCTGCCCCAGGATTGTCACAGAAGTAATTTCTTTTTTGACGATTTTTGTGTCACAGTTTCGCAAAAGTCGATCAGAGAAAAAGTGTTGAAAATTCCATTTTTCGACATTTTCTTTTGCCATAGAACTTAAATTAGTTAAATTTGTAAAATCCAGACTCACCTTCGTGCAGTTTTTCCAATGTGCCTTCAGCAGACGCGCTGGCAAGTAGAAAAACGAGCCACAATAGGCACAAGGTTTTCTTAGACGTCTCGTTTCTTGAAGTATCCATTTCGTTGACACTTGTGAACTGGAAAAATAAATCGAGAAATTTTTTGTTTTTTAGTTGTTATATACGTATACCTATGCATACGAGTACCTACTTGACAGAAATACGAAATTAACTGTCGATATACTGCGCATTCAATCTACCGTATATAGACTTTGCATCAATAAATATGTACATAGAACGATATATCGGAAAGAGATTATAAAAATGCAGGTAGATAAAAATAACCGTCGTTCGATTTTCACATCAGTTTACACTTCGATAAACTTTATTTATCTTTTATCGTCGTTGAAGGCAGATAGAGGAAAAAGTTCTCTTTGAGGTATAGGTTTGTACTATACATGGTTTTCAAAACTGATCTGTTTTTGAAGCACAGTCAAGTCAAAATGAGTCTTCATCTCTCAACACACGTCAAATGCAATCCAAAAACAAAAGCACTGCACGAAAAATATTCAACAAAATTTGGTAAATTTCAAAATCGTGACTCAAAAATGGTGATCACTCGCGTTATTTTGGCGGTATCAAAAACTTCTGTGTTCATGTAGCGAAGGTCTGTTCTCTGGACAATTAGAGAATTGAGAGGCGATGAACGATAAATCCCACCTTCCATTTGATTGTGCTTAAAAAATGAAGCTAAATTCAAACCCTTTGAATGTGACATTGGGTTGGATGTGCTGTATGAACGAATCCGTTGATATACGAGGTATAAGAAACGATGACTGCGAGAATAAGAAGAAGAAGAAGAAGCAGGAGAAGAAGTAGAAGGGAGAATTTGGTGAAAAGTAGATGACAAATGAGAGGCTATAACTTTGTTTGTTCTTTGTGTGTTATATGGTGTTTGTAATACCTATATAGTGACTAAGGGAAAATATGTTTCTATCCGGATAGTTGACAACATATCTTGCCTAGTATATACCTACTCGTACTCTATACCAAGAAACGAGAAGAGGAATAAAACTTTTTCGGAGTATCAATAACGACGACGTGAGTGAGTTTGGGGGATATACCCGGAAATCCTACGGTGGCCTTCGGTAGCTCGTCGAACAGAACTGCAAAAACCAGCCAGTCGATGATCAAACTTTTCCCGCACTGAAACAAAATAATGAATGATCCTAATAGGGCGATCAGAGATCGTGCCAAAACTTCTCCGAAATAAAGTGCCGGATAAATATTATTTAGAGACCCGAAAGTTTCTATGTAATAACTGGCTTCTTCTTCCATATACCATGTATTAAAGAGGGCCAATTTTTTATTCTTTTTAACTTTCCGCTATGAGAATTGAAAATTTTCAGAAAAAAGGGAAGTTATTGGTTTCGGTTCGATTTTCGAAAATCGAGTTTTCATCAGATCCTGACGTTTTGGATTCCTAGAAAGCTATTCTGACCTTTTTTTAGATGAACGTCCGTCAAATTTTTGTCGTACGATATCTTTGGAACGAATCGACCGATTGGTATGGTTCTTGCGGGGATCGAAAGGGTTTATCAAGACTTAGATCTGATTAGATTTTGGAGTCGATCGGTCGAGTAGTTTCAAAGTTATTTACAGACAAAAATTAAAAAAAAAAATTTTTTCATGTTTTTAGCGCATAACTCCTAAACTGTTCGTGCGATTAGTCTCAAAACTTAATCAGATTCAAGTCTTGGATGGCCCTTCCCATTGCCGCAAGATTCATCAAAATCAACAAAATCAAACGATTAGTTTAAAAGATATTGCACGACAAAAATTTTTGTTTTTATGATAGACGTGAGTTGATTTCGAATCACTCGATGTCAAATCTGTCAAATTGTTTAAGAACTATTAAAAATTTCGCACATAAACATACAGACTGAACAATATCTCCTAACATTAAATATAACTCTCTGAAACCTAGAAACGTTAACATTCGACAAAAACTTGATCTTTGAAAATCATACGGAAAAAAATTGGTATACGGAAAACTAACTATACCTATAACCTTTTTTAATGTATTATAAACACAATAGTATCAATTTATTGTAACGTTTTTGACATATAGCGGGAAGTTTTAGGGTTGGTCTACAGGTCAACCTGGTTTCCTGATTTTTTATTTCATTGCGGGCAATTTTTTTTTTTTTTTCTTCCTTTATGTAAGTATTTCTGAATTTTTCTGTACCGGTTAGGTAATTTAGTGACCGTCACGTTCGGAGTAGAGCTTTGGCTGAGGGTGTCGCGTCGGTATCCAGAAAGTGAAGAACCGAGTTTTAAGGTACCCTGCACCTAAGACGAGGATCGTGTTTGGTAATAGAAAAGGGCGAGACTTACTTTAGAGGCTGGTAGTACTTTACCCAGGGTGAGTTGAAAACAAAGAAACCTTTAATCTTGAACGCGGGGGACCCTACAGCACAGCGTCGAAGTCTGTCCCGAGTAAAGTTTTGAACGAGATAAATGATCACTCGCCCGATTCTCTCTCGAGCAGAAGTTAGCGGCTCGCCTTCGTGGGCCAGTCATATCCGGTCCCGGGAGACGAACTTTTCAAAGAGATCTTAGCGAAAAACACTCCCGAAACTAAAGTTAACCGGTAACCGCGCGCCTTATATAGGAGCTTGCCGTTCAATGCAATCATCACACACAAGGATCTCCATTAGATGGAATTTAATCATTATCTTCCCCTTCTTCTCCCTCCTCTCTCTCGAAATCATAGATCGGAATATAAAACACGGTTAGCAGATGGTTGTCATGGGTCCCGTGTGCCTGTACTAGTAACTGAAGCTGAAGATCCACTAGGTACAAATCCAGAATGAAAAAGAAATGGCTATTAGTCTCAAGACCGAGCAATCACTTCCTGCCTTTCTCGAACTAGCTTGTACCACCTGAATCAGCCATCCCCCCAGGTTATAAGATTATTCTTTATTAATATCCGATCCTTCATCCCTTTTATATCATTTCAAGAATCGTTAGAAAGTAGTGAGACTACAATACGAGCTTGAGACAGACGTAAATTGAATGGAAAAGCGCCGAAGATCGATACACTGAACCAAGTTGAACAAGATTCAATACTGCGGTATGAGAAATAATCCGAACACTCTGCTCTCCATTGACGAAAAAATAGAAACTGCTTCTATCGCGGTTTACTGTCCATATTGGATTAGGCTGTCTTCAGTATTCGTTGTAGCATGACATCGGGATTCGGCACTCAATCAGTAAAGCATGCTGAGGATCGGTTGGCGTCGATGGGATCTGTAGTGGGTTCATCCATGGACTCTAATTTGGTTCTGAGGTACTCGCAGAGTAGCTCAAAGACGTGGACTAGAACTCTGGGCACTTGGATTTAACTACGATCGAGTCACTGATCCGGGATTTCGGATAGGTCATCTGTAATGCAGATCTATCAGCGTCTTTTACAAGAAGTGATCTCGATAAGAACCGACCTCGCCACGCCTTGGAACGGTCCAGAAAATTTGAAGTGGCGATAAATAAGGTCCATAACAAATTAAGGATGTAAACGAGGCTAAATACCAGCTGCTGAACCGACTATGAGTTTAATTGATAAGTGAGTCAGCTAGCATGTGGGCGGATGGACGATGGTAGTAATTGTTCAGCACTTATATTCGCGTTCCTTTTAATAGTTAACTGGAGTTAAACTGGGCATAATCTATCTTACCAATGAAGAACTAAAGGCGAGCAAATAACTTGCAGCTTGAAACGGAGGCAGACAAGTCTAACGGATGGGCAGAAAGCCGAGCTTTCAAGTCCGGCGATAATCTCGGCTTGATCCGTCCTAAGCCGAGCTAGTACCAGCGGCTTTCTTGGTCCTGGTCCTTATTCTCGGGTCCTTAGCTAAGGCTAACCGGCTACGTTTCTCGGTTCGTTAATTGAACCGACGAGGCATGGTTGGGTTGGTATATGGACTCCAGTCTAGCCGGCGAACCGTTCCGCAAATTCGTATATTGCTTGTCCAAAGCCGCGCCTCCTCGATCGCTGCGGATTGCAAACTTGAATTCGAACATGCTAAGGGAGGAGTAGCGTTTTTTCATACGAAATGGAAGACCGTCTCCGATTCCAAAACCTGGACAGTAATTTCCTGCAGTTTTAGACTCAAATCTGCACAAGTATTTCGGCTTAGATTCAGGAAATTGGAAGAATAAGGTAGGGTCAGCTTGCGGTTTGGTATATCGAGTCTTGGCGAGCCGAGGCATATCATAACCCTCTTGTATTCGGACCTGGTCACTCTGCCGTCCTTGACTTCGGGTATAGAAATGTGAGAGAAGAGGCCCACCTCGAGGACGCTTGAGTCTGAGGTAGTACCGGATCAATATTTATACTGCGGACTGTCCGAGGGCTGATATGCAGTTCGGGAAAATCTGATGAGGTCGAAACGCTGGGGAAGGTGGGTTTCGGGATTGATTCTAATTCCAGAGTTGAAAGTCGTTCGTAACGGAGGAATTTCACCATCAGGCGTTGAGAGCTCAGCCGTAGATCCTTTGATCAGCAGTACTGCGAAAATAACCAGCTCGAGTAAAGTAACTCCATTTAGATCGAAAGCCAACTCGATCGGTATACGGCGAGTGGCGAGATTTTTCCATCTACTTTTCACTTTTCACTTTCTTATTTTTCAACTTTTACACCCTCCATGTGGCTAAAGCAACAATGCAATTGATGCAGCTTTACTTTAACCCCCTACTCCCTCTCTCTCTCCTCTGTGCTTCCGTACGTCGCCACAAGTCCATGCTCCCCTTTGTCAGGGTAGTTTCCAGAGCAATATGCCCTCGTGCAAAAGACGCTATGTCCGAAGGTTTGAAGGCTTGAAGATTCGACGGTCGAGGCTCGTGGTTTTCAACAGTATGGCCTTTTTTTCTCTCGTTTAAGACTGAGCGAGAGACTATGAGGGCGGAGATTTCTCTCTCGGGCACAGCCTCCGGTTCTCACCCTCTCAGGGACTCTTTGAAGTTCCTAAAAGCTCGCCGCAGGTTCGAGTCAGTCGAGGTGTGTATAGTGTCTATACACATTCACTATGTGGAATAAGGGAAAAACACAACCGTCGACGAAGAACGAAACGTATTACTTAAATTTACCACATCCTCTTTCAGCAACGAGCTTTCAAAGAACGGTTCAACCTTTGATTGGCTTTTGGTTGGCACGATTTTGTGCCATTTTTATTTCGTTAAACACTGCGAGTAATTTCGTGAAAGAAAAAAAATATATGAATCAATGAGCTTTGCAGATTTTAAATTACTGAATGGAGATAAAGGGTGGAAAACAAATTGAAAGATAAAAAAGGTTACAATCTTCTCAAAGTAACACGAAGTTAATGAAAAATCTTCGATACATAACATTTGTAGATATGCAATGTGAGAAATACAACGAAAGCAATAACGACAAAAATTTGCAATTTTTGAATGCAAGTGAATCAATTTGGACAAGGGGAGAAGGCTCTGATATATGTTGAAACAGAAACAGGATCAAAAAACAGAACATGAAAAAACTCCGATATGTAAAGATAACAAGGACGAATAAAAATCCTGAAAACACATGTAAGCGTATTTGCAAACAGATTGCAATCGGCAAAAAAGCTCTGCCATGAGAAAAAAACCGATAAAACTACAAAGCACTGCGATATGTAATACAAAAATTAGATATAATCAAAAATCGACAAAAATCTGTTATACGTAAATAACTGCAGTGAAGACAGAATGAATACAATTAGAAAAAAGGCTCTGGATCCACCTTCATCTACAGAGAAAAACTGAAAACGTTGAAAAAGCTCTGGTCTGTATTGAAGAGAACGAACAGGAGGGAAGAGCTGAATGGAATACATAAACGTAATCGGAAATGTGTATATTGTACGTAAAAAAGCTGCGATAAACTACGAGCAAACGAATTAGTTCTAGCAAGTTCTAAGTTGGTCGAGATTTCGTATATAAGCAGACGACGAGGTGTGGGTTGAGGGTTGAGGGTTAAGGCAACCCTTTAGAGAAAATAAAATAAAAAAAAATCCGTGAAAGAGCTCCGATATGTAAAGACAATGAATACGAATAAGAATCCTGAATACACATATGGAAACAGATTGCAATCGACAAAAAAGCTCTGTAGTAAAGACATCGATAAAACTGCCAAAGCACTGTGATATGTGATAGAAAAATCGGACAGAATCCAAAAACGACAAAAATCTGTTATACGTGAATAACAGTTAACAGCAGAATAGTTGCAATCAGACAAAAGTTCTGATCCACTTTGATCCACAGACAAAAACTGCAAAACATTGAAAAAGCTCTGGTGTGTACTAGAGAGAACGAAGAGGAGGTAAAAGCTGAATGGAATACATAAACGTAATCGGAAACACGTACATTGTACATACATTTTACGTATAGTGGTTAACGACAAGAAAGCTGCGATAAACTACGAGCAAACGAATTAAACTACGAGATGAAAGACAAATTCTAAGTTTGTCGAAATTTCGTATATATATGTATAAGCAGACGACGAGGTCGGGGTTGATGGTTAGGGGTTGAGGCAGCTCTTTAGGCAGTCTGACGTGATACCAGCCACCGGGAAATGCAGCGCCGATAGTAATTCAGTTAGAGCGCAGTTGTCCGTATAGTGTAGGTACAGTTGGTGCAGGTATAGGTAGAAGCAAGCCTCGGGGTTTTGGCTCGTCGGACGCGTCTAGTCGTCTCCTCGTCTACTTGTCCATTATCGCTAAAAGCCCAGTGGTTTTGATTATCAGGTCGGCACTTAAAACTAAAAACACATATGTCAGTCCACGTGACGTTTCAAGTTTCACATGTCATAAGTATTTCCTCCGTTCAACAGATCTATCGAGAATATAATAAAATAATCCGTAACTGGAACTGCAATTGCATGGATTTGTTATCGATATTCATCCCTCTCTTTCTCTCACAAACTTTTCTATAAACACGCAAAGCTTTTAATGTTTTGAAAACCTGATAGAATTCTACACTGCATTGTTCTTACGCACAGAAACCTAAACACCACGGGATGTCCGGTAATTTAATTAGACCTCCACTAATGTAGATTCTTGTTAATCATAATCAGGGAGCCTTTATTGCGCTATTCGTTGGACCCCGAGAGGCGAGCTTATGGAGAAGGACCTTTCCATTAGTCCAGTACTCGACGCGTTCACCGCGCTGTACGAATGTGTGCACAAAGAGAGAAATTGAGAGATGGAGTGAGTATATAGTTAACTTGGCAAAGTTGTTAACTATCGCATAATTATTGCACGTAAAAAAAAAAAAAAAGAATCAGGAAACCGGTTGAGCTGTAAGCCAACCCTAAAACTTCCCGCTATTTTTCGAAAAAAAAAAGAATCTTTTGTCGTGCAATATCTTTTAAACTAATTGGTCGATTTTGATGAATCTTGTGGCAATCGGAAGGGCTATCCAAGACTTAAATTTCACTAGGTTTTGAGACTAATCGCACGAACAGTTCAGGAGTTATGCGCTAAAAACATAAGAAATTTTTGTTTTCAATTTTTATTCTTCGAATAACTTTGAAAGTACTCGACCGATCGACTCCAAAATCTAATCAAATCTGAGTCTTGATAAACCCTTTCGATCGCCGCAAGAACCATTCCAATCGGTCGATTTGTTCTAAAGATATCGTACGACAAAAATTTGTTTGCACATACACACCCACATATGGACGTCCATTCAAAAATAGTCAGAATAGCTTCCTAGGACCCCAAAAGTCGAGATCTGATGAAAACTCGAACCGAAAATCGGACCGAAACCAATAACTTCCTTTTTTTTTGAAAATTTTCAATTTTCATAGCGGGAAGTTGAAAAGTTTACGCGATACATATGTATGTATATCGAGGGTGCGACTAAACTTTCCCATTACACTTCGTCATGAGATAATAATGTAGTCTTGAAAGGAATATCGTGTTAATTAAAGTACCATTTGGCACGTTGGTTAAATGATCGAGGTTTTTTTTTTTTTTTTGTTTGAGCGTAAAAAACTGTTTCGAGTGATATTACGCTGATTCGTTTTTAAAATGGTCAATAATAAAATATTTGTCCTGATTTAAAATTTTAATTCTAAAACGGACTAATTTAAAAAAATTTTTTTTGTTCCTCGCGGAGATTTAGAGGTGGAAGAAAGCAAAGCTAGGGTCTGGCAATTTGGGGATTTTAATTGTAGGTAGGTTCGTACGGGAGGGAATAAAATGTCGAAAGATGGAAATACGTGGGATCGTAATCCCAGACTTTGGATGGTGTAAAATTAAACCAACATAAACTGGAGTTGAGCTGGTACCTACCTACGTACTCGGTCGGGCTGGGCGCGCCGTAGTAACTTTGAACGACTCGATTAAAACGGTAGTATAGATATAGAGGGAAAAAGAAAAGTACAAAAAAAAAAAAAAAAACGGTAAAATATAATAAAAAAACAAAAAAATGGAAAAATGGAAAAAAAGGAGAAAAAGAGGGATTTCCATCGTCAAAGTAATTAAGTTTAATGTAGGTATACAGAGACAGCGCCAGCTGAAGCAACAAGAACTGCAAATGTAATCTAAAATTATTAACATTCCACTTGCGGATCTGGATTATGAATCTCACATCCTACAGGAGCCGGATTTATCCTATGGATATACATATACCTTCCTACGCCTACCTACCTACCTACTTTGAGGCACTCGCGTTTTTTTCATAAAGTTGATTGCATTGGGAATATAATTTGATTGCCTGGACGCTCAGTACGATGAAAGTGATGCTATTCCAGGATTCGACTTGATGAAAAATGTTATTGGCTATTTCCACAGCCTCGTTAAGGAGTTCGGCAAAAATAAGGGTAAAAAAGTCTTCCCTTTCTTCCTTTTCCCCATTTTATTTTCTTCTTCTTCTTCTTTCTACCAGTCTGAGAGAAATAAGACGAAAAAAATATAAGAAAAGGAAATGAGAAAAGTAAGATATTCTCTATGCAAAATGCACTCGTCTTTCGAACGATAATAAGAGTCAAGACCAACGATGCATCAGTCCAATTTCTCGGTTTAGACGTATAGATGGGTACATAGTTATGTACATACATACATACGTACATAGATACGGATGAATCTCTTTGTTTCCTTCCCTGCAAGCTCGATGTAGCTTTTCTCCTCAGTTCAGACGCTTTCTCTTTCGGTTTTTCTCCGGTTCGATTCAGGGTCTTCTCTTTCAACTACTAGCTCTTCTCTGAGCTTTGTGCTCCTCAGCCATAGCCTCGCCATTCACGCCTACCATCTTTCTTCAGTAGGTACCTACTTCGTTAGTCCCTGGTTCCTAGCTGGCTACTATAGCCGTTCGTCAAGATTCCGAAAGAAGTGGGTAGACCGAAATGTACCCCAACCTTAGCCGAAAAAAAGGAACGGCTCTTCTTTTCCTTGAGGCTTTTTTCCTTTTTTTATTTTATTTTATTTCACTTTTTTCCAGGCTTGTCTTTACGATTTTCGAGATGCCAAATCTCGCGAAAGCTCAGCTTTTGTTTCGTTTCACAACTTGATAGAAGATAAAAGTTCTAACCTTTCAGGGATAGAGAGAAATGACCCAGATTTAAGCTGCGAGCCTCTTGTTGGAACTCCAAAATCTATCTCCAAATCTTATATCTCTTCAAATTTTGGAATTCTCTCGGAAATCCTATGGAATATTTTTGAATCACTTGATGTCTAGGTGAATCTGAAAAGTTTTGAACTCTTTCAAGTCGTTTGGAAAATCTGTTATCGAAATCTCTGAAATTTTCCACATCATGGCGAATTCAAAAAAGTCCTTCAAATTATTTGAAATTTCCTGTCTCATAAAATTTCATACTCTTGTATTTCTTCGAATTTTGTAAATCTTCTTTTAAATCCTTTGAAATATTTTGTGATTATTTGATTTGTACGTCAATCTGAAAATTTTTAAACCCTTTCAAGCCGTTTGAAGACCTTCGGGAAATCTGTTATTGAAATCGGTGAAATTTTCTGCAAATCTAAGATATAACCCTTCAAATTATTTGAAATCACCATAAAAACGAAAAAAAAGTTGAATGACTGCAGCACAGTGGGGAAATAAACATTCAAGAAAGGCTAAAAAAAAATAGAAAACGAATTCGAGCTTCTCTTGTCTCATGAAGTTCCACCACATCAAAATGTGCATGCAAATTGAGATGAACAGACAAATACGATTTTACTCGAAAGTTATGATCGTAGCTGATATTGCGAGAAGTGGATTCCCCGACGATATTTCTTTGTACATAATATCTACGTACATATCTAAACTTCTTATGTTCTCTGTTCACTATATTTTACATCCTAAAAGATATGAGAGATTCCTGCGGGAGTTTTAAGAGGCGATAACGACTGGCGTTAGGTTTCTCTCAAGTGTTGTATGAACGTATAGTCAACAGGATCATAAACTTATCGGTGACGTCAAAACGGGATAAGGCCTTTTCTCGGACGATTATATGAACATATATATATATATATATATATATAGGTACATACCCATATAACTATATACCCACAAGGTATAACCGCCTATAAATCTTTTCACACTGCAGTAACGATCACCTATCGTTTATACAGCTTTTACTATTGTCCCTATAACAATTTGTTAATGATGCAGTAAACCAACCCGTGTAATATGCTGGTTTATACTTATTTACCGTAGTCCGGACAGTATTTGACTTTCGGAGTAATATATCCGCCCCTAGAGTCTCCAACTAGAAAATTTCCCACCCTGAAGCTCTGTGTAAGTAGAAATAAAATGAATCATAAAAAAATAAAAAGTGAAAAATTCACCTAATGAAATTCTGACAAACTGCCAAACATATAGGTGCGCGATGATTCATCCCTTCAGGGATATCATACCGTCGTTACTGTCTGACCTATGCAGTTTAATCCCAAAGTGCCGGTTAGCCCTTTTGTAATTCGTCTATTTTTTTTTTCCTTTTTTTTAGAGGGTTGCCCGTGGCCAAGGGGAGAGACCGAGCATTAAATGGAAGAATAGTAAAGCCGGATAGGCGTCGAAAAAGGTTCGGGTGTTTTAGCTAATTAAACCACTCGTCTATTATTCAGGCGACGAAATTCAATCGCGTTAATTAACCCGAGTTGGTATCCGATGGTTTGTGGTAATTTTTGGGAATAATTTTCATTTTTGGCTCTCATTTTCTCATTCATTTATCATACTTTGGAATAAGTTGAACCTGAACGCTTACGACTCGATTTATTATTTCCGGTGAAATTTAATTCCGAAATTATTTTCCCACCCCTATTCATTGTTATTGGTACTTGGTCTGCCTATTACTTGACGGTACTTAGACCCTGTGGATATATGAGTCAAGCAAACCTGCGCTAATTCCCAGACGAAAATACGAACCACTTAGAATACCGCGTTACTTTCGGTCCAAAGAATCAAACGGAATCTAAGGGAGGTAAAGAGACGAATATGTGTGGTGCTGTGCATCGGTGTGGTTCAGGGGCTAAAACGGAAGTCTTGTAAAAGAAGAAGAAGAAGAAGTAGATGAAAAAGAAGAAGAAGTAAGTACTTCCACAAACATTCGGTACCCAAATAAAAATAATAAGCATGGAGCGTGAAATTTTTAACTTTTTCTTAATTTTTTAAAAGCTTCCAGAGTTATTCGATGAAAATTCTGGAAAATTCGTTGAACCAAACCAGAAAATTTTTATGGAAAAAGCGCATGGGTTGAGTTTCTAAAATTCTGAGCGATCATCGATAATTAAATACCTCTAATAGAGAAATGCAGTGGCATGGAATGGGCGGGAAAGGAATAATGAAAACCGACAGGCGTATTATACTCAACAATCATTTATACTGAAGTGAGTGCAGGAATGATTTGAGGGTGAAATTGAAGAGCTGGATGGTTCACGCAGGGTTGTCTACAGCCCGGTGCGTCTGGGGGTCCCAGAATCCTGTTGCAGGATGAATTCAGGCGGGCAGAGAACCGCGGAATAATCCATGGCGGTGTGTCGGTTCCCAAGGCTTCACCTCTCCGGATCACTTATGGGACACTGAACTCGGAGATTATTAATTGTAATTAAATTCACAGCCCTAAATTGAGAACCGGGTAGTTTTAGGATGCTGCACTTATTCGCACGGTGAACCACATCCGATTTATACCCTTCTGACAAAAGATACCTAAACTGGGTTATTTTCATCGCAGAGGATTGATTTTGGTCTTTTAAATACACCCATTACCATATTCTAAATCTTTCTGGTGGAAATTTTTGATTATATTTTTTTTAGTAATCTCAAAAACGAAAATATCGCTTTCGTAAAAATTTCCGTAAAGTCTCCCCTTAAAAAATTTCAAATAACAAACAAAAAAAAATCGATTATTTTCCCCCGATGAAAAGAATTCTACAAAATCTCATGGCCTTGATTTTCCCGAATCCCTTCGTCGTCCTAAGCGGCAAATGCGGATGGTGCCAAAACGTTGGAGGAACTTACGCTTCATCGAATCGTTTATTCTCTCTTTCTTTCATATCCATACCTACGGCCATAGAAATTCGGCTAATGTTCATTCGTAAAGGAAGGAGGTAGATCTCGATAGAGTTGAATTTATTAGACTATCAAACTGCAGTGCTGGTCGTGGTACCTAGTAGCCAGACTTCTGCTACTACTGTTACTGCTACACTGGACAAAGTGGATATATTTAGAGAAGGGATTATAGTTTGGAACAAGTCCAAGAGTTTATACATCTGCCAAAACAATAATGCAGAATGGTTTTCCCAGGGTTTGGCAACGAGTTAATCCAGTTTGTCGACAGACTCCTTAAATCAGTTTGTTGACCATGCAGCAGCAGAAGCAGTATTATCAATCTCCAGAGCTTATTTATCTACGATTCGAATCTAAATTATCAATTTCTTTGTGTCTCTCCCAGTTCTCTTTCGCCTTTTTTTTTTTTAAATTCGCATGGAACGTTGCGAGTCGATGTTCGCACTGGTATAGCGAATATCTTTTAGAGGTAGCGGATTTCAATCTGGGATGAATGAACCGGTCGTCCAGTGGTCAAAGCGTTTCCGCAATCGATTAAAACAAACGACGATCACCTATGCCGTTATTAATCTTGGTCAGTGAGCATGTCGGTAGCAGTGAAATACGTTCGAACGTACAACAGTGGTTGTTGCGGTTGCGTATAAAAAGAGGAGAAAAAAACAGGAAAAAAATTGAGTAAAACGAACGGCAAATATAAAATAAATATGAAACCAGGCCGCAGTTTGAGCGAGTGGCCAGTTTTACCGAATACAGAACCCGTTCCGCGCGCGGGCAGCTATTCGAAATTGGACGAATCGTTACCGCTCAGGTTTAACATTACGTATAAAATAAGTTTCGTGGTGGACGAATGAAACTCAAACTACAGTTTGCGCCGCAGTTTCCATCTCTAGCAATCCGAACAACATGCGATTTCATCAGATTTTAGCCGATCTACGCCCAGGAAACTGCCCAATGCTTTCAGCCCCTTTCACTGCATCTGCATAACATCTTTCTATGTGTGAATTTTCGCTTTTGTTATAGAAGTGTAAATCGTAGATGAACGTGTCTGTGTTTGAGGAGTTTGTCTCCCATGTGGTCAGCGTGAATAGTGCAGCCGACAGGATTTCAGAAGTTTCCTAACCGCTCGGCACGTGGATAGCTGTATTGTCCGGAAAAGTACGCATGAGGAATTTTCGAAATCCTCACATTGTCTTGCTCGGTTTCAAAACGAGACTCCAATTTGCCAATGATGTGCATTCGGTGTGAAATTTTGATGAATCTTTTGTATAATACTTCATCACCAATTCCAGCTTTTCGTGGTTTTCCAAGGGTTCGGCCAGTCCCTGAGTCTAATAAATTCAAAATGTTCAAAATTGAAAATGTTTGAATCACTCAAACTCCGCCATGGAAGATTCTGCTTGACAAACGAACCCAAGCGTCCAGAAGAACGGCTTTCGTAGTCCACTGAAGCGACGTTACTTGGGCGATGCTGAGCCGGGTCAAAGAGATGGTAGAGTGTGTAGTTATCTCATCCAGTTTGTGAAATTAGTGGAGAGTTTCAACTCTAACGAAGCAAAAAACTATACTTTATAGTTTATTTTCAGCTCCGAGGTGTTCACATGGTCCCTTTTCGCCAAACCCTTTTTGTTTTTTTTTTTTCTCTAGTTTTTCTATTTTCATGCTGCTTCTCTTTGCAAGTCACGCTCGAGCTAGAAACTCACGAAGCTTCCAGCCCGCACAATGGTCAGCCGTCCAACGGAGTGCAGTTTACAATTTATACCACGATATAACTTCGGGCTAAACTGTTTTTCGCATATAATACCGTACGTAGCTGAAGCACGTTATTACTACACGAGAATTACGAGCTTTTACTAGAAGCTCTGGTGTCAGTCTGTTCTCCTAAATGACCATAGGCGCGGCGTTGAAACTAAAATGAATATACTTCACGGTGGTACACTCTACCGTCCCGTAATTATTCAATAATTTTATAAGACAGAATCTGGGGGCGAGAGGAAAGCTCAGCTGCGATATTTTCAAGTATGAAAAGCTTGAATCTCTCCGCGATACTTCAGCCTAATAATTTTACAATCCCTTGATTAATCCACTCACGATCAAGGCAGGCGACGACGCATGCTTTGACAGTCACCCTTCCTTCCCAATTTATACTCGGATAAAAGGGTTTGGAATGGGGCGAAGGGCGAGGGAAAATTACGAAGCAAATTTACACACAAAAGTAACATTACATTCCTAATAGCAATGCGATTAAATAATTTCTCAGTTATATAGATCAACCGGATTTTAATTAAACAAAGTTAACTTCAACACCGCGAATTTTCGGGACAAAGACTCTTGCGGAAAAAAATTCAAAGCTCTCTTTTTCTTCCCGAATTAAAAATGTTATTTCGGGTAGTCTCTGCGTTCTTATCGCTCGACAAGGTAATGAAAATCGAAAAATATCGAACACAACGGTCTCCGGCGTTGATACAGCGGTCGAAAAATGTATAGGGAAGGCAAGGCAATAGCCAGCCCGTAGATAACGCAGCAATTCATTAGGCCGCACCTATAGCTGATAATTAGATTTTCAGACCATTTTACTAAAGCGCCCTCGCCACGTTGGCGTTGGCGTTGGCGTTAGCGTCGACATAGCCGCCCGCAGGGGTACCGTGAGGCTAGGCGGCATCGGCGAGGGCATAACTGCATTAACCTTTCAACCCCCCTGACAAGAGTGTTCTCGGGAAAAGCTTGGCCGACTAGAAGGGAGCTGGATGAGGTCGAGGCCGAGGCGCCACACCGAGCCTTAATTATGTTCGATGATTTTGAACGCCTGCCTAAACGAATTTCAAAGCTGATTTCATCTCGCGCCTTTCACACGCCATGGTATACATGAAATTTACGCCACATTTTATCACCATTTTTATGAAAAAGCCCAAAAGCTCAAAGCACTTCGAAAGAAGTATCCACAAAGTAGAAACGGTTGCGGAATTTGAAACACCCGGTTCGACGCTGCTGGTCCTCGATTTTGCGGATAACTGCACAGTAACTCTGTCACTGAGAGTGCAAAATTTTGCAAACGGTTACGTTCGATAGTGAATACCGCGGGCTACCCTTGCATCGAGCTAGCAGCAAGCGAGGGGTTAATTTAGTTCGTTAGTTAGATAACAGGCGCTAATAATACGAGGCGATTGTCCGTATCAAAGTTTACCGCGTCGACCAATCAGTGTCGCCTGTCATTAGCGCGACCCTAATTAGCCCTTCGCACGCCGAAACCATGTCACAATATTGGAAGCTCTAAAGTTGTTTATTCTGACACCGTAGCCGGCGGCTAGAAACGTCTTTGGGTTCTAATCCAGTTGAATGAACCCGTTCAACAGAACTCGACATTTTGGGAAATGAACGATTTCAAATTACCGGAAATAGTTTTGTAAAAAGGAAGAAAAAAAAAAAACACTGTGTAAAATTAACGATCACGATTATCGTGTAGGTAAAAAGCTTGCCAAGTCACACCTTGTCGATTTTCAACTCGCCTTGTCATCGAGTTTCTTTACAACCGTCGGAGACCTGAGAATATAAACTGGAAAGGTATCATCGTCGATCTTAAACCGGAGTTCTAAAATGTAATTTTCTTATAATTGACAGGATGTGACTAGGCGGGTTCGCCCCTATTTTAGGAAGTATCTAAACTGCCCCTGAAATTTTTCACCTGATACAGTAGCCAAACCAAACCCCTGAACAAATCGATGCAATTCGAATATGTTCCAGAACACATCCAGGCAGTAGCCCTCACAAATACACATCTGTATGTCTACATCCAGTCAGTTGGATCCTAGGGAGATGGAAGACCTCGAGTGGCTTTGCTGAAAGCTCTGTTAGCTCTTAGAGATGAGGATGTAAATAGAGACTGCGGGATGGGTGAGTACACACCAACACATACACATACTGTACCCCGAGCTGAATAATTACACCGTAAACTAGCAGCCGGTGGAACTTGCAGTGTGCCATTCGTGGTAGTAAAATTTGAAAATGATTAATGCTTCATTCTAATCATCGATTCGTTATGGCCAAGAAAGTTTATCGAGCTGAAGAAGAGAAAAAAAATTGGCTCTTTGGGTAAGGGAGGCTCCTGGCTTCTTGACTGCCACAGCACGTATGGGATGGTGTTAATTGGGGTCTTAGATAACGTGCAGAGTGTTACCCATCAGTTTATGAACGTAGGTAAGTCGCGTTATCTCTGTACTAAAAGATACATCGGTATCAACGTCAGCCTTGATCGGGGGTTGGGAGGAAGAAAAAGTCCTGGAAGTCTTGTCGTTAAAGGTAATCCTGACCGCGGTTCAATTTGCCGAGATAAACCAGCCGCACGCAAGACGCGGTTTGACGGTTTCCCCATCCGGACTGCGTGGGTATAGGTATATGACCAAACTGCAATATTATCCCTCGTTTACTCTTATTACCTTCAAGATCCAAAGGCCGCGATTGGACTAAGCGCCGTTCGCGATCACCCAGACTCATAACCTGTCCGAAGGATTGACTGCGATGAGACGGTCTTAATTAAACCAAAGAGGGATATACCCGTGCCAGACTAGCGACTCCCTATCGTTACTTGATCCATACCGATTTTAGAGCCACTAAATCTTTGTGGATACTTATATACAGAGCCATTAGGTACATGCTGGAATGAAGTAACGTGGAATTGATGAGACGATGGAAATGACGGAGAGTTAATAAAGTCCATTGGACATTTTTGTTTTGTTTTTTCAAATGATCGTAACCCATGATGAAGTAAATCACGGATTTTAGTCAAGCATTCTTTTTGTTTTTTCTGTTTTCTATACATATCATGCGAATAAAAGAGAGAAAAGAGAGCTCGAAAGAGGAAGGGCACCCATCGCCGTGGTTTGGTTGGGCGAATATAATTCCTATTTTACTGCAGCACTTCATTATACCACTTCAACGCGGGCTGACAGCAACCGCACTGGATGGTTGGTACCGCGGATGAAAAAGAGGGAGCTGGTGTTGGCACCGTCCAGGGTCATGTGTGGGTGGTCTGTGCAGGATGAGGAGGTGGAGATAATGGAGGGTGAGGGGCAGAAGAGTGGAGACGAGAGAACAAGGGGTCGCAAATGAGTGGACGACTGGCTTGACCGCGGCAGAATGTACTGCGCGACCAGAGTCCACAGACGAGAAACGGGGCAGACGGGAAAACCACATCTCGCCAAACCACTGGTTCATACATCAAGGACGACTTTTCAACCTCTCCATGACTCGCACCGTGACTATCCAGTATTCCGGTCAACATACTATATACCCGAGATTTTACTTCATAGAAGAGGAGGAGCCGATCGGCAGTCGTTATGAGAACCTCCAATTCTCTGACCCTTTGACGAACCGACATGGGTACATACATGTTCTGATCAATATTTCAAGGTAGAACCAATTTTAGTCCTCTTTCATTATAGGATCACTTTGAAGTCCAAAAACTCTGAACATTTTTCAAAGAGATCGACATTCGTCACATAACACTTGGTGAATGTCCATCTCTCCGGATTGGGCTGATCGATTAATTAAAAATTCGGTGATCACTTCACATCATCTTCGAGTTTTTATGTAATAAATTCTGACTGATTGATATACAGAACTCATAAAATGGGGCCAAGAAATAAGGAAACCATCTCTGACCCTTTGACAAACCTACGTCCACTTGCATTATGGGCTCACTCTGAAGTCCAAAATCTCTTAGGACTGTTTAAAAAGACTGGAATATCATCACGGATCGGGCCAATCGATGGATTAAGAATTCGGTGATGGCTGAGCTTGATTACTACTCAAATCTGAAACTTTTTATGTGATAAATTCTGATCGATTGGTATTCAGAACCCATAAAAAGGAGTCGAGGAGAAAGGTAACCGTGCAGATCGCTAGGAGAACCACAACTTTCCTTAAAGTTCAGAGTGTGCGGGGTATTTGAATTAGCAAAGCAGAGTAGTGCACCACCGTTTGATTACGAGTTACTCAACAGCTGATGAAAAGCCTTCATGATACGTAATATTGTTACACATATATACATATATGCGTGTGTAGGGGTGCTTATGGGTCTGCATTTCCTAGGCTATAGATTAGTATTTAGTGAATATAACTTGTGCCAAGCGTAAACCAGCGTCAACCACAGAACTGACCAAAGTCTGTGCTATTCCTGCTGGATTTGACCGTATTGCTAATACCATTTCAATGAATATTGCAAGCTGCCGAGTCGAGCTTCTGCACTGGGTATAATCTTCGCATGTTTGTACGTCTGGGCATGCATAATAAATTTATGTGGCGAGTTTAACCGACTACAGAATTTGTCTGCATCCGTTCAGATCTGGTGGTTGAAAATTTTTGTATAATTAATATTTTTGGCGGTAATAAATCGATGAGAATCGGTTGATTCAAGCTCGATCTTACTTACGAGTGTGCAGTTTTTGTATCTCCCCTATTTTTCTGGAATCACAAAGTTATGGCCGAGGATACGAACACTCAATGTAAGACTCGGGGAGAACGGAAACACGGAAAAGCGCGCATGTAAGAGCAATTCTTCGTCGCAGGAAATCGACCGTCAAGGGTGACTGGCGGTTCCGATGGAAGCAAGACGTACTGTGACAAACTCGTTGCTATACGAGAGCGTCGCGCGACGTTTCAACGAAATCAGTGAAACTCAAAAGATTTTCTTCGCTTATTTTCATAGAATTTTTTTTTTTTTTTGCAATTTTCATCTCGTACTCTGAAAATATTTGAATATTCTCTTCTCTCTCACTCATTTTGAACTTCAATCAAAAGTGCCTACTTCAGTGGCGTCGAGTTTAAGCTGGTTCAGTAAAAGCGCGTGAATAGGTTGGAATAAGAGGTTGCAGAGGTAGGTAGATAGGTGGTTAGCGTTGTTCGGTGAGTAAAAGGAAGCAGAAAAAAAAAAAAAAAATAGAAAGAGAAAACCGAAAAAAAGATCAAACGCAAATGTGAGAAGAATATCGTCTTCTTTACAACAAAAAGCTCCTAACCATTACGGCTTCCATCTTCTGCAGGTATAAAACGTACATACATACAACGCTCATACCACCCATAGAAGAAGTAAAGAAACGAAAAAAAAAAAGAAAGGTAAAAGAAAAGATAAAAGCTTTACCGAGCTTTCATTTTAATAATTAATTTTACGCCAATTCGTTTCTCTGAATTGCACGATATAACTCAATCGTACAGGATTGACCATTTCAAAAAGCAAAAAGCTGAGGTAAAAAATAGTGAAAATACAAAAAAATCGTGGAACTTGAGTCAAGAATTTTCTTTTTTTGGAACCGTTTTTTTTTTTTCTTTCATTATTTCTCTAAAAAAAAATCTGTTTTTTTCTTTACAGATTTTATAGTTATACGGCTATACAGCAGCACCAAGAACGGGGAGGCTTTTGTTATTGACGTGTGTGTTCAGTGACGTGTGTGAAATGCGATATAGACGCCGTGGGCGCTGGCCCCCGCATGAGAGATTTTGGGTAAACGGGGAAAGCGGGACATCGGAGGTTAAGGGGCGCCGAGCATTACAAGAGAGAGAAAGACAGAGGGGCAGGGGTGAAAGAGAGCGAGAGAGATGGCGAGGGGTGTAGTTTTCATCCCTCGCGGTGTTTGTAAGCACTTACCGCGCGGCTTATTGTACGCCATGGTCCTCTTTGTCGGGATTTGTGAAACCTCTCTTGCCGTTAATTCCATCAGGGATATACGGTGCGTAGTTTCGAAGAAAAAGACGAAGAACAAGAAGAAAATGAAAATAAAAATTCATAGTAAGTACCGAACAATTGTTGGCCAATCAAATTTCACAAGAATGAAAGAAAAAGCAGAAAAAACAACAAAACTAAGAACTGTCTACAGAAAAACAAAACGAAAAAATCAGGAAACCGGTTGACCTGTGGGCCAACCCTAGAACTTCCCGCTATGTGTCAAATACATTACAATAAATTGATACTCTTGTGATTATAATACATTAAAGTAGGTTATAAGTATAGTTAGTTTTCCGTATACAAATTTTTTTTCGTCTGATTGTCAAAAATCGATTTTTTGTCAAATTCATCGTTTCTAGATTTTAGGGAGTTATACATAATGTCATAAGATATCGTTCAGTCTGTATGTTCATGTGCATAATTTTTAATAGTTTTTAAACAATTTGACAGATTCGTCAGAAAGAAAACCGCGAGATCTTACAAGGAAATCGCGATATCTAATTTTTAGAGAGAAAAAAAGCAAAATAACCTATCGAGAAATTGTTTATTTAATATTTCTGATTATTCTTGTATATGGGCATTGGGCATATGTCTGTATCTACTACATAATACTTTCTTTGCTCAGGGAATTGCGTTCACGGTTCGCCGCTTTTTAACAGCTTTGCTTCTTCGCTATATTCCGTCGTCACCTGGGGAATTCCGATCTTCTCGCAACGTTAGATTCAGACGACGCGACGCTCACGTCTCTTACGTCGTTTCCTTATTCATAAAATAAGCAAACAGAAAGAAAAAAAATATATATAAAATAAAAAATAAACGAAAATATGAATTTAAGCAACACATGTATACCGATCAGTTTCATCATTTAGAAGAAAAAATAAAAAAAATAAAAAAGAAGAAAAAACGAAAAAAAAAAACCAAAATTACCTGCGGATTAAATTTTTGGTACTCATTATACAGATACATACATATGCCGACTTGCATTAAAAAATTAAAACATGACAACCGAGGGGCTCAAAGTCTGCAAAAAAAAAAATAAAATAAAAATTCTGTTCCACTGGGAAATAATTTTCCAAGCCTTCAATGTCCGACCAGTAAAACGCTGGGCGTCTGCACCTTGGGTATACACGTGCGTAACACGAGGCTAACTTTGTATTAAAATTAGGGGCAGGTGAGGTAAGAGTATGCGCGCTAGAGGAACAAGAAACACGCGTGAAAGGGGTGCGGATTAAACGACACCGGTCCTAATTTTCCTGGATTATTACAAACCGGGTTTAGCCGGCTCGTTTGGTTTCCTTCGCGAACTGCTGCTGGTACTTGTGTGTACAGATATACCTAGATGTAGTAGAGGGTGTGTGCGTCAGGCAGAAAATGAGCAATCCAACTCGCTCCTAATTTATCTATTTTGAGAGCGACAGACGCGCGACACGTGTTCTCTAACTCCCTTTTTGATTATGTGTAGGTTTGTATATATAAACCTACGTCTTCTTTTCAAGCTTTGAATTTTAACGACCGACAAACTTGAACACTGAACTCCACTCGAAAGATTGATCGCCACGTGGAGTGACCTGAACTGGCGAACTAACTCGTACACATCGTATGTCACGCTTACAGTGTGACAGCGTCTTGATTAGCCGATAGCAGAATCGAAAACAAAAATAAAAAAAGCTTGTTTAAACGGAAATATAAATAACTAACATAGCATAAAGATTCTCAACCTGCGGGATATAATCTCCATGAAAAACGGAGACGATCTTGTCCGAACCAGAACTTTGAGGGTCTAACGGTTTTCAAGCTATACCGAATTTAATAACCCGACCGATGATCGCGCGCCAACTAGCGGTAGCGTCGGGCGTCATAACGACCGTTACGCTTCGGTGGAACGGAGCCACGTAATTGGTCAGCATCTTCGAATCGCTCCCATTTAAAAACTAGTAGACCCACAAATTTTTCGCTTATAGAACTTCGTCTAGGTTTTTCACAAGGAATGCAATCGCCTCATTTTTATCATGGCGTTATAGAATTTCTCTCTTTTTTGTTAAAGAGGGATAACCCTTGACCGAAAAAAGATGGCCCTTACTGAAGTAATACGTGTTCGTTTTATATGCCTAACACGTTGGCGTGTGGAGAGATGTTCGGGTTCTGAAACCGCGCGAGGTCGTTAATGACCAGCCCTTGTTACTCGCTTGCTGGGACTTGGGGATTTCTAAATATAAAACGTGGAGCCATTGTGAGGGGAGTCCCCATAGTTCGCATATCCAACCGGACAGAATTCGCAGTTCAGGTGTCCAGGGTCCCTCAGGCTTTATATATTTATCATTTTCAACAGCGTTATTATGATTTTAATGATTATTTTCATTTTTAACGAACGTTTCTCTATTTAAACCCCCATAACCCCGTTTCGGGAGTGCTGCATAAACTTCTCCAAATCTCTTTTCCTCAAAATAACAGAAAATTCGGCGGCCTTTTCTCCCCTTTTCGAGGCGTAATTCCCGTTTCCTAAATCAACGAGGCGTGGAATAGGTAGAATCGCTTGTTTCCTACCTATAGGATGTTCCCACGGTGCCTATGGTAATCCTGGGCAAAGTGGCTGACGATGAGCCCCGATGTGGAGTCTAGAGACTCCGTGTATGTATTAAATGTAAGTGAGCGTCTCAGGCTGATTGTGAGCGAGTGGTTTCTGGCAGTGCGTAGCTAGGCGAGACAAGATCAGAGCTACGAAGAATGCATTGAATAAAAGTGAGAAAGAGGCTTCGGTGGTGTGGGAGGAAGCTGGCGGCCTAATGAAGACGCATGACAACTAACCTCGGGGCCTCGACACGCTGCGTTAACCTCGTGCAGTAAAGAAACTACGCCAGGGCCCCAGTCCAAATTCGTTTTATTTAAGCGCAGGAATTTCTACGAGGTTCAACCCTGAGTTGGAAAATTATTTTCCATAATCTCACGCTTCGTCGAAATTACCTGCGTTTGAGAAATCCTGTGGAGATGTACAAAATTTGAGTTTTCAGAAAAAAGGGAGAGCCCAAGCTTCACTTCAGAACTGGAGAAGCAAAAACTTGCGATAAAATTGACTAGATCTTTGATTCATGAACTGGAATACCTGAAAGATGAGCTGAAGTCTTCGGAACCGAGCTGCAACGAACGAAAATACTTGAAGCTGTGTGAAAAAAATTAGTGGAAAATGTTCAACAAATGGACGAAAATGAATTGAACATTTTGAAACAGAAGCTGAAATCGAACGGAATCGTGGAAACTGCAGGAACTGGAAGGCTTGTATTCTGTCTTGAATCGGAAGGAGTCTGAGATCGTGTGTAATTGATGTTTGGAGCGAAGGAAATCTTCCCTTGAGATTAAAAATTGATTGATTGAAAGGGAATTCAATTTTAAATCCGATACTCGGACATCTTGACCTCTCGTCCTGAACGACACTGTCTGAAACATGGACGTTCTTCAGGAATTATTAATGCGGAAGGAGCGTTTTGAAATTCTCTGAAATAGTTTAGAATTCCTGTGGATCGATTACGAGTTGCGATCTTGTGGCGTGGTCTGCAGACTTCGAATCGAACAGTGCTTACGTATGACGTAAAGCAAATTTGAATCGTGGTCTGTGAATGTAGTTTATGTATAATCCGATAAGTCCGATAGTTTCCTAGAAAAAAATCCCGAAAATCACCTTTTTTTTATACCCTGCTAGGTG
Source organism: Macrophya alboannulata (assembly GCA_949628255.1). Taxonomy (NCBI): domain Eukaryota; kingdom Metazoa; phylum Arthropoda; class Insecta; order Hymenoptera; family Tenthredinidae; genus Macrophya; species Macrophya alboannulata. Next base: position 19,395,280 of record OX451206.1, on the reverse strand, counting down.
TATATGCCCCGTTAATTGCATTTCTTGATAATCTCGTAGCTATAATTTCCGTGGGAATCTCCCGCGGGATATTAGCTACAGGCGAAAAGGTGCAACGCGGATAATCAGCTAATCTACTCGTTGTAGTTAGCTCGTAAATGATCCTTTCTTAACCTGCACACCGGGGCTTTCTGCACTCTTTACGATGCACTATCTTGGCACCGTTAGTTGTCTAGTATATCCATGCATATTTATCATCAATGCAAAAGCCAGATGCAATAGAGACACACGGTAATCTTTTCCCTCATTTTGATCAAGATTTTGGGTCAAATTGAAAATGGTTTGAAGAAACGTTACCACATTTTCGTTTCAGCACAAAAAAAATTGTAAAAAAAAGACAAAAATTTTCAAGTAATTGTCGATCGTCAGCTGTTGTACTGCAACAGAGGGTGAAAATGAAAATGAAATTCCCAAGGAGAGAGAGAGGAGTAAGAGGAAGGTTGGAGGGTGAAGTTGGCTCGAAGCTTCGCTGCGAGGCTTTTAAACGTTTTAAACGCGAGTAAACCAAATCTGGGCACGTGACCGTTTCACCAACGTTTTCAGGCTCAACGGTACGTGATCTCTCGCCAGCTTCGTTGCGCATACGAATTTCAAGCAACCTAATACTACCCAACCATGGGACTCTGTGTAACTGTTGGTTCGTTACGATGCCAGGCGCCGCGACGTTCTACCTGACATTCAAATTTGAATACACACGTGTATCTCCTTCCTTTCTTTCGTCCTTTAGTCAGATTATAATTCTCAAGGAGTCGTGGCATCGCTGCAATTAGTTGAAAAACCGCTTGATAATCTTTAGCTGAGATTATGTCAATAAAAAGTGTACATTTTTTTGTCGAAATTCGCAAAATAGTCACCCGCATTCAATTTTTTATTCTCAATTCTTTCCTGATTATTTTTCGTTATCAGACAATTGCTTTTCTTTGGAAGGAGGAACCTATATCTTGATTATTCTACAGTTCAAAGGCAATTAACCACCCTCGAAATTCATAAATTTCATTAAATTATAACACCGGCTACCGCGCTCGCAAAAATCTGGTGAAGTGTTATTTTTGCAATTATTGAACCTTGAATAATAATTAGGGGCTGTTATACTTGAACGGCTTTACGTATAGACGTAAGGATTCTGTATAATACTTTTTTTTTAAATACCTACGCCAATTCAATGCCTAATTACATCAGCGAAGCTCGCTTACTATTCTTCGTCTTATTCGGATATTATCAACAGCCAAATCCGATGGTTACTTTGATCAGATTCCGTCTCTGGATTGGGGTAGAAAATCCTGATGACTTATTTTAGTTTCATGAATGTATATGTACATGAGGGTGGTCGTTAAAAATACACATTTTTCGTGCCACCCCCTAAATCAACTCAAAATAAATAAATACTAATCGTGTAATTTTTTCAGAATTTTATTTTAACATTTAACCCTTGACCACCGAGGATGAACTTTTCCATTTAAAATGCACGGGGTCTTTCCAGTTATTATTTCATTGTAGGACTAACTACGGGCTTACAAATTTGAAATTCTCACAAATTGGTGTACTAGAATCCTGTTCTGTGAAAAAAAATTGCCACCCCCCTGCCATTAAAATTTTGTATGGGTTATTCCATGCCAATATAATGATAAAATGCGAAATGTGAAGAAACCGAAAAACATCGGGAAACATATGTTTTCGATGTTTTATTGAGCAATATTCGATAAAATTGAAGAAAAAAAATCATCATATTGGCATGGGATAACCCATACAAAATTTTGAGGGTAGGGAGGCGGCAATTTTTTTCCACGCAGCAGTATTCGAGTAGACTAATTTGTGACAATTTGAATCTTTTAGGCCCATAATTAGTCCTGCAATAAAATAATAACCGGAAAGACCGCGAAACCCCGTGCATTTTGAATGGAAAAGTTCATCCTCTGTGGTCAAGGGTTAAATGTTAAAATAAAATTCTGAAAAAATTCCACGAATATTTTTTATTTATTTGGAGTTGATTGGGGGGCGGCTCGGACATTTTTAATTTTAACGACCACCCTAATCTACAACATATATTTATGTGGGGGAATCGGACATCGGGTAAAATAGAAGCGAGAATCGATCAATTTTAACTAACGCGTAATAACGTCGAAATTATTGTGGCGTGTGACGGTGACGTTTATGACTCTTGCAACGCTCGCTCATCTTCCTGCAGGATTCAGGACTCTGACAACTGGTTCGATGCAGATGTCAACCCATTCCTCGTCGCCACATCCTTGAACAAACCGAATCGTGAACTAGAAACGGTCGAATACACACCCCGGTCCTCAAACTTTTCAAGGACCTCTGCAGCAGCTCGAGTGGTTTGCAACTGGCACTGACGACCTTGATTGATATCAGAGCGTGTTTTGGAAATTGTAATATTGGAAGTGGAGGTGATCGTAATGTCCGGGTGATATTTACGATGAAACTTCATCCCGTGAAGTTGACATCTAGTTATTTTTTTTTTTTTGTTCGGCAGCTATAATGGCGAAAGTTAACTAATTTTTAGTTTAATCTAGAATCTAGATCCCACTTCGTGAGTGAAAATTGTTTAAACTCTGCTTGAACTTGGGTTGGGCTGATTGTGTTTGTCTTTATTTTGTTCAAGTCAGTGGCACACTCGTATACACAATCGTCAAACAAAGGTTAACGAAGTTCTAGTAGTGGGAACAAGACGATTACGGGCTTACGTCAGCGCCGGAGAACTTTCCTCCCTGTTTTCCGGCTCTACATCAGCTATGTAGTACCTACTTCTCTAATGATGAAGCCTGGATTTGCAGACCCCCGATCCATCATGAACTTGGTCAATGGTCTTCAGGATTGAAAATTTTTGTCTTTGATTCCGTGAAGTGTTTTATAGAATCCGTATTTCCGTTTCTTGCCAGAACTTTGTGCACAATTTTTGTCACGTCTTAATTTCACGAGCCCCGGTAAGACGCCCATGGCTTTCATTTCATGGGCTTTGGTTGTCCGTTTGGATTTTGATCAAAGGAAACGCGGTCTTGGTTCTCTCAGGATAGGTAGGTAGACGGGTGGGCAGACGTTCAGATTCAGAATCGTTTGCGGAGGTTTGATTACCGCGGTGCTTTTCATTTAGTATGAGACAGATGACTGAGTGCCCTCCGCGTTTATTCAAAAGGTTTCAAGCTCGCAATGTAGTTCTACGAAGTTGAGTGCTGCCCCGCCTGTTTCTTGGTTCGGCTGGGTTATATCAGGGCTGCTGCCCCGACCACCTAATATACCTGTCTCAGCAATCTGACGTGTAATCTTGAGTCGTGTTTACTATTCAGGAGGCAACCGTCGCTCACCGGTTTAATACACGACGTCGACGCGAACCTGGTATCCTTGGCTTGCTCCTTCTTCAGCAAAAGACACTTGCAGCTATACAGGAACTACGATCGTGCCAATTTTCTACCCCAATACAGTGCAGCCTCGATTAATATACGTTTAATTAATTTTGACGTACGCGGAACCTATGTCTAAGCAAATTTGTCATATGCAGACATTACTGCAGTCCGTACACTCAGAAGTACGAATTTTCACTCACAAGTTGCCCAATGTTAGTGCAGACCGTGAACAGCTATCCTCTGATTATCCAGTTGGTATTTGAAACCGCAGCCAGACGATGAAACACGGTTACAAAAAGCTCAGCAAGTGTGCTTTACGACAGGATTAAACTTACATTACAGCTTTAGTCAATTGCTGAAGATTAGTTACAGCGCAGGAGCTTGTTGCAGTCAAATGTCGATACAAAACGAATTCTAGTTGTTGTTTGAGGGGGGTTGGGGGGGGGGGGGGGGGGCTCTAGTCGATTTTTACCAACATAAACTATTCTCTAAAATTTTCCTTTCGTTATCCTTATAAACGAGAATTATTTCATATGCATGTGCTCTCTGTGTAAAGAGTATTGGATTCTTATTGGACGGAGAAGAATGCGAATTGAGTGAATTTTCGATATCGATTTCAGTGAATCTTCCTTGCTGGATAGAACCGGATCCTCTTGAATCATCCAATGCCAAATGGACAATCAATTTGGTATCACCGTTTCGGAGAAAATCGATCATAGCCCCCCCTTAACGATTTTATCGCATGATTTTTAAGGAGAAGCCTTTTTTGTAGCTAACAGTTGCTAATCAGCAGTGAAAATCAACAGCAAACACTAACCAGACGACAGGCTAGTAACTGTTCCGCTTCTACGAATTTTTCAGATCGTTATTCCGACTTCAACTTACTGCAATTTCTTTCAGAGCTTTTTGTGCCTCGGTTTGAAACATGTTTCAGTGCTTTTCAGCCCAAGACAGACGACAGAAATGTATTCGATCATATTTTTATGTATTTTTGATCAATTCGACACGTTTTCAGTACTTTTTAGTAACCGTAGAGACTTCACATCTAAGAGCTGACTACAGAACATGAACAGTAACTATAGTGGGGCTCGATAATATTGCAGACGAGATCAAGAACAATAATTGTCTGATTACCTTGACATTTCCACTCGAACTCATATCCGTAATATAAATATATGTGTATTACTTAGCGGATTTGTTCGAATCTTCGATCCTTACCGTCTGTAGGGAATCACAGCGAGAAGAGGAGAGAAGAGTAGAGGTGAGGATAATGTAAAGGTGGTAGAGGGTAGGGAGCTGCTTCGCTGCTCCAATCCGCAAATTGAATTACGAGCTATTAACGGAAAGCCGGTACGAGTTTAATAAGGTTAGCCAAAGAGAGATGGCTGGCTGTTTTATTCGAGGGAAATTGCAGATTGGTACGGCCGAACCCTCTGCCGCAGTATATCTCTGCCTACCCCAGTACCACCTCGAAGTACTCCGTAGTCCTCACCTGCAGTACGGAGTAATGCGTCGGTCGGGCAGAGGCGTCGGTCTCGTTAATTATACCGCGGGTCTTCGTCCTCAGAGTCATTCGAGTCCCCCCGCTGCCCGGTTACAGGTCCTCTTCCTTCCTGGTAAAATCCTAATTTGCGTCTCACCCCCCTCCCCTCGTCTCGTCGCACAGATATTTCTAATTTTCTACAAAATTTCGGCGTATCTAATTGTTCTTCATTTCATGGCCCGTCGCCGCCGCCGCGGCTCGGTCCTTCCTACCTTATACCTACGTACCTACGTAACACAGAGGAAAACCTTGGATATTCCGCGGAGTTAGAATTAAACTTTAATTATATAGGGTGTGTAGGTATATTGGCTAACTGAAAAACGTATAGCACATAAAAATTACCAATTTTAGCTGATTCCCAGGGCCGGGGGTTTAATTTTAAAATTAACACCTACCTACCACCCTTCGTATACCTACTGGGACATTATCTTATTCTCTGAATGGCTTAACCGTTCAAGGTAATATACGATATTACTTTGTTTCACGATATTTGAAAGCTCAAGTACTATAAAGGAAATTGCCCGACGATTATGCCAACTCCGGTGGTAGTTGATTCAAATTTAGTATAAAATTTCAAGTAAATGTCAAAGAATCACTCAATTATTTCAGTGCTTTCAAACTCGTCAAGCCGTACTTAAAAGGCTTTGATAGTTTTTTTGATTTTAAGTGCTTTGGCCTGTTTTTCCTATTCGATAAATTCGAAGATCGAATCCATAAATTTTGAACAGAAAAAAGGCCACGAAACTCATTCAGGTAATGCAATTACGTATGTGACGCGTAAAAAACGATTGAGAATTATATTTAAAGTAAATGTCAAAAAATCACTCGATTATACTAGAACGTTTCGTTTCAACATATTCTATATTGTTTTGGCGTTTTGAGTGCTTTTAAGCTCGTCAAACCGCGTGCGAAGGGCTTTCATAGTTTTCTTTTCCAAAGTGCGTTGACCAGTTTTCGAATTCGATGAATTCAAAGATCAAATCGATAAATTTTCACATGAAAAAAGCTTCGAACGTTATTCAGGAAATGCAATACGTAATCGGTGACACGTATAAAACGATTGAGCGAAAAAATGCCTTCATGCACGTATTTCATGAAAAAATATGAAAAATACAGAATTAACGTAAAATCCGATTCCAATTGGATCGAAAATAGGTTATCAGGGCACTGAATAAAGCGATGAAATTAACGAAGGTGTATGTAGCTAGTACTCGACGTTAGTACCTACCTAGCCCAGCAGGTACCTAGATGATATAAAGGATGAAAGGTATATAGTCAAAAGGAATTATAATTCCGAGTTAATAAAGTGCAGTTAGTTATAATAGGTGCAGGTTGCTTTGAAATGGAACTGCATTTGCGTTGCTAATGTGTCGATCCTTCAAAGTTTAGAGTCGAGAGGGCAGCCAAGATAAATTTCCCTTTCAAGGACTAGATTTCCTTATACAGTAAAGCCACCCTACTCGAGGATCTCTTTGTCACGCTGCTACGTTCTGCACAGGGGTTAAATAGCACCAAGCTTTCCTGTTCTCGCCACGGGGTGGTAGGAAACCTTAAAACCTGCGGTAACTACCGACCAACAGATATATACGACAAAAGCGCAAACCTGTGTTGCTTCTTATCACCTCGGAGATAAAAGGGGTATATATTGGTTTCGTTGGAAAGATTACTTATTCTAATTTCGAATGAAGCTTTGAGGCAGCAGCATAAAAAATTCATGCAGTACACTAATATATAATTAAAAAAAAAAAACCCTCCAAGTTTGAAAGAAAAAAACGGACGGAAACTTTCATAGAAAAAAAAAGTATCCCGAAATAACCCAGTTTTGGACACAACTGATAGGGTGCCTCCTATGGGTTTTCGGGCCCTTACGTATCCGAAAAACGGATTTTCGGAATAGAGGTAGGTATTCTACAATAAGAAAGAAAGGTAGATTTGAAAAAAGGGAAAAGGTGGGACTAGGTGAAACGGTATGTGTCTCTTTCACCTCCTAATAGAGACAGAGAACCAATCTTTTCCTCGACTAGAAGGAGGCTCGGATACTTGTACAAACCACAGCCTCTCTAATCTACAGAGGAACCCTTTCAGCTTTTAGGGCGTCCCGCAAACACGAGCTCCTTCTCCTGATAGTCACTCCCAGTAGATTTTCGTATCTCTGTTCCAAAGTCTGAAGGACGTATGATTGATACGGCAGCATTTTATCGATCCACGTAATGTAGAGGCAGGTTTTATATTGTTTATCAATTTTTGTTTCTCTTTTCCCACAAAATCATTACATTTTGTCAAATTTTCAAGCAAAGAAAATTTCACGTTGAAAAATATGCAACAGGAAATCGAGAGTCTTTTGTTTTCACAGTCAACCACCCCACGACTCGTACCCCCCGGTACGCGTGAAACGTTAAAAAAAATTCTCGTTTCCGTACCTACCCTATAAGCAAACGAAAAATCCATCTGGGCTCATCGATCTGGCTGAAACCAATGCGATGCCTTATTATAGCTCAATGCAGGGTCCGTTCATGCAGAAGTTTGAAAAAAAATTCGACGAAGTAGATATACAACAAAATGAAAGCCAAGAAAATTATCATCGCATTTCAAAACCAAAAATTTCACACGTTGATAAAGTTTGTAATTTAAACAAATTTTCAAGGTCTTTTTTGGAAAAGAAAAAGAAATTCTTGTTATCTCAGAGCCTGTAAATTCACCTACGCATATAACTAACGCGGAATAAGGGTGAGTGAAGAATCTGGCAGGTCTCGTAGTTTGGGAATTGAGATGGAAAATGTACCCGAATGAGATATAGTTGTTCGGGTCTTCTCCGAGCCTCGGGGAAGCGGAAAGGCCGACGGTGCGAATATGATTAAAATAAATGGCTGCAATTTTCACATTTGGCTCCGAAATAGCAGTAAATTATTAATCCAAACTATATGCGTAAGGACGGTGTATTTGTCAGCTTTTCCCTATTCATTGCATCCTTCCTTCATTCTCGGTGTCTCAAAAATGTACAAAAGTTCAGTTTTATTTTTTGCTCATTTATTAATGAACGAGAAGAAAAAAATTTCTCTTCTTTCTCGTTCTCATGTGTTTTCCCTTTTTTTCCCAATGCAAAAAGCAGATTTTGGCTCGTCTTAGAAAGCTTTTACAAAGCGATATTTCACTATGGAGAGGAGGAGCGCGAGTTTCGGAATAGAGTCAGAGGACTAAGGGGACATCAGGGAGGGTAAAGTACCTTCGTATTTTATCCAGATGATGTCAAAGGGAAATTTCGTCTCGCTACCTATACTAACCGAAACTCTCGGAGTCGAAAGTATTGAGAAAGTGTTTTAAAACCGCAGGAACCTAACGTGCGATATCAGCGACACTACGCGGTGAGGTACTATAATTTTCCTTTTTACGAAGATACAAGAAAAGTATAAAATAAAAAAGAAACACCCTTATGCTCTTTTCGCAACGACCTTACCTCTCGTACATTTGAATCCCGTATCCTCATTTTATCATTCCTTAAAGAAAAAAAAAAAAGAAAATAATAGTAATACAAAAATTTTCTTCTTCACCCCCGAGGAACGACTGAGGGTTGCGATTTCTTTTCATTAAACAATTTCACTTTAATTTACCGAGTACTGATCAGCTCATGCCACATTTAGATTCTCAAGCTCTCGGTACAGTGTTGATTTTGCTTTAGAAGGGGCGATCATTCTCGAATCGATCGGGATTCGGATCCCTTTCCGACTTTGACTTCCGATTCGCCCTCGTTCATTCCCAGTATTATTAGGATCTGTAGCCCCACGTATACTCGACTGTTTGTTAAACGTACCGCCTCTTTCTCTTTCTCCTCTCTACTCAGCTCAAGTTGAGCATGATTAGTTGGTTGTTTTAGTTTCAAGTGCACTCAATAATTATTCATCAATGCCTTTGTGAACGAACCCCCATTTCGTGATGCCTACGAGGTACCCTACTCGACCGTGCCCTTAACGTAGGGCCGAAATAACGAACCGCATGGACTTATATTTACCTCGATGTGTATTTATATCTATAAGCACTCGTCATCTGGACCGCAAAACGAGAGAGGAGAGGCTTTCTCCTCTCCACTGTATGTACAAGAGCTTTTCGTAAACATTTGAGAAACCGAGAATGAAAAGAAGTCGCCTCTTTCAATCACGACGGCTAAGAATTGCTTGATAATTGAAAAACGGGAGGTTAAACCGAGTGCATAACGTGTATGAGTGAATAAGGATTTGGATGTGTCCATAATTGACACAGTAAATACACACGACTAAAGAAAGGGTCGAGTTAATATTAGACAATTTTCATGGAACGAAAGCTCTGACTTTTTTATTAAGTCGTGGAAGACGGGAAGCCGAGAAAATGCCAACACGATGAAAAGAGATATCATGAAAACCGTTTGTTTAGGCTCAGTAATGTACCCGAAGGACGTACGGGACAGAATCAAGTTCACCTAATTGCAATTAGTCGGACAAGACACATACAATATATTTTGCCAGCGGTATTAAACGAGTATGCGGAAATCACCATGAGCTCCGGAAATGTTCCCTTCGTCACCTCTTTTGGTACAGCTGAAAAAAGTCTCGTATTACTCCGCTCCAAGACAACACATGTATTTGGAAATGTACGAGAATCATCCCGAAGACATGAAATGTTTATTTCATGTCTCAAAACCCCAGAAGGTCAAAAAATGTCATTAGAAATTTCCTTAAGTCATCCTGCAGGATTAGGCTGTATCAACCCTCCCTGTAAAGGGTGGTTTCTAAAGCGTAGAAAAGTTACAAACGGTTGTCCACTCCTTTGTTCTGGATGGTTGTTCAATGTGGAATTTATGCATTGATCGGATGGTTGTGGGTTCCGTAGCTGACTGAGCAATTGTCAAACAAGGTCAAAGGTCTGGTTGAGTTTAAGGTGGGTTGGGCCGATTTAACTAACGTGAAATCGATGCCTTTGTCCTGTTTTCACATTGCCTACGCTTTCCTGGCAGGTGAGAGGTTCTGATTTAGACGGACGTTTGATTTCAGGGGAGCCGATGATCACTGCCTCGTTACCTGTCAGGTACGCGATTCAAGTACGTATACCTACGTACATACCGACAGCGCTGAGCGGAGTTGGCGAGCGTGCCAGAGCTCATCATCGTTTTACTTTAAAACCATTCACAGACGGGCACTCAACCAACCCTTAATTGCGCATTGTAATTTGCCACAAAGTTAGCAGACATGCTTGTTGGAATTGACGATTATCCAACCCTTGTATGTACAACTCGCAGATCAGTTGATTGAATTCGAAAATGATTTTCAGGTTGCGTGAAGGTACGGTTGGAAAAATTGAACCAACCCAGTTCCAAACTCGATCGTTATTTGGTCATGAGATAAATTCACTTTATCAATTGCCGTTTGATTAATTTCACTAAAACTTTTCTACATGAACAGAAATTTCTAAGTTATATGGTTATATATATTTCTGGGAGCGGAAACGGCGAGCGAGGGAACGAGATGAAAGGCGGATGGTGTAATAAGAGAAGGAGAAAATTGTGTAAAAAAAAAAAAAATAAATAAAAAAATAGAAAAAGCAGAAAAAAAGGAAACTTGGTCCTTTAGCAAGGTTGAGTTACTCGAAAGCTCCAATCTGCTGCAACAACATCTCTCCATCCCTCGGAGTTTGGTCGTGGACACGGTCGTTGGAGTTGGCGCAAGGAGTTAGTTCCATGACGTAGCTAGCGCACGCCTTAAGAAAACTCTCAATATTTACCCAACAGAAATCAGCACGACGTAAAAATACAAATCACCCTAATCATTATTTACTTTAGTTTCACCCCCGTGGGACTGCCATGCCGCCCCATTCCTTCTCGTCTCTCTATATCTGTCTATCCATCTTTCTCTCTCTAACTTCCCGAAACACCCCCATCTCTGCACAACCCTCGTGTTCAGGAAGCCAGAGAGAGAGAGAGAGAAGAAGAAGAGATAGAGAGAGATAGAGTAAGGGAGACGAAAGAACTCCCGGATTTTAAACGTGTACATAAATATATGTACAGGGTGTACTGTTGTAATGTTAAATTCTTTGTTATTTCAAAACTGATAGTATAATAGTTGCATGGTATAGTTGTTTTTCATGAAAAATATCCCTATGAGAAAGAGAAATAGTCCACTTAACTGAATTTCGATTTAGAAATACTGCAAAATGAAATTGCGAATTATGTTTTCTTGGCAGAACTGAATAACAGTAATTCTTTTAATGGAATATCATGATAATACGAATGGGTCTCAGCTGATATGACTAAATATTGCTGTGAGATAACTAAATATCAGTTGGATTTTAGAAAAATGTAATATGATCAGTTCAGTTGGAAAAACTGAATATCGTGAATGAACGACTGAATACCAGTTGGAAAAACAGAGGTTGATCAAGATACAACAAAACTTGAGTTGAAGAGACTTAATATCAACTGGAAAAACTAAATATCACAATTACGCAACTGAGTATCAGTTGATAAAGTAAAATGTGATCAAGATACAATATTAAATTTCAATTGGAAAAACTGAATATCATCATGATGCAACTATATGTATATCAGCTGGAAAAATTGAATACCAGTTGGACGAATGAAATATGATCTGAAACCAATTGAACTTTACTTGTGAAAATGGAGTACCCAATTGGAAAAATCAAATACCAGCTGGAGAACAACTAGGCGTACATCAGTTGGAAACTATAGAATATAATCAATACACAAAGAGACTTCACTTGGAAAATTTGGATATCGTTACGATGGAAGCAAATATCACTTGGAAGACGGAAATATTATCTGGTGAGATGAAATATCGTCACAATACAACTACAAATATCGTAATACAACTTTCGAAAAATCGAATATTGTTGGAATTTTCATTTGTGTTTTAAAGTTCCAGGCTCAACGTTATTTGCCACAGGCAAAATGCATTATACATTAACTTTAAATGAATGATAATATGTTCGCCTCCAGCTGTTAATTGATTAAAGCGAGACACCCGGTGCGTAATTCAATATGTATTATCTGTATGCATCATTTTACACGATGTGTATTACATACGAACTTTGAGTCGTACCTACCCACCCTAAGAGAAGCTCGTTGAGAGGAATGAAGCTGATTAAAGCTGTGATTCATATCTCCAAGGTAGTTAAAAAAAAAAATAAACTCTATATACATATACGTATCGTATACCTATACGAGTCAAAACGGAAGGAGGAAGGGACTACTCGAGGCTCCGTTTGCATTAGCGTTGATTAAAGGCAAGTGACAAAGGCGAGAGCGAGACTGAGTAGAGTGAGAAGTCAAGTCAAGTCGATCGAGCGACCCTAATTAAGCGGTCCTTTCTTCTCAGCTTCCTCGCTTTGAGCTCAACGGAAAATTGAGAAATTTTCACGGTTTCATAATCGCGTGTAGGTGGCGTGCTGAGAGAAGCGGAAGAATACGTCCGAAATAAGGTAGAAAAAAAAATAAAACAAAATAAAATACAGAAAACCAAGAAAAGTCAAGGACAAAGAAAAATTGACCGGAAGTACGGGGATGGAAGTAAGGTAAAACATGGGTGGGAAAAATCAAGTAAAGAAAAACGAAAAAAGGAAGCGTCAGGACAAAGACGAGACAAAACGGCTCATCGGTCCTGCGTTCGTATATAACTGCGTTGCTCGGTATGGGAGTGGGGTGCCATCAATTTCTAGGGGTAGAAAAATCTGGACCCTAGAATAAAGAAGGTAATAAATAAAGAAGGAGTGTGAGTTTCTTTCTATTTTTCTTTCTCTCTTTCTCTCGGTTCTCTGTTTCCGGCGTGATGCGGATGGCGGTAATCTTCGGTACTCCGGGGTATGACGAGGCGATCCTATATATACCTATGTATATACACACATGTATATATGTATATGTATTGGGGTAAAAACCTACGGGTGCGTTATTTTTCTCTAACGTATCGCGTCGCGGTCCTGCCGGAAGGCAGGGGTTTAGGAAATTGAATAGTGTTTGCGAAATTGAAAGGGGAAATTTGACGCGTTTCGTCGCTTTGTTGTTTCGTCCCTTTGTAATAGGCTCGCTCGTTCGTTCATTCGTTCATTCCGTTCACCCGTCCACTGCCGTCCTGCGTGCGTCGGCTCGAATTGATCGCGAACGATTTCGACACCCTACACTCCAAACTAAACCCTGGTACTCTCGCACCCTGGACAAACATATCGCTCTCGACTTTGCAGATAAGAAAATATCACCCCACGAATGAACTCTTGACCAAAATCTCATCCCGTTTGTAGTTATGGCTTCCTAAATCAACCCGACATTAAGAAATTGCGAAATCCGCGTGAATGTAGAAATTCCCCAAATTTGAAGCGGTTATTCCTTTCTCACTAATCACAGAAACGATATCCCTTCTGATTCGCTTCATCTGAACTTCCATCGCTAATTTCTTCGCGAGTAAATTTAGTGATAATTATTTTTCACGGTTGTAGCAATAACGAGGATGGATGGGAGCTACAGTATGGTAAAATAGTTGTAGTTAACCGTTGGTCGTGGGTTTCAGCTCCGTGAACTCTCGAGAGCGTTGAAATTTCTTGCCGAGTTTTTACTGCCTGGACTAGCCGGGTTCACTAGATAATATTTTATCGGAATGGTAGTATAATTAGTTAGAATAAGGGAAGATAAAGCGTCGTCGTTACCTAACCGTTGCAATAAATGTAAATCAGGCACTCGTGGAACCAGTAATAATTCGCATTAAAAAAACATCCTTGGTCCTCCTTCATTTCCCTATTCTAGATACTCTCTCGCTATAGCCCATATACCGCGCACATGCACATATGTAAATTATATAAAAGTAATTTTCCCTCAACTTTATTTCGAGAAAGTGTTGTTAACCATTCCTGAAGCATTTTGCCATGTTATTAATCCTTGTAGCCGTAGTATTCCCGAGTCAAAAATTATCATGTATATTAAGACACTTCGAGAACTCAGAAGCGTCATAGGTAATAACGTCGACTGAAGCAATTTTCTGATCCAGACAGTGACTTTTGGAACGAGAAACAGATGAAAATTAGGTAAATGAGAGATGAGACACAATCATAACTATCAAAATCAGGGACGAGCTCGACCCGCCACTCCCTATCACAATCATTCCCCTTGTTTTGTCATTTGTCGTTGTCAGTGTGCTTTCCGGGGTATCGCAAAAACCGATTTCTCTTACTCCGTCTGTCTAGTCATGATCTCTGCGGTTTTGAGACGAGGAATTTACCTCCTGGCAATCAAGGGCTGACAAAAACTCCCGCCATGCTAAATTCAATCCGATCGGTTTTGCGAGCGATAGATTCACAACCTTGAAATAAAACATCGGATTGAATCAGCGGGTACTCTTGTTGGACTGAACTCGAGAGGGTTTCATTTCTTCATTTTTCCGCACGCCCCAATGTGTACGACTGCTTCACGGTCCCATGTGCTTTCAATTCCGCAAGGGATGAAGGTGCTTTAGCTCTGCCAAAAGACACTTGTGCTTACGATTGAGGGTATTTGATTTTTTAGGTTCATTGTCAGGCCTTTTCCATGAAAAAAAAAGTAAGCATAAAAACGAATCTAAGAGCTGCCGTGGTGGTGGCCAGAATGGCCAGTTTCCATGAACACAATGGTGCTGCAGTGGGCGTCATATCGTTACGGTCTCGTAATGCCATAAAGACTGGGGCATGTCTGGCCCGGTCTGGTGTCTCACTCTGCAGTCTGGTAGTCGCACACTGATACAAAGAGCCTGGTAGTAGCTTGTACCACGAGTTTCTTTCAGTACAAAGAGGAAGCAACTTTTCTGAGGGAGTTGGGAGGTAGGGTCGTCGCTTGGCACCCCTAACTCCGTCAGGGTACCAGAGGAGCTCTTTTGTCAACTAACTCCGGAACGCTTTACGCTTTACGCTTTACACTTTACGTTTTTACGCTCTGGGCTGCCAACTCGGTGTTCTGTACTCTACCCACTGTGAGGCGGCCAACCCGGATCTAAATTCGACTCTGTTTCCCATAAAAGTTGGTACAGTTTATTTAACAGCCATCTGCACGTAATCGTGCCACTTCTTACTCGCCCGACCACCCTCCGGCCTCAGTCCTGCCCTTCGAACTGCAACCTATATAAATACCTACGCTGCTTCTTTATTGTATCCGTGCTGCCCACCCTTCTCTTGGCGAGCTTCAAAAAGTGGCTGTTCAAAAGTCACGAGGAATATAGGCACACATATTCTAAATTCTCCAGAACGTTACTGCACGCCAGATTTAAATCCATTTTATTGACAAACGAACTGTTATATCTACTCGAACGGACGGAAATTGAAAGAGCACTGGTACCAGAAAAGGCGGACCACTCGACCACTGGCCCGCGAGCTAAGCTCGCGTTTGCATTTCATCTCTATACTCGATATGTTGGATTTCATGGGTTCACTCAATCGGATTCTCTCCACATAAATAATCAATTTTTGCACCAGCTCAGTTTCGCGCAAAATTTCAATCGCCATTTTATCAGATACGTACAAAGGAGTCTATCCGTTCACAAAGCGCGCTTAACCGTCCAGAAGAAATCGACTAATTAGCAGCCAGAACAATTTTCCGTAGAACGGAAGGAAGAACCACATGATGAAACGCTGTATGGACTCTGTGTCATAGATAAAAAATTGTTTGATATACGAACTCTATATATTTGTCTTACTGCTGGCTGGCACGAGCTAAGAAGTACTTTTGGCAGACGATTCAACCCCGTCTATTCACCCTCTCGGCCATCTTTCGCCGCGGCACGTCGTCTCGAATCAGTTGTAACCAGCGATCCATCCTCTCTGTAATCGCCACCACATAAACCTACCGGATCGCGTTGTTTTTATGGGCCTAATATAAAGGAACTCTCTCTGGTCTGGTCTGCTCTGGCAGGGTGACTATTCGCCAACAGCTAGACAACTACTTGTGTGTAGAAACTCATGGCGATAACGCGCAACATAATCTCTTCTATTCTCTGATCCCCTCTCAGCTTACTTTATCTTTCTCTCTTACTCTCATTATATGGACAACAGTTTATCAAGATGAGCTTAGCTGCTGTTGTACCAAAAGCTCCCATGTCTGGCTCGATCAGACGCTGCAAATTACGATGATGAACGAATTTCAGTACTTCTTCAAAGTTCAGTCCCTCTGATCGTTTTTCTTTCAATTGATTTTTTTTGCAACGCTCTTCGTGGATCTTTCGAGTGAAAATTTTGTTGCTAGCCAGAGGGCGAAATTGGGTCTATTTCTGTTGGTTATTTGATGTTTTAATGTCTGTAGGTTGAATAGGTTGGTCGTGCTGGCTTTTGACTACCTCATAGTTTCCACCAGCGCCTAGTATTTGAAGGCTGGTCGTATACCGACAATATTGTGCGCGTTGTTCGAGCTTGCGACCACTTTGCCCAACCTGACGACCGCTTCTAGTCGATTTCATTGCTTTGCTGGAGAACCTCTTCTTCTTCCTCTTTTTCCCATACCATCCTACTTCTATTCGAGCTGTTCCCCATTTTCTCGAGGGAACGCCATTCGCCTGACGCGAGAATGAAAACTTTATTGTCTTCAACCGTGCTCCTGGTCAGATTCGCGTTTGCTAATTTTAACCCGAGTCAAGCTGCCTTCCGAAACAGTTGCTGCATAAAGTTTGAAGCGCAGTTTAACACCGAATCTATTCCACCAACTGACGGATTTCATGAATAATTAATTAAACAAAATAAAAGTCCAAATTTATGCTCAACGGTTCGAAACCGAGTGGATCTCGAGCTGTCCAAAACGTAAATATCATCCCAACATTATTTATTGAATTCAGAAATAGATATTTTTTTCTATCATTAAGAATTCGTTCAAAATCAACCACCCAGTTTTCGGACGCGAAAATTTCGATCGTTTATTTCGTTGCGGTTTTTTTC
Organism: Macrophya alboannulata; assembly: GCA_949628255.1. Classification (NCBI taxonomy): domain Eukaryota; kingdom Metazoa; phylum Arthropoda; class Insecta; order Hymenoptera; family Tenthredinidae; genus Macrophya; species Macrophya alboannulata. The sequence goes on along the minus strand of OX451206.1, from coordinate 19,378,423 downwards.
CCGCAAACTGCAGTGGATGTCGTGCTCGATGAAAAAGTGCTCCGGCGATATCATAAAGAATGAAAATTTTTCAACATATTTTTTGTTTTTTTCTTTTTCTCGAGATTTAGAGACTTTGAGCAATGCAGATAATATGCAGTAGCTCGGGATCTGTGCTGCGCCACTAGAGAGAAGAGCGTCTAGCGTCAAGTGGCAAGAGACTGCGGAACCGAGGCGAGGGCCTCCACAGGGGTAGGGTTTGGCGGATGAAGAGGGGCGAGAGGAGGTGAAAGAGGACGCAGGTTGTAAGCTAACGTCAGGGTAGCTAGGTGGGTAGGACGGGCGTAACGACGCCTTGTCGCATGCAGAATCACCCCCCGATAACCGTGATAAAACGACGCCATTACCACCCACCAACCCCCAAGAGGTGATGGTGCTCAAATATTTTTGAAACGTGTTGAAATCACTTTGCAGCCTCTCCTCGCCTATCCTCACCTCCTCTGGGTAGACATACACATATCCTCACATCGTCTACACCCATGCACCTTCACACATAGTCTTACTTCCTTTCCGTATACCCACATCTACGTTGCACTACACTACAGCTGCCCTTCCCATCAGAAAGTAGAAAAGTTGACTTTTTTAGCCTTTAAAAACATCACTCTTAATAAATGACGGTTCGAAGAAATCCTGCCGTGAAATCTGCTCCGCGGAATCTAGCCAAATTTTTTTCTCGTCATATGCGGTGACGGATTTTGCGCAAATACTTCCACATTTTTTTACCTGAGGAAAGAAACAAGGCTCAGCATAGGTTCGTGGAAATGCTCTTCCCTTGTGACCTACATTTGGGATTTGAATTTGCGAACAAAATTTACGACCTGACGAAAATAGAACCCAATTATCGAAGAATAAATTCCCGCTAATGACGATCTTCTGGATTTTTTTATTTCTTATTTCTATTTTCCTTGCATGAATTACATGCATACGATATGTCTGGGTAAACTGCACAGAAATTCATATGCAGAAGCTTGACGTAGGTGTATATGAATTCAGGCAGCAATTTATATCCCAGATTAGGTGAACGTCAATTCAGGATGTACACAATGAGCTCAGCTCAGCTCTGCTCTGCTCTGCTCTGGTTGGCATGGTGTTATTTACTCCAACGTGGTTATACCTATGTGGAGGTTCGCGTTGATCGGGTCCGGGTCGTGGAGTAGAGTGGTAGCAGCGCACATAATCAATCATAGAATCTATTAGCGCAGCACTCGCTCAGCGTCTGATTAGAATCACAATCGTCCGTAGGGTGGTTCCGCGGACGCCGCCACACCGGAACGACATTTCCTGGTTGAAGGTGGGCATAGCTAACTGCATATATTCCAAAACTGTATTGACACACGCATTTACTTCGATTCCGATCACATTTTCATCGCAAATAGAGGCCTCCTCCTCTTTCTCTTCTCTGCATCCGTTCAATATCCGAATTTGATCTGCTAACTTATTTTCGAAAGAAATAAATTCTTTGGGATTTCATTTGGAAGTTCGAATGATACCAAGCAAAACGAATTCCGAAATTTCATTAACGGTGAGAAATTCGCGAGGAGAGACTTGTGACCGATGCACCATCGATCCTCTCTCCAATCCAACGTCTGCAGTTTATGTACATCACTACAACTTCATCTGATTTGACGTCAGTGAAACCAGGAGCTTTGGGTTTGATAAGATGAATTTATTCTGACATTGAGTGTTGGAAATTGGTATGGATCGGTAGCCTGAAATCTGCATAAATTATACGTACTGGTAGAAACCCACGGGGATAGTTTCTCAGTCGAAACGACCATCCAGCACTTCGGGAACAACAGGGGATTGATATAGTTTAGAATTATGGAACTGTGTTGCATTCACTACATCCAAGATTCAACAAAGTTGTACAAATTAGCAATGAAATGTAATGAAATCAGAGCTGCAAAAGAGACCAGCCTCGTTCTCGGCTCCATAATTCCAATCCTCATCCTCATCAGTTCGTAGTAATGCTCTACCTCGTTGTCGTCTTCCTTGCTAGTATAATTAATCATATAATATATTTTCTGATCCCATTTGACGCCCGTGCTTAAGGTGCGTTGGAACGTAATCCCGAAAGATTAACCGGTTAATCTGCGCCTCTGTGCGTAATAATTAATGGCGTCGTAACCGCAGCAGCACATGAGGGGGGACAGAGCTCACACCCCGTAAGAGATTTCTATAGATCGTGAACCAGAACCAGAGCCAGAGCCAGAAGGTATGATGGCCAGGATTTCTGTACTTCTCACTCATCAGTGAGCATAAAAATCCTATACACAGATATCGGATTGAGGTTGTTTTATTTATTTTTTTTATTCCGACAATTTAAAGCAATGGTCATGGTTACGAATGGCGCACACTGTCGATAAGATTTCCATTGGCATGGTGCTGCGGACGATCAGTATTTTTTTTTTTTTTTTTTTTATAGGATCAACCGCTCCACGGTATAATATAATATAATGAAGTTGTCCGGGGGTGGTATAGCCAGGGCTGGACTTTGAGCCTCGTGTGTCATATCCGTGTGTGTATGTGAATGTGGGGAGGGTACGGCAAAAGGGGATATCAACGGGTCCCATCTATGCGTGAAAAATGATGGCTATATATCAAACTCGAACCCATTAATCATCCCGGTTGCGGCTAGTGTCGCCACCGCAAAACGAAATCCTCCAAGTGGAACCACCAACGGCAAGGGAAAAACCATCTCCGGATGGTAACCAAAATTCTTTGGCAATATTTAGAGGGTAGAAAAGTTACAGTTCAAGTTATTATATCGCTGACGTTTATTTTTAATGCACGAACCTGGAGATGGCAACAAAATCTTAAACAACTATTTTCAGGTTCGTTTCCTTCAATCAAAATGGAATCCAAAAAGCTGCCTCTTTTCTGAGATGTTGAATTTCTTGTTAATCCAAATGGCGAATTTGTTCCGATTGGATGATATTTAGTTTTCATTGGATAGGTTGGGTTTGTTGAGGGAGAATCCATTCAGGGTTGACAGTTTTCGACAATTTAGGACTACGGATCTGCAGGTCATGATTTTTAAGCGATTGGAAGAAGACGTGTTCTTCAGATCTTCGGCGCCTATCGTGACTGTCAATATAACTTGATGTCACAGTCGTCTGAGAATTAGTCTTGAAATGCTTAGCTGTCACGATCGGAGGAGACTTGATCGTAATCGAATATTTTTCCATCGATATAATTCCGTCTTCGTCTTCTCTTGTTCGTTTCTTTTCATTTTTCTTTTTTCTGTCTCTATATGCTCATGCTTTCGCATTTCTTTTTGCGAACATCGCAGTGATACATATATAGGTATGTAGTATTATACGATGACAAAGTACAGCGACGTGCGTCGCGATGTGGATGAGGTATCAAACAAATTGAGTGGAGTTCCGGTTATGGCTTGTTTATAATCATATCAACAGGGAGCTGTCTCCGTTCGACACCCGAACCATCGAGCCGTCACCTAAAATCCTGGTGCAGACTAGAGGCTCATGTTCGCAAACAGCAGAATAGAGAAAAGAGGAAACAAAAAAAAAAAAACAGACGCAAAAAAAACAAAAATTATTCATCATCACAGAAAAAGTCATCCTTCTTTGTGATGGTCGCGACTTTCCTAGCAGACTTTTCTTTCTTCTTTCCGGACTTCATCCTGCTTTCGTTTTTCTTTTTTTTTTCGGTTTTTGTGCTTTATTTTTTCAGTCTGTGCAAGCTCTGGGATTGTACGAGCTCGCCAGAGTGTTGAACCCTTTCACATTGAAGCGTTAGACTACGTATGGTTTAAGTAATCCACACTTTTTACGGATGGTATACTGGGATGTTTAACAAATGTCTTAAGCTATGGAAGCGGAGCTTTAATGCGGTCAAAGACAGTCTAGAACTCTACATACTGGATCTTATAAGACGTGTAGGCACGCCTAACGACTAGAAATCTGACGTCTTAGACTGCTGCACGAATACCACTCCGAGGATTTTCCGACCCCTAAAGTCTTGCAATGGAAGAATAAAGAAAGCACTCTGTTTCATTATCACCATAGTTTTATCATTTAAGAAGGAAATTAATTTGTCCTGGATTCGAATTGCCCGTCTTTCTCTTGAGATGGATAGATAGATGGATCAAGATTCGCGGCAGCAAATCTTGATCCATCAGATAAAATCTAAAGAATAAAAGTGACGATAAAGTAAAAAGTAGCCGGAGCTTTTTGATAGGCTCTTTTTAATGACTAGAAATTTTCGTACAAAAATATAGAAAATCGATGTCAGGACTATCGAAAGATGTTATAAAGAAATAATTTGTGGATATTCAGAGACGTTCATAGCTTGAAAATGAAGTTCAAGGAAGTGTGAAAAAAGATCATTCACAGAATATTTTTCAGATTTACAAAAAAAAAAAAATATATACACACTTTGTCCAGCAATTTTTCTTTGAGATTAGTAAGTTTATGTTATTTTAACAACATTGGGTTCAATTGAACAGCTTTTTTATTTTTAGATGGTGTGAAAACTCAAGTACTTTGGGGTTAGGGTGAAGTTCTAAATAACGGTCGAAATTACGAATTTATTTCAGACGATTTCGGATTTTCAGAAACCTTCAAGCCAGGAATGTAGAAAGCTCGAAATTCGAAACGTCAAAAACTCCGAAAGTCCAAGAATCCGAGAATCTATTGCGCGGGGTACGACACTCCACGCGTGAAGTTCAAGTTTCGGAATTTTGGCCTTTCGGATCTTCAGTTTCTGGAATTTCGAACCCTGCAAAACAGTTCATTACAGTTTGTCAGAAAGCTGCAGTGTTCTTCAAGAGACGAAAAGCTTCATCGTGTGAGAAAAAAATTTCTCCTCCGTTCGGTACGCGAAACGAACTTTCAGACGCGTTTTTCTCAAATCGATAGTCTGGCTTGTGAGTTCCGAGTTCTCTTTTCCGGAAATGACATAAATCGTTGTAAATTATTGCCAAACAAATTTTTGTTGCAAAAAAAAGAGTGCTTTCTGATTATATTCACGATTATGCAGGAGAACGTATAACGCAAAACAAACGTTGGATAGAAAAAGGTATAAATATATGCGTATATGGAAGTAGGAAAGAGCGATAAAAGAAAAAGTGGAAATGACCGGTGTCTGTGGCAATCGCACGCTATCAGATTTCAGTCATGTAAACCGATTTCGCAGATAGCTTCTGGCGTCGTACTACGACAGGCCACATCCACTACTATACCTACTTCAACAGTTGCGGCTAATAATACGAAATGAATGATGATTCATGCCACACGCGACCGATACCACGTTCTACCACTACCACCATCTCACATATACATACACATATAAGTCTGTTCTTTATAGGGGTTGAAACGGGGAAAATGGGGGAAAGACTAAGTGGGGGATAATGTGCCGTCATTTGCTAGGTGAGCAAGAAAGGACCAAGTCAACGGGCAATCAATATGCGTCTATGTGTCGCGTGCCGTATATCCTATACCGTTTCTTTCCACCGTGGAAAGTTCTTTTTCCTCTAACGTATACCTATATAAATGTATGCTCGGTAGCCAGGCGAAAGTTATACCTAATATACGCCCCGTAGGCAAAACTATACAATATACTTTTAGGGGGGTTGTACAGGGCCCAGGGCTCAGGGTTCAGTTTGAGGACTCGACTGCTGCTACTAGATCACTATTATTATTTTATTTATATTTATACGAGCGTGTCACGCTATCAACGAAAATACACGATAACAAACCCTGTAATTATTTTGTTTAAGTCGTGAGTCAGGGCTGGCCGGTAAATTGGTGTAATTTCACTCGTACAGCTACCTATCTACCGTTACTACCGTACCCAAATTATCATATACGTATCTCACAAAAATCAGCCAAATAAAGACCATCTAATACCAACAGGGGCTGACCACTCAGCTCACTACACTATCTACTCAACAACCACAAACGTTCTCGTGGCTTTGAATAAAATTTTATTCGTTACGCAAACTTGGATCAGAATTTCGAAGACACAATCTGCAGAATTATCGCCAAAGCTTCTAGTTTCGAGTGACTGATATGTGTCCGAGAAAAAATTTTTACTGTATAGGTACTTTACTTTTCTTACGAAAGTTCACTGGTATCATAGCTTTCGGGTTGAATAACAACCGACAGAATAAGGTGCACCGATTCCCGTATCTCATTTTCTGAAGGATATGGAAATTGAATGCGAAGGGGTTACCCATCTGCGATTAGTCGAAGGGAGGAAGAAGAGCCACCCATAAAGGTCTAGTCTCGGCAGTATGGGGTCGTCTATGAATAGTTTATATTGTTCGGGTAGTGCCCGCGAGCGAGTAGCTCCGAGCCATAACACGTGGCCTAAGAAGTCTTTGTTGTGAGATTCTGTGTTCCCTGCACTCTCTGCCGTAGAACGTCTGCGGGAAGAAGGCTTACTGATAATTACCCCTGAATACGGCTTCTGTAAGGGCGAAACGAGAACCTTTCGAGAACGGACAACTTCATCATTCCATACATCAGCTACACTGATCGTTCGCACAACCGCCGAACCACGCCGATCCCCTTTGTCCCGTTTCAAAAGTTTTCCCCACAAGTAAATTAATTAGAAATTTGTTAAACAACCCGGAAATTAATACGAGTTTATCAAGTTATTTGAAAAAAAAAAAAAAAAATTGCTTATAACCGAAACCGAAGTCAATTTTTCCTTCGTATTATATTAACCTTTAAAATTTTCCGAATCAAACAAACTAACGACAGAGTTTTGTACCCATAATCGGCCCCCGGCCGTCCGTTGTAGGAGTTAGTAATAATTTGAGTGACGGTAGTCAGCTCACGTGCAAAACTTTATTGGAATTGGATCCGTAATCTTGGGTAACATTTCCCCAGATACAGAGGCGCGTATGTGTTCTTAGGAGGGACGAATGGGAATCGGCAGCCCTAATCTGAAGGCTTACCAACGTTAATATCACTCTGTACCAGGTCACCTTCCTCCTGCCTTTCATCCCTCTTCTTCCTTCCTTCCTTGCTTGGCTTTCCCTCAAGCTCCGTATAGGCGGATCCAAGATTCAGGAGGAGATTCCACACCACGCACGCCCTGGTTCTCACCCTATATAGTATTATAGGTACGGGTTTTACCAGTTGCGTGTGCGTGGCAAATGTACTTCCCTTCACCAACTACGCGAGGCTATGATTTTGCCCTGGCGACTATCACGAATGGTGTTCAACTTTCACGCTAGTAAAACAGGATTTTTATGATTTTTACAAGAGACATACCTGTGCGTAATTACCCACTCCTCTTCCTTATTTATTTTTCTTATTGAAATTAGAGATGAAATTCGCTTCGCTAGAGCTTCGTAGAAGATCAGCTACAAAAGAAACCGAAACTACGCTTCCCTTTGAGCTCCTTTTTACTAAGCAAAATCCGCACGCTCCGACACGCGTGTCGCGTGCTACGGCGCGTGTACGTGACATACGTGGGGGAACCCCGCTAAGCGGTACACGAACTGGTCTGACTGGCACCCTCCGTTGGGGATTACCGACTAGGTTGGTAATTGCCGTTTGCAATCTACCTCCAGCTCTGGTTACTAGGAAACACTCCCTCGAACCATTCCGTTCATTCGTTTGCAAATCCGAGTCTAGCTGCATAAATGCTTTCTCTTATCAGCAGTCTGAGAAGTATTCCGCGAAAAGCTCAATTTTCAAACTGAAATCGTCAAAAGGCCGTCGATAATATCTTCAAAGTCTATCTCCAACTTGGTGACAGCGGTTGGATAAACTGCATAGAGGTTTCTAGGCACAAAACGATAGCAGCCAAGATTTGCAATCTCGGTACAGTATTTTACAGTGAAAATATATCGCAAGTACGGGATGGAAGGAATGAGCGAGGCAAAGAGGACCGAGTAATAAACGATGCTCCATCGCAAGCTTAGGGCCAGGCTTTACTAGATCCTCGTAGCAGTGATTAATAATTCTCCTCATATTCGCAGAGAGGAGGAGCAAGCCGTCTTGGATCTGACGTTGGTACCCAGTGGATCCAAGGAAGCTTTCCTCTGTATCGTAGTTTATATACTCCTGTGTATAAACTAGTCTTGGGAATATTAATTACTAGCCACTACGACCTAAGGGTAAAGATTTTCGCCTGAAAGACTCGTTTGAAAAGTCACTTTGATTGCTGCCCAACTTTGACGCTCAAGTCTAGTAGAAACAATTCTCCTTTCTCTATCTTAGCACAAAGCGTTGTGACGAGTGCGCGGATTATTAAACTGCAATGAATATCGTAGAAGGAAACGATTCTTTAATTTCTTCTTCAGCCTATACTCATTTCCATACCGTTGACGCACCATAAAATTGGTCATAAGTTAATAACATTAGGGGAAAGAATTGGACTGGTAGTATCACGACATCCAGCTGATACATATCCTGTCGCATGGCAGGGGTTCCGGTGAAACTGAGCTGGCGATATATCAGTATGTAATCAATTTTATTTAGGGTTTACATAGCCATAGAGCATTGCACAGTCTCCTACGTCACTTCCGTTATTTGTTCTCGCGAAGAACGGACCAAAAATTTCGTTTATTCAAAATCGCTGGCATAATTTTTTGACTATGTATAACTAGGGGCTGCTCCTCTAAACTGCAGAGGAAAAAGACGTGCAACTGTGGGTCGTTGGGGTGTGTCAAGGCTTGGTGAGTGGCAGACGGGAAGTTAGGCACCTAGGAAGGGCTGAGGGAGCTGGGGGGCATAGGGAGGCCAATCCATCAGAGGGTGGTCTCAGCCACGCCACAGTTTCCTGCCGCTGCCTACCACTGCCGCTTCTGCCTCCTGCCACGGACAGACCTTCGCCCTCGGCATCAACCTAGCTTCGACCTCGAAGAAGGAACCGACTGCCCGCCTCTTGGGGTGATCTGCAGTGGCTATAACAATTTTTTTTTTTTTTTTGTTCCTTTTTTTACAGTCAGAATCAGGTGTCGTGATCTCTTCCTACTTCCCTAATCTCAGCCTCGTCATTCCGGGTTAACTCTTTCCCTCAGGCATTAATTTTCGAAAAAAATCGTGCTACTGATCTCACGAATGATCGGAGATGTACGGTCTTGAACAAAACTGAACAAGATTGGTCAATTTCTTATCGTATTGGGCCGGAATTTTTGAATTTCAGTAGAGGAAACTCGCGAGCAAAGAAGTCGAGAATGTCCATAAAATTTTAGACTCTACTTGCCCCAATCAACTCAGATCTTTTCTAGTTATATTCTACAAGTCTGCAAGGTGGGTAGGTACATACAGACTCATCAAGAAGAGCCGGGGTTCTGGCCTGGCGTGAATCGCTCATAATCTATTCCGTTTACGATCTTGAAATTGAGAAAGTTTCCTTTCGTCTGTGGTTTGAAAAGTACCATTTGAAAAGGCGGAAGTCGTGGTCTCACTAGTTACTTGATTCCTTTTTCTACCGATTTTTCTTTTTCATTTTATCTCTCTTTTTGTCTCACTGCACCCCTCGCCACTGTGCGGTACGTATATTAACTAGACTGAAAGAGGGAGGCCGAGCCAGTGGACACTGTGATGGCGCGATTCTGCCGTGATACAAGAACGAGCCCGAAAGCACCCCATTCAAGTACCCCATGTAACCGCCCTCCGAAATGCACTGTTTCGTGGGAATTGCAACGATTTCATACACGTGCGGATTTGCAGTTTGTTTCCACGTGACAATTCAACGTCATGGCTAAGGAGTGGCTGATGATTGGAGACTTTGCAGCAGCGGGATAATCACATCGCAAGATGATGCCGGTACATCCAGTTCTTAAGAGTCCGTTCAAAAAAAAAAAAAAAAAAATGGGATATTGACTCGTCGGTGTAAAATTCTATATCGGAATATAAGAGAGCATCCAGAGAGAAGAGATCGAGATGAGGGGAGGAGAGAACGAGACGGGGGCTTCTTCTCTCCCTTAGCAGTCCGCGGGCTAAATTATCCGCGGGCAAATTGGATCATGAAATCTTTTCAGCGTATCAGACGCAGGATCAAGTTTTAATTAAACCGGGGATCATAGGGTTTAAGGTATTTATTTTATATTTCAACACCCTCTCGGGCTCAATTCTATGGAGCCGTCGGTTCTCGGTTGGCTCCTCTTCCTCTTCCTCTTCCTCTTCCTCTTCTCTTTTCTCTCCCCATTTTCGTCCTGATCCTGCACACGGTTTACCCTGCCCTTTACAGCCTGATTCTTCAATCTCGCATGGCAGTAAAGTACATTGTATAAAGGCTAAAGATTTTACGATTCCTGGTTTCACTGCAGGAACTGAAACTGCCCGTGCAGTAGGTACTACTTGCTCCATACTGTACACTGGCTGCTCCTGTTCCTCGGTCGAAAACCCCTACAACCGCTAAACCAACGTCTGGCCGTTTCGCCAAGTTAAATTCTTCGTGACCAAACGTAATTGTTACTTAAAGCCCTGCAGAATTTTCCCCATCAGAGCTATTTCAGCACTCTATTCGTTTCGTAGAAAAGGTATCGACTAGTCAGCTTTCGTCATTCCCTCAAATCAAGAAATCAAGAGACGCAAACGAGGCTGTTGACGTTCCAAGAAAAGGTTACGAACTTATTTTTCGGAAAATAAGGGAAGTAGCTTACCTCCGGAAGCTTGCGACTATTTTATTAGCAGAACCTCGAAGCTGCAGGGAATATTGAATGTAAATAAAAAGAAAAAATGTCTAGTGGCCACTAAGAGCGGATGAAAATACTGCAGATAGTAAAATAAGACGTGAAAGAGGTTGAAGTGGACATAAATCGATGAATGGAAAACACGCGTAGCTACTCTGATATGTCTCACGGATCCTTCGTGTCCACGTGATGTCCCTGTCAGCAAACATCTCTACTTTTTTCCCCGGACTCCTTTTTCTTTCTTTCTATTTTTCTTGCTTTCTCGAGAGAAAGAGAGAGAGGAAATCTCCTTATTCCGTTGGTCCAGTCCCTTCAGTATGCCAAGCACATATCACTTAAGGGTCAGGACCCCTCAAAATAGATCGGTTTCACGAAATAACATGTGCTGCCATGGAGGCCCGTCATCGCCCTTGCATACCAATGTCTCTACTACGCTTAGCCAATTTCGATCGAATTTTCCAGCCGAAAAAAGTGAATAGAAAAAGAAAAAACGGGGAAGTTGGATTCACGCGGAAGGAAGGAAACGGCAGAATCGTGGCTTTTGGCCTCAACTGGAAATACGTTTTATTTTTAGTTTCAATAAAATTTCGTTGATCTCGTAATATCTTGCCAAATTTTACCTCCGTGTTGGAGAGAATTGTGAATTCATTCTTTCTATCCGTCCTGCGAGGTTTCGCCGTAGAAGCTGCCGGGAGTTGGAATCAGGCAAGCTAATCCCGGCTAAAGTCAGAGGATAAAAGGCCGCGTGGTTATACGACAAATAAACTCTGATTTAATTTTCACTCAACCAGTCTTACCTCCGGGCGAGAGAGAAGATTAGCTCTAATATCACTCCTGGATAGTTATTAATTAATCCCAGCTCACTTCTGTCGCGCTAACTCAGTAGCCCTTACGACAATCCTGTGTACCGTCCATCCTGCTTAATTAGGTAAGCCTTGCTTATTATTTACAACGGAAGCTTCTACTGTCAACCTCGAAAAGTCAGAAAGGTAAAACCGAGGAAGTAGAATACCCTGAATTTTTTTAAAAGGATCAGGTCAGAGTCAGAATTTTGATAAAAATCGTCAAGCAATTTACTTAATGAATTTCGAGATCTCAGAGGATATCCATTTCTTAGAGTCAATTTTTTCTTATTGAGGTATGCTGTGGTCTTCTTATTTTGAAAATCTGGAATAAAAATCATTGACTCGTTGATTTTCAAAAAAATTGTTTTTTATTTTCGAACAAGGGTAGTCCCGGAGGTTGTGGCGACATCTGGGGCCTTCAGGAAAACCTTCCAAACCACCAACCCCTACAGTTCAGCGTTTCGAACCCCTACCAGATAGCATTGCTCGTACCGACTGTGGCGTTGCGACGCCGACAGAAAACGGAGCTTTGAACCGACGCCGTGCTGTTTTATCGACCATTAACGTCTTGTAGGTAGCTGAAAGCTTTCGAAGATTTTATATATGCGATGATTTTCAAAAAACCTCTTCAAGAAATTAAAAGTAAATGAAACATGTCAAAAAATATTTCGGTAACAGTCGGTAATTATTTTTTGAGTCATTTTTCAATATTTTCTTTTCGACTTCGGGAAGCGAAAATGAAGTTCAGCCAAAGGGTTTGCCCAAAATTCACTTTCTTGTGACAAAATGATAATGAAAAATTGGTTTTCGCTTAGTCAGTTTATTCATCGAGAAATATGAGAAGTTTTTAGAAAAACTTCAGATCTAAATCGAAATTCAAATACGTAGATCTGTATGTATTACACACGTCTACGATCACGTATTGCGAGCGAAAGAGAAATTGAAATCTAAAGCGAATGTAGGGTTTGAAAGAGAGATATTCAATCTGTTCCAATCCCAAGATACAGTTGGCTTAGAGTTTTTACTCGCCGTTCTGTTCGCCGTTTTTCTGTTCTTTTTCATCTGTCACTGTACCTTCGGGGAGCTTTTTTTTCTTTTTCATCCCACTTTTTTTATTTTTTTTTTTCTTACCACGATCACCAAATGCCCTGGGAAAGTGGATTCGCGTGTAAATCTTTTGCGATAACGCCAGGAGCTTTGATCTGATTCACTGTTCGGCCTCGCCATCGAAATTCTTACTCTCTCAATCTCATTCACCGTACCGGATGTAGCTACGAATTACAACAAACTGCCAATCAATTCGGAAACAGATTAACGTCACATATATTTTTATTATTCTAAAAAACTAACAACTTTTATTGTAATCAAAACCGATTTTCAAATAAAATCATGCATCTGAAAAATGTTATCTTCGATCGATTTTCACGAAAAGTACCCAGTTTTCTAACTTGGTGCTTTTCCGAGCTTGTGCAAATATCGCCGAGGCGTAGGATTATTCAAAGAATTTGGAACAAAGTACGCAAATCTTTTACTGATAAATTGAATTCGGAATTGTATGAAGCCACAATTTCTGTGACGACGACGTTTACTCCATAAAATTAATTTAGCAGCGGTCGGTCTATGCCGATGCGAATTTGTGATTTCGAAACAAGTCCGTGATGATGAACAAAGTCCTACCTAGAGCCAATTTTGTTAAAATTTCATCCATTCTATACGAGGAGAAACAGGAAATAATACTACTAGTACAATTCGTCTGCAAATTTGCGAATCTGCTTTTCCCTTGCAGAACTAGTAATTGCACGCGGCGTTAATCAGGCTTAGGAAACACCTGGCTATTGATTGTTGTTACAAAGCTAGCATAGCGCTATGTATGCATAGGCCATTTCCCGACTCTGCCATTATCACACTGTAATGGCTAATTGTAAAACTCGCTAATTCTGATCCTTGTTTTGGGTTTGTTTGTAATTCCGTTCACAGCTGTACCTGGGCAGGATCGATCCTTTATGAAGAGAAAAAAAAAAAAAAAAGAAAAAATCGCTAATCGACATCGGAAAGATTTTTCGTATGAACTTTTGGTACACAGATCCTTTTCCCAGAACCGGCGAGGACGACTGGTATACCAACCCGCGAGAGATCATTGATCGGGCAACGGCGGTGGCGGTGCTAACCAGAAGGAGGCCACGAGGGAGTTGAGTCGAGTTCGCCAGCAGCTCCCTTTCTTGGCATCATCCTTGGTACGAAGGCGGCGCTTGAGGCTGGTGCAGGACTATATTTTTCCCTGGGGTTATTTTTTTTTATTTCGGTGGTTGCAGGATCGGGAATTTTTCTTTCCTCTTCACTCTCCGCTACGTTGCAGCAGCGGTTAATTTTTTTTTTTTTTTTCTCCTGAATGAGAGGAGCAAAACGGCGTCGAAAGTTCTGAAAGCTTCTCCTGCCCCGTTCCCGTCTTTATTAAAACTCTTTTTGGGCGTAAGCAAATTATTAACGGTTTTAAGCTAAGCTGCTAGTTGTTTAATAGCCGGGCGAGTACGACCTCAAGTAAAGTTAAGCTAGACTCGTCAGATCGGCTTGTACTAGTCCCATTAGGTAATAAATGATACCTACACGACGAACGGAGGCACGAGCCCTTCGTTTGAAGTAGGAAATCAAGGGTCAAACACGATTCGGAAGGACTCAGCTGTAGGCTCAAAAGGATCAAATTGCTTTTGGCCCGGATTCCGTGCCAGATCGTAGCTGATCCTCGACGGCACAACCTTTCAAACCTCTTACTCTTCCCTTTACTAATACACACACACATATACACAATCTCCGAGATCACGTACTGCAACATCACATGTACGTTTACTCCTTGTTCACGATATGAGCCCGGGGCTCTTCCTCGGCCATTTCCTTTCTCACGGCCTACTTCCGGCCTCAACAAACTGACTATCAACCGTCTAAATTTGAATCCACGTAACCCACGAGCAAGTGGATTCCCCAGGATATCGGAATCAATTTTTGAAGTAAGGATCTCGCTGGGGTTTTGTCTATTTCGTTAAGGAAGGTATCCGGCCTCACAAAATTTCGGTCCTTCAACGAAGGTAGGACCTTTATGTTAATGCGACCGACATCCGTGCGAAATTCTACAACGACTGATCGTCTCTGGAAAATAGTTGCCGACGAAAGATATATGCATTATCCATGTATCGCTAGCAGACTCAAAGGTCCTTTGACCTGGAGCAACACGTGCCTTCATGTATTCTGGTAAATGTTCCCTACCCATTGTCCGATGAACGGTCCAAGTTTGTATTTTCTGACCTTAGAGAGAACGCACCCTTACGACATTTAACGAATTTATGAAGAGGGGGCTCTTCCCATCTTTCTCCCAACCGGAAGGTAAAAATAAAAAGAAATACCCGAAATTCTTAGTGAAAACAAGTGAGGGATGAATAGATGTGAATCGGTGTCATGTCAGTTTGCAGAATCAGAACTGCAGTGACGAGCCTTAATTGAAATGACAATTAAATCTTGATGGTTAAAATGAGATGGTCTTCTGTTGGTACAAGTTGCGGATTGTCTGTGGGTTGATTTCAGTTTAGTTTTCTTTAACGGAATGCGTGAATATGGTTGCTAGTGCAGCACAGGTATGGGGCGTGACTGGTGTTTGTAGAGTGTGAAATTAAAGCCGTTAATTAAGTTAAGACACTCTCGAGAAACCACGAAACTGCGTGTAGAGTATATGAACTCTAGGCTGCATTCATTCAACGACTTGTTTAGCCAGTGTGTATCTTTTTACCAGGAAGAAAAACGAGAGAAAGAAAGAAAGAAAGGAAAAAATAGAAAGAAAATGTCAAAGGGTGTGGTACCTTGCAGTCCTTGGATTTCTTTTTTTTTCTTCCTTTTTATCTTTTTCTCTTTTCTTTTTAACTCTCTCGACAGCCTCACTGCCTTAAGCATAAGACGCTTTAAGAATTTAAGGTAATAAGGAGATTACATGGACTTGGACTTCAATGCGAGCTAGCTATGTGAATAGCCCACAAGTATACATGTATATATACATGTACCTATATAAATTCTAATAAAACATTCGAGTGACGTTCGTTCGTGCCAGGTTCTCTTAATTAACGTCGAAGTAATTATTGCGCTGTAGACGACAAGGATTTTTGTGTTTTCTTTTTTCATCTTCTTTTCTTCATCTACTTTTTGTTTTTTGCTTTCTTTTCTCTTTTTCCTTTTTTTCTTTATTACCCCTGACAGCGACTCACCACGTATAAGAATAGAAATTATCTAAAGTCACGAAGTGCACGATTATTCTTCTCGGTTCGAAATTTGGGAGCCAAAACTTTTCCATTCTACAACCTTTCATGTACAGTTCGTCGAAAAATACTTTCGGAAAACGAATGGTTATGACAACTGACGCAATTCAATAGGAACTTTGCATCAGAATCATGAAAAAGCGCCAAATATACCCGCAAGTGCAAAAAAGCCTAGTGAACCGAATCCATTCAACTAAAGCCAATTAATTTTTTGAGGATTTCTGACAAAAAAATTCATTCTGGTGCAAAAAAAAAAATTTCACTCTGTTCTACCCGAATTGTAAAAAAAAAAAAATTGTCTTCAGTTGTCGTTCAAAAATAGAATTCAAACATTTCGAAGTGAACTATAAAACACTTGACTGATAATACGTCCTAAAGGAACTTGGAAAGGATTTCAGATGTTTCGTAAAAGTGTCTATGAAATTTGTCGCGTTATTTTTGAATCAAGAAAATTTTTCTATGATTCATGTAGTAAAATTTCGCCATTTTCTTCTGATAATTCGATTGGAATTTTGAGAATATGGTTTTTCCTCAAACTTGAAACAATTCGTTCGGATTTCACGAGTTTTCATTAAATTGGAGAATTCTTAAATGTTTTGAGATTACTGAGAACTTTCATTATGGGTTCAATTTTTTCTAATTCTCCTCAAACGACGTGAAAAATAATTTCAGCGAAATTCTGAATCATTCCTGAATTTTTATAACTTTGAAAATCGAAAGAAACTCAACTTTGAAGTGAAAATTACTCAATCTGAGCCTTTAAAAAAATCCAAAAGCCAGCTTAGACTATAATTTCTTGACTCAAATTGATCTGACAATGTCTTCAGTAATTTTTTGATCAATAATCAAACCGATTTCGATGTACGAAAATCGACTGAACTGTTTTTTTTTTTTCATCTTTCGATCGTTGCCTCAAACTAAATTTCCTCCCAAATCTCGTACCTAATTTAATTATACGAAAAAACCCTATCCTGTATAAAGGTAATCAAAAAAATCTGTTCCTGGGCGTGCATAACGCACGAGGGGTAGTTACATATACATACCCAGCCAGACAGAGGGTGATTTTGGATTAGCAGAGATCGCGTGGCGAGCCTAAGCTCCCAGTGAGACACTCGGTGTGGCACATATACACAATTACCCGATTCTCTCTGTACGTACTTCAGACACTCTTTAGCCAAATAGGTAGGTAGATATACGAGAAGGTAGAAGGGTTGGTTGTCCCTGCCATGGCTGCAGGAATGCGGTGTGGCTCGTTTAATTCAGGGAGGTTTTTTTTATTAACGAGAGAATGGGAAAAAAATGAAAAATAGGGGGAAAAAAAGAGAGAGATATGTGTAACGCTGTGAAGGTAGGGAAAAGGGGCTACACCGCCAAATCGTAAAGGCACCATTTCTACGAACGATTTTTACATTAGCCTTGAAACAATGGCTTCAGACAATGACTTTTGTGATACCAACCGTCCAGCGAGCAGAACTGAAGGGGTACGTAACCGGAAGCGAAGAAAAACGGAAGGGGAAGAAAGGGTGGAAATTTTTTTTTTGTACTTTTTACTCTCATTTTCACTGTTTTTAACAGCGAATATGTATCCATGGTACTTTTATTTCCGTTTTGCATTGCCAAATATTCATTATTCATTGGTACAAAATTACACATGCCTATAGTAATGTTAGCAATGAACTAATCCAACCTCGAGTTACTTTTCGGATTTACTTCATGTGACAGTAGTTTCCATACACCTGGAGCCCGCTGCTGAACTTGCCTTTAATTATATGCATATTAGTGGCTTAGTCAAGTTGGGCTTCATTAAAACAATTCCGCTATCCCTAATTCCTCGCTAAAACCCACTCTGGTTTATTTATCTTCAGAAATCTGGGACTAATTTGTAAAGGGGGGCAAAGTGCGCAAGCTCTGGCCAAATAATAGCCAAGATTTCTTTCCCTTACCTTTTCTTTCTTTTCATCGGAATCATTAACCAAGTCTTATTAAGTCAAGAAAAACTTTATCCAAAATTAAAATGTGACGTAAACCCACCGACAACTTTCCAAAAAATCTGATTTTTGTTAAAATTCGATAAAGTCCTGTCACGTTTCTCGTCTCGTCATGGCAACGAAGAGGCCTCCTCGTCTAGTCAATGCATTGAGTTTCCAATCTACTCCCCCGAAAATTCTTAGCGTATTTTGTAAGAGTAAAAAAAAACCTCTAAAGACTAGGTCAGCTCTTTGAGCTTTTCTTGGAAAAAAAAGCCGTACAAAAAAAAAACAAGCTTTTGACTGAATGCCTGGAGCTTTTAGTATAATTTAGTGGATTTTAAAAAGCATCTAAAAACTGATTAACAAAAGCTCTAATCTCACCCTACCTTTTTTTTCATTTTATTTTATTTTTTTTTCAAAGGAAATGAAGGAACAAATTGATGAGTGAATAAATTTTGAAAGTCATACCAAAAAAGCTAGAGCCAGCATTTAATAGCAGACAGAGTTGGAGATGGGTGGCTAGGGGTGGACTCAGCTGACAATGGGAGTGGTTCGTATTATGTAGATCGCCGAGGTGTATTATATTATGTATCACTCTCTCAATCGTAAGGCTCGGCACGTTTCCGAGCAACTCTTGCTCGGCACGGCGTTGCCTTAGGCGGCAATCACACCGAGGTCTATCGGGTTCAACCCCCTGCATAGGTGGGTCTCGATCAGGACTGAATCAGCGGGCTAGGATCGTAGAAAAATTCATTTTTCGAAAGGTGATTCGTTCGTTCATTTTCCCGCTCTTTGAAAGCTCGACACGTATTCTGTACCGGAAAACGAAAATAAGTGATCTTTCCCGCCTGAAGGTTCGTTCACAAAGAGTAATTTCATCGTCGAGCTTTTTTGAGGATAGCAAAATTCTTCTTTTTTTTAACTCAAAAAAAAAATAAAAATAAATAAATAATTATAAAAGCTTCGAGGTATTTCTTCACTTACTTCCTTTTACTATTTTCGTTTTACTGGGACTAGACCTTTTGGTGTGAACGTACCGGCACGTCTCACCCCCTTCTAGCTACTCGCTCGACGTGCGGAGGAGGATTGAAATTCACAACTCCAAATATTTGAATTAATTTGTATGACAATCTCGGTGTTTCCGCTTCGCGAACTTTGCGTACGAATTAATTCAGTCACGTAGGTTTATCGAAGGGGTGTTCGCGAGATGATAGAAGGAAACGAAGAGACGTACAGGCAGACTGATAAAGAGCGAAACTCAGTCAGGAACCTGCAACGAGTAACGTGTAAAAAAAAAAACCAAAAAAATGAACAATCAACGCTCAAAAATGACCCTAAGTTGAATCAAAAAATTATTTAGCTACTTGGCGAACTCGAAAAGCTCTTAACACAGTTTCCGCTGTCGAAGATAGATGGAAGCGCGTGCCATGATCGTTTAGCAGCTCTTCATCGCTCTCTCATAGTCAAAGTAACTTCCCAGCGAAATGAAAGCTACGAGAAGTCTTCAGAATCGAATCTCTTTCATTAAGGGATGATGAAAGTTCCAGAGCTTTATTGCAAACCTTGTTTTCCTTCATTAAATGTGTAAGCAAATAATTCAGCGATGAATTACATAATTTGAAAAAGGTTTTCAAGAGATTTGAAGTCTTAATCAGAACCGTTCTCGAAATTTATGAGTAAATAACAATTATTTTTTAGTATTTTTAGCGAGCAACAATTATTTTTGAGATAACAATTATTTTTTAGTATTTTTAGCGAGCAGAGGATCATCGGGGCTTCTTTCCTCCTCGGTTCTGCACCCCATTTTTATCCGGCTTTAACAGCGCACCGCCTTGTGAGCGGAAAACGCAGTTTCGAATGTGCTTGGACCGTCTTGGCGGTCCTTGGCCTCGACGTAGACTAATAAGGCCAAAGCTTTCATAAAAACATCCCCAGTTCAAATACTCCGTACATTTACGTCGTCCCTCGTCCGCTTTGGACTCCTGCAGGACTCCGGGGCTCCAGAACTTGGGGCTTGCCTCTCTCTCCCGTCTTATAAAAAGTTTAATCATTTCTGGTTTTAATGAGTCTTCAATTTCCTCGGCAGTGGTGCTCGGTTATAACTTCTTTCGAGAGAGACGTCGACTTTATTCACTTTCGGATACCCGCGGAATCTTGCAGAGATTCGAGACTGGATCACTATTGGATGAAATACAAGACATCGTTCTATTTCGGTCTCTTTTCATAATAACGAAAACTCACCGGTCAACTCCTGAACTCCTACAAGTGAATACGAATCCATTTAATAAGACGAAGATGAGTCTTAGTCCTGAGTGTAACTATCGGTAATGTCTGCAATTGAACAACTTTCGAATTTGAGAACCATAAAAAAATCGTGGAAAAAAAACGGCCGATTTTCGCTCTCAAAAATGTAAAAATATAAAATTTTTACTCTTCATTGATCTCGGGGATCGAATTGGCTAGGTATGTCCTTTGCACCGATTTCTGAATACTAAAGGATATCTTCAGGATTTCATGAATGTTGATGGTATTACGAAGACTATGTGAATTTTCAATATGAAACAAAATTTCAAAATATTCCAGAAATTAGTCAAGAAATTTTTAGCTCAGTGAAAAATTCGCGAATAGCGATGAAACCTCACAAATTTCATTGAAATAGTTGAGTCCTTTCGAAATCCCATACGACGTATTCTTGCGATTCCATAAAATCGTCTCATCTCTTAAAATTTTGAAATTCAGTAGATAAAATATTCGAAAATGACGGTAGATATCAGAGGCAGTATCAGATTCTGCCTGAAAATGAAATCCTGACATTGTCACATGCAGCTTACCTCAGAGTGGCAACTTTTTTCAAAGTGATTTTCACTTTATCGAGCTTTGGTACTTTTATTCTCATTTTCAGACCACCTTTGTACTCAGGTTTCACATTTTAGACTACAATATTGAGAAGCCTGAGCTTTTCTTCCTTGATTGTTTCTTCAAAATCGTGGTTTTTCGGTGTTATATTTAATTGCAAGTCTCTTCCATGTCTGCGAAGTCGAAGTCAGAGTATAAGAGAGCTGCGTGTCAATTAATTATGTTTACTAGGGTAGTAAAGAAAGCTTGTTATACTCATGCAGGTGTCACTGCAGGGTAATGAAAACAAAAACAAAAAATGAAAAGAAAAAACCAAATTGGGAATTGTTGCCCTCACAGACCGCGAAGAATCCTCAGGCTTAAGGTTTGTTCCGCAGGACGATTTAGTAGATATTGTCTTTTTACTGCACGTTTCACGTGTCGTTTCGAAGAAATGAAATACCCACTCATACACGGAAGCACACTGACTAGTCCTCGAGACCTATTTCTCACCCAATCCAACCCTGTTCTGCCCTGGACCCCTTGGAAATACATAAACATTACAATCATCATTTTTTTTTTTTTTTTGTACCGAGGTTCGATATATAATTCGCGTGGAATGAAGTGTGTTTCTTGAATCGAAGGTGTTTTCAGGTTCTAGCAGTTTCCGCGAGGTGACGGGGCGGGTTTCTATTCCGAGATTATTTTTTGGGGATGATAATAAGCGCCGGGGGTTTAAGGGGGCTGAATAGGGGCCGCAGTGAGGCGTGATATTGATACTTCTCCATCTCGAGGCAAAAGACGGAGGAGTGTCTCATCCCAGCCACCCTTATTCCTTTCTCATTCTACCCTTCTTCTTCTTCTTCTTCCTCCTCTTCCGCTTCGTCTTCCTCTGCTTCTTCTTCCTTCCCGCTCCTTTTTGGCTTTAAAGCTCGCGGCTCACCAGTGAGTGAGCAGGATTTTTACGATAACAGATTAGAGGATCCAGCGCAGGAGAGAAACGCGCTGTTCTTCTTCTGCGTCGATTCCAAACCCTGCAAAAGCTGAAGGAGACAAGAGGGGACCCGGAAAAAAGTAAAAAGAAAAAACGAGAAAAAAAGGAGGAGAAAAGAAAAAAAAAAAATTGTGAGAAAAAAAGCTCGCCTGTTTCTCGCGCGTGAGGTGATTCTCTGAGAGACACCTTTTCGCCGATCGATCAAAGGCCTAGGTAAGTTCAAGATCTGACGTCACTGACATAGCAGCGCAATATTATGCTAGATATGAGATAAGTTTTAACGAAAAAACGAAATTTTAAAAGCTAACCGAAGATGTGTATACGGGCGACGTAATGAGACCAGCAATTTAATCGACGGAATGGAATGGCCTCGGGGCTGTTGGCCCATGATGAAACCGTGAACGATTATCCTACATGTATTTTTCTCGTTTGTTGCAGCTTTTCTGCTGAAGAGAAAAGAAAAAAAAATGAGGACAGCAAAATTTCTAATTAAACAATAATAATCAAGCAGTATGATAAAATTATTCTGCGATTCTGAGAAGCATAGTTCAGTGCTTAAGTAATCTGAAAGTAATTGAAAGGGAAGAGCTCAATCCCTGATTTGTATGCAAAATTATATTTTCTCGAAAATTTAGCTATTTCATCATCATCCTTGGTCCCGATTTCTCCATTATGACTTCATCCACACACAGGGCATTTTCCGACATTGGTCCCCAGTTAGGCTTCTCCAGGGCACATTTAGAGTAGCTTCATTTGCCACTATGTTAGTCAAATGTGTTCAAATAGTCCACCTTGAGCATCTCCTTGATGAACTTTTACCAAATTCATGAAATTACATCGACCAATTGAAATGAGTTATAAAAAAATTGAAAGCTCAGGCTTAATGTATTTTTGAACGAATTATGACTTCATCCAGCGACAAAAAGTTTTTCTACGTTGCTCCGCAGTTAAGCTTTTCCAGGGTTCATTTGAAGTAGCTTTTTTTGCCACGATGTTAGTGAAATACGTCCAAATAGTCGATCTTAAGCATCTCCTTGATGAGCTTTTACCAAAATCTTAACTTAAAATGAGTAAGAAAATCGGAAGCTCAGGCTTAATGTGTTTTTGAACGTCCTTAAAACCGAAGTGCATATAGACAGTTTGATCAGCCGAGTGACAGTGCATGTGCACAAGGTGGGAGTCGTGCACTCCAACTCCTGACTAAAAAGTTTTAAAAATAACAAGAGGGAAGGTTTCTACGTGTGGCGATTACAGGGTATTGGATTTGTAAATACGCTGGCTGGGGTTTGGGGTAGTA
Source organism: Macrophya alboannulata (assembly GCA_949628255.1). Lineage (NCBI taxonomy): Eukaryota > Metazoa > Arthropoda > Insecta > Hymenoptera > Tenthredinidae > Macrophya > Macrophya alboannulata. Next base: position 19,355,524 of record OX451206.1, on the reverse strand, counting down.
TTGATCGGGGCCCAGCTGCGCGGGGGTTACTGAAACAGTAGGCACTTCTAGTCACTATATGTATAGAGTACAGCGCGGCGAAGCCCGAAGCCCGAAGCCCGAAGCCCAAAGCCCAGAGCGAAGAGCCCAAAAGCGTTCGTTCTTGACGAGAGAATGCCCTCTTTCCCTTCTGCCGAAGACTCATTTTTTATAATTTTTTTCTTTTTTTCTTCATATTCTCTTCTCTTATTCTTTTTATTATTTTCACCGGAGAAATCAAGCAGCGCTTTTTTGATTTTAAGCAGATTTTCACGCCCCGTTTCGCATCATCCCCCGTTTGTCACCCCAGCTTTACCAAGGACGCCTCGAAGGCGATGCCAAGAGTACATAAGGACACTTCGTTCGAGGCTGCCCACCTAGCTTCTCCGTTTCGCTAATGCGGACTGGGTATCACGGATGTATGAAAGAGGACGAGGAAGAAGCGGGATAAATTTAAAGAGGGGGGGATGAGAGAAGGTGATGGAATCAGGGCAAGGCGAAATGGGAGCTTTTTTTTCTCTCTTTTTAGATAGTGGTCCCAGATACACGTATATGTATAGTCTCTGTCAATGTTCTTATATATGTTCTGTATATGTTCTTCCACCTGACGAGATTACAAGTTCCGATCAGCGGAACCCCCGTGCGGAAAGAAACGTGACAATTACTTGTGAACGGAATCGACTGCAGAAACAAAAGTTACACCTATAAACTTTTGTGGACAGTTTATTTTTGTTATTCGCTGAACTTGATGGAGCAACCCTAGAACTTTTAACTTGGATTTTTCAAGCTCAAAGCCGACTTGTTTTAACTAGAAAAAAATGAATGTGTCTTCCAACTCGGAAACTAGAAAATCGATTAATTTAAAGGTTGAACAGACTTAAGTTGAGTCAAGCTCCATTGATAGAGAAAAAAATGATCGAAATCGATTGAAAAACGGAAAGTCCAAATTCAATTTTTGTGATAGCTGAAAACCTACTGCACTGACCAAATTCAGAATTTAACAAATTTTGAGATATGTAAGACCAAATCGATTGTTTCAACTGACGTCAAAATCTGTTCATTCGTTATCGCGAAATCGTCCGATAAAAAATTGACCACCCGATAACCCCGGAGGATATTTAGGTCTGGTAAAAGCTGAGCTTTTAATTTTCGGGGTTTATTTTAAAAAGCTCGAAGTTGAAATTTTTCTATGCAGCTGCAGCAGTCTTCAGCTCGATCAATTAATCCCGAATAAAAAATAATAAAAATATATTCTCGTTGCATTTTCTGTGCAGAGTAAGCTCCGAGCTTTAAGAAATCCAAGAGCCAGTTACTAGTGCTGCTACTTACCCTGGGGAGAACAGGTGATGGCACAATTTTCCAGACAATTGCAATCGTTTCAGCTGCTGTCGCTTTACGACTAATTGATCGTTTGTGCAGAGGGGTACAGTTCAGGTGCCGATAAAAAAAGGAGGAACAGCAAAAGAATTCAAAAACTTTTTTAATATGCGAATATATATTTTTTTTCCTTTTTCCCTCATTCTGTATGAATACTGTTATCAGATTTTGAGCTTTTCTCAAAGCCAGATGGCGGCTGGGTGTCTCTCTATAGAAATTCTTTTCAATCCCTTCTGGCCGCAGATTGGCTCGATGGCTGGAACTCAAGACACGCGTCAATCGCTCAATTTCCCAAAGAGGGTTGACAGAAACCGATCGAACCCCCGGGCAACCCCCGTCATCGACAGACTTCCAAGATCTTTGTCTTTGTCTTCTAACTGTGGAAGACTGTTTTGTTCGGGAAGATTTCACACGGTTATTTAGCACCCCAAATATTTCGGCCTTCAACACCTGGGATCTTAGACTTCGGTAAAGCTACCGCAATCTTTGAGAAATATTTTATCCTTTTTTGGGGTCAGTGAATGCGGTTGAGCTTTTTTGTCATAAACTGCTGCAAGCTCGATCTCCAATTGCTGAATTCTCTTAAGGATATTTTCTGTACGATAGGGAAGACACTTTTTTCTCTCAAATCTATATAATGCGATTTTTCGTTTATGTTTGTTTCAAGCGAATTTCACCTGAGCAAAATTAGAATAGGACCTTCTGAGCCCAAGGGAAGAAGTAAATGATCGTTGCTGTCGCAGAAACTAGTCTGCTTCGTCACCTGGTGGTGGGCTCATTCCTAGCGAAATTTTTTTTTTTTTTTTCATTTTTTCATCTCCTAAGAATACGAATTCCGTATAAATAAATATTAAATATCAACATTTCTTGGCGTATATGCTAAAAGTGGAACACTGTCTGGTATAACGGAGAACATTAAGGTGCCACGAGAGCGAACCGGCCGCACAGAATGAATATTTAAAGGATTCCTCGCGGTTCTGTTTCCCGATTTCCACAATTTTTTATTTTGATCTATTTATCTTTTTTTTCCGTTTTTGCACTATCGAGATATAGAATCTAAAATTTATAAAATACAGAACTCTACCTCTTTTACTCAATTCATTTCTTTTATCGTCCTGCCTTAGCATCCTGCAGTTATACCCGGTGAAAACGAACCTCACTCCGTATTAACCGTGAAAGTTTCTGGTGTCTGTAAAGTTTTCCAGCCGGTGTTCGGCAGGAGTAAGAATATAGGTATTTTTTTCGTTAGTTCTTCCTTTCCTCCGTTTTTTTTTTTTTTAGCTTACTTCTTTTCTTTTCTTTCACTTTCCGTTTCTCTCTCATTCGACGGGGCAAGCGGCCGTCAGTTCCCAGGGCGATCGTAATGAATCGGAACGACTGTTCTACCGGCATGACAACCGTTCTAAAATATTTTACGGTTATCGCCCTAAAGGCATCGGATACGCGTCCTACTGCTACAACTGGCTATGAGAAGAGACGGAGAGACGCAGCTTCTTGGGATCGTAAATTCACTAGTAACAGGCTTCAATTCGGTTAAGGAGAACTTGCTGCGAGCCAGATATACCTACCTATACTGCCTTGACATGGATAAAATCTAATCGCTTTCCAATCCATACATATATGTATATAGGTATAATATAGGTATATACATCTATACATCCAAATCGTGGAACAAAGACTTCTTCGCCTTATCAAATAAAGAGAAATTTATATAGTTATGGAAAAACTATTGGACCAGAATCACAGAATGATTCTGTACTTCGTCGATATCCACCTTTTTTTGATTAGCTGAAAATTAAGCGACCAAACGTGTGCACTTAACGAATTTTGGGAAAAAGCCAAATGTATTCATTAATTTTGAAGCAACGAATTTTCTTTTTTTTGTTTTTTTCCTCTTCCGAAAAAATGAAGCAGGTAAAAAGTTATTCGATGTGCCAGCTGGGAGATTACCCGGGGCAATGAGCAGCAAGCAAAAGCTAAACGAAAAGGGATGTTCAAAGCGTGTGTATGGCTGCAAATGAGGGCACAACTGATGTGCGCCCAGATAAGTCGTGATGGAAGCTGTAGCCCTTGTGAAAAGAGCTGTCTTAGGCTTTGCCAGAAAGCTGCAATGGAGGCATGAACGTTCGCTTGGAGAACCAGTCAAAAGCTCCAGATCACATCCTACACGACATACACGAATTCACGTAACTTTGAAATTACTCGAAGTAATATTCTTTCTATTTCTTCATTCGAAATAATTGTGTCCAAAAAACCGACACGAGCACAGAAAATTTTATCGCATATAAAAGTTTCAGCCTGCTGAAAGCTTTCCAATCAATTTTATCGCCGATTTTTAGATCATTCGGAAAATAAGTTGTGGCCAAAAACCTGAAGAAGATCTTGGTCATTCTAAAGACGAGAAGTTTCAGATTTTTGTCAATATTTTTCGAGTACAATTAGAGAAAAAGTTAACGCCATGAAGCATAAACGTTGGCTCGGAGGACCAGTCGAAAGCTCCATGGCATCTTTTTGTTTTCCATTGAAAAAAATCGATCCGTAATTTCCGTTATTGGATTCAATTCGATCATTAGAATCATTGTGTCTCAAAGACCGATGGAAGCACAGAAAATTGTATGGCACGTAAAAGTTGCAGTTTGCTGCGAGCTTTTTAGCCAATTTTTTTTGCCGATTTTTAGATCCTCCGAATACTTTATAGTTATCGCCAAAAACCTAAAGAAGATTTTAATTATACTGAAGACACGAAGTTTTCGATTGTGCTCAAGATATTTCGAATCCAATCAGAAAAAGAATTACCGTCAAATTTAAAGCTCGTCAAGGAGTAAGTACGTCCTTCCTGGAAGAGTATTCGGTCGCTTATCATCGAAGTTGTGAAGGTTTAAAGTTAAATATGGATTTTCCAATCAGTGTGCACGAAGGTTTGCGTGGGAAATAATAATTTCAAACACTCTATTTCCCCTTATTTTTCCTTCCATTTTTTATTCGTTATTTTTCTCTTTCTTTCTTCTTTTCTTTCTACTTTCCACGGTTCATTTCCGCGGCTTGTCTTTCGCCCATCTTTTGTCTCCATTCTTGAATCAGAATATAATATTGATTTATCGGTTTTTCGCACGTTGGGGCTACTGCTTCATTCGGCTACCGCCCCTGCCCCGCGTCCGACGACCTGTAGATACGGTTGTTATTGCTTTATCAACGTTATTTTATAATCTAAGTGTTATTCGAAAGAATCTCGCGACTCGATTTAAACGGCAGAAGGAAACGATCGGAAATGAAAAAAAAAAAAAAACGCACGTCTTCAAGATTGCAGGATATCTTCCGGTCAAAGTTATGCAATCATTGTTTTATACAATCGCTGTTTGCAGCAGAAGCAGCAGCAGCAGCAGCAGGATTCCGATAACTTTATCGTTACTTTCAAATTTTACGATCTTCCCACAAATTGAATTCTTTTTATGTCTTTATCCAAACGTATTTTTACCCGAAGTAGGTAGGTAGATAGATATAGCTCTGATCTCGTATTTCTGAAACGAGTTAAGAATTCGTCGTTCAATCGGATTTCGGCTCTACCAAACTTCTTCTTATTCTTTATCTTATTCTTTTTCTACTACTTCTTATTCCTTCACAGAATTTAAAAACTTTTATAATTTTATTAAACAATTCAAGTTTCCGGATACAAATGCTTTTCCACGCTTTTCTTATTCTTACACTCATTCATCCATTCATTCAATTATATTCACAGATTTCTTTCGCTGCTTTGACGATTATGACCACCAACCACGAAGACCGGGTAATAATATTAAAAATTCAACATTTCCCAGACAAGGAAAAGGTTCGAAATATTCTTCAAACTTTAATCCCAAACTAAATTCTTTACAAAACTTAATTTACGATTATAATACCTGTTTTTTTCTCCACATTATAATTTGATTATTCTAATGTTGAAGTCTTATTCGAAAAATTTTCTACGAATTTGAAATCGAGTCGAAGCTTTTGGAAATGGAAAAGTCGAAAGAATTAATAAATATTTCCTCTGTAGTTGAATATTTCTGGTTATCAATGAGCTTTTTCGATCAAATTTCTGCAGCTTTATTTCCACAGGGTTTAAATCGGCCTTGAAATATGAAGCAGACCAAAAAATGTCGAGGATATAAACTGTAGATAAAAGTGTGTGCTTTTTAACGAGCTTTTTTGACGCCAGCGAATAAATTTTTCCCCTTCGAATCACAGTTCGATATTATTCCATTTCCAATTAAACACTTTTGGACAAATTCTGCAATCAATCGAAGCTTTCTGATAAAAAAAAGCTCGAACAGTCAGCACAATTTACGAAATTTTCCGCTCTTGAAGGAGCTCCCGGGGTCCTATGGCTACGGCCTTTTCCCTCCGAGTAAAAATTCGATTTTAAAGCTCAGAGACAAGACTAGTGGAAACGATATAGCAGTGTTAGGCCTAGAGCTTTAGGGTCACGAACACAAGTAACAATGATGTAAACAGTGTCAGCAAGAAAGAGCCGCTTAATTCAGTCCGCGTCAGGACTATAACGCCGTACAGTCCATCCCTGAGCAGTTTAGTTTTCAGGATATAGGGTTACATGTCGCGTTTCCTTTCGGATTGATCGCAGCTATACAAAGCGGGAAATTAACGTGTAAGTAGGTATATACGGTTGCATGCTAGACGCATAAATAGGGTCGTGTCGCCGTTAAGGCTTATCGCCATTCCGCACACCACACCAACAGCGGAGTCTGCATAAAGGGTATAGGTACAACCCAAGGAAGGGTGGTGGTAGCTGCTAAATACTCAAGACTTCGTTGAGCGAAGTCGAACAAGACCAGATAAATAACCAAACACGGTGGTACCTCCGGAGACGTGGCTTTAGGTCGGTCGACTACGTCTATAAGCGTACAATTTGCATAGAAATTCTACCAACTTCGACTATTAGGGGATGAGGGCTTCTCGCCAACCGGAAGACCGCCTAGCGATATTCACTTAGGCCACCGCGACTACAACGATCTCGGGACGGGCTCGTCCCCTAGCCTTATCTGGTGCAGCGGGATACAGAGCTTATTATATACTACAGCTTTACTTGTTACTAAGTTTTTACATTATCTCTCACCAGAATCGTAACTGGTCGCAAACTCCTAATTTTTTTATTTTTGTGCAATTTTCTTTTCAAAATGTCACGTTCTATAGATTTTCACCCTTAAAAAGTTGATCTTCACCTTTGATGGATCACAGCGAAGGAATTTCTCTTTAGTCTCTAGGCACAAGATTCTTGGAGCGTCGATGCACCGATTTTATTGGTTAAGGGCTGCATTTTTTCTCCAGACAATACCTCACAGGATAACTTTCAGAATTTGTTATGGAATAAAGGGTTGAAAAAAAAAATTGAGTGATTCGAAGTCAACTCACGTCTACCAAGGAAGAAATTTTTGTTGTGCAATATCTTTTGTACTAATCGTTCGATTTTGATGAATCTTGCAGCAATCGGAAGGGCTAACCAAGACTCGAATCTGATTTAGTTTCGAGACTAATCGCACGAACAGTTTAGGAGTTATGCGCTAAGAACATAAAATAATTTGTGTTTTAAATTTTTATTTTTCGAATAACTTTGTAACTACTCGACCGATCGACTCCAAAATTTAATCAGATCTAAGTATTGATAAACCCTTTCGATCGCCGCAAGAATCGTTTTAATCGGTCGATTCGATCTAAAGATATCGTACGACAAAAATTTGTTTACACACACACACATACGGACGTCCATATAAAAATAGTCAGAAAAGCTTCCTAGGACCCCAAAACGTCAAGATCTGATGAAGACTCGATTTTTGAAAATCGGACCGAAACCAATGCCTTCCCTGATTTTTGAAAATTTTTAGTTTTCATAGCGGGAAGTTAAAAAACCAAAAATTATACAGGAAATTTCGTATCTTTGATAATTTTGGGAATAAAATAAATTCCGAGAGTTATCTTGCGGGATGTTTTCCGGGAAATTATCCGGCCCGTGAACGGTTGGATTGATCAAATGGCGCTGCCTTTATTTTGCACAAAGTGACCTAATAGAAAGTCCGGGGTCAATTTTTGAGGGTGAGAAAAATTGTCGATGTTGTAGCTTGTCACGTTTTACCGGTCCAGCATGGGATTGAATGAAATATAGGCAGTAGAATTTTGGTGTCTTATGTCTGCGTGATATTACAGCGTGCTTTTGACCCGCTCCGTGAATCTTGGCTAATTAATGAATTATAAGGGTGGGATTTTCCGCGTATTCTTATTGTCGTGAAGTCAGGGGCACGGCACGGCGGGTATGGCATGGCAGGGCTGGTGCCTGAATATGCAAATATTACATATTCATTAATTAGCATTTTATTGTCCCCCCGGGGAATTGCCCCCTTTGAAAGAGCTTTTCCTAAATTCATCGTAGAAAGGGGCGACCAACCCTCCTTTCTACCCGCGCCTCTTGACATCGTCTTGCAACTCGCTTCCCGCGCGTCACTTCCGCTTTAAACTCCGTTGAGAGAACGAGAACAGAGGAACAGGAGAGGCCCGCCCGAGAGAAACTTGATGATTTCGCATTGTTTCAACTGTGCGAAAGCCGAACACTGTCTTCCAACTTCTATACACCTACCTAACTACAGAAGTTGCCATTTCTCTTTGTCCCTTCCGTCTGCCATGGTACATTACATTATGACTCGTTTCTATCGATGAGCTTTTGAAATCCTACGTGCATTATACACACACGACACTTCCTGTGTTCGAAAAAGTAGTTTTCCTCTGGGAAACGACTAAGACCCGCTACCAATAGAATTAGGAACATTACACAGTGGCTTCCATCGATAAGCCGATTTGTCGATGTCTCATACCAGCCGAAGAAACTCGACAGAAGCTTTCGCACCCAGAACAGTACCGTTGTCAAGAAACATAAGTCTGACTTGAATGGCGTGAAAAATTGCAAAACCATATTGAATGTCAATTATTACGGTGGTTTGAAACGGTGCGGATAGCGTTTAGCCAACCCGGCACCAGGCTTGACCGTTTCTATCCATATTTATGCCTAAGTGATGTCTAGACATGAATATACATCTGGGTTTGCATGTGGATGAAGGTAATAATGTGTATGGTGGAATACGTAAGAGAGATGTGAGTATAGATACAAGCACGCACGTCCGAGGGCCTCTCATCGACCCAACTCTAGCTACCTATACCTACCTACTCCATGCATGAACTACACTTCGTTACTTAATCATTTTCTCATTCAGTACTGGGGTATACCTCGTTTTCTACATCCGCAGACTCGTAATCAAGCACCTGGCTACATGGCGAATTAAAAGCTTGGAAGTATTTCCGGGGAAACAAGGGTTTCTTTCGAGTCGTCTGGGGTTTGTTTGAGGGGTACGGGGCTATAGCAACTTCAAAAATTTAATTTTTTTTAATTATTGTATTTGAATGCCGCATCTTTTACGAACATTTACAGAAAAGTTCATGAAGAAGTTCCCAATATTACGGAAGTTATAGCACTAAACGTCTAGAAGTTAGAAGGGGGAATAGAAGAAGAAATCAGAAGAAGGATGGACGAGATCTCGCAGCTGATGAAATCCTATATGGACCAGAAACCGCGTGAAAGAGGTTTGGAAATTTTATAAGTCAGAGTCATACATGAGAGAAATAAGTAGTCTGAACTTTGACGCCGTTTGTCTCAAAATTTGATTGTCGAATTCGGTGGACATCATGACTCTTGAACCGATGATTATTGTCACTTGGATTTTGATCTAAGTTTGTGGAATACCTTCTTTCTAGAACATGGAACTCCCCCAAGAACACAGCGTAATTGTAAGACGGAGAAAAAAGTAATAATATCGAAGACCATTTTTTTACCGTGAAAATGTAAACCCGTATCCCCTCAACTGATGCAAAATCGTCGCCAAATTTCGGTCAATTTTCAGAATTCAAGACTCTTCAATTCCGCGCAATCAGCACTATCAAAACGCTCAGTTAACCACGTAACGTGTCCCGTTTTGAGCACGACGGAGTATACGAGGCGTCACTTCCGGCTCTGTCAATTCCTCTCAAGGAACCTTAGGGTTCGTCTTTGTCTAGATGAAATTCACTGGAAGAGCGTGAGCCCGCGAAACAACGTGTCTGTTGTACGTACGTACCAGAGGGTGGTTATGACGGAATAATTTTGCGAATACAACGCGGCAAGCAGTGCGAGAAGCACGTGTAGTAAACGTGAAGGGAAAGAGGAGAAAAAAGAGATCCGCCCTACGTCTCCTCATCCAAAAACACAGAGTGGAAAATTCGCGGCCGAAAGTATCGATGAATGGATTCCTGCGGGAGGAATTGCCGAAGAGAATGCGATGTACTACTGAGCTTGCGGAACTCTTCCGATAATCATTTCCTGGCTGGTGTATGGAGAGCCTAGGTTGATTGTGAGTCTTGGGGTAAGTCGCTCCACTTTACTCGCGAATTCTCTCCCTCTCTCTCTGTTTCCTTGACACTATAGGCACCTTGCCCATAACCCTTTGGTGCCAAAGCTGTTTGCTTCAACTACTCCCGCTCGAGTGGTAAACAAAACCCGCGAAACGGGGTCGGGAACACAAAACAACACGACACCATCCCTTCCACAGCGAGTTACCGCCTCAACGTACAACCTTAGAGAACTTAGGCGGTGTATGTTGTGCGTTGTGTTGTGTGTCTGTCCCGCGAACTAGACCCACCATCTCCGCTACCTATATTCATCTTGTACCAACCTCAAGCCCTGCCAGCTCCCTTTCTCTGATTCTGTAGTCAAGAGGATATCTACGTTGTAGAAAGACCCGCACGATAATGACAATATCATGTAATTCATTTGCCATGAAGATGGTTGGACAAAAAAATGGTTAAAAAGTTATCTCGGATGTGACGTAACAAGGGTGATTTGTTTTACAAGGATATTTACACCGTATCAACGTCAACCCACAAGGGATGCTTACGAACGGAGTAAAAATGGAAGAAGTATCCCAGCCGGAGGCTAGCCGCGGCGAGCTTTTGTATTCTTTTTATTTTCACATTTTTTTTAATCAAATTTTAACAACGTGTTTTATAATTTTCTTTCTTCGAAAAATGAGTATTTCAATTCTCATTTCCGCACCGTTTTTGTCGACTAGAATTCATTCGAGAGCTTCAGCTGCAGCAGTTCAGAATGCAAAATATAGTTTCATAGTTTAATAAAATTTTCCTATACGCGGAACGAAACTTTCAAGCACGACGATCGTCGCTTTTTCAAAGCGTTCGTCCCACTTACGAAACCTTTTTTTCTATAAACTCTATAAATTATCGCTTCGATAGGACGACACGGTGGCCAGAGTAGATTGGAGTCTGGTAACAATAGAGCTTAAGCTCACTTACGGAAGGATAGTTTGTTGTTTGTCATCCCGTGTACTATGGCGATAGTTGGTCCACGAAGCGGACTTCCAGTTCCACTAGCATCACAGAGTTCTCGAATTTCAATTCAAAGCTTTCGTAGACAGAATTAGAGATTAGTTCCGATATTCCGCCACGAGGTTCGAACGGATCGCGCTTTTATATCGCATTAAAATTCTCCACTAAAATCGAAGTTGCATTTTCCAATGAATTTCTAGTTTCAATATATCAGGTCCAGTCAGCTGCAGTGGACTTGAAAAAAATTATCGAATTTCGATGCTGCTGCAGTAAGCTTGCGGTAACTATCATCAAAATTAATTAGAACACGTCTCTCTTTTCCTCTTTTTCTCTTCAGCCTAAATCTGGTCTGATTTGTTTCGTCAAATACGAAATTAAAATAAAGAAAGAAACATAGCGAATTTTGTATTTACATTGTCGATCGATTCCGACGAATCTTCTATTCTTTCCGTCTCTTCCTTTCAATATTTATCCCACAAATATTATCCAGTTAATTTTCTTCCGCGTCGAATCGTAAACTTTCAAGGTAAATATGGGGAACGTGAACGCACTGTGCGTCTAGTATAAGATGTTTAAAATTAGTCATGTGCGTGAGTAAGGGTGGATTGTAGGGGCTCCGGATTTGCCCACGTGGATTGAGAGCGATTTTATTTTTTTTTTTCTCTTCTCCTTCTTTTTTCTTTCTATTATCGAATCAGCGGATTCAATTTACCGCGCGATAAAATCTCCCGTTTTTCTAGGCATCTGATTCAGATAAATAGGGAGGGAGGAGAAAGGGAGGCTGGTTGGTTCCTGGCTGTTCGCTCTTGGCTGCTGACTGCTGGCTTTCGCAGCACATCGTGCAGACTGAGCGCAATCCAGCTCCGGCTGCTAGGGGAATGCTTGTGTTGAAAAAAAAAAAAAAAAAAAACGAAAATGCAAAATCAAAAATTATTTCTCAACGCGGCTTATTATACTGGTGCATAGACGATCAATTCCATGATATTTATGAATCGTATAACTATTCCTGAAATCCTGTAATCAATTAATTTATCGGGTCGCCTATGAAAGCTCTGGAAGCTCGTTCACCAGTTGAATTATTTCAATACTTCGAAACGGCATTTGGTAGACAAATATTGAATGAAGAATATAATTTGTAGCCAAATTGATCCGAGGTTTGATCGTTCCCGTAATCCATTTCCGAGCAATGTGGGTCTAAAAATTTGATTTCGAAAGCTCTGAATCGAAATTCCAAAACTGAAATCAGATGGCTGTATGCAGTATCGATAAAATTGGGGAATTTTTTTAAAATTTAAAAAACGTCTGCACGATTTCTTGCTGATTATAAAAAGTCTGGGAAAGCTCGGGAGCTTTCGAGGATAAGATTTGAGGTACGCTGTATAAAGGTATAGGTATAAGTAAATAGGTATACCTAGTGGATTTGTTGGGGGTTATTAAATAAATTCAAAGGATAGCCATTGAAAAGTATCGAGCGTTTCGTTGCGTTGCGTTACGTCGCGTAGCCTAGCGTCGGTTCTGTGGTCGTAAAATAAAGGTTTGGCTTTGGTTAAGAGTGTGGGCGTGTTACGGGGTAGTTCAGTTCATGGAGGGTTGCTTTAGCCCCATCCTCAACGGTATCGGGGGGGCGTATCACGTGTGCCCTCGTCTGAATACTGATTCTCCTTCCTAGGACGCATACATTATCCGAAGGATAAAAGGATATTTGCATGTTGATGGACCACGCGGAGTGCATTTGACATTTCGCTCCTGCACTTTACTCCCTATCGCTCGGTTTTACTTTATTTATCGACAACGTCGCCAATTCATTGTTACTGCAATATCCAAGCTCGTTCAACAAACTTCACCGTCACTAATCCAGTTCCTCCCTAATTTACCCCCCAAAAAAATAAAAAATTACAATACTCACCATTTTTGGAGTTCGTCTTCTCATTCGAGGATGTCGAGGCATCTGGCAGCTTAGAATTAACAGAATCTATTTCAGCTGTGGCAGTCACTTACGGAAGTGACAGCAAGCGTTTCACTTCACTAATAAAAAGTCACTAAACGTCACTATCAACACTTAAACCGTTGCAGTTGCAGTTGCAGTTGGTTTGCCTCAGCTCCATATCAGCGGAATGATAACGAATCGCATCTGTCATATCTGTAAGAAAAAAGAGAGCAAAAATTTTGGTTAGATTCTGATCCTGCAACAGCCCTCTTCTCTTTTCGCTTCATAATTTCTCCCTCATGAGAATATTTTAAATGAAGTTTCTATCCCTTATTTATAATCCCGTCTGCGTCTTGGTTAATTGTATTGTCTTGTTAGTCTGAGAGACTATAATCTCAGCCCTTGGTATACTATAATGAAATGATGATTCAAGGCGTCGCGTTGTTCTGAGTTATGATAAAAACCTCAGTTTTTTGTACACCCGGAGTCAGTGCAAGGCAGTAGACTCCACGTCAAAGCGAAACAATAAACCGGGACGTATAAGGAAAGTAAAAATAAAAGTGCATAAAAAAATAAGAATTGAGAAAAAGGCAAGAAGAAAAAGCCAACAACAAACAAAAAGTAGAAAAATAAAATAAAGGATTTAAAAATAGAGAGGACAGAAATAAGAAGGAAAAAAGCTCGCAGCGGCTTCCACTTCACCCTGACGCCCGCGTCGCGCCACTGCACCCAGTAGGTGCGAATGCTTTACTTTAGTAAATGCAGACAGTCACGTGTTCCCTTATAGTTTGCGTATAATAAAAGTACATGAATACCCATGACGCGTGGGCAGGGGTTGCAGAAGCTGATTGTGTGAGTTTTACATCTCTCGCCTCCTGGTGTCTCGTCGCATTGTTTCAACGTATAAACGCCAGACGGACTGAATTTTTTTTTAAATATAACCCACGCAGTGTTTTACGCCTGTCTGCTGCTCGCCAACGTCGTCAAATCCTCAGAACGACTACGATTTATCACTTGTTTCCAACGAAACACTCAGGTGCCGGTCAATTCCGTTCTACCAGCCCTAGCTGTGTCATATCCAAACTATTCTAAAGTCCTTGAAAAGAACTAAGACGATTTTGTTCGAGTCAAAATTCGAAGGAATCGAAGTTGGACCAATCATAGCGCAGAAAATAACCGTTGCGAGCTTGTCAGCGGTAGCTCTGATTGGTCCAGCTTCAACTCGCTCTAATTCAAAAACTATTAATTTTTCAACAAAATCGTCTCAGAGTTTCACGAGGAATGCACATACACCGTCGTGATATACTCCGGTGTAAAAGTACTCATCTCTAGATTTTTGTTATTGTTATTCCAAGAAAGTGGAATATTTTTTCTTTCCAGTCTAGTTCTATGGAAGTGATTAAAATTTAATCATGGAAAACAGAGCCCTGGGGCATCTTGGGCGCGGGATAACTGCGAGGGTATAAAGTTCAGGGTCAGCCTAGAAGCTTATTGCTGTATCGTGTGTCGTCTTGGAAAGTTTTCTCTCCGTCCGTCGTATTAGTGATTCTGATCGTGGGTTCGCTGGGGGTGGGTTGTCATTATAATGCGAGATCTATCACAGAGGATTTTGCGGAATGCTGTCAGAGAATCTCTATAATACCCAATGCCAAGTTACATCACCATGAGCCTACCGTCCTTAACAACACTTCAATTAGTTCTGGCTTAACAGCTTCAAGTTTTGGCGACTCGTGACCGGCATGTCAGACAATTATTAAATGCGCGACCCAAATGCTTCTTCGGACTTTCGTTGAACTTACGACCGCGAATAACCGCCCAACTAATTAACCCCGAAAACCAAGCCGTATATTGGCAAACCCTACTAAAAACAGGAAGTACAACTCCTAATCACAAAGTCCCTAAAGTAACTCGAATTTTTTTTTTTCCTTTTTTTCCCTTTTCTCTTCTTTCTTGACCTCATTAAATGGCTGGGCGTTTTATTGACTTTCGGTGAAAAGAAAACCAGGATAAGGATAAAAATAAAGTAACAGAGAAATTCAAAGGTAACTTTTGATTACTACACAGTGTTTTTTATTTTTATTTTTTTTCCACTTTTTTCACATTATATGGGCGTGCAGTGACTGTTAATTACTTTATTTCTTATTGTTGGCAGTGGAAAAAAGTGCCAAAAGAGTAACGAGAGGGAAAAAAATAACGTGGAGTGAAAGAGGAGCGATATAAGTTTCGGTGAAATATTTCGTCGAGATTTGGTATAAAGTTGAAGGTAATAATTTGTAGGGTTGAAATAAATTAAGTAGCTTAATAAACGTGTCTGCAAGCCTCTCCCTGGCTAAAACCATCCTGCAAGGCTGGAAGCTACTGGCGTAGTTATACAGCCTAATGTGTTTGCGCGGGAAGTAAATGAAATACTGCTGCATTCGCAAACGAGGTAGAGAGAACTCGAGAGTAAATAGCCAACTTTCTTGGCTAGTGCAGAGCCTTGAGTTACTCTTCCAGGAGTGTTTAGTCGCTAGTGAATCTTAAGCGTTGCATTTTGGCAGCGAAGTTAAGTGCTGCCACCGAATTACAAATTTACAACCCGTACTACTCTCAATGCTCCGACAGCCTCATGCTTGCCAGCATAAACTGAACCTCTCACACGCACTTAGCCGTTAACATATCCACTTGCCAAAGCTCAAACCCAGTTAAAAATCTCATAACTTATAATTTTCGTACTTTTTTTTTTCATCTTTTTTATCTTTTTTATTCTGTCTTTCAATTCGGAGTCAAAAACCAGCGACGAAAAGCTATTTGAGCGATGAAAGCGATAGTTGGACAGTTTCGTAAAAGAAAATAACCAAAAGCTCGATTTGAAAAGAAGATTATAAAATACGGGATTTTTGACTAAAAAAAAGAACTTTTTACGAAACGTTTTGAAAATATTGTGACGAATGAAACGAGATTCAATTGAGGTATTTCTGGTATAGAGAAAATGAGTGATTTTTTGGACTGGCAATTATATAATTGCCGTAGGTATCCCTCGGCGACTGTGAGGTCGAAGGACCTTTAATGAGTACGGCAGCATCCGGATTTCAAAAAGTCGTTAACGTCCTTAATGGCCGGTCCGGGCAATATTTCAAACGAGCTTTTAAACATTGCGGTGGTCGATTTGGGATTAATTATTATTCCGTTTACACTGGTGAAGGTAGGAGGGCGAAAAGAGGGGCCCCGCCTTGTCCCTTCGCTGAATTTCGGTGCGGGTTCCTCCATCCCTTCGAAATCATGGAAAACTGAGGATTATAAGTCAATATCTAAATCGCATTACCCAGACACAGTGTAGAGCCCGGTGGCTGAGTGCTCTCGTCGTTGCTGCTGCTGCTGCTGCTACTGCCGCTGCACCAGCGAGCCATTATAGATTTATTACAACCCCCTCGACGCATCCACGATCCATCGTGATGCCTCTCTTTCTCTCTATCTCTCTCTCTCTCTCTCTCTCTCTCTCTCTCTCTCTCTCTCTCTCTCTACATCCCTATCTATCGATGTTTACTTGTAGTTAACTCAACTCACTGTTGCACAGGTAGAACATTCGCCACAGACTAGAACCGTGCAGAAATTAATCATTTCAACATCGATAGCAATTTAGATACACGATGCCAGGTTATGTTAGCTTGGAACTTGCACACCCTTTCAAATTAGCTCAGTAAACATACGAGAAAAAAAAGGAGACTTTTTTTAAGCTCTTGGTCGAAAGAAGATTGAATAGTTTTGTTGGATGTGTGGATAGAAAATGTATAGAAAATAAGTCAAGTCTTCTATCGTCTGTACTCCCAGTAGGTACATTAATATAGAATTTGTTGTACATGGTTGGAAAGAATCTGGCCCATAGGGACGTTGAGAGTCGGTTGAATTCCGAATCCTTTAACATAGCTAGGTGGGGGTGCCAAGTGGATAAATTTATATTCTCCGTTTCCCTCGCAGAGAAATTCCGGAATCTAAAGCGGATACGGAAGTAATAAATAATAGCTTGTGAACCCGCGTATAGTAACAAAAGCTTTGCGTAGGTGTACAAAGGTTGTAAAATAGTAAGGGGTGCAGGGCTATGGATGCGACAGAACAGCGAAAGAGACGAAAAAGCAAAAGAGCGGGACGAACACTCGTCAAATAACATCTCTCCTTGCCTGCAGGACGTGAATCACCGAGCAATATCGCTTTGAGGCGCGGATAGACGGGGAAAAGCGGTAATCAAATGATGCCTTATAAGCTGTAAGGTCCATATCCCCAGGCGGTGGTGCGGGTCCTCGGAGATAAAAGGGAGATATAAAGTGTGACGCGACGTGGTAGAGAAACTGGTGGCAGCGGTAGGATAGACGAGAACGACAACTGAGAAGAACCTTACCAACGCAAAGAATCTTTAAGGTGGGCAAAGGGCTGCTGCTTCTGCATCCCCAGCTTCCGCCCTACTTCTGTTTCAGCTCTCTAACAGGCCAACCGAGGGCTTTCGCAGGGCAAGGGATAGCTTATGGGTTTCCTCCCCGTTTCCAGCTTCATCAACCTGCTCTCTCTCTCTCTTTCTCTCAGTTTCTTTTACTCCGACGAGGCCTTCCCAATTCCAGAAACACGACCCGGCCATTGGTTCATAAAAAAGGAAACGTGAGGACGAAAGCGAAAGAAACTTGTTCGTGAATAAACGGATTGAGAAAAATTATCATTGACCTCGTTATTATTGGTGCAGAAAATTATTTTCTCACGGTTTATAATAGACACGATTATTATATTTTCTTTACCTATCGTTTTGTATTTGTTTTGAAAATTATTTGCACATTGAACAAAGTATTTTTAGGAAACTTGACTTAACCTGACATATTTTAAACGTAACTTATATCCCCTTCCAAGTATCGTATATGCCGTAAACTTTGCCGATACGAATAAAGAAGACGAAAAAAAAAAAAAATAAATAAAATGAAGAATTCGGAATGAGAAACGGTGAGGTTGGATGGATTCAAGAAAGAACATCGATTTGATAGATAACACGAATATCGAGGGAAAATGGGTTAAAAAAAAATATTCTGAAACACAGTAACGCTGTAAAGATGCGTGTCACCCTTATTCGTGCCGAGGAACTTTAACTCTAGAGTTATTTTCGTATCGATCATCGTTCACCTATAAATCACAACACGGTCAATACAAAACTGCTACAACCCCCCTACACACTGTTACCACCTTCCTTGCCAATTCGTCTGGAACAATCTAAATTTTATGAGCCTTTTTTTCTTGTATTTTTTTTTCTTTCCTTTCGTTTCTCACACCCTCGCGAAATCTATACCTATGCATATATTTCAACAGTCGACGAGATTTTTTATTTTTTTGTTTGGCTGAGATAATTCAACAAGCAAATAAATGATAACGATGGGAAATAATTTTTTTGGCACGACTGTGCGTGAACTGCGTGTGTCTGTGTGAAATTAAATGCCGTCTATTTACTTTACACACGGCATCAAAAAAAAAAGTACACTTCACGCATTGAAAATTAAATTTTTTATACATGCACTTCACTACGCAGTCATGCAAAAAATAGCGCATGATATACTATTCTTATGGGCTTGATAAACGGCTCGAGAAATTTGAAGCAAGAATCTTGGAAATGCTGTGCCTCCATCCGGCCATGTAAAACAAATTATTTGCAAACCTTAAAGCCGTAGAGTTTGCATTTATCGTTATTGTTAGCCATGAAACGACCAATTGTAACATAAACAACGAGTGTACTATTCAGTACTGAGCTTGATTGATCGGTGGAACGGTTTATTTACAGGTGGGAATCAGCACTGCCGAGCTACCAACGATTTAGGCACGCGTCACGTTCATTGAGTGAGTAAACAGTCGTTTACCTAAATTAGGGAATCGTTAAATGCCCTCCCATGCTTAACGAGATCGTCCGGAACTCGTGGTATTAATATATCATCGTAAATATCCGAGAAAAAGACGCATTCAAATGTTCACTTGTACCTCATCCATCATCTGCGAATATAGACGGTCACTTCTGTACTTGATGTAAACAAAAAAAAAAGCTCCTGAACTTTTATATTGCTTTTTTTATTGAGTCAGCCAGTCAAGTCAAGAAGACAAGAGCCAAGGGTCGAGTTTTTCGAACTCAAACTCCAGGCATGATCATCCTCCTTCTTCAAACCTCCAGACGAAGATGGTTTCAGCTGAGAAGCTGCATCTTTCGGCTGAGAGGGAGCTAGATACCGAAAGCTAGGAAAGTGAAAAACGTGGCGGGGTATATTTTATAATATCAATCATAGCCAGCAATAAATTCTAATGTAATATCTCATTCGTCATCTGTGACTATCAACGGACATTATAACTTAACTTGATATGATCAAAAGGCTCGTCAAATTATCGGAGAAGAAAAAAAAAGGTCCTGAACTTTTATATTGCTTTTTTCATTGAATCAGCCCTGAGTCAAGTCAAGAAGACAAGAGCCAAGGTTCGAGTTTTTCGAACTCGAGCTTCAGGCATGATCATCCCCCTTCTTCGGACCTTCAGACGAGTATGGTTTTGGCCAGAGAGCTGCATCTTTCAGCTAAGAAGGAGCTAGATACCGAGAACTAAGAAGTGGGAAACGTGCAGGGGTATATTTTATAATATCAATCATAGCTAGCAATAAAGGGGACGTAGGTTGCGTTGCTAAGATACAGAACCAGTTAATGGCACTATTACCAGAGCCGAGTTAAGCTGGGCCATGGGGGAATGTCGCTTCAACGTGCTACCAGCTGTGACTTATGACGTATCAGAGCTAGACTGCCTCCCCGTGTGTCAAACTGAACTACACGTTCAATAATACTTGATTTATTGGTATAAACGCCGCAAGTCCAAAAGCATGGCATGGCATGGCATGATCGTATATACCACGCGACGAAGCGAGTCAAAGAGCCATAACTTTCGACTAAAGTAACGTTTGAACTACACATGCACATACTTAATCTATTCTGCAGTAGAAAAACGGAGGGAAACAATAATGGAAATACCATTTTCAGTGAATTACATTCCAGTTCATCATTTCGTCAATGTACTACGAAAGCTTTTGATGTTTTGCGAACCCCACTGTTAATTGCTGGCGAAAAGCTAGAAACGGAAAACCCTTTCAAGTCTCATCTTTTTGAGGTAAAATTGTACAAATGAAACGGATAATTGGAAGAGTAAATTTCATCAGGCGAAATTGTCGTGCCGTTCTTTTTTATCATTAGTCATTATAAATTTTCTTCATTTAATGGTATCGGAATAACTATGAGACGTTCTTCAGCAGTTTTCATTTGCTCGAGGATAAGGTGTAGAAATTTTTCCTGTACATTGAAGTTTGTATTAATTTGATGCTATATCAGTGAAGTGATAAATAATAATTCATTCCTCGTTCGTTCGTTCATAGCCGTGAAATGAATGAAAGCGCAGGTTTAATTATCGGTTGAAATGTTTTTGAGCTTGTTTTATAGAAATGGTTGCAGAGCTGCGGGTGGGTTCGAACCTCTCCTTTGTGCAGAGGAGAAAAATAATATTGGCATAGAATCATGAGCGAATCGTTGTTCATTTGCACGTCTACGTCTGCGAGCTACTTGAAAAGTAATTACCCAGTTGTCATCAACACGCCACGCGACCACCAGCATCCTATAACGGCTATATTCCGTAGATACAGATAGGGAGGTTAAAAGGGTGGTAAAAATGGAGGTGGGGTGGCAGGGTGAAAAGAGAGAGGATAGGCTGCGGGCAAAACACGAAGGGATATGGTGGCTCTTCATTATTTTTCAATACACCGGTAAAGTTATCTCGTAACAGACATCTACGCTGCTACGTCACTTTGGCTTTCCATTGATTTTTTCCACAAAGCATTTCCTCCCTGAATCCACCTTTTTTTCTTTTTTTTTTTTATCATTTCACCTTCTCTCTCTCTCTCTCTCTCTCTCTCTCTATCTCTTTCTCTCTCTTCACCTCAGCGAACTAACTACACTGGGCTACGCGGAGTTGATCAACGCAAATTTCAGGCACGAACAAACCGAGAGAAAAGCTTAACGAAGCTGCAAATTATTGTCACTGTACGCGGAACTTCGTCGAAACGATCATTAGTGCCTTTTTCACGTAATCATCGCTTCGATATAAAGATCAACAAAACCCAAATAACCGAAAACAGATTTGGAACCAAGTCGCTTATAGCTTGAAAGAGAAACACACGTTCAAATATGTTCCCATATCCTGATGTTCGGAACTTTGTGCCTAGGATGATCGTGGCGAGTTGATAATACGAGGGAGTGATTGCATGTGTTTGTGCTATGTGGAAGTATAAATATATAAATAAACGTAATTGCCAATGTGTGTGTGTATATCTGTATGTGTGTGTATGTGGACGTATTATTTGTACTTCTCGGCAAATGTTTGCGGCGTACACTTTGATGTTTTGGGTGGTTGAGCACGTTGGCAAAGCCATCCCTCCCTGTATTTTCAATCAAAACACTCGAGTTTGTTTTCGGGAGGGATTGTTTGCGCCAAGATTGTCGTCGAATGACTAATATCACATCGAAATCAGGGTGGGTATGGATGCTCAATCGACTAGTCGACTCGATTTAGCGTCATACTTAATACTCATATCATATACTATAATAAATAATTTATGGTGTGCAATTAGATCGCCGTTTCGACGAACCCTTATTGCGGTTTTATTGCGATCGGTGTTCTTTCATCTGCCCACATATCACTTGAGCCACGGAAACGAAAGCATCATGTGAAAAGATCTTAAGCCGTCATAATACGCAAGGATCGAACACCCATCTAGCCAGAGCTTAGCAACTGGTTGTTTACATAAAATATTTGACACTCTCGTTTCACACGTATTGATTTGGTAAACTTGGTATCAGGATTTAAAAGCGGACTATAAATTTCCAGCAAAACTCTCTCAGTCCGAAAATCTGAACACTGTGGACATTAAGCACTATGCAAAATCCTTAGATAGTTTCAAAATCGATATGTTCAATGATACAACGATCAATTATGAACAGACAAAATTTTTATGCACTAGTATTGTAGAGGAGGTTGAGACAAATTCAACGAGCACTCATACATCAATATTGAATGAACCAGTCCCGAGATCGGAGTAATGATGCTGTTAAGCTCAATGTCTCAAAGTCTTGGATAATGAATAAAGAAAACGGAGAATAGTAATCAGACGATCCTATTAGTTCTACAAGTGAGTGTGCGCTGATTTCTTGGTCGGGCATTTCGTTCACACAGCGACCTTCACCGCTCGGTCGTTTCCCGATTGACAAATGTACTTGTTTCCAGGCCATTTGAGGTGAGGTTGAGGAGCAAAACGCGAGCCAGGACTAAGTAAGTGTATTTCTTGCCTTTCTTCTTTCATTTTATTTATTTTTTTTCTTTCACCCTCTTTCTCGTTCCCTTTTTTTTATCTCCTTCTTTCTCATTCTCAGGTCCGTTTTGTTCACGTAATTCTTTAGCCGAAGTGAATCGAGCCGATTGAAACGGAAATCGAAGCGAATACCTGATTACGCGAGAGCATCTAACGAGTCGACGGTAGGTCCTGGCTCAATTCACCTGGGAATAAGGAATTATCGTGGGAACGTTAGAGAGACGTCTGCGTGACTGGGAATGAAATCGATTCTGGGAAGAGTCGATGTGCTCCCGTTTGTTTTATAAGGTTTTCTTTTCTTTTTTATTATTCTACCTTTTTACTTATTTCCTTTTTTTTCCCCCTCTCTTTCTTTCTTTCCTGTTTTCGTTTCTCCATTCTTCACAATCTCCTCGCTCTCTGTAATACCTCCGATGCTTTGTTCCTCCGCACAAGTACTCCCTGGCGTATCCTCATCCTCCTCTTCCTGTGCCCAGTGATGAGAGGAATCGACGAGCATATCGCGAACAATCCAACAATCGATTTCATGTTCATAATCAACAGTAGCACAAGCAAGCAAGCAGGCAAGCACTTGAATTGAGGAAGAAAAAAAATTGGAAAAATGATACCCTGCAACAGCCTTTGTCGAAGAAGGTACAAAGCCGGAATCCTTAATACGGTGCGTCTCATTTGAAGCAACAGGCAAAACGATCGTCTTTCAATTCTCAGCTAATTGCCGGAAAAAATCAGAAATCAATCTTCCGTATCTTGTCGTCATTACAATGACAATACCAATCCTAAACGGGAAAAAGTTTCAGAGAATCCTAGAGTCATCATCAACTTATTATTCCCGAAATGAACCTAAGCCCAGAGTAACATCATCATCCCATCCATTACGTATTATCTTACGCTCACTTACTGAGGGTAAGTATTTTTCCTTATATCTCATACTAGAGTGAACAAAGTGCAAAACTGTTCCTAGCCAGCATAGAAATTATCTGAATAGTATACAAGCCCGGAGTAACATCTGGTGATGAGTTTTATGTGGATTAACTATGGGCCTGTTCGAGTCTCATTTTGTGCAACGGCGAGTGGTCTTGGTTATAGCAGTGTGAGTTTTAGTGGGTCGAGTATGTAGCGGCTGACAGATAGGAGAAAAATTATTTTAAAAGCTCTCGGTGCACCTACTCGTCGGTCCTTTTACCCCACGTTTATTCCTTTTTATCTTTATGTAGGAAGAGTTAAAAAACGTTAAAGAAAAAAAGTCGAAAAACAACCCGTAATTAAAAACGACAGTTGGTCTCTCTCGTTGCGGTCGCGGTGCAGTGTGCTGCTTGTGTGTGCTTTAAAAATACCAGAATTACCAGAATGACAGAATACCACAGAACATCGTGCAATATGCTAACGGTCTTCCCTCTCTTCCTCTTCCCCTCTAACCCTCCCTCGCAGCCAGACTAATCCAAACTTATCCACATCTCTCTACCATATACCGCCGCGATGCAGATTTGCACACGTCCGCTTAACGCTCGTGTAATATGCTAAACGCGCGATCACGTTCAGCAATACATTACCAAATGGTATTCATCTCATTAATGCCTGTTAATCTCCATGATTTATCCACTGCATATATGGTGCGAAATCAATTGCTTCTAACCGGAGGACGGTATATGCGACAAACATTACTCGATAATTATATTTTTTACGTGCAAACTGATCGTTACGGTCCAGTTTTTGATCAGCTGGATCATTTCCCAGTGTATTTGAAAATGGAATGTGTTCCTTAAACGTGTAGTTTTGTTGGGCTGGTTATTATACTGACCTCAAGAATTGACTTCCCGATGAATATCCATCGTTCGATATTAATAATTAACCTATACGTAGATCAGGTCCTGGATATTTGACACAATGAATTATGGTCCCTCGAAAAAAACAAAAAGAAAAAAAAAAAAACAGAGAAAGCACACAAAAAAAAAAAAACGAATAATAATTATATTTTAATTATACTTTATCGATCACCGGTGCACGAACGAACGAACGAACCGAACAGAACAGAACAGCGTGATTAATTGGCTCCACAAGCTAATTAACGCCACGATCTCAGCCCAGCAGAAGAGCTTTACCAAACACAATATTATTCCTGATCAAGTGACTGCAGTTTAAGTTTAATTTTAAGTTCGAGTTTAAGGCGACGGTCATATTGGCGGATACGATGCAAAACACATTCACTGAAAGCACTCAACTAGCAAAAAATCCAAGCTGCAGTTAACAGTCATCCGTGATCATCAATCCACGCACAAAGGAACCCCAACTGGGGTTTGGTACTGATAGATCCACTAGTCTTTACACCCTCTTGTGCAATAAGTGAACTTTTTTTTTCCACTGAACAAATTTTGTTCCACCTAACGCTGACTAGTGCTGGTATCACAGGTCAAAGTCCAACCCCTAGAGCAACAATTGACATGTTGATCCCTTTCGATGATGGTCACAGTGTCGTTGCACATCACACGGTCTTCGAGTCAGTGCTTTATTCGTGGTCGTGTATTTGTGAATGTGATTAAATCGGGGGTGTTTACATTGTTTGGACTGTAACCAGGGTGAAATATGTCGTACACACTATACGCGTGAATATACTAGGCGCGGTAGACCCGCTGCTTGCAGGTCGAGCCGGTGACTGAAGCTTCGGAGAAAGGGGCTGAATTTCAACCCCACGTACATCCCCGTCCACCCACGTAACGCGCCAGCGCAGACCGCCTGATCGTGAACGAGCCGAAACTTTGTCTCACGGCGGCGACGCCGATCCCGTCGACGACGTCGACGTAGCGGGACACCTTTGGTACTTAGTACCTACATACCTTACCACCAAACTCGGGCTAGACATTATCAACGCGCAGACAGAGCCCTTAGAAAATTTTCACTTTTACATTGTGATCAGGTTGAAAGCTCCAACGGTAACTTTTTTGACTTCTTGCTATTAAAATTAAAAATTTTCTAACAAAATCGAAGTTATCGGTTTGGGTCCGATTTTCGAAAATCGAGTTTTCATCAGATCTCGAAGCTTCGGGTTTCTAGGAAGCTATTATGTCCATTTTTGGATGGACGTCCGTGTGTGTGTGTAAACAAATTTTTGTCGTACGATATCTTCAGAACGAATCAACCGATTGAAATGGTTCTTACAGCGATCGGAAGGGTTTATTAAGACTTAGATCTGGTTAGATTTTTCAGTCGATCGGTCGAATAGTTTCGAAGTTATTTGACCAAAAAAAATTAAAAAAAAAAATTTATTCATGTTTTTAGCGTAAAACTCCTAAACTATTCGGGCAATTAGTCTCAAAACTTAATCAGACTCAAGTCTTGGATACCCCTTTCGATTGCCGCAAGATTCATCAAAATCGACCAGTTAGTTTAAAAGATATTGCACGACAAAAATTTCTTTTTTTTGATAGACGTGAGTTGATTTCGAATCACTCAATGTCGAATCTGTCAAATTGTTTAAAAACTATTAAAAATTGCGCACATAAACATACAGACTGAACGATATCTTCTGACATCAAATATAACTCCCTAAAACCTAGAAATGTTGGCATTTGACAAAAACCCGATTTTTGAAAATCAGACGGAAAAAAATGTGTATATGGAAAACTAACTATACTTATAACCTTCTTTAAAGTATTATAAACACAATGGTATCCATTTATTGTGACGTATTTGACACATGGCGGGAAGTTTTAGGGTTGGTCCACAGGTCAACCGGTTTCCTGATTTATTTTTTTTCAATGAAGGAACTATTCATTGGTCATAAATTAACAGCTCAAGACGAGTTTGTTCATATTTTCGAAGAAATATATCGAAAAAGAATTTTTACGCTCGTAAAAGTGAGCCTCTTCTATAGGCGGACCTATCTCCGGCAGAAACTACTAACGATGATCTATTTATCGTTCATAAATTAGTTCAAGACATAGTTTGATCATATTTTTGAAATTTTTTATGCGAAAACTATCATTTTTCAAATTTAGTATAGATGAAGAATTTCGAGTGTGTATAGTACACACATCGCAGAAGTGAGCCTCTTGTAGGGCTGACCTATCTCCGGCAGAGACTACTGACGATGAAACAGAAGCTCTCAGCATGCGCTGTGAGTTTACGTCGGTTACAGAAACCACCCCTTAAGGATGAGGCTGTGGGAGGATGACACACGACGGGGATTCTGGTCGTCATTTGTTTCTAAGAGGCGTAAAGCCATTATCCATCAAGGGACGGTTTATGCACGTTATCAAGAGACTCGGTAGAGTCTCGCGCCAAGTACATTAAAAAAAATTCATCTCATGACTCTACCACTCTCGTTTACCGGAACGGGAGTTCAGCGCAGGAGTGGGGGTAACCATATTATTTCATTAAGCGTATATAGGCAATATCCCAGGGCTCGCCGATTTATTGCAGAAATAAGATGCGAAAGAGATTTCATTTGAGCCTCATATCAATGCAATCGGTGTACGGATAGCTGAGATATGATTATTTATAAAATGGAGAGGGTCAGTTTCACGATCAGAATTTCTCCGTCTCCGGCTCACGCCAGATTTGCACATTTGCCCGGCTACCTAACAACATAGAAGGTACCTTCAAGAGACGAAAGTTACACATAGAAAAAATTAAATAAAAGCAAAGCGAGTTTGTCGGTCTATGACACAATAACGCTCTCTATGGCCCACGAGAGGCAGCATAA
Source organism: Macrophya alboannulata (assembly GCA_949628255.1). Taxonomy (NCBI): domain Eukaryota; kingdom Metazoa; phylum Arthropoda; class Insecta; order Hymenoptera; family Tenthredinidae; genus Macrophya; species Macrophya alboannulata. The sequence continues at coordinate 19,328,698 of OX451206.1, read as the reverse complement.
TCGCGTATGCCGTATGGTGGAACGTATATTTTATTCTCGATGACAGTTGCGGGGAACGAGGATGAAAATAATGTAAAATATGGAGTAATAATTAAACGTGCTCAAAAAAACTGGGAAGCGATAGTTGTTCATTACATTACAGTTAATACAGGAGTCCTATGAAATAATAATAATATCTATCTTCTCATTTATTTCACAAGATCGAGCCTTTGAGGTTATGAGAATTATTTGTCATGATTGATCGCGATTTATACATAACAAAGGTTCGGCAGTAATTTACCTATATTTATTCGAATAGTTGCTTCTCTGATAACAGAAAGTAGCTCACATGAAATTTTTATATTGTCAAAAAATTGTTTGCCGCTATAGGATAAAAATAACCCCATCTGCATATTAACCTATCTGCAGATAAATAAATTGGTTACGAAGCTTACTACAGCCTTTGAGGAAATGTGTCTGAACGTGATCAAAATGAAGAAAAATATGTGATCGATTAGTTATTGAGGCTAAAGAGATGTTGTATGGTTCAAATATCGTGTATGAAGTACTGACATATTTTATAACAATACCTAGGCAGATAACATTGTTACCGAAGATTCAACGAGGTATTTGTAATTAAATGCCAAATATAATGAATAATATGAATTGAGTCACCGTGCCGTGGGAAACGTTTTTTGCACTGAGAGCTATCAATGCATGCAATGTGGCTGATCATAATGAAATGAGCAAGATAAGGGACTAAAGACTAAAAATAAATAAAAATAAAAATTAATAGGAATGTCATTTTGCTATGTCATTGTGATTATTTTGCTAGTTCAAGATAATTTGATCAGTATTCGAGCCTCCAATAATGAAATCATAGTCCTAAGTAGCCTATGATTTTGTCTTCGACAGTTGACTGCAGAGTATAAACTTGACAGTACCAATTGGAAATGATGTTTAAAAGGCATCAACATAGCGTAATCTGAAGAAGAGTTTCCACTTTTATTTTTCGATTATTCAGCAACAAAAAATTACACTAAATTGTTGTAAATTTTTTTTAAATTTATTAGACAAATTCAGGAAATGCTCAGTAGTACCAGAACTTTGAGCTCAAGGAGGAGACACAAGCTCATTGGAATGAATGGAACAGCATGGTTTTAATGTTTTTATCTGAAGAAGAACCTCTAGAAGTTTGATCCAAATCTACGACCACGAGATCTGACACTCTCCTTGTTAGTCTATCAATTACATAATTACATTAACATGACGTTACATTTTTATCGAAAGCAAGTCTACGATATCTACGATAGAACCTAATGCTAACGGGGGTCGAGGCTTCTCATCACAGTTCATTTTTCAGTTATCGATAACAACACAACTTTGTCAGTAAAACACTTTCAATAGAACTAACAGTTAGATTTATAGAAATGGATCGTTTCGTGGAAAATACCATTTAACAGAAACGGTTAAGAAAATCAAGACTGGTTCAAAAAGTTATGAAATCCCCCAAAAGCACCTCGGGTGCAAAAACCTTGCGCCGAGTACATTAAAACGTAGTAGCTATCAACAAAAATTTAATAAAAAAAATAATCAAAGAAGAAGCATTTGATTATACATTTGATCTACAAAAGAATTGAAATCAATGGCCGTTGCAAAGAACAATTTGGTTGATATTTACATCTCAATATACATAATATGCGTAACACATAATGAGATGCAACATACATACTCACAAGAAAAGATCAATTAAAATTAAAATTGAGAAAAAAAGAAACGAAAAAAAAAATTTGGAGGTAGTGGTACTTGGCGGGCATTTTTGTAGAAATTACAAGAAAATATATATTGAACTATTAATATATTCTTATAATAATTTGAACATCAGCCCGCCAAGTACCACGTACTCCAAATTTTTTTTTTCGTTTCTTTTTTTCTCAATTTTAATTTTAATTGATCTTTTCTTGTGAGTATGTATGTTGCATCTCATTATGTGTTACGCATATTATGTATATTGAGATGTAAATATCAACCAAATTGTTCTTTGCAACGGCCATTGATTTCAATTCTTTTGTAGATCAAATGTATAATCAAATGCTTCTTCTTTGATTATTTTTTTTATTAAATTTTTGTTGATAGCTACTACGTTTTAATGTACTCGGCGCAAGGTTTTTGCACCCGATAATGATTACCGCAAGATGTTCTGACGACAATGAGTTCAGCAAACACCATCGTTTGAAAACCGAAAGACTTATCACGTTCTGATTATTATTCTAAAAAACGTCCTACCTTTCGAAGATTCGAGAACCCCTGTCCAGCTGTCAAGCTCGGCACGATTCAACTCACCGCTAATCAGCCACTAATGTACGAGTGTAATAAGATGTGCACGGCGAAACTGCCTCGTATCACTTCAAGCCCAACCGCGGAGTGGAGAGGGAAGCTCGCGGTCGACCGTGTTAATCCGGCTGATAATTATTAGCAATGGAAGAAATGTTTGTACGTTTTAAAACCCGAGTCGCGAACGCCCCGGAACTTCTGCTTCCTTTTTTACGGATAAGATAAGGGCTGCGGTTAAACGGAACGCTAATTACGGACTAATTATATTTTCCGCTTCTCTCGCTGCTTCGAAACTATTTGCAACACTCGCGAGATATTGATAACAAAGAGTGCGAGCAATTGCGACAACGCTGACCTCGAGCAGAGATGACGATCATCTTGGGCATTCTTGACGATTATTTTCCTAAGTTAGAGTATTAATCGACTCGCGTAAATCGCCGAATAGTTTCAGGTACTTTTGCTATTTTGATTTCCCCTAATAAATTCTATTGCTAATCTCCATATAAATTGAAAATAAATAAAAAAAAAAAATTAGCGGATCGAGTAAAGAATTAGTACAGGGGTAGCCAGCTCAAGCGTTTCCGATACGTCAGGACGACGCTACAAGCCTACCTTACCAACCGCGATATGATTTACGAAGAACTCCGAAACGGTGATCTTGAATAATATAAAATAGATTCATTCACCGAAACCGAAAGTCACCGGAATCGAGATGACAATAATTTCTTCGAGGCTGAAAATGACGTCTTCTCCTAGTCGGTGACTATGACCGAATTATGCCTGTAATTACAGAAATACAAGCCGAGACGTTATTGTTGCCTGAAGAGATAAAATTTTTCGTTACAAAATTTTACAAAGGGTATAGCCGGGTAAGCATATCAACACTGCTCCTGAGACTTTTTTTTCTGCATTCTTGCGGCATCATTTCGATACCAAGGAAAAAAAATCGTGCAAAATTTCTGCTCTTTATCTCGAATATTCTTCGAGTTATCGAAAAAAAAAACTTTATCTTAGGTTGTAACCGAGCGTCCAAAAAGCTCGGTTCTATTCTTTCACCCCTCCCTCAATAATTGCTCCGCAGGCCAGTAGTACGCTACGCCCCTACTCCGATTAAGAGACGCGGTAGAGTCTCGCGCCAAGTAAATTGAAAAAAAAAAAATAAAAAAAAAAAATAATTATCATCATGGCTCTACCACTCTCTTTCACCGGAACGGGAGCTCGGCGAGGGAGTGGGGGTAACAATATTTATCACAGCGTACAGGCAATATCTCAGGGCTCGTCGATTTAATACAGGAATAAGATGCGAAAGCGACTTCATTTGAGCCCAATATCAATGCGATCGGTGCACGGATAGCTGAGATATGCTTATTTCTAAAATCGATCCCCCAAAAGCACCCAGGTGCAAAAACCTTGCGCCAAGTACATTAAAACGTAGCAACTATCAACAAAAATTTGTTAACAAAATATTCGAAAAAGTAGCATTTGATCTACAAAAGTATTGAAATCAATGGACGTTGCCAAGTATAATTAAATTCGCTTCCAATTAATTTACGAATGTGACCTGGTCTCAGTTTTCGCTAGGTATTTACATTTCAATATACATAACATGCATAACACGTTATAACATCCAACATACGTACTCATACCTATAGAGAACAATCAATTGAAAATAAAATTACGAAAAAACAAAGAAAAGAAAAAAAAAATTTGGAGTACGTGGTACTTGGCGGGCTGATGTTTGAATTCTCATCAGAATATTGAAATAATTCAATTTATATTTTCTTGTACTATTTACAAAAATGCCCGCCAAGTACCACTACCTCCAAATTTTTTTTTTTCCTCTCTTTGTTTTTTCGTAATTTTATTTTCAATTGATTGTTCTCTATAGGTATGAGTACGTATGTTGGATGTTATAACGTGTTATGCATGTTATGTATATTGAAATGTAAATACCTAGCGAAAACTGAGACCAGGTCACATTCGTAAATTAATTGGAAGCGAATTTAATTATACTTGGCAACGTCCATTGATTTCAATACTTTTGTAGATCAAATGCTACTTTTTCGAATATTTTGTTAACAAATTTTTGTTGATAGTTGCTACGTTTTAATGTACTTGGCGCAAGGTTTTTGCACCTGGGTGCTTTTGCGGTTACACTTGTTCGAGTACGTTTTATTGCTGGTTTTAAATTAAACGACAATTTTGCGCATGCAGAGAGTGAATTAACATAATTGATACCATTTCCGAAAAAAGTCCACAAGCCACATCAACGTTGAAAAAAAAAGAAAAGAAAAAAAAACAACGGCTTGAAAATTTATTCCGCGTATAAAATTTTGTATTCTGAATATCGTTCCCGAAAATAGACAGATCGTTTTACTCTGGAACCAAAAATTTGACCTTCAACTGAAGCTTGACAAAACTTATAAATTTCGGCGATTTTTCTTCGCTTCTCTTCGTCAAGTCTTCACAGCTTCTGTGTGTCATGCTGGGTTGCATTTCGAGTGATAAATTCTGTCAATAATTTCGAGTATACGATCCTCGATGAATCCTTTGATAATTAAGTAAAGTTCGAAGATATGACCTCGAATTTTATTCACAGAAGAGCTACTGATTAATTTAACGATAAGAGCGTGCGGCAACGCCAATTGGTTCTTTCTTGCTCCTCATTCCTCGGTACAACCCACATTTCGTTTCGTTTCGTTTCGTTTCGTTTCGTTTCTCGTCTTCTGCCTTTTGTCCCCAGATTCGTTATCGCATGGTGTGGACACGCGATATCCCCGTACAGGGGCGCGGGGGGGCGAGGGTTCAATGCTGCAGGAATGGCGGGACCGATAAAACGAAGAAACTGAACTTTTAATTAAAAGCCATTCAATTACACGAGCCGCTCGGTCTGCGAGCACCAACCCGGCTGGCGTTTCCATCCTCTCAAAATGCGGTTGTCCCACCAGGTTTCGAGTGGAGACTGACTCCCACAATGTTAGCCGTATAATCGATCCACGCCGGAATATTTAGCTCCAGGAAAGTTATTTTCATCCCTTTTTTCCTTGTCACCGATTCTGTGTCACATTTGGGTAAAGAAAAAAAAATGAATAAATAAAATGTCTCCGGATACAAAAAAATTGCCTTTCTCCCAACCCAAATTCACCACAACCGCCACCGGGCACTAAAAATTTCGGTAACTGACGCAGGCGAGTTACTTCTACTATGAGAAGGCCTACTAATAGACCTCAGCGCGCGTAGACACCTATCGATGTCGTCGGGAACTATTTTGACGATTTCAGTTCTAAACACTCGATCCAGGGATGAAAATTGCGATTTGATCTGACGGAAGATGGATCAGGATTATCGTGGACTCAAAAATGTTGACCAAATCGCAATTCAAAAAGTAAATTTGAAGAAACGATAAAGGTAGTGGGACAGAAGGATTTGATAAGTCAAAGGGAATGATTCGATAAAATTTTTATGGTAATAATCTGCGACGGCTATAGCTTCAGATCGAGAGGCGAAGAGCTGAAGAGATGAAGAGGTGGGGTATGATAAAATACAGTATAAAATACATATATAAAAGATTAAGACCCTTGTGAAAAAAAAAATGTATTCATTGTAACAAGGCGCGCTCCGCGCTGTATCGAACCTTTTCTTTTCTTCTTTATTTCTTTATTATTTTTATTATTTTTTTTTTCTTTCGTTTTCCAGTTTCCGATCCTGTCAAGGGTAGGTATTCTCGAACGAGGAGGAGAATTACGACGGTAACGAGGCACTCGAACGTGATTACGTAACACGAGTTCCTACTTTAAAAGAAAATCTTTTGCAACCGATCCGAACTGTCGCGACGCGGTGGCTTGTTATATCACCTAAATTTCCTCTTCACTTAAAATCAATCCAAACCCAAACTCAGACCCCACATTTTCTAGAACCCCTTCAAATTAAATCCCACACGAGTATATTTGGGACTCGAATATAGAAACTGGGCTTGCAAGTCTAGCCAGAGGATTTCACCGCTTAGAATTATTCAAATTTTCTGTTTCAAATGACGAATCATTAGAGAGTATTAAGAGGAGAGAAAAAGAGAAGGGGAATTCTTGGAATTCGAAAGTTTGATGAAAGGCGTCTAAATAATATAAAAGCGTAGCAAGCGTAATTATATTTTCCGAGGTAAAGTGATGACGTTGAAATATTTCGAATTGTCTACCTACCTACCTGCCCGAGGGTGAGGATCTTAAATTTACTTCGTCTGATATCAGCGATGTTTTGCATATCTCTAATTGCGGTATTCATTATACAGAAAACGAGGAAATATTCTAATGAATTGGTCCATTACGGTATTTAGTCGGCGTGAAGATGTCAAGAATTTCGTACCGTTGCGTTGCCTTGCGTTGGGTTGCGTTCGTCGAATATATTACTGTCACAGCTTTTTTAAATGAAAAAACCACCCTTCACAACCCGACAATAAAGTTGGCAATTTCACAACCCGAATTAATTATTACTTTGGCAAGAACTCCAATTCATTAAACATCACGCGACCCCCGGAACAACCCACGAGCCAGGGGAAGCTGTTGCACATCTCTAAATCAAGCAAAAATCATTTTTTTTTTTCCAAGTAAATTTTGCGTAAAACTTCATTCGATCAAGCTTATACAAATTTTTTCACAAATTCTAATCTTCGAAGCTCGATTAAGGTAACCAAAATTTCTAAAACCAAGCTGTACTGGTCTCCTTAGGTATTCAAAAGAACAACGTAATTTACAAAGTCTCAACAACCATATCTCAAATTACATAGGCATATAGTGAATTTCTTGGTAACGCGAATGTCGTTATATCGGCAGTTCAATTTATTCGCAACTGTTAACAGTTAGCTAACAGAGTTAGTTGTAGGTAGGTACACCTACATTCAAGATCAATTCTGAAAAGCGAGTCGCTCGTTTCGAGTTACTTGTTGTGCAAATCGACTCCAAGAACGACGAAATTTGTTTGAGTGATCACATTTTTCTGTCTTTTTTATTTATTTTTTTCATTTTGGATGGTCAAAACCAATTTTTATCATCTTCGAAATCCACGTAACTACTCGAAATACTCAGAAATATATGAAGAACATAAATTCTCAGTAAGAAGAAAATCTAAAACTCCAATTCTTTCATCGTGGAAACGAACGTTCGAATTTAACAAGACGTGGCAGTTTTTTTTTTTTTATTTTGGATTTCATCTTTTTAAAACGGTTCAGATGTACTCCATATTGTAAACTCGCTCAAGAGTTTCCTTTTAAAGGTATGAGTTTGCTAGGTGGCCGAACCATACCATGGCAAACTAGCAGCGACCAATTTGGGGCTCGTGATTTTCTCCCTTCGTTTTTATTTTCCCGCTTTTTCTTCAGGCAGAATTTTTGCCTCTTTTTTTTGTCTTGTTCTTCTTTTTTTTTTGTAATACTTATACATGTGTATCTGTGTGTTCCCTTTTTGCAGGAGTTTTTATTGGCCCTGTTCTTGCAGGACAGAAGAGATTCCAATTTCACTTCCTTGACACAGGAAGGGCTGCCTCTCTTCGCTTCGCCGAAGCTGGAAGAGAGATGTCAACGAATATCTATTCAGAGCTTTGCAGAAAAATTTTTCCCTCCCCTCATATACGGAACGAATTTCTCTATATACATCTTACGTACATATACCTATATGTATCATACCTATACCCACGACAAACGAATTTCGTTTATATACCTGTATACCCATCAATACATAAAAAATATTCCAACAAAGTTATCGAGAATCAAATTTTTGCGTTCATTTTTAGTCCCAAACGTTCCAAAAGCATCTGACAATTGTCATCCCTTCAAATCTTATGGTGTGCACTTCATGAGCTTAAGAAGGCATTTACGCCTGACAGAGTCAAAAGAGATAATTTTCGGGATTTTTGTTTCTGAAAAACTATTGGAGTTATCGGAACGAGGTCTATTTTAATTGAAAATGGACTTTTTTTTGGAACTTTTACGATTTTTTTCATCAAAAATATTCGTTGAATGGCGGAGATATTGCGTCCTTTCAAAAGGCAGCCTTTGAAAAATTCTCATCAAGTAGATTTTCAAAATAAATACTCATATCTTTGTCGTATCGTAGCAAATTTATAAAATATTGATTTTTGACCAAATGGCGGCCGTTTGAATTCATTTTAACGATTTTATTGCAGTGGTCGAGACAAAATACACTATTCTCATTCAATAAGATCAATATTTTTTAAATCCACTACAATTCGGAGGATTTTTCAAAGATTGCCTCCTCCGCCATTCGACGAATTTTTCTCGTCAGCAAAAAAATAGTAAAAGTTCTCCAAAGTGTATGTTTTTAACTACAACAGACCCCGATCCGATAATTTCAATAGTAATTCTAATTGGACAGTAAACTTTGATTCCCGATTCAAAATATCCATATTTCGCAAGATCGTTTGAGTACCATCGTCAAAAGCTTTTGATAGTGTCTTTCGGAAAAGTTTTAAGTGCAAAGAGGATGACTTGAGTTTCCGGTAGTTCTAGAGGCCGGAAGTGGGCAGGGTCCGCTCTGCGAATGCTAAAATAAGAATAAGAATAAAAATAAGAATAAGAATGCGAAGAAAAATGAAACGGAGGTGAGGTGGAGTCGGTGGATGGGCTGTCAGGTTACCGATGTGTCCTTTGGGACACGTCGAATGTACAGAACGACAGCAAACCGTTCCACAAGGCTCCTCTGTTCCCTGCCCCCAGGACAATATATATACACTCGTCTTCCCCGTCGGTCTTACTGTCTCCACCGGCTCCCCCAGGAGCGACGATAAAAACCCGTACCAGTCAGCATCGTGGAATGAAGACGCTCTACGTCATCCGGTACAGCGTTCAAAAATCTTCTATAAAGAAATTAAATTCCACTTTATGATTTTCACTGAAAAGACTTCGGAGATCCTCAAGAAGAAGCGCCTAATTCTGACATCTTTATTCTTCTTTTTATACACTAGGATAAAAATCACAAGAGTTTTCGGAAAGCCAGCCGGAGCTCGGGGTAAGGGGATGCAGACGGCGGTTAGAATTCCTCAATTGAAGGTGATGATTAATCGATCACAATTCTTCGCGTTATTATATGCTACAGCTATTCAAAAAAGCACACTCTCATCATTTACCTGCCATAGAATTATCGTGATGAATTAGCCCACATTGTCGCATCGGATAACAGAGATGAGCCTCTCTCCCTGATTTGGGGAGGACCCACGAAGAGGCGAGCCAGCGCCCATTGTCGGACCATAAAGATGGACTGATAGTTTTGTGAATACAGAAATTTTGAATTTTTGCACTTCGAATACTGAAGCGAGGTATTTATGGGATGAAGACCACTTTTTTCAAGGCGTTTTATAAACCCCTTAAGGAATTGTGAGTCGTTTCTTTCAATGGCTTGAAGCGTAGCCAAGAACTCGAGGCTCTGGCACCTCGTTTTAAGTTTCAGAGTGTACGGTTATACCTGCACCAGAATCTGGTGCTCCTCTCAAGCTCCGGTGGTGCTCGTCGAGGGAAAACTTTTCCAAGTGTAAACTGATAAAATGGAAGCGTTGCCAAGGCGATGGATTATATCCGAAAGGAAAGCGCACACGTAAGTATATGCTTTACAGTTAAATAGAACTTCCTGGGCTGCTTTAGAGAGAAAGAGAGAGCGCGAGAGAGAGAGAGGGAGGGACGAAGCTCGCAGGAAACACAAACTCGGCATTATTCACGCCAGTTGCGCTTTCGGCTGATTACGATGATTACAAATTTACCCTGAAATTGGTTCAGGCAAAAATAATCACGATAGGTTATTCGACTACCTTTTTTTTTTTCTCTGAGTTAACAAAAAACTAATATAAAGTAATTATTCTAAGTATTGATCAACCGAGTGGTAATAAATTTTCGCTATATAGCAAACTGCAGAAAATTGAGCAAAACTTTTACATTAAGGTTGAGTTAATTAGCCCCCATCGTCGTTTCACAGAATTCGTCAATAAAAATTTTCTTTATCAAATGCGGGGATGGAGAAAAAGGGGGAGGGGGAACATGGCAACGGTAAAAATTCTCAAAAAAATAAATAAAACTCAAAAACTTATAACACGTTTAATTCTTCTCAGGGGTAGCTGCTCCAATTAGTAATGTTTCCTTATCCCCCAGCTGAGCCTCTTTCGCTTTTTGGTTTAATTTTAAAACGATGGGAGCTGAGGAAGAAGGGAAGAATAATACCTATACCTAGGCGAAAAACGTCCTAATTCGTTGACGGATTTATACTTTACACTGACTGTGTGTTTTTCAGGATGAAAGAAAAATCAAAAAAAAAATCGATGACAACAGCTGAAAGCTTCTAATTTATCATACGATCCGGTCAAAAGTGATGAAAATTTTTTGCCAGATATAATTTGACAGTTGATACGCTTTCCTAGGTTTCGAATTCCCGTATCAAACCTACGAAATATACGAAACAGAGGTAAGATTTATATATATTAATAATTTACGCTCATCTTTCTGCAATAGCGAGAACTAAGGAAATCGAAGGGAAGACAAAGACGAAGATAACGGAAGATTTTCGAGGATCAACAATTCCCTGTCGTCATTTAATTAGCGACGTCTGTCTGCCTCCACCCTCTACCACCCTTTCCGAACCTCGCGGACTCGAGCTTTTGCTAACTGTAGTAGTATAACACAACTGAGTCAACCGGAGGCTCGGCCAATTAGGCTGGGGTAAGAGGAATCAGTTTAGCTAACTCGGTTACGTCGCTTTTACGAGATTGAAAACGTACCAACAAAAAGCTGGGAGAGCCGCATGGACAAATCTAATTTGTAGGCCGTCGTTTCAAGGATAAGATAAAATTGTCTGACTGAAAGTTTCCGCTCTTACGTAGGACACACTTATATCACACATACGTACATAGCTTTAGGGACGATTGACTCATTCTCGGCTGTGAAATAATTCGTTTCACTACCTCGTCATATTTTTTTCAGCAACGATTTCGGGACTGGAAAAGCTCAAAGCTGGTTGAAAGCGATTGGTAGGATAAGTGGGCACTTCCAGAGACAGGAAATTGATACTAAAGGCAGATTATTCGTGTTTATATGCGGTGCGGCTAATTAGCGACAAGAATTTCTAATTACAGCTTTGACGAAGTTTATTAACGAGAGGTAAAGCTCCGGAGTGGTGACCATCGAGCTAACCATATCATTATGAATTTCCTAACTATGTATAGTTTCAATTCCGGTATCACTGCAGTCGTGTTTCAACTGCGGTCTGGATACTCCAGTGGGAATTTCTAAATGCCTCGACCCGACGTTGTAATTGACGGTCTAAAATCCAATCAAAATCAGAGAAACAAAGTAGAACAACAAACGGAATACAATTATCTTTTACCACGTTTAATACCCATGTCTACATACTTCTGGCATCTCTGTTCAACCCCATCTCGCTCCTCTTTTAATTTATCATCTCCCATTTCAACTGTACCGAAATTTTTAATAAAAAATTTTGAAAACTCAGATCGAGGTAGTCACAGGATAATACGATATAAAATAATTTGTTGATAATGTTTCACACATACGGACGTCCATCCAAAAATAGTCAGAATAGCTTCGTAGGAACCGAAAACGTCGAGATCTGATGAAAACTCGATTTTAGAAAATTGGACCAAAACCAATAACTTTCCTTTTTTTCGAAAATTTTCAATTTTCATAGCGGGAAGTTAAAAAAGTGTAAAAGATTTTGCACATGTGAGTCTTTTTACTGCGAATGGCTTCAGCTCTGTTCACATTCCTTTTGAATTGCTTCAGATACTCAACTTCTCTGATTTTTTTGTAACAGATGAACACCCAGTAACAAAGGTACCCGTTCTTTATTTCAGATTTTTCAATTCTACTTATCGTGGTGCGGTACTTGTTAATTAAAACGATTTAATTAACTACTCAGTGCATACGTATATACATTTGTTCCCAGTGCACCGGGATATTAACCTCTGTCTGGGAACTTATATTGCCTAACGCAAACTGCACTGCACAGCATGGATTGGTTAGCTTTAGCCTCAGCTTTTCCCATCCTCAAGGGGTTAGGAAACAGAAGCAGAAACGTACCGATGCGATGCGATACACTCGACGGGGTTGACACGTACGTTCTAGGGTCAATTAATAATTTTTGCAATGTTATAATATGGTGAAAATATTTTTCTCCGCGGTTATAATAATTGCGATTAAAAACGGTAAAAAAAAAATCGTCTGAGGGTGTTTGCACACACATCTGACGATCAGCCGCGAGGAATCAACGAGCTGAAACTAACTCCTGACGGTTTCCCTCAACACCCTACTCTCTGATCTATAATAATTGGTCGGATTATCGATGGGATATGGTTATAGGAAGTGCCAGCCCGCGGCTCGCCAAGCCAATCTCAACTCTGATTGCATTTGACGCGTCATTGAGCGGAATGATGAAGACGCGTTGCCTAAGTCGTCGCGTATAGCACAAGCGGCACGGCGTTGGACGTCGACTTCGAACACCTCTTATCACCCCTAACATTTCACCCTACCGAGATCATCCCGTCATTCAAACTATGGAAAAGCGATAAGCCTTGCCAAAATTTATGGAGAACGAATGAAGGATTTCTGCGAAAGATCCGTTACATGCAGCAATCCCTGCAGGTGAAAATATATTTTTTTAAATTATGTAGATATGGGTGTTGGACGGTATGGTTATTTTTTGAAGAAAAATAAAAAGACGTTTTTTACCAAATTTCAAAAACCACGCGTTTCGTAACTTCGAATTTACCACTTCTCATGTAGACGGCAAATAGACTCTTGTCCAAGTACCTTTACCGGACTGAAATATTCATCGAATAGAATGGAATGTCCGTGAAAATTTTTCCTGCCATCCGCAGCGAGTAAATATTCCTACAATATCTGGGTTTAACGTATGCGTTTGTAGATGCTGTTTCGACGTCCTGCAAACAACTTTCCGGCCAATATCCACGATCAAATATTATCTGTACCTTTCTTTTTAGCTCTATACAATATCCATTTTTTTTTTTTTTACGCTTTTTGACTACAAAAAGCCAACAAAATCCAAAAAAAAAAAAACACAAGAATGTAGGAAAGAGACCCGAATATCCAAAAATTGAATTTATCGAATATCATCGGTTTACCAAGCCTCCGAATTTTTGAAATTCCGAGCAGTCAAAATTTCGAATTCATTCGAGACGATTCCGGATTTTTGGATCCGTTAAAGTTCGGGGTATATGAAAATTCGAAAAGTCCGTAACTTGAGAAGTTCAAAACTCTGAAATTCCAAGAATGGCACCGAGACAACGAAGAAGGCACGACGCTCCATGCGTGAATTTCAAGTTCCTGAGTCTTTGCCTTTCGGATCTTTGTAGCTTCGGAATTTTGGATCTTCGGTGTTTTTGGATTTGAAGTTTAATCGGTCATATTTAAATTCAAAATTCCTCACCGTCCGTCCAGGACTTTCAAAATTAACCTGGTCCCGATCGCCCGAAATAATATTAGAACAAATTTTTTTAATATCTCGGACCTTGATTTTCAGTATTTTTGAGTAAAAAATTTCGGCTCGATGTAACGAAATAATTTTATCTTAAAAAAGAAACACTCGAATTTTAATACCAAATAAATAATTCCATGAATAAACTAGGCGACGAATAAACGATATTAAGACTCTCGAGTTCTGTAAACGGCGTGGGTATAAGGTATACTGTAAGCTAGTAGCTAATAATCGTTTGGTATGAACGAGGTAAAGTAGGGACTCTCGTTCTCCGGATCGATGGATCATTAGGCCAGAGGGTTTCTTGTACTCTTAAGGTATAAAAACTCGCTCTCGCGTGTTCTTGTCTGTAGCCCAGTTTGTTAAATTATCTGGGCGTGGATCAGACACGCTTATATACGTACATATACCTACATGCCATTACATGTACACCAGCTACGAATAGATGCAAAAAAAAAGTTTCAAACGAACACTTACAGGGGTAGATAAATCGAAAAATCATCGTCAACGATTACCAACGTCGTCGTAATCGTATCAAAAATTTAAGTAGCATCAGAAATTAATCCTGAAATGTCAAGTTTCATTTATACTACCTACCTAAGTAACAATAAAACAGAAATTGGCCAGCCATGATTAATTGTCAATTAGAACGAATAAAAAAAAATTAAAAAAATGATACTGATAATGATTGCTATCGTCTTAACAGACGATTAGCAATATTAATCGTTTATTCGACATTCGATCTGCACCAAGCGATTATTTTATTGCGAAGGATTCCTTACTCACTTACCTATATATAGCTGTTCAACAGCAATTAATCAAGGAATAAGATACGAGTTTATGTAATACAAAACAGACAGCAATTATAAGCATTAAATAGCTTTTCATAAACACGAAGCGAGACAGCTTTTAATTACATTATTATTGTTAGATTGTTTTTATCTCATGGGATTGACCCATCCTCCCGTGGGTTTAATTATTTATCCCATGTCTGGCCCTTGCGTAGGTCGTGAAAAAAGCTTCTTTTTCCATTTTTTCTCTTCTCTTTTTTGCTGTCAAGATGCTAATTAAGCTTCCCAGGCATTTCTCTACATGATTTTCTGTTTTCGTATCTCAAATTTCGTTTCTTTAATTTTTTTTTTTTTTTTTCATTATTTAGTTCGTAATTTTGTTGTCTAACGTAATTCGTTCGAGTAATCCTGTAGTTAGAAGCTTAAAGCAGAAACCATCGGTCGAACTCTTTCGAAAGCTTAAGCTCTGTTGAAAAAATTTCTATAATAGAGGTACTGGAAAATACAAAAAATTGATTATAATTGAACAAAATCCGCATGGGGAATGGCTGCAGTGTAAAAACTGAAATTTTGATAAAACAGAAATTCATTGAAAGAGGAATAATTTTATCAGATTAGGTCCCACTGTGTTTTTCATTAATATTAATTGGAGCGAAATTGACTCAACGTTTCAATCAGATGTGTGCATTATTTGGCTGTACGTCGCAATCTGGTTTTTATTACTTCCGATGAAATTGTGAACTAACCAATAACGCAGCAGTATTCGTTATAATATGATAACCTACATTTTTAGTATTTTAATAAAAATTCCGATCTAAATTTTTGTAAACCAATTATAAAAATGAAAAAAAAAAAAGAAAATAATGGTTTTCATCCAAGATTAAAAGCTGTGCTGCTTTCGAAACCCTCGAAGCTCTATGAACAATATCCTAATATCGAAAGACCCTGTATAGCATAAAGCCTATAAATTTTACCACGTCGAAGCAACTAATTAAATTATTTTCTCCAAGGACGCGCGTTGTTGTTGGGATTAATTAAAGTAGTTAAACCTCGAGCCTCCAAGAGGCTAGGCGGGGTCCCAGACACGTCAACCTCGTCGCAAAGCATAAAGCGTCAATTTTCATTAACCAGGGTAATTTTCCGATATCGTATGAAAATTTGGCTAATATGTATAAGCCGTGTAACAAAAGGGCGATGGTATAGTTAACAACCTGCAGGTAAACATACAGGCAAACACCTGAGTCGACTGGAACAAACTTCAAAAGACATTGTTTAACTTTTCTCTATTTTTGTTTTCTATGACCCAAAGAATGAGAATATCCTATTTTTTTTACTTTGAAAATAACGGCCATACCTACACCCACGCGATATTTTTCCCGGGGTTAAAAAACCGGGGAAAAAAAATAAACGTAATGTATGTATTAGGTCAGAGAAGGGTGAGCGATGTTGATGGGGTGTTTTTTGAAGATAGGGAAAAACCTGTCAGCCATCCAGAGAAAAAAATCCAAAAAAAAAAAATATATAAAAAATAAAGAAAGTAAAAAAGACGGGGAAAAAAAGGGAAAATCGACACTTTCTTTGGGGTAAACGACGCGTTATTACCGCACGTCGGTTTGTACAGATATTTTACGAACCGTGATATCTTACTCGACACAGGGACTATATAGCCAATAGGGTTTTGCTAAGCAGATTTGATCCCCCGAATTGGGATGCAACTATAAGTCTACATTGTGTCAAGCTACCAATGACCAAAATTTATCCTATCCTATTCTATGCTATGTCCTGGGTATGATGTGGGACTGGTGGGATATCTGTGTCCGCATCACTGACCAATTCGGAGAAACTTAACTATTCAGAGCGAGTCAGCGTTGGACATCCCATTCCTTGCACTGCTGCAGATGTGCAGCCGTTCGGGATCTATCACGACAAATAGAGAATTATACTGCAGGGAATCCGGAATCTAGAACACCGGAGAGAAATTTCGTGCGGAAAATATCTAACATGGTCGACATGAGGGGAAATCTTAATTCAAGAAATTTGAATTCACGGTTTGAAGACACAGTTGAAAGAAAAGAATCTCTGTCGAAAGGATCCAGGTGGACCACTTCATCGATTTTAGACTTTTTGGGTCCCTAATGGTCCAGGAAACAAACTTTCACGAGATGAACATTGAGCTCCTCTTTGGAACACATTTATAGTCTTCAGGTTTTTGAAAGTTCCGTAAATGTTTTGGTGGGATTGTTCTTCCTGTGATCCGGAGCGCGTGTAATTTCGAAAAAATTCACCACTCGGGGGATTCTTTGTTGTAAAATTTCACCTGGAACAGCTCGCACGGTTCCTAGACGATCAATTAATGCTTCAGGACGGTCCAGATGCGCTTAGAATGTAGCTTAGCCTGGTCGTGCAGAGATTGGAGCTGGCTTATAGCCAGACTACTAAGTGGTCGACGTTTTCGAAAGCTGTGCTTCAGAGCTTTTCTATTCTCTACCTTCCTCTTCGATTCCGAATCCCAAATGTAGGTTGAATGATTCAATGAATGTTCCGCAACAAGAACAGAAAAATAAATGAATCAATGTGCAAAAATTGCAAATCAAATAAACCAGTAAAAGGATAACAAATTTCTATTCAATCTTTGCGGGAATTTTGCAACACTGTTTTGATTGCTGATCTGTTCTCTTTGGTCCATGGCGTCGCTACGATAAGTGAAGCTCACGTGCCGCGTCTCTGATGTGTCGTTTTTATACCGCGTCGAAATATCCATTGAGTTCTTCTCTTCATCTCTCTTCCCTTCAATCAGGCTCTTCCATATTTATGTAAGGCGGGTACTTCGCGAGAATTTTCCAGAGTTTAAAGCGGACTACATTATCATAATCTGGTGGGCGTCGCGGCGCAGTAGAGCGACGGAACGGGCGGAACCGAAGACTTAGCAACTAAGTTATTAGGCGGGGATGCTGAGGGCCACGAACTGTGTGCTCAATTGGCATTCCTCGAGAAGATGAAGAAAAGAATAATAAAAAGAAGAAGATTCTCCAAAGAGTTTAGCAATAAAAATTGAAAAATTTACACCCTTTCTTAATTGACGAGTCTTGGAAAAGCAAACCTACGATTTTTTCCTACTCTCCTCAATCATTTCGAACAAATCTTTGTGCCTTTTAGGTACGATCGTTAGTGAACGGAGTCCCTCAATACATTCGTCGTTCCAAATAACGTCGGATTGAGAAAAATGCCAAAGACCACCTAGGGAGCGTGTTTTGGCATTCAAAAAAAAGTCTTCAAGTATTTTCGAAAACGGATCTATGTGACCATCAATTTCTCGTGAATAGGATTCCAGTTGAACCACCGAACCGATTTAGATGAAATTTGCAGGGGGTATGAGCTGTTGAGCCCAATCCCACTTCCGGTTTAAAGTTATACCATCGTCAGGGAAAAAATTGGGCAGAAAAAAAAAACTGTGCGGCGTGGTGCAGAAAAGCGAAGCTTTTTGGCTGAATCCGGCTAGTTTATATATTTGTCATATTTTTTTCACCTCGATTAACACTAAAGTGGAATAAGTGGGGTGTCTAGGTCTAGTCAGCTGATGAAATCCGTAGGTGCGACCACAGCCTGCAGAATGTAGGTGTATCCTGTCAGAAGGAAACTGAGCTACATATTTGCACGATGAAATATTAAATGCATCATTTTGCGCACAGCGTTTCAAACGCGAAACTGCCGAGCCGGAGCCAGATCCAGAGTCAGAGCTGGAGCCCCGCGAACGCGCCGCCTCCGAAAACCCGGGTATTTTATGCCTCTCTGCATTTAATATATTTCATGGGATTTTACACGCATGAATTGTGAAATTCTGTCCGTCCTAGCAGCATCCACTCTCTACCTCGTATACAGTTCTACGCCGAACTGCCTAAACGATCTTTAGAGAATTTTTTTTTTAGCCGGGAACGATATGGTTTCACAGGTTTTTTTGGATTTTCATACATTTTGAACCATTTTTGGTGTTCTTTTTATATTTTTTCTTGAGTTTTTTTCTTCGATTTTTATTCCTGTCGTTCTTCAGATATTCGCCAGCTTAGTATTCTAATTTTTAGTTTTTATACGATTCTCTTGGGTTTTATAATTTTATTTTGTTTTATTTATCCTTGAAAATTGAGTTCTTCTATTTTCTGTCTCTGTTCTTCTGAGTCTCCCCGTTTTCGTGTTTTTTCTGATCTTCAAGAATTGTATGTCCTCAGTTTCCCAATTTTCTTGATTTTCCCGACTTCTTAGGTTTTCCCGATCTTGAATAATTAATTCGCTCTCTTTTTTGATTACCGGTTCCGAACTTTTATAATTTTCCAGCGTTTCGTAGTTTTTGAAAACTGATACTCCGTATTTTTTCCTCCTAATTTCTGACTTTTCCGATTTTTTTGCTCTTTCAAGGCTCCAACAACTCGATCAATTTCATTTTTTTCATCTATTTGCTCCACTTTTATTCACTTTCTTCGGTTTCCCACTCTCCCAAATCGATTTTCCTGCTCTTTCTAGATCATCTTCTTAATTGTTCTGATTTCGGGAATCCACTGACCTATCATGGCGCGTAAAGCCCAAGCTACCCGTCAGTTAGAACCTAATTCATGGTGACAGGAAACTCCAAAAGTGGCCAGTGACCTTTTTAAGGTTGCTCGTGGACAACCTCCCGACCCAGGAACCGTTTAGCTCACCCACGCATCGCTGTAACGTGTCACTAATAATTTAGTTTCTGACAAACCTGACGTCTGCCTGTTTCCTTGGGAATACAATTTCAACTGTCAATATTCGTTTAGTCTTCTCTCGATTTATTAAGTATTAATTTTTTTCCCTCGGATTTTTTCACGCTCATAGATGCGGATGAAAAAATCCCTGTGAATTTTGTAGCATGAAATTGTGTTAAAACTGTGAAAGTGTTGATGCTGAGAACTTAGTTTAAACGTTTAGAGGTTTAGGCGGATTAAAAATCCATCCGACAAGTTTCCTCCGGGTATTAGCCAGGCAGTAGCTAGGCTTGGAGTATCCAAAGCAGGTCTTAATAAGCCGAGGTAACTAACCTGGTGTCTAAAGTTTGAAACCCTTTCATCATTATCTTAATATGATAGCACCAGGTTCTAGTACCGTCTGACCTGCTCTCACTTTAACAAGATTAGCATAATACTACCGAGAAGCCCTTCTCTGAAGTCTAGTCGCCTGTCTGTCAGGAATCTACCTAACAGAAGTTACACACTTACCTGCGGCCGAACCAACTTCTCTTATACTACCTCAACAAATCAGTATATCCAACTACCACCACTTTAATGGGTTATAAGGGTTGCGCGGGCAAAGGGTGAACCGAAGTGAATAGAGAATACGAAGGGCTTTCTTCTCTTCTCTTCGTTTCTCTTCTCTTTCAGAAAATCATCTGACCTAGTATTTTGTAGCTGACGAAGTGAAGGAGGAATATAAGGAGGAAGATTTCTCCTAATTACAGCCAGTCCGTCCGTCCTGCAGTGCTTAATTAAAGTAGTTTCAAGGAAAATTCAGTTTCACTCAACCCTCTACTACCTCGCACTCGGATGGCGCCTCGAAATTACTCGGAAATTCTCTTTCAGTTGACGCACAAACGAATGAGAGAATAGAGGCTCGATGGAATTAGCAAGGAATGTACCATTGTACCGTCTCAGAAAGTTAATGGACCTTTTCCTACGGAATTACTACTACTTTCTTCTTTATGCATCAGCGAATACTGAGCTCAAGAACTCCCCGGAGAAAGCACAAACATGGGTGACGATATTAGGGACGATTATTTCCGAAGAAGAAGAAGAAGAAGAGCCAGCTGTAAAAAAAACGAAAAAAAAAAAACCCTTTCATCGAATTAACATTCTTCAGGGGAGAAGTGCTGTATGCGCAAGCTTTGCGTACGTACTATCTACATCTGTTTGTGAAGATACATAAACCGATCGTACGAATGCTAAGAGCTTAGGTTCGCCTTAGTTCCTGTGTAATCGAAGTAATCCTGGTGAACCACCAGCATTATACCAAGAAACGGCATGCTTAACCTTAGCTGGAAACACAGTCAATAAGCTCAGCTGACAGCACGAATTAGAGCCCGTCCCCTAGTCAGCTCCTTGCAGATTTCCTACTACTCGGTTTCCCACATCTAGGAAATTCTAGTAAGCTTTAGGCTAAACAGTTTCTATTATAATTTCTGCTCAACAAATTTATCCGCGCCTAATGCGTCCCGATCCTTTATCGTAATCCGAAGAAGCTCGACTTCGGTTATTTGAACATGTTTTTGCACATTTTCTTAAGACTCTTATTTCAAGAACAAATCTTGATGACAAATAAAGACAGAGCTTTTCGAAATATTATTTCCCAAACAGCGATTTCTGAAGCTGTTTTGACATTATCAAAAAGTTCTGTGATCATCTGATGAACCTTCGTTTTCCTGACCATCGGAGACCAAGGAATCTGAAATCCATGCAGTGGCCCACCCGGATCATCGCGAGTGGTTTTCTTTTATGTTGAAAAAAGCTGCGAAAAAAGCTGGTAGGAACCTGGGTGGCCTTGGTCCACAATATACATGGTTTCTTCCTCTTTATAGATACCATAGATATTCCTGTCTCTCCCCGTACGTTTTCCTTTCTCTCTCGCTCCTTCAATCTTGTGGAAACGCTATAGTAGGCCATGCCGGGCTTAAAGCACTCCTGCGAAACCCGGGTCTCATCCATCAACCAAAATGAAGCGGCAATTTGTTACAGTACTATGGCAGCACGTGCCAACGTCGGTTCTAAAACACGCGAGCACATCGGCTAACCTCTGCCTACCTACCCCATGCCCAAGCCCTCTTTAATAAGTTCATAATAAGTAAGGGGTGAGGAAGGCCTTCATGTCACTACAATATGTCCAGGGTTCACACCATCCTTGACCAAAGGATCAAAGCCGGCATAAATTTACTGCAAAATTCACTGCAGTGTGTGCAATTCGTTCATTAGCATTCACCAGTCATCAGGATCAATCAGATCTTTGCAGGAATCATGTAGACCCTGAATTTCGGAATTTGCCTGTCTTCGAACTGCAGACTGCTGGACAGAAAAGTAGACAAACCCTGGGATCCGAACTGTGTGTACAACATGTGAAAGCTGGACTTTCTCTTGTTGGAAAACTGGGTTCAAGTAAGCTTTTTTCTCCGTCAAAAGTTCGAGTTCACTCTCTCGATATTGGCGGACGGGTTTCTCCCGCTGCTTTCACTTTCTCTACGTTTGAAAAAACAAGTGAAATCCAAACTGGCCATTGACGTGAAACCTTCTCTTCTAAGATAGCTAAGAAAGTGTCTATCTTGTAAGAAATTGCTCTAGGGATAGGTGCACTCGAGTTCAAGGACTGTTCACTCCCCTCTACACTGTACCGCCAACAAAGCACCTTGATGTAAAGTTTCTTTAAACAAGTAGCCTTCAGCTTGCTTGTTCTACGGCTACACGGTACGCTCTTGTCTCTTCAAGAACTTAATGATGCGATTCCGGTGAACTTGAATTCGACGATGGAAAAGATGAGTATCAACAAACTTTCTCGTCAGATTCGAACGCGGTTTCCATTTGGAGTGGACAAAGCATCTAAGAAAACTTTTAATCCTTCTTAGTTTGGCTATTTTCTAGACGTGTGTATGTGTATACTCTCTTGATTAAAAGGCGGTATGTTATTCCGCACCATGTTCGGGAGTAAAATATTTCTACAAGGATCTGTTACAGACTGGGTAAGGTAAAGGATGAACACCCTTACCCTTACCCTTGCTCTTCGGATCGAGGCTGAACCCTACCCTGCGTGATAGAGGCAACTAATTTTCGAGCGGTAAACAAGGTTTAGCCACGGGTGTTCACTTTTATAATGAAGACCGATGACAGCTGGGAGCTGGTGGTACCGGGGCGTGAAGAGCTGGGGGAGTTTGGTAAGTTGTTGGTTGGTTGGTTCGTTGGTTGGTATTGGATGGTTGGTTCAGGGACTGTCGAGGGGTTCCAGGAGTTCCCGGGGCTCCTGGGGGCAGCGAGAGGCCAGTAGGAAACTCTCTCGGTCATTCATCCTGATTAGATGCGCGTTCCCTAGGGACCGGGTATGGCTTGTGAGAAGACAGAAGTTATTCCTGGATGTCGAAAGCATCGCATTGTTTAGAACAGAAGCGAGATGTTTGGTTGTGCATCGATCGAGTAGCTGGACATTCAAATTAGGAATCATGAGGACCCTTCCCAAAATTTTCGAGTCAAATTTTCCTCTCTGTCTCGTTTCCGGTAGTTTCGATAATCGCTGCAATCGTCACTAATTAATATTGCAGAGCCGAGGACCTGCTACTTGAGGGAATAGTAATTCGATCAAATATATAAATTTATATGTATGTATGTATAGTATATTCCTATTCGATTAAGCTTGATTGCTCTGCGGTGATCGAAGTATCTGGTTAACCCGACATCTGCTCCACGCGAATTCCACCATAAGAATGAAACGGGTGTGAGATTTGAATCGATTCTGGTTAATTTTTGGCGTTCTTAGCCTTCGAGAAAAACCAAAAATCCATAAAATGGAGATGAAGTAGCAATTCAAAGTTTACTTCGAATGGCAAAAGCTTAATTTTGGAATGAAGTAATGTATCAGCAAAGTAAGATTTATTTTCTCGGATCTGTTTCTTCTCGTCAACTTCAAGATTATTTTTTTTTTCTTCCTTCTGTTTGTCGAAATTTTTTTTTCTTCTTTCTCCTGGCAAATATCTTACCTTGAGATACAAAAATAAAAATAAAAAAAAGCTCATCCGGCGTCAACTTTCACCGAGCTGACAAGCAGCTCGCGCTTTCCATTCGCTTGACGGTGAACAAGTTTGATGGATTTTTTTTTTCTTCACTGATGGTACCCATCCAGGGTGCTAAAGAATAGGGTAGGTACATCTCCACTTTAAAACTACGTTACATCGTACCAACAACTCCCGCAGGTCTCTGCCGTTTCGAATATTATCTCCTATAAGGTGTAATCTCAATCTTCAGAAATCGAGTTTGAAAGAAAAAGTTAATTGAAAAAATTTCACCCATCACACCCGTAGCAAAAAAAAAAAAAAAGAAAAGATAGCTCTCTCTCTCTCTCGCTTTGATGCCTCGATATGTCGCACAGTATCGCTTATCGCGTTCATCTAGATCAAAATTTAACAAAAGTATAAGTAAACGTGACGTTACATTACATCGCTCGAAGATTGTGCTTAATTTTCAAACTCGAAAATCCTTGTGCTTTGGTTTATTCATTTGAAGACATTCACGTAAAAAAAGCCCGCGATCCGAGTCAAAGTTACGAATAGAGCTGTTATTGTAAAACAAAACAAAAAATTAAAACACTCTGGATATACTAAAAACGTGTAATGGCAATAAAATTCGCAAATTATTCGCCATGTTTTTTATTTATTTTTCACCTATATTGGATTCAATGCAGCGGCGTTCGATACTGATACATGCACACATCAGTCCTGCAATACAGCATGGCTAACAAAGCAGTTCGCATGAATATATATATCCAAGAATATTTGCATAAAGCTCTACAGATAATGCTTCGCAGAGTGGATTAAATCGGGATGAAATAAAAAATAAAAAGAGAGAAAAAAAAAGAAAAATTTTCTCTACAGAACTCGGCAGAGTTTCATTGCGGATTACGTGTCCAATATATTCACTGTAGCTACTATACCCACCGTCGAGTATTCATCAATTTTATACTGCATACATTTCATTATAATATAACTGTATCCTATTTTTTGTTTAATTTTTTTACCTTTTGTTCAATATATTCGTTTTTTTGCTGCATTTCGCGTTATGTTCAAAAGCTCCAAATTTGATAATAAATTAACGTATGCATGCGGTCATTGTGCGGTCAAATATATTTAAATGTACACTGACAATGAGAAAGGGTAGTTATAGAACGGGGCTTGAGCTATTATTTACCAGATGCATTTTCAAATTCCCACTGGAATGTGTAGGTAGGTAGGTAGGTAGGTAGGTGGATGGGTGGATGGGTGGGTAGGTATACGCAAAAATATAGCCCGAATAATTTACAGGAAGGTCCGCGGTCCCCGGGGGGGTTCAGCAAACAAAAGCGCTTTGAAAAAGAATTTATTGCGATGCGTCCGGGGCTGCCACAAACATGTCGACTCCACCCCACAGCTTCCAAAAGCCCACGCGGCACCCTGGCCGGACATTTACGAGTTTGTCCCGTTGCGTTTTTTAATCCCTCCTTCCATACCCCAAAACCCCACCCTCGAAATACAAATAACCCCTACCCCCGCCGCCTACCATGTATAACTGAAACATTAACCCGATAACTGTCCACCGTACGGATGTAATCTAAATTATAACTACCCACCCTGTTTTGTGCTGTGGTTCCATTTCAAAATATAGATATTACCCCTTTTTCATTATATTCAATTCCTCTTTCGATTATTTGCAGTTTTCTTACTTCGTAGAGGCGATCGAATAATGGCTTCGCAGAAGTTTTCACACCGACATAAGAAAAGCAGAGAGCAACACATGAGTTTGTGCTCCAGAAAGTTAGATTCATCATTCTTCTCCTAAACTTTGGTTACCAATTGTTTCACAAAAATGATCGAAAATTTATCTTGCTTTCTTTTTTTTGGACCTGTTTTGAAAAACTATGGCATAACCATGGCATATTTTTCGCAGCTTCAATTCGATCAAAAAATCGAGAAGATATCTGATGGGGTATTGTATCAAGAAAAAAAACAGCCCTTAACGGATGGAATCGGTGCATCGACGCTCCTAGAGTCCATCAAAAAGTGACCAAAGAGAAATCCCATCTGTGTGATTCTTCCAAGTTTAGAACCGACCTTTTAAGGGTGAAAATCTGTCCGTGAAAAATAAGTTCAGGAAGCAGAGATGCGCCTGTATGTTATTTGAGCAGAAACTCTAAGAGTTTGAGGGTTGGTTACGATACAGAAAACTATAGTGAAGGTTGCCAGCGAGAAGAAGAGCTGTCAGTCAATGATGGATGGATAACTGCACACGTTTGGCTAAAGAGAGGATGTTCACCCTAATTTTTTTCTTCTTCTTCTTCTCTCTTCTTCGTTTTTCACGTTCGCTTCTACCAAGGATCTTACCACTTAAACTCAGACTGAAGCTCATGCTCATACTCATGCTCATGCTCAAAGCTCAAGCTCGCTGTATTCTCTGCTCAATATGTGGAACCTAGTGCAGGCCTCTTCGGGTTCTGGTTCAAACATGGAGTACATATATTCACGCCCCAGTTCCCAGGGGCACGAGACTTCACCCAGATATCCATCGCTCTATAATACTTGTCGGAAAATCCCTTAAGCGATACCAACGTAGCACATAAATGTATAGAGAGAGGGAGAGAGAGAGCCGAGGGCTGAAACTAACGTCCCTGAAGAGGTTGCTGTCGTGGTTTTTTGATAAAACATCTTATTCCTCAAGTTTTACTCGACGAACAACCCTAAATTATTCCAAGTAATTTGCAATCGGATTATAAACTTTGAATCCCAATTTTGGATCTGCCAAAATAACTAGAAATATAAAGAAAGTTGATTTGAATTATCTTGGAATGATTTTGAATGATCTTATACCGTTTTAGAACGACCATAGAACTGCATTTTCGAAGGTCCTGAATTTCTTTAAGAGTATTGAGAAATCTTTAGAAACTTGAGCTTGCGAAGTCTATTCAACGAGTCTGTTATAGCAGGAAAGGTCTTGATGTTATTTTGAATCAGTCATAATTTTTCCATTTATAAAATGTGATGAAATTTTTTTTATTGAAATACTTGATTCATATACTGTATTAACCTTGCTATGAATGGATATTTGAATTTAATGACGAACTCAGGACATGCGACTTAATGACGTACTTGTTAGGGTTCATTAAAACATCTTGAAGACGTTCACTTCACTCTACGAAATACATTCAATATGCCAAATTGTTTAAACAGCTTCATACTGCATAAAAAGAAGAGGATACTGAAAGGGATTCCAGTACCTTACAGTCGCGATAATAATCTAGAAATAAAATACACCGGAGGTTCAAAATTTTTCTCAGAAGCTTCGAAATCTACAATCAGAGTGAAAATTTAAGCTAATTGTAATACAGCTTTCAGAACTCAACTATCACGATTATAAACGAGAGGAGAATAAGCTAATTTGTTCGTCTACTTCGTTTTAAAATTTATGAATTAACTTTTTTCCCAAAAACTTTCGCCTCAAACCCCCCTGGTTATGGACTTATGGCTGCAGGGGTTGTTACTCATATTTAAATAAGCCTGATCGATGGTTAACTCGATGAAAATTTAAATTCAAGGTTCTTCGCTCAGCTATACTTCACCTACCTACCCATCTACCTTATACCTACACCTACTAAGGGTGGATTTATTTATCAATGTGAAGATTACCTCGTGATATAATATAGGAAGAAAGTGACGGCTGTGAGGGGCGGGGGGCAGGTGTGCAGGTTACATTGAGTGCGGAATAATTCAAGAGGTTTTATATTGTTTCTCGTTCCATTTTTTTTGTTTTTTTTCTTTCATTTTTGTTTTCATTTTTTTCCCGTTTTAGATTGTCTTCTCTTTTTTTACTTACCGTGTGATAAATAAGCGGGGAAAAATAAGAAGATGCGAGAGCTGCAGCCGGCGCGGCGGTGGTGGAAGAGGAAATAAGCGCGTGTCGCTGATAAACTATTCTGGGGAAGCGTGAATAAGTAAGGGCGTAATCCGGTGAAAATAAAAAAATATTTTATATTTTAGAAAATCCCATTCCCTTTTTTTCCTACCCGCCTTCCCCCTGCCCCGACTCGTCGTTCTGAAAATTGGCAGTAAAATAAAAATAAGGGAAGAAGAAGAAGAAGAAGGAGAAGAAGAAGAATAAGAAGAATAAGAAAAAATAAGGGAACCCGTTTCTGTTGCACGGGGGGTGGGGAGGTGAAGTTTCATATTCAGAACGTCCTGCGTGAAATAACGCTACGTATAAGAAGAAAAAAAAAGAAGAAGAAGGGGGCTGGGCTCGTAAATATGGCTTATGAGCTCAAAATATAAAATAATGAGATGTCCTTCTTAATATTTATAGACGCGCGTGAGGCGATGTATCGCATTTGTCGAAATAAATGAATAAATATATCCCAAAGCAAGGGAGGTTTGGCTGGCTGGTTGGTAGGTAGGTAGGTAGGTAGGTAGGTACGTCCCAACCAAAACCGCTGCTCGTCGCTGCCCTTTATACTTACTTCCGCAGGGATTCTATATACTATATAATATAACCGTACAACTTTTCTCCAACAAACCCCCTAGCTGAAACTTGCGTCAGGCACCCTGCATAGCGGCTATCCTACGCTGAGTAAATTATTACACCGTTTTTCGTTCGTCACTGAAAAGTGACTGTTAGTAAATTTTTGAATTTTTTTTTTACATAAAATAAATTGAAGGAAGATGAAGAGAACGAAAATCGAAGAAACAAGACTTTACATCGGCAAGAGAAGATTCTTGATAATAATTCTCAGTCAGAAATTTAAAATTGATAAATTTTTTTCTTTCTTCTTCTCAGCCGAAATTAAAAATTCCCATAAAATTTGAAAAACACCAAAGATTTCCCATAAATTTAGAAAAGAAATCAACAATTTCCCGTATATAATATTTGAATGAAAATAAAAATTCTCCATCAAATTTGAAAGAGACCCGAGAATTCCCTGTAACATTTATGAAAAATAAAGAAATAAAATTTCCCAAGAATTTTGAAAAAAGAAACCTATGGTTCCAAATAAAATTTGTAAAACAATATAAATTTGCCATAAAATTTAAAGAAAAAAAAAAACAAAATACAAAAAATTCCCCATAAATTTTGAAAAAAAGATTCCAAAAATTCCCCATAAAATTTGAAGAAGAAAAAATGAAGGCAACTGAGAAGGTATACAGTCGTTTGAAGAGATTGTTTACGTTTAGGAAGGTCTCGTGTTACCTCAGGCGATATGGGCGTACTCTGTACAAATACGAGGGTAGGTAGAGTGATGGATTTGATGAACTGTCCAGATAGTGAGCCGGGTATATTCGATACATCAACCCTGGTTAACCCCGGCCCCCTAACACGTAACACTGCCTAATGCTTGCCGGGTAAAAAATTGAACGTGATTATCTCGTAGGGCTGCAGTCGCGGTTTTGACCTTTGATTAATTGTGTAATGATTAATTAAATCCTGTAAAGGCACCCATAATCCATCTATATACCCCATACGTATGCCTATATATCATATTTATAGAAAGACTGGAAATTTCACAGAACAAAAAACGTTTCTGATCAGAATTAAAGTTTGAACACAGTATTATTAATATTTGATATTCGCAGCTGAATTGGAATTATCTGACTGCAGTCGATACGTCTGCCAAAAAAAAGAAGACGAAAAAAAAATTAGAAAAATCACGTTATTTTAAAAAACGGTCTCATGACAGATTCAATGCAGCTCTTCACATATCAAACCTGTCAGTGTGAAAGATTGCAAAGCAGTAGAAGCTGTATCTATCTGCATATGAAAAAAAAAAAAAATTGAAAAAAGGGTAGCAGAAATAGAAAAAAAAAACTTTCTATCCTGCGTAAAACTCACTCTGCTATGAGCTATTACGTCATTCCATTTCTATTGTGGCTGCATGGTGCAGTGAGGATGCATTCATGCGTTCTATTGTCCCCCCGAGAGTAGTGATAAAACGAGTACAAAAGTTAACTGGCTACCCTCGACTCTCAATTTTTCTCGTTCTCTATTACGTAATTTTTGACAAATTTGTTCATGACCAATTTTTTTTCAGATAGGTAATGTTTCACGGTGCTAAAACGAACAGAGAGAAGAAAAAAAATGATTACCAAAAATTTTTCATCCCTTAAACGACACAGTTACCTGACCCAATGCTCACCAAACGCTTTCTCTCCTTTTAGAAGCGTGCTCTAATCCTTACAGCAGCAGGATAAAATTAACTTCACTGTCTATATGCGGTACGGATAGTTCGCGGTACCGTGGATAGGTGGACACGAGCGCCTCGCGCTCTTAGACATCTCCTACCGCTCTCTCGCAGTAAAAGTAACTTGCCGCCAAGAACTAATATCAAACTCTACCACGACGTGTGTGGTGAGACAACTTCGCGATAAATTCGCGGCTTCTGTAAACTTGTTAATTTATCAGATGAACAAAGTTACGAAGATGTGAGTAAGACGAGCACACAGATTATTCAACATGAATCTCTGTTACACGAAGAAGCTTTTTGTTACTTTAATGAAATGGAGGAAAAGATGAAGAAGGAGCTTCTCCTTTTTTTTTTTGTTTTTCAATGAATAAAAAGTTTCTTTACACTGCTGCCGATGAGTTTGTCTTGGGATGGATTTAAGGTGGTGTAAAGTAGATATAGACGCGTATACTTTATCGCAATACTTAAGGTACATGCCCTATGTATACCTGGACAAACGGTAATCTTGCTTTCGACACATTTCCGGGCGTTGCTAAGGAAATGGGCGAGCTTTCCTTTGAAACGAAAGACGTGTTTACTCCAAGGTCGTGTTTGCTCGAAATTAGGGATGGCAAACACATTCACCTGCCTCACTCCATATACCACTCTCTCTATCTCTATCTGCATCTATCTATCTCTCTCTGTTTATACAAATCCATTCACATTCTACCCTCCGACAGTTACCGGCGTCTGCGCGATTCAGACCCGAAAATTTCAACCCAATATTTACGTTCAAAGTGTGAATACCTTCAGTTTACCGATCAACTTATACCTGTACATATACTGCTGCGATTGATTGATAGAAACTTTAATTCAAAAGCGATATGAAATTAGACAAAAATATAGAAAACAAAAAGTCAATTTTTCTTTTTATGTTTCCTTTTTTTTTGGACCATTTTTCATCTGCTTTCAAAATTTGCAAAAATTGGTTTTACGTCGGTAACAAATCGGGTTTTCCGATCATGGGATAGTTTCTACCCATCGATTTTTGACATTTGTGAATTGAAATTCGTCGAGTGATTTCGTATATATAAAAGAAGCAAACGAAACAAAACAGAAAAAAAAAATGCTGGATAAAAATGTATC
This sequence comes from Macrophya alboannulata, assembly GCA_949628255.1. NCBI lineage: Eukaryota > Metazoa > Arthropoda > Insecta > Hymenoptera > Tenthredinidae > Macrophya > Macrophya alboannulata. The sequence goes on along the minus strand of OX451206.1, from coordinate 19,298,013 downwards.
GTGGAAAATTTTGTTGATTACGAAAAAAATCTGTTGTGAAAAAAAAGAGAACCGAAAAATGTTAAGGGGTCTAATTTGAATAATTAATTAACTGTGTGGAATGTATGCCACGATCAGCTGACTCTCGTTAAAACCAACTCGGCTAAACGAGCAGAAAGACGCCACTATACCGACCCCTTCGTGAATTGAAAATGTAAACGGTTCCAGTTAATGAAAGATAAACTCAGGTAATGCTAAAACAATATTATACCTCTGCCTGTCGTCTTCTTATCCATGACAGAACAGAAAGCCATAGTCTGGTCTGACCTGCAACCCCGCTTATATACATACAGCTGCAACTCAGAGATACTATTAAGACTTTGACGTGGATTTCAAATTACCAAATTACAAAATCATCAAATTACCTGAAAAAGAGGAAAGAAAAATGCCTTTTATCACATGACTCATTGTTCCTGATCCATCGTTTATGTATTATGTCCATTTTTTTTTTTATTTTTTATATCAGGTAGGAAGAAAAAGTATCTGAAAACTGAATTTGTACATTTACATAGCATATTTATTTTTAAGAAACAAAAACTTTTACACAGTTTTGACGATAAGCGTAATATTGTATCGATGATGCAGAAATGAATCCCCAGATATTATGCCAATAATCAATTGGTGCGTGATTTTCCAAACTGTCCCCAGTCCGAATCGACCACACTTTCCGTCGCCCTGTCGCAATCGACGCATCAGCATCGAAGCATCAGCATCACCATTACAGATATTCCATTACACGTGAGTATTCCAAAATTTTGACAATAAATTAACCAAAGCGTTTTGCAAATTTGACACGGTGAATTTATTATCATCGATCAAATGATGTCTATTAATTCTATTAATTTGCGACTCGGCGAAATAATCACAATGTCACTTCTCTGCAAAGTGCGAGTCCGATGCTGCTGAATGTTCTCGATGAATTATTCAAAGATGCACTTCCTCACGCACAATTATGCCATCATTATACAGTTGATCCCCGTCGAAAAGAAGCGGTTTTCGACAATGTTACTCGTCCAAAATATCGGATTCGTAACAGTAGACATGATTATCACAGTTATCAAAGCAGTACGTTGTTCTTTTTCGCACTGAAAGTACGAATGATTCTCGACAAACGACTAATCGCAATAATCTACTTTTTATAAATGGAGATGGTTCAGAGAGAATTATATTAGTTTTTTTGTTATTTGAGAATATTTAGAATCCTTTCTTCTCCTGAATCCGTACATCCTGTACCTGTACTACCGTCTGATCAGACTATATTGCAACCCCCTCAGCTTAGGGAGTCACATTAACCCCAGCAAAGTCAATTCCGTAGTGATAAAACTACCAGGACTATACGGTATGGTATATAGTACATATCTTATATACTATAGATGGATAGATATGTATATAGAAGCCCGTATTGCACAGCTTGCAGAAATAAAGTCGTAATAAGTTTTCACTGCAGTAATATGTACCGCATATATACATACCTATATATATATATATATATATATATATATATATATATATATATATATATATATATGTATACCTATGTACATTGCCACGTTGTAAGATTCATTATTATACTATCGTATGGAAAAAAAAAATGATTTAAGAACTAAACTGCGAAATCTATAATCAGTAGAAAATTCCGTGAAATTAATGAACGCGGTAATTTGTTCTTGTGTCTTTTTCTTATGTTTCTCTTTGAAAAAATGATATTGTATACAGAGAAGTTATCTTGAAAGTTATCACTCGGTCATTGCCAACTCGGCGCTCCTCAAGTTTTTTGATTGTTTTTCGCAGGCTTGCCATCCTCATTTTAGGGAAAATGATTGTTTTATAGATAGCTGCAGTTGAAGCCAAGGTTTATGGGGATGCAAGCCTGCGAAAAACAGTCGAAAAACTTGGGGAGTACCGAGTTGGCAATGACTGAGTGATAACTTTCAAGATAACTTCTCTGTATATGTATATAGAAAATAAAGAGAAGAACGAACTTAACTGAAATCCGTAAACAGTGATAAAAAAAATTCATTAAATTATTGAACACGGGTAGTTTTTTTTTATGATTGTTTTCGAAAAAGAAGGCTTCCACCCTTTTCGTTATTGATGAATGATGGGAAAGATTGATTGTTCAATCAAATGGTATAAGTTAGGTATATTATTGCAATTATTGTTCACAAGGTTAAAGAATTGGCTGTTTTTTTAAAAGGAAGGTAAAATAGCAGCCTGTCAAAATTTAGGATCTTCATATTAATATTGAGAGGTGTCTCATCGCGAATTTCTATTTCCCATTTAAATAACACGGAAAATGTCCGAGTGGAACACTTGAATTTTTATATCTCAAGTACTAATCTACTCAGAATGATTCTGCATAGCTGCTTTTATTCGAAATTGAATGCTCTATAAAAAAGATCTCTTGGTCTTGTTCGATAAATCTAGCTGTTTCACAGTTGGTCGATGGCTGTCAATGGTGATTAACCAATAACCAGCTTGGAAATAGTTAGATTTATCGAAAAAGACCAAAAGGCCTTTTTTGTAGAACGTGCAATTTCGAACAAAAGTGGTTTTGCGGAATCATTCTGAGTAGATTAGTACTTGAGATATAAAAATTCAAGTGTGCCACTAGAACATTTCCCGTGTTATTCGACTGGGAAATAGAAATTCGCGATGAGACACCTCTTAATATTAATATTAAGATCTCAAATTTTAACAGGCTTCTTATTCTACCTTCCTGCAAGTATACAATTTGTTTGTAAGTTGAAACAAAAAGTTGCCCGAAAAAGACTCACCCTAATATACATACAGTAATAGAAAAAAAAAAAAAATGTAAGTGTATATCGACACACCTCCAATGATTAAATATTCAAGACTGCAGCTATGTATATACCCCTATATGTAATACAAGGCAGGGTAAGATCTCCAAGAACTATACAGGGTGGAAATCGATATACTATATACCATACACCTAGTTTCCATGACCGCATACTATATACCGCGTATGTGAGAGCATCAGAGAAAGTCAACGCGGAAGGATAAATTTTTCTCTCATTCTATTTTCTACTGGCTATAGTATATATATATATATATATGAGGCATTCCATACCGATTCGACCTGGGTTTGACCCTCGACCCCTTGGATTCGGTCCGTAATTTTTCATATGGTTTTTCTATCTTTCGAAGACACACTGAATTTTTTTTTTAATTTTTTTGAGTAAATTTGTTCAAATAGAAAAAATAAAATGACCTACTTGAGAAAAAATCACATCGAAGCTGGCGACAATTTAAAAATCTGAAAAAATTCTGAACAATCATGTGTCAGCTGGTATCAAAATTTTAAGGTACTGCAAGCCAAAGTGGGCCAGCGATTCCTTCTTATTTTTTGAATGATTTTATTTTTCTATTTGAACAAATTTACCAGGAAAAAAAAATTCAGTGTGCCATCGAAAGATTGAAGAACCATATGAAAAATTACGGTTCGAATTCAAGGATCGAGGGTCTGCAGACCCTGGTCGATTCGGTGTGGAATGCCCCATATACCTACAGGTATATGTACATACGTTATATAAAATATATATATATATCCATTTGAAAAGCACGATGTGGGAAATTCGTCGAGACAATGCATCTGACGTTATATTCTATATATACCTATGTATAGCTTTAAAGAAGAGAAAGGGGGGCTGGGGGGGGGGGGGTCGAGCTTCAGAAGCAGAAGCATACCAATGTGCAATGCTGAGAGAGCTGCAGCTTATTTTCCTGATACACCGAAGCTTTTCCAGCAGTTTTCCCCTCCTCTCGCTTCTATATAAAGCACAGAGAAACCTAATCCTCATAGACACTGGAACTGATGTGAATATAACGGGTGTTTTATTTCGTGTCCAAAATTTCTCAAAAATGAGAAAAAAGAAAAAAATAAATAAAGACAAACGAAAGTAAAAAAATCAGGATAGCAATTTTGAAATTTTTTAAAATATTTTCCGTCAAAATTTTTATGAGAATTTTTGTTTTATTGAAGAAAAAAAAAATGGATATCAATTAGATATCAATTGGATGGAAAATTAGATTATCAATTTATATTCCGAAAAAAATTTTTTATTTCTGATTTTCTATATTTTTTGTAATTTTTTTTTTTTTAGTTTTCATTTTCTAGTTTCTTACTCTATAAGTCAATTTTTTTTTTTTTTTCTTCTTTGTTTGAACTCCCTGTAGCTCAGAGAATGTCGTATCACCTACGCAGGTAGATAGTTTCATACGCGATACGGAGATGTACTTATATGTAAATAGATATTGCATATACGTATATATACATATATATACATGAATACATTCAAAGAACAAGATGAAGAAGAAGAGAATGAAGAAGAAGAAGAAGAAGAAGAAGAAGAAGAGCCGATTGCAATACCGCGTTCAATAGATGGAAATTCTATCGTCTCCCCAGTGTCACGTAGTCGTGAGATAGTATATATATATCGAACAAAGGGGGCTTTTTAGGATTCTTATTTCTTTCTGTATCGTGTACTTCGTAGTAGCTGGTAATACACAGATTTTCGAAAAAAAAAAAAAAAAAGAAGAGTGAAGAAAATGAATAAAAAACACAAAACCACATGAAACTCATCGTGAAATGAAAATTGAATAGAAGCCAACCAAAAAATATGAAGAAAAAAATAAAAATAAAACTAAAAAGAAGACTTGAAAACAAGATTTTTCTCGGAATCTATACGTATACTGGGATACATGCACACATAACCGGAGATGCTTTCAAATATGTGAAAAATTTATACTGTCAGTGCAAATTGGAAGTCCAATTTTTTTCTCCTCAAAATTGAATCAGATGTGGCAATTTTTTCACAACCATCATTTCAACGTAAAATTCTGAAAATTTGAAGTTTTTTTTCGTAAATTTGAGGACCGATGCTTTTCTTATCACTGAAACATGACAAAAGCTTCTCTATACTGAAATGCTAATTTAAAATCCCCATGCGAAAGTAAAACCCTGTCAATTTGAGGTTTTTTGATTCCACCGTTTTTTAGATAATTCTTCTAGCTTGTCGGCAAGACTTTTGTATTCCGAAAAAATGTGTTTCTTGGAAACTAAAAGCCCGGAAACGTAAGGGATCTTAGAAATGATGAAAAGTCATTCTACAACTAAAACCGATACTTTTGCCATATGTGAAAGATAAAAAAAGCTCTTTTTTACTGGAACAGTGAAAATGATCAACCTTCGATAGTCGATACTATTATATTATGAGCTAAATATTTTTATCACTTTGTGTGATTCTTATCTCGTGAATAGTTTTTCGCATGGAATTAATCAAGAAATTAATTGTGAAATTGCAATCATCAATATTTGATGTTAGTAAAGTCGAACTTACGTGTAGTAGTAGATACGAGAACAAACCACGTTTCGTTATACCACATAGAGCTACGGTATGAAACAGTAGTACATATCGATTTGTAAGTTGTTCGTTATCCGGCTCCGTCGAGGTGGGTATAGTACTGCGTGCTCGTAATTAGTAGATGCACAGAGTTTTAATGGCGCTTTAATAACACGCAACGTCAAATTAAGGCAAAGAGGGCAAACGCGAATGGGGTCAAAGACCTTAATTCGTGTGTACTAACGTCGTCGACTAGAATGCAGGGGTGTGATTAAGACCCACCATAGTCTGTATGGAAAACATCCATAAAATACGATATTCTCCCTCGAATTTTTCCAACCCTCGCAAATAAACAAAAACCATTAAATCATCACGTGCCAAAGGACGAATGAAAGAGATTAAGGTCTTCCGATAATTTATCCGCGTATAAATGTAAATCATTAAAAAATAAATCTATGCAATATTAATCACCCCCTAATTCGAATTGTTCATTAAAATAATAACCCCAATTACCTAAACCCATCGAACAGCTTCGCCTTTAATTAATCTCAAATTTTCCCAACTACCCCCATTGAATTGTTACCATAAAAAAAAAAAGAAAATTTTATTGTTGACGATGAACAATCGGCTTGTTAGCCCCGTTTCGTCCTTCAGATTTAGACCAGCTATTCATTCAATTAATTACTAAGATTTCGGTCGATGAAATTGATAGCAAATTGTAATTACCATATTCCAACACCAAAATTTCAATTTGACATGCATAATTGTTATAACTATGTGCCAAATTTTGAGATTTTTGAGATGAAGAAAAAGGGGTGAAACACGGATCGAGCCACGTAACCCAAATACGTCGAAACTTTACAGCTATAGGTGGGTGTTGTTATATTATCAGAGAATAGTTTCTACGACGGGATGATTTAAGGCGCAGCCCCCATTCTCTTGAGGGCAATAAAAATGAATCAAAATCCAGGAATTTGAGGTTCGAAATGTGAGAATGAATTCTGTTTCGACGAAGAAAGACTCGATTGAGCTTTTTCACATGTGTTTGTGAAGAGCGAGCTTTTCATACACTCTAAATCAATTAACGGTTTAGATTCTGATAGAATCCCTCAAATAAATCCTAACCAGTTTACCTTATAGCCTCACGCGCCATGACGACGACGTCTGCACTGTCATGCAACGCGATCCTAAAAGCCCATGATCCAATTTTTGTTGCTTACCCAAGATGACCGACTAATGCGAGCTTGAAGCCATAAGGAATCACGAAATCGTCAAATCGATGCGATTATAAATACGTTATGATGCAGTATGTGTAGCGTGTCCATTAAAACAACCTTGCGTATAGATTTTTAGGCACTCATTTTATATATGAAGTATATCCCCAGAGTGCCTTATGAATTTGCCTTCTTAAGGACGATTTTTGTCTGTCCGGACTGGTCGACACTACTGCGCCAACCCAAATCTCTTGTCTTTCGGAGTATAACTCTCATTTCAATTGAAGATTATGCCCTTAGTAAAAAAACTTATGATTTTCTATCTAGTCTGATCGTTTACCTACAAAGATTTATCATTTTTTTCAGGCTACTTGTCCGTCCGGACTGCTCGAGCCTACTGCACTGACCCAAAACTCTAGTCTTTTGGAGCGTTACTCTAATTTCAGTTGGGGATTATGCCCCTGGCAAGAAATCTTAGGATATGACATCGATTCTGGTTGTTTACCTACAGAAACAAATATCGCTATTTTTTATCCTCTATTAACTTGATACTTATGATACTGATAAATCGTGAGTGCCTGTTGAGTACAGTCCCTTGGGACTGCTCAGTCTGCCTTGTTGTAAATTGAAACCATTGCGGGATAAAGGGACCGTCATGAGCAAAATCAGCGCTTTGAAAAGCTTCAACGAACTTTTGAAAGAAATTCAGTAAACCGAACAGAACACACCATGTAGTTTTTTTTTTTTTTTTTTTTCAGAAAATTATACAGACGTGAGTGTTCCCCCACAAAAGAAAACTTGGATGTACCATTACCGCGTCTTAGGATCGCTTATAGTTCCGCAGCACCTGCAACCTGAAGACGTTTCAGCAAAAGCTGAACGACACAGATTCCTTCATGGCCCAGAAGGAAATGTGTGTTCGGTTGAAATTAGGTCTTGAAACAGCATAAGCTAAAGGTACGTATAGTTCCTGCACCTGGAGCAGGAAGCTTTCCAGGAAATTGCATCCTGTTCAAATAAACAGTATAGAATGTTACCTCTACGTTTACAAAATCGCCCAAGGCCTATAAACTGATTGTGTATTGTATTAATTAGTGAGCCAGGTGTGCAGAGATTCACGTTTGCAAATATTTGTGCAATATAATTTCGCATGGAGTTATAACGAAGATTCGATTTTTTTTTTTTTTTTTGTATATTTGCCCAATTTTTTTAGAATAAAAAACGTTTGTCGAAGTGCAGTACGAGTATAAAGAGAATAAAAAAAAAAAAAAGCTCAATGTTGAGAAAAGCGGGAAATAAGTTAAAGGCAAGCTTTTTTTTTCCTGTTTAAATATTTTACAGCTTTCGGAAGCCTTAGTCCACGCGGTAAATATTGAAGCTCATAATTTTTATTTTTTTTTCCCCCAGAAGTACGTTACAAGTTGTAAGCTCGAGTATCAAGGTGTAATTACCTCGTAGTAAATCCGGAAAGCAATTTCCTTGTCACTCTTCTTTGATTGACGCATTGGTCCCCCCTCTATTCCCCCCGCTCCATCCGCGTTCCCTCTTTTCCGTAAAGGTAAAAAAAAAAAAAAAAAAATTTTTTATACATATCCGAGAGCTTTGAAGTCCGGAAAGAGTAACGGTTTGTATTGACTTTTCAATAAAGAAGATATTAAAGTCACGTTCCCGTTCTGTTTAGAATTCCTTTGACAATTTCTACCAGCGTTTTATGCCTCCGTATATAAAAAAAGATAGAGAGAAAAAATGACAGAGACAGAGAGAAAAAGAGAGAGAGAGAAAATTCAAAAATGGAAATAGGTGGAAAATAAAAAGCAGAAAGAATTTCATTTGAGGAACGATGGGCTGATCGACATTGACGTGGGTTTGACACGTGTGGTATCGAGGAAATAAATAAATCTGCACCCTTAATAATTATTTCTAATCAAAGTGTTAGGGTTATTATCAATTTTAATTTTTTTTTTTTTTGGTACGCTTCAAATTCGGGATTTTTTTTTTTTTTTTATCAATTTTTAGAAGAGCTGAGTAGGCTTTGGCCAGACCAAATTTACTATCAACAAATAAGATATCTCCGGTCGTCGTATTTGGGCCAGCCAAGGCATTAAACGAAAGTCAATAGTTCGATAAGCTCGTGATATCAAAAGCTCTTTACGAAGCTTCCTCACGCAACCTCTGAAGCCCATGTTTTATACATGTATACATATATATGTATCCTACGTCTATATACGTATAACTTTACGCACCGAGATAATCCGCTTTGCTTTCCTAATTGATTAAACAGTCCAGACGACAGCTGCGTGTACTATACGAGGAGTGTCAAAACGAAAATCGTATAACTCCATTTTCTTTATTGTCGAAATCGATTTTATATTCTTCTTTCCTCATGATTTGTCGATTTGTTTCGAATCCCGATGGAATTTTTCACCAAATATTGATACTCAGTCATTCAAAAATTATCCGAAGATACAGTGAACCTACGATTTTATTTCTCGCCTCCCCGAAATTCGTAAAAGCAGACTTATCTAGTTTCGATTCAGCACTTTTTGGATATAACGAGAAAAAAATCGTGTCAAATGATCGTATTTTTCAAACATTTCCTTTCCAGACATTCGCTGCTCAGCATTTATAAAGCTATGACGTGCCTAGTGACAGCAGTAGGATAAAGCTATTATATTTCTTGATTCAAATTGATTTTTATTTTTCAGTGTGCAGACCAAACACAATATTTTATTCAACTTCCCAGAGGCGCAGAGCGCGGATTATGCAGAACCGAAGAGCGTTGCACATTCTTGGAGCTCGAGAGCTGGTATCTCGGGGATTTCGTTTCATCTTACTTTTTTCTGAATTTTCGCCGGCTGGAAGGCAATGGTGCAGCAGGTTTTGGCGCAGGTGGAAACGCACAGGCACAGACATACCATGCAGGACGCGGAAGTGCAGCTGGGGATCCTTCTGCCGGCGCCAGTTTCAAGCCAAATAAACGTCTTTCCGGAATACATTTGAATGTAATACAAAGTAGTATGGTAGAATGAAATGGAATGTATTCCCTTCAAGAGTGTATATGCTAATGCAGCACTTATCAGCAATATGTATTCCGGTGTCGGATTTTATACAAGCTTTTCCATACTTCAGGAATTTATTATTCTCATTGGTATCGAAGCTACACACAGCTTTTGAAGAGCATCTCCTCATCGGAAATAAAAACGCTCAACGAGCTTCGGAATGGTTGTAGAAATTTCTTTTTTTTTTTATTTCCAAAATAAGAAAACAAGAAAATTTCTATGTCTTAAAGGACTTATCTGCGTTTACATATGCGTCTTTTTTTTCTCGTTTATACTCATACATCGGTCTATTTATATGCGTGTATACCCACCACCACCTACATTCTAGGGAACGTATACGGAGGTCGTGACTGAACTGACGATGGTCTATTTCAAGCGATATATCTTCTCCCATGCCGAGAGCGAGAATTTTAGCTGGAGGAACGCTGCTGATTGGCAGCTCTCTTCGATTCCCCGCGTTTCAATGCAGGAAACTTGATTCACGAACGGAAGATACTATCTCGAAGGAAGTGTGTGCCGGGATTAACAAAATGTCTCGTCGACAAAAGTTACGTAGACAACAAAATGAGTAAAAAAAATGTAAATTTCTCCAACGAAGAACCTCAAAAATTCATTCAAATCTTTCCATCTTACTCTCGAAATATATACCTTTTGGAAAACTATTGGACCCACAACTTTTTTCGCTTAGGAAACTTTTCCTCAGTTTTTGCAAAGAATATGGAAAAAAATAGATTGAGGAATGTGTACTAAGCATTTTTTTTAAAGAAGATTATTAATGAAGGACCGGTCTATTAGAACATGATCATGGCAGTTGGATGCAATAAAATTGAAACATAAAAGGGAATACCTTTGTTAGGTGTATGTAGGTGGTTAATATAAGTGATTTTGTCGAATGCACGAGTAACGTGTATGATGTGTATATGTGAGCTCGATCATAACGACCGGCACATCGTCGGGAGCGGGAGCGGTATAACTGGAAATGATTCGAAGCGTCTTATTTGCAGAGATGGTGGAAAATGTGAAAAATTCCTATTAAAGGATTCCAATGGGGATTCGCGGGTGTCGAGGATATAAAACATAATATTATTTCCAGGGAGCGCGGTGGTGCGAAAATTCAATTTAGCCCCTACCAGCATAATGCTACCAACCTACCTACGACGGTGAATCGGGTAAGAATACGACATCGCCGTCGTAGCTGACTCCGCTTGAGATTTTCCAGCTATCCAATTAATCCGAATGGTCAGTACGTAGTGCGCTGCACTGGCCAGTTTCCCAGAAAATCCTACGAGTATCTCATTGTCGAATACACTTTCTGGAAATACTCCTCGGTGGTCGAGGAAAAAAAAAAAAAACCGAATGAGAAAAATTCCGGCTAAAATTTAGGGTCTGAATGAGGGCGACAACGACTTCCGTTTTCTTTTCCCTTGACTATAAGGAATTCTTGAGAAGCGGAGGCCACGGGTCCGGTTTACTTCCACCGTCCTGGGAAACGGGAAACGAAGATCCTCCAGGAGAGCCAACGACCCACCACGAGACCAACCGCACTCGAAGCCTCGAGGGGCCTCAGTTCACGAATTATTTAGTGACCCGTATTCCGGAGGGGTGCTACATCCAGACTGGGGTTAATGGCTTCGATTTCTGCTCGCCAAAACCTCTCCAACTTGAAAATAAAATAAAAAATTATAAAAATAAATAGATTTGAGGAGAAGAACCATTTTCAGTCATTTCCTTCATCAAAAACCAAAACTCGTTGGCTATGGAACGATTCCTCTCGTTTCTCGTTGCAGGATAAGCCGAAGGTACCTTTTCAAATACAACCTGTTTTTTTTTTTTTCTTCTTCTTTTAACCTATTTTTTAGCGAAATAAAGAGGTGTTATAAATTTCTTCTATTTTCACACTTTAGAATCCCATACAATTTCAGCTTTGGTCACGTTCTCGAAGCTCACAACGAACACACAATGGTCGGGTCAGTACAATTGCAAAAGTTGGCTGTTTCCCGGGATATCGAATCCCGGCTAATCCCGTGGTGACCCGGTTCAATTGTTTACCGCGGCGATTTTCTCTCGGCATCTTAAGACGAAGCGGGAAAAATAGAGGTAAAAGAAAAAGGAAAACGAAACGGTAAAGGTAGGGGAAAAGGAAAAGTAAAAATCCAGGTCTTTTCCCAGTACGAAACCGCAATCGGTCTCACAGGATTTGATATGGCAAAGGTGTTTACGCCATGAGAATTGCACATTAAAGTTGTGTAAGCGCGTCACCTAGCTACGGCGGTAATAAAAGGTCGAAGAAGTGATGTGCACGTGTACCTACTTCAAGGCAAGGTATACAAGTCGGGGTTCGAAGAGGCGCGGAATTAATCCTCAGTCAGAACTTTATCTCGGGAAGCAAGGAGCGAAAACCCGGCTCCGAAGACTTTTCAGCTTAGGCTACGTAATCCGCTCACATTACTCAAACATGAGTGGATGTGGAGAGGAAGGAACAGGACGCGAAGAAGAAGATGAAGAGGAAGAGAAAACGAAGACGCAGAAGAATAAGAGGGAGGAGGATCAGGAGGAAGGAGAGCAAGCTGCAGGTGAGAGGAAAAAAGAATTAGAGCCTGTGCCCTCTCGCCAAAGGATGCCTGTAGGACAAAGGAATGGAATAAAATTCTCCCTAGCAATAACTCCGACTCCAGTCTGCGAGGAAGTCTACTTCTAATTCCTCAGAGTCGAAGAGAAACAATTCACCTTCAAAGACACAACCTCACGCCATTTCTACCCTTACTACGCGTACCTACCAGTAAACTGAGACGGAACTCTTAACGGCACTGCGATGGTCGCTTTCATCTTCAGTCACTGAGTAATTGAGTGTGAAACGCGTTATCGCTCACCTAGAGGACTCCGGTTTATTTTTAACGAATAAATTTTATACTCTTTATATACGGAAGATTTCGTCATGTTATTCAAGAAGCTTCTATTTCAATTGAAACCCGGCCGAAGTACTTGATCGGTCCGTTTCGACAGTATTTTGTGCCATTTTTAAGTCTCCTGGTTTCGAGCTTTGAGCTTTTTCAGTTTATTCAGACTGGGGTTTAAAAAATCGGGTCACCTCTCTGGCCGAGAGTAATTACTAATTGGTATCAAGGTTTCGATGAGAAACGTCGATCAATATCGTCGAGCTTTAAAGTACTCGTCAACCTTCTCTTCGATTTCTCTTGTTAAAATTATACTCCTCTGCGATTCGAACCGACAGTGGCCAGTATGCAATAAATACATACGTAGATACTTCCTCGTGCTGCTTGGAGTTCGGCCTCAGAAAGGTGAAGGGTTTTCAGACTCCAGTTTGAGAAAACTAACAAAGCTCTGGACTCTAGACTAGGGGACTTGAAAATGGCAAAAATGACTAAAGCTGTTTTGGAAGGTGACTTTGTCGATTGAAAACCAAGTCAAACCTCTGTCCGAGAGTGATTGCTACTTGGTATCAAAGTTCCGATGAAGAACATCAACCTTCCCTTCAATTTCTCTTGTTAAAATTATATTCCTCTACGATTCGAAGCGACAATGACCAGTATGGCCCATACTGGCCACTGTCGATTCGAATCGCGAAGCAACATAATTTGAATAAGACAAATCGAAGAGACGTTCAATGGTACCTCAAAACTTGACAACATCGTTTGATGTTTCTCATCGAAACTTTGATACCCCGCTATTACTAATTAGTAATTACTCCCGGCCTGCAGAGAGTTGACGCGATATTTCAGTCCCAGCGGTATTTCTGTGCCATTCTCTACTAGGCACATCGCACTCTACTCTCTTCGCTCATCTCGAGGGGCTGCCATCCCCGGCTCACCCATTCTCCTTCGAATAATTTAGACGTGGGTGAGCCGCACTCCGCAGAGGGCCACCCCTGCAGACAGGGGTTAATGGTTTCGATTTTCGTAGACAGGGTGCAGACACATGGACTGGAATAGTTATACACCTACCACCGGCCGATATGTCCAAAAAATCGATCAAATAGATCTAAAAAAAAAATTAATCGACAATTTTCGTTATTTTTTATTTTTTGTCAACTTTCTCGATTTGATTTTTAGTTCTTAGCATTTGTTACATCATTTATTACAGAACAAAATACAGAAGATTTTCTTTCAAATTTCATTCTGTTTTGATTGGAAACTTTTTTTTTTTTTTTTTCTTTTTCACTAAATTTCGTAAAGCTTTGGCGTTAAATCTGTGGGGTGGCTATCCAAAACCGAGTGAAACGGTATCCTCTTACGGTGGTATAGGGATGACGCAAAGCGGCGTTTCAACAAGTGAAATGAATCATGATTCGAGTTGAAAAACATACGCTTGATAACTCCCTTTCACTTTCTCTCTCTATCTACCCCGCAGGCTTCGGGGATGCTCACCCCATCGAGTTGCACAGCGAAGTTGAGTAGAAGTGGCGCGGTGGTAGGTATTCGTGTTTTACAATTACAGTAGTTTTATGAGTTCTTCTTCCCGGTACTTTCAGCGACTTGTGATTGCCCAAGTTTCTACTTTATGATTGCACCCACCCCTCGTTCCTATCTACCTTTAACGCTCTAGCTCCAAAGCGAATGCAGCATATTCCAGTTATAGTCAGCCTTAAATAATCCGAAAGTACCCTAGCTAAATTGCATATCAGTATCTCGAGAGCAAAAACAAAAAAATTAGCTCGAGATTTGACTATTTTTGGAAAAAAAAATCCAGTTTGACGCTTTACAATAACCCAAGAATTTCTGGAAATTTTTTTTTTTTCGAACAGCTTGAAGATTACTTTTATTCCATTGAGAAATTTTCGTTCAGCCTTCAAGTTTTTTAACTACTTATTATTTAAGTTTTTATCGGTAAGCTCTTTTTCGAAATAGCTGTGATTAAGCTTTATGACCGTTTGAAATGAGGGACGAAAAAATCGCCACATAATAGATACTTCTTTGGTTGAAAAGCTCAAGGTGTTTGTCCAGATGAGGCGGGTTTTGGAAACGTTTAACAAAAACGGTGGTAAATCCCCCGTGATTTGTTATTGCAACGCTCCGGCAGTGTTTGTCTAACAAATCCTCAGCCCCGGTGGTCCGTCTGCAGCCCCTCTACTGAGCCGTTTTCAACCGAGACGCTCTCTATCTATCCCTCTATTTCCCTCTCTCTCTCACCCCTTGTAAAAACACCCGCGGAGAACCCACCGCCGTAGCAGACATGGCCTCATATACCTATATACATATGTATATGTATAGATCTGCAAACTGTGCCACACACTAAGGGTAAATCCTTTTCTACAGGGTTGGCCAGTCATCCGGCCTACCGAACAACCTATATTTCAGCGAGCAATAAATCAGGAAATACGACTCAGGAAATGTGGATTCGCGACGCCTTAGGAATGAAAATAAGATATTTTCTGTTTTTTTCTTTTTTTCACTATCATCACACTTGAAGGAAAACTTGAGGAAAAAATACTAAAATTTCGGTTTTTATAAGAAAATTTTGAGTTCAGATACCCAACAGTTGAAAATTAAAACTCACAGCATATAAAACTTCTTGGGAAATGGAGGTTGAACCCCCTGGGTTTAAAGTTAACACTCGAACTTTAAAATGAGTTTAATACTCAGAGTTCAATCTCCACTTGAAAGTTAAATACCGAAACTTATACGAATTAATAGTAGAAACTTGAGGGTTGACTATCAAAACTTGCGATTTAACATCCAAAACTTGAGAATTTACTATCTAAACTTGAGAGTTTACTATCAAAACTTGGAAATCAACACATAAAACTGAAATTAATCATCAAAACCTGAGAACTTCTTATCAAAATTAGCGGAATACTAAAAATTTGAGAGTTAACTATCAACATTCGAGAATTAACGTTCAAAACTTGAGACTCGACTATAGAAACTAGAGAATTGATGCTCCAAACTCGAGGTAATTATCAAAACTTTAGAGTTGACTATCAAAACTCCAAAGTTAACTGTGAAATTCTGAAAATTAGGTTTCGAAACTTGAGAATTACCACTTGAAGCCTAAATTAATCATCAAAATTTGAGACTCAACTATCAACAATTGAGAATTAATATTCAAATTTTAAGACTGAGCTATAGAAACTTGAGAATTGATGCCTAAAACTCAAGTTAATTATGAAAACTTGACTTGAGTTGACTATAAAGACTTGAAAATTATCTATGCAAACTTTACAGAAAATTATCAAAACTTGGGAGTGATTTTAATCGTCTTTATTCATCGCCACGGTGTACTTTCAGTATTTACTAGTATTTTGAGAATTTTTTTCAAGTCAACCTATACATACGCTAGGGTCTGCATGAGCGATAAGCTTAGTCCATAAAGCAGACCGTTGACTCGTTCCAAGTCTTCCCAATTATCCCTCGGCCATTTGGTATTCCCATGAAACTCTACCAGCCGCCACCCACGCTTTGGGTTTATGCGACACTAACCTATAGTAACAAACGACCAATTGCCAATACCCCTCCGACACTCGCACTCCAATATGTCAGGTTCGCTTCAACATGACCGTCTTCGATCCCCAAGACTAAGAATCGCGAAATAATAATAATATAATAGATAACTTGAAATCATAGACAAAAAATTTGACAAGTTTGGGTCACATTTTTATAGCAAAAAATGTTCGATTTTCTATCAGGTTTTTTGTGATTTTGTACCACGTCACGATTGGGTTCGAATTCTAAATGTCAGGATGTCAAATGTCTCTCGTTGAATAAACCACCCCGCAAGGCGCAATGTGAACCTCGACTTTCCCCTGTTGACTCTGACAACGGGACCATGATATGTACATACAATCAACAACGAGTAGAGTTATGAGAGATAAAGACCAAGGAGAGTTAAAGCCGCAGGTACAATACCAATTTATTACATAATACATACACCAACCTTACACCCATATACCTACCTACAATTGTTTACTCAAAGTACAAAAAGCTTTGAAACACCGCGTTACCCAACCCGGATATTTCTTATTACCTTATTCTGGCATTTGTTGAAACGTTCATTCAACTTCATCGTTACACTTAAACGAGTATGACAAAGTTGAATTTTTTGGTCACACGGTTTTGACAGAAACACGAGTCTTGGAAGTATATGAAAAATTCAAAATCACGTCCGGATTGATGGGCAGAAAAAATTGCCACAATTGAACTGTCAATCTACATTCTTCATATCGTCGATAAAATTTCCGATAATTATAGAAACTTCTAAAATGCTGACAAGTACTGTTAAAGAGAAAAAATTGAAACGAAACAAATTGAAAATAAAAATTCTCTACCGGTTAATTTCGTCGATTAGTTTAGCTGATTCATGCCGAGATTGAAAGTGATGGCGATAAAACGTCTGGGGATGTGGTGTAATTAATGGGTACATGTGTGTATTACAAGTGCACGTACACACATGCAATGGTGGGAAGAGTTAAATCAATCCAAGTTCCTACCATGCATGTTAAATCGTGAACTATCGACGCGCAGCACGGTGGACGACTAGCGTCCCAAGGGCTTCACGTAAGCCTGTGTCGCGACGCGACGCCATCCGTCCGTCTGCAGTCTGCATATACCCTACACCCACCCTTGTCCCATAGGATCAGGTGCGTGTTCAGCAGGTGTGTATCAGAGAAATTCAGCACCCTTCAAATTCATCAAAAAACTGTCTAGACGGATCCCCGCTCAGCCATTCAAAAGTGGGATTTATTATGGATATGAAATTTATTTCACAGTCATTTTCGACTGTATCCTCGCACTTTAGCGACGTCGAAATATATCACGAAATGAGCAGTATGTGAAAAAAAAAATTCATGCAAAAATATATAGTTCGTGAAGTTGGAGCCAATTCGGTAATTAATAGCAGTTCTCATTCGACGGGATGTTTTATGATTTAAAAACGAAGTGATTGGTTGGAGGATAGCCGTTGATTCAAAGAATAGTAATTTTTTGGATTTTTGAACATCAAGTTAAAGAAGTAATGAATGGTGAATCATAATCCATTCAGACAAATATTAGTTCATTAACAAGGAGAATGGTGGTTAGATCCAAAAAAATGATATTTGAATTATGAAGACAGTGATTGGTTCAAAAACTGTGGTTTGTTCCTGAAGAATATTATTCGTGTTCAGAATGGTGAAACATCATTCCAAAAAGAGTAGAATCATTTCAGAATAGTGTCACATCATTCCAGAACAACGAAACACTATTCCCAGATTATTTTTGTTTCTCATCAACTATAACAGTAGAAGCTTTTTCGCAGTTTTCCATACCACTTTTTGTTTCTCTTGTTGAAAAAAAAAAATTAAAAAATGAATAAAAAATTATGATGATAATGCAGCGCCGAAAGTTTGTGCAGTCCCTAGCTGTCTACGTGACTGCTCTTGTGTGTGCAGTAAGTACAGTAGACCCCCGTGTACGACGAGTTCTCGAGTGTGACGTGTTCCTAGTGTATCACAAACTCGTGGTGTGGCGCTGTGGGACTGGGGGGGGGGGGGGGGCGGAAGTTCTTTAGTCCCGAGCGCGCAGAATGTAAACTCGTGCACCACCGTCTGTCTGGGGTGTCTGAAGCAGCCCTCCGACGTCTCTCCAACCCTCAACCAACTCCGACCTTCGACCTCCGGCCTCCAGCCTCCAGCCTCCAGCCTCGGGCCTCTAGCCACCCCCGCGACCTTTGTGTCACACCTCGTTACCCAGCCGCTTCGTTAGCGTTCACAAACGCCTCGCACAATAATCGAGAATGAACTTTCCAGATTCCCTTGCAACGCTCATCGTGACATCCATTAATCTAGCACTAGATTTCTGCAAACTGGGCACTGCAGTACTTCAGCGATATTAGAAGTTATATCAAAACGAGCTGAAGCTCTTTCCAATTTTTTCAAGTTTCTTTAAAAACGAAGTGTGTTACGCAAGACCTCGACATCTTTGATCCACCTTAAGAATATCTGGGCTTGGTGGTGAAAATTTAGGTGTCACGTAGTACTCCGGACTTCCGTTTCGGGGGCGCAATTTCACGGCGTTGGAGGTTCGAGTGACTCGTGATCTGGACCGAAACTACAGGATGGAGAAAGACGTCGCTGACATCGGTTGAAATCCGTTCTCAAAAAATGGTAAAAAATTTATAGCCATCCTGCAGGTACTGATGCTGCAGCACACAGCCAGAGAATAGATGAAGACCCAGTCGACGCACGTATTCCGTCAAGACCCGGAGACTCCTTGAACTATACTAAGAAATCCAGAGTACTCGCAACGCGGAGAAGACCAATATAAATTTACTCGGGCAAAGAGCGACGACCAAACATTCCTCGGATCGAGTGTCCTTCAAGAGGACTTTAGTAACGTTCAGCTTCTATACGAGGACATGGCTCGATTTTGACGACAATTCGTGGACTGATTTTCCGTTTGGAATTGTACCGAATTTTAAATTCAACCTTAAATTGTGTGCCTTCGGAGAGAGCTGTAAACTTTACATACATATACTGAAGTGTGTACTACAAGAGTGTAGAGACCGTACCTATACGTAACTCTTTTGTGAATGAATGTGCAGAGTTTCGGGTACACAGGGAAATGTATGGGAAAGGATAGAAGGATCGAAAGGCATGTATTAGTTGGTCAGTGTAACATGGAAGCGGAGAATTATTGGGGTATCCTCTTCTTGGGATCCGGCTAGAACCGATTTTACCTTACTCGATAGCTTCTTTGGCTACATATAAACGATATTACCCCTCAGAGTTTGGAGTTTCGACCAAAGTTATTTTCCACTATGAACGCTAACCGCGGAGTTCCTCATTCCCTAATACCAATTTACCTCTAGGAACTTCGGTACCGACATTTCGTCGAGAAGAGAAGAGGAAGGAGAAGATCACGGCGTCTTGTCTAACCTCGATCCAAGAGATTTCGAGTCTTTCTGAATTTTCAGAAGTAGATCTTGACACAGATTTCTCAAAACTATTCTTCCAAATTCTTGAAACTGAAATTTATGACTTATTAAAAATTTTCGAACTGCATTTGTTATCAATTTTTAACTTTTTCGGAAGAAAATCATCGATTTCAAATATTTATCAATGTGAATTTCGTGTTCTTCTCAGATTTTTTTTGAACTGTAATTACCAACTCTTTCAGATTTTCCGAACCGTAATGACGAATTTACAACATATTTTAAACAAAATTACGATTCTTCCGTATTTTCCAAAGAAAAATTTATCACTTTCTGATATTTACTAAACAATATCCACGATTTTTCGACATTTTACAGTCAAATTTTATGGCTCCTTCAAATTTTCCGATTTCCGTAATTAATTTTCTACATTTTTCTATCAATATTATGATTTTTCGATGTTGTCCGATCAACATTCATAACTCTTTTCAATTTTTCATACAGATTTTTGATTCTTTCACATTTTCTAGTCCAATTTCATGATTTGTTCAAATTTTCCGTACAGAAATTTAAATAATTTCGTAAATGATTTTGACGAAATTGCGATTCCCCTTTATTTCGCAGTCAAAATCTTTGACTATTTTCAAAATATTCCAAGTTACAATAAAGAACTTCCGAGTTTCCAAAAAAAAAACAAAGATACAAAACAAAATATAACGATTTCTCCGTATTTCCAATCGAAAATTCATTAAATAATTGACGGATATATTCATTGAAAATTCTAATCGTTTCTGGAAGCTGATATAATCCGCGAATCCGATTGGGACGAGAGCAGTGAAAAAGATTAATAAACTTTTTGTTGTAGATATCAATTATTTTATTTTTTCAGGACATTTTCTGGACGAGGGGGCTTGAATATTCTGTATAACCTTGGAAAAAAGAGGAAATGGAAGATTTTTCATAGTAAACCGTGGATTTATATATTGCAAAGGCTGCGGACTACAGTCGCATACATAGCTCGCCGCTGCAGTGCAGCGAAACGAGACAAAAAAACTTTTCCATTCCATTTCCCGTATAATTGCAAAAAATCTTGGAAAAGAAGCGCGCGCGGTACCGGAGTGCCCAGCAATAATTCCCACCTTCCTACCTACCATTGCCGAGAAGCGAACTCTAGGTATATGGAGGTACGGTACCGGTACGGCACCAACCCCTGTCTGTAAAACTATCCCTGGATTACTCTAGCAGCGTGGGAGGATAACGAAAACAAATCCCACCGGGAAATACTACAAATCGTATTTAAAATCATATTTCGCGAATCCAGGAGAAAAGAAAAAGAAAAAGAAGAAAAGAAAAAAAAAAAAAAAAAGAAGAGGGAAAATAGAGTGAAACGTAACTTTGATAAAAATGAAAAAAAAAAAAGAAACGAAACGCGATTAAATCGTTCAGTTAGATGAAATAAAAAGGAAAG
The DNA here is from genome assembly GCA_949628255.1 of Macrophya alboannulata. Lineage (NCBI taxonomy): Eukaryota > Metazoa > Arthropoda > Insecta > Hymenoptera > Tenthredinidae > Macrophya > Macrophya alboannulata. The sequence goes on along the minus strand of OX451206.1, from coordinate 19,277,006 downwards.
AAAAAAAGAATGAAACAGCTTCGAGTCAGCGAAGGAAATCCTCCCTTTCAACCCTCAACCCGTTTTCCACCCTACAACCTAGTTCGCCATGTGGCAGCAAGTTCGCTTAAGAGAACGAGAAATTACAGGGAAAGCCTCGGGTTAAATTCATCCCTCAAGGGATTGGTAATTACTAGGAGAAACTAGGAGCGATCATTAATTGAACGTCGATTTCGATAGGGGATGCAGGAATTCTACTTTCGAAATATAAACAGGAAGGAATCATCAGACCACACGTTGGCAAAAAAAAAAAATAAACCAAAAAACAAAAACGAAAAACGAACTGTGAAAAATAGGAAGTGCAGTATGTGATGTGGTAGAAAAAGGGACGAAAGACACCCTGAGTAATGACCACCCCTCGCATTTCGCAGTCTGCGGTTTTCCCGAGTAAAAAAAGTTCTTCAAACCCAAAACGAAAAATAAAAAGCCGAAAAAGAATAAGAAAAAGGACTTACTGCTGGCTAGAGAAAGTAAGAATATCATATACCGCTGCACCCTCATGTGTGTATACTATTCTCCTAGCTGTAGGTATAAAAGGTGGTGTGAAACAAGGGAAAGGAAAGAGAGGAGGAAGGAAAAGAAGAGGAAAATAACCGCTATGAAACTTGCCTGCCTAATGTAGTGGAAAATATACATTTAACCGAAGGGTGCAGGCATCGGAGTGACGTGCACCCTGGAGGAGCCAGAAGGGCGTCAACACCAAAGAAGAAGGACGCGCCCAGGAGTTCGGATTTCTAAGAGATCGATACCCTTTTTCTATTTCTGTTCTGGTTTATTATTTGTGGGATCTTTGCGATTTAGGTTCTCTATAATAAGAAATACATTTTTTTCGAAAGATATCAGAATTAAATTTACAGGATTTTGCATCCAAATTTGACGAGCAAAAAAAAAAATGGGCACATATCTCGGTAAGATTTGAAGGTTTGCCTTCTGAATGACAATTTATATATTCTTCACCAACTTTGTACTATTTCCGGTAATTAGGTAAATAAAATAATTCCCTAAAAAAAATAGGGAGAGAGAAAAGAAAAAAGGACCCCTAAACAAATGAATAAACGGGTGAAAAGGCAGGGATCCCTCTTTAACGCACATGTATATTATTCTTTTGTCGTGGATATAGGGATCGAGTGGTGTTTTATGAAGACTTTGACCCTAGCTAGTTTGGCCGAGACTCGACGGAAGTTGCAGGCGTTATACGACCGGGCTTTATTCTTTATGGCTCACAAATTGATTCTTTATGGGACAACAATAACTTATTGAGTAACAGTTTGATCGGCAATATTTCACATGTATTTATTTTATTGCCCTGTAGCTAGGCATATAACTATTTATACCCTACGTGTTATGTCAAAAGTCCGAAGGCCAATATACGGCTTGGGCTAATTAAGGCGAATCACCAATGCAGATAATTGACCCACTCATTAATCAATCTACAAAAAAATGTCTAAAAATTCTATTTTTTTTTGTTTTTCTTTTTCGGAATCCATTGAACGTCATTTTTCACACATTATTTTTTCATGGGGGTTAATTGATTTTTACATTCCACTACTTAATTATAAAAAAGGGCAAATCATTCGAGAAAAAATTGTGAACAACGGTAAATTTCGTGTTTTTCTCTTCTTCTTCTAGACGTAGAAAAAAAAGGAAAAAAAATTAGTTTCCGGACTGTAGAGGATATTAAATTTTGGTTAAACAGAAAATGAGATAATTAAAATCTGAAAATATATACTCGTATATACCGTATAGTTCGCGATTTTTTAATATTTCGCATTTACACAATTTCATATATATCCTAATTCAGCCGAAGCTAGGGGCTGAACTTTGTCCATAATACTCTGCGGCGTGGCTTTAGAGCAATAATTTTCAATCAGTTTGAAAATAATTTAGCACTGAAAACCGTGGCATGGGGGGTTGGCTGCGAGGCGACGTGGGGTGGCAAAATTAAAAACGTAAATTAGCATCTTTTGCTGCAATATTAATACCGGCCCATAAAGGACTTACGCCTTTCTCTGCTGGAAAAAAAAAAAATGGTTGAATATTCTCCCCCTGAAAAAATAAGTAAAAAAAAAAAAAGCAAAATCAAGAGCATTTTTCATTTTTCATTATGCCTTTCGTCGCCTCTTGAGAAACCCATAACTAATTACCAGATACACCATAAATTTCCATTGATCTGGATGGAAAATTCTGTGAATTTGAGATTTTTTCAAAGTTCACAATTTTTTAGATAATCCGTCGAGTCTTGCAGACAGATGGAAATCTTTTTGAAAATACCCGTTTCTTGGATACCTGCAGAAGTGAAAAGTAAAAACTAAATCGTGACGGAAACTCGCCGTTGTAAAATAGGGGTAATATAAAAGAGGGATGAATGTGAACGGGAATAAAACGGAGGTAGGTAGGTAGGTAGGTATATTCCTTCAGGAGGTCAGGTCAGGTCGGCCCCGGGCCTTCTGGAGAGGGTCTTAACCTTCGGTGAGAAAAGCGACGCGGTTAGCGCCTGGATTATGGCGATTTTAAGCGATTAAGGAGACGAGGTTAAAGCGGTGGGAAATGCGCGCTGCCCCCAACCTATCTACCTACCTTCCTACCTTCCTACCTATACCCCTGGCGTTTTAAATAAAATCGTTTCAAACGACTGGGTATGGGAAAAGCGTGGAAAACCACAATCCGTGGCAACAAAAACACACACCAACCGTACGGCTGCCGGAATAGAGGGTTGGGGATGGGGAAGAGTTCGTAGTGGGACGGGCCCCAGCTTTTGCTCCAGCCTCGGCCCCGTCGGGAAAACAACCCTTTTCACTACCCGCACACCTTTTCAACGTTCTATAATATTCGGTATTCATTTCTAATTAGAAAGTAGGCGACGTTGAAAATTCCCGAAATTTTTTATTCCTCATGCGGAGGTTTTACGCGGCATTGCAACGGGATAGTCACACATATCCGAGTACTAATTAAAATAATGGAAAATTCTTTTACTTTACATATTCGGATGGAAACTATGGTACGGTTATACCAAACGGAATTTATAGGTGCCCCACGCATTTGTCTCACCACGTTTTCCGCTATTGCTACTGAAAATATCGTTTTCATTCTCCTCTTTCGTGAATCGAATAAAAAAGCGAGGAAAAGAATCAGGAAACCGGTTGTCCTGTGCACCAACCCTAAAACTTCCCTCTATGTGTCGAATACATTACAATGAATTGATAATATTGTGTTTATAATACATCAAAGAAGGTTATAAGTATAGTTAGTTTTCCGTATACAAATTTTTTTTCCGCCTGATTTTCGAAAAAACGAGTTTTTGTCAAATGTCAACGTTTCTAGGTTTTAGGGAGTTATATTTACTGTCAGAAGATATCGTTCAATCTGCATGTTTATGTGTGGAATTTTTTATGTTTTTAAATAATTTGACAGATTCGACATCGAGTGATTCGAAATCAACTCACGTCTATCAAAAAAGAAGAAATTTTAGTCGTGCAATATCTTTTAAACTAATCGGTCGATTTTGATGAATCTTGCGGCAATCAAAAGGGTTATCAAAGACTTAAATCTGATTAAGCTTCGAGACTAATCGCACGAACAGTTTAGGAGTTATGCGCTAAAAACATGAAATTATTTTTTTTTAAATTTTTATTCTTCGAATAACTTTGAAAGTACTCGATCGATCGACTCCAAAATCTAATCAGATTTAAGTCTTGATAAACCCTTCCGATCGCCGCGAGAACCATTTCAATCGGTCGATTCGTTCTAAAGATATCGTACGACAAAAATTTGTTCACACACACACACACACACACACACGCGCGCGGATGTCCATCCAAACATAGTCAGAATAGCTTCCTAGGAACCAAAAACGTCGGGTGTGATGAAAACTCGATTTAACACTTCCCCCTTTTTTTTGAAAATCTTCAATTTTCATAGCGGGAAGTTAAAAATATGAAGAGAAGTAAACAAGAGATATTCAAAACTGGATAGATTTTCAGAAAAAAAAAACATTTGATTCATTATTAGCTAGTGTCTCAAAAAAAGTGATCAACGCTTCATTTTTTATTTTTATTTTTTTCGATTCCCACAATTCTAAAAGGGGCAGGGTTGACGTTCTGAATTTTGAAAAGTTCCGAACGGTCAAAGTTAGGCATTCATTTCAGACGATTTCGAATTTTCAGAATTGTTAAAGTTTGGAATATTAAAATTGATAAAGAACGTAATGCAGACATCTGAAAACTCGGAAAACCCAAGAACCCAAAAATTCAATGGAGGAACGCACGACGCTGATCCATGCGTAAATTTCACAATTGGAATTTTAGCTTTTTGGATCCTTAGTTTTTGGAATTTTGAACCTTTACCAGTATTATACAGAAATTCAAAACTAGTAACCGCGAATTTATTCTGGTAGAGAAAAATTACAAGAAGTAGTTTAATTTACTTGAAAATTTGAACCCAACGGTTTTTGGCCAAATTGAAATTAACAATACGAAAATTCAAAATGGTGGATCAAAATTGTAGAAAGTAGACTGAGTGAAATTCGTGTGAAAATTGCTACTCAGGCTTTTCAGCATCCGCATCAACAATTTAAATTTGGTGATTTTTTTTATTTCATATTCGAAATTAGCGGTCTCAAAAACCTTCATTTACCAATTTCGATGAAAAACTGTCTATTTTTTGCAACTACGGTACGCCATATTGGATACTCTAATGAAGAGGAAAAAAATTTGTTCATTCTTAACTCTTTTTTTTGTTGTCTCGGTTGTATTTTGTGGATATAAAGCCCGTCTCGGTCCCTGCGAAATAAAAAGAAGGGGGAAAAATCTGACGAGGAAGAAGAAGATGAAGAAGCATCGGAGCCGGTCGAAAGCCCTCCAGAAGGTAGAAGGAGGATAAAAATGCAAAGCTCTGTTCCCGTAAAACTCGATCGCCACAAACCTCGTGAAACTTTGACGACGCGGTCGCGTATAGCCATCCTACCTATATCTATACCTACCACAGAATAGCTGCTTTTTTCGCGAATTCCCATCTCTCTATACCTCACCGGCATATGGATACGCTTTATGGCTTCTTTATTTCACAGAATCGACGAAATACTCTTTCTGCACTTCGGGGTGAAAAACGAGAATAAAAATAATCGTTGCATCGCTTCAGCTGAAAGAATCGCATGCATTTGACTCACGACGAGGAGAAACGAATTTTGCAAATTCTGTTTTCCGAAAAAAAAAAGAGAGAAGAAACAGGAAAATATAAAATTTTGGCCAATTCTCCAGATTTTTGAATTTGAGCACCTAAAATTTTGACGATTTTTCAACACTGACCAATATTTTCGTTCTTTTCTGTTCGTTGTTGACTAAAAAACAGAATCGATTTTTGATTTTTGATTTTCGGTTTTCTCTGAATGTAAGCAACGGAAAGAAAAAAAAAGTTGACATTTTTTTGCCGCCCTCGTATATAAAGACACGAGATACACATACAGATTTCTGCAGAACGTGGATATCTGTGTTTCAAGCTGTTAAGATGTTATCTTATCGACGAACGATGGTCAGTGCAGGTAGCGGTAGTGGTCTGCGATCGACGATCCGATTTCTATCGATTACCCGGTCGTCGCGGATTGGGTTTACCGCGATAGGACATTATCTTCTATTTTCCTACTCCAACGGACTCGCGTTTGTTAGATTTTGCTAGAATCCCTTAATGGGTGGTAGCTCACGAGAATCCAGCACGCTATTTCTCTCTTCTCTCTATTCTATCTATCCTCTCAGCTATTCTCTCTATATATATTTTTGGCTCTAAAGCCCGATTATAGAAGCTCAATTAATTCCCTTCTCTACGTGAAATTAAACGGTATAAATTTTTCATCATTATCAAGAAATACAATAAATAAATAAATTCCGATGATTAAAATTTTCCAAATTTTCGTCAAATCCGTAAAAAAATTAAAATAATAATTGTCGTAGCTGGTCCGATTTTTTGTTGTTGATTTTTTTGTCTTCCTTTTGCGATACTTATTTCTTCTTCGAAACAGAATCGACGATTATATCGATTGAGGGGTTGCAAAGTGACTATGGCTGTAAATTATACAACGTATACCATAGATGCGTGTACATTCGTATGTGGCTATAGTATACCTTTATGCATGGAAGAAAATTGATATGAATGTTTTATAGGGCATAAGTCCGACTGTATTATAGTTTTGTAGTAATTTCGATCGATCGAACGCTGTGTATTATATCTACGTGTCCATTACACACGTGTAGTCTAGGAATATTTAACATACTGCGTATGATACATCAAAATTTAACAAAAAAGTGTAGGAATTTTTTTTGTTTTTGTCGAAAATTTTTAATAGTATATGAAATCCTCAATTTTTGTTTTTCTTAAGGGCTGAGAACTTGCAAAAAATCAGAGCGACAGAGAATTTTATAACGGACAGAAAGCTTTTGTTTTCGGGATCAACCGTTCGGGATGTAAAAATCGTGGAATCTGATTCAGAAAAAAAAAAAAATAATAAATCGATTTATCAATTCGAACGAAAAAATTTTTTCGCTCTTCTCTTTTTGTGTCTTTTTTTTTATAATTTTTGTTTCTTCATCCTTACCGTAGATGAATATGTCTATTTTGGATATTTTCACACGTGTTTATGGTTCAGAAAGACGTGTCTTCTTTTCTCACGCGCTGAAGTAGTACAGGGGTTGAAATTTATTGCATTAATCCAACCGAAGAGGGCAACGAGAAATTTTCGGTTTGGGGTTGTTACAGAGGCTGTATAGATGAACGTATAGATATAGAAGCGCGAAAGCTCACTCCATTTCTCTAATTGGTAAATCCGCAAGGTGACTGTTGCTGCTGCAGCAGTGCAGTGAACGAGGACGAAATCATCCGAGATTGCAATAGAAGCAATCAAATCAGTCTAGCCAATCTAAGAAGAGCCAATTACATGTCGATATAAAAAATCCGAGATAAAATTTTTACGGAAAGAAATTTAAAAGAAAAGCTTCTAATTTCATATAAACGAAAAAAAAAAAATAATAATTTCCGAAAAAAAAATTACGTTCATACGTATAACTCAAGTTTAATTGATATCAAGAAATTCATCATCCTAGAATGCAAACGAGAATCTTACGTTTTTTTTTTTTTTTCTTCTTTGTATAGTTTTCTTAAATCTACGATATTATCGTTTATCAAAATTTTGGAAAAACTCAAATAATTACCCGGTTTTCTATTTTCAGCACGTATTTCACATTTTTAGTGTATAAAAAAGAGAAATTGAATTCTGCAGAGGCTTCTATTTATATTTATCAATTTTTTTTTTTTTTTGATACCTTGAGTTTTGATAAACGATAAATCTTCAAAGGCAATTTTTTCACGGACTTTTTTGGTTTCGTTTCTTCTTCTTTTTCTTCTTTTGTTATAAAAAGTCAGCGAGAAGGTGAAATAAAATTGCAACGTGAAAAGACTCGACTCGATCCTCTTGTGTGTGTCCTCGTCAATAAAACATAAGAATATAGTCAATGAAATAAAACGGCAGTCATGGATTTTGGAAAGGTGAGGGGTAGGGAAACTGTATAGCGGATACTTACACCTATACCGCAATCATGGTGATGAGGATGTCGATGATGATGATGATGCGAACAAAAAGAAGGAAAACAGTAAGGAAATTAAAAAATCGATCATTTCTTTTGCGGTTGGTTTGCTTTTTTTTTCTTTCTTTTCTTTCTTTAAATTTTGCCCAATTTCTGAAAAAAAGATTCGTATGAGGTGTATTTTATTTCTTGCATTAATACGTATATTCATTTGTTTGAGAACGGGCGAACGAGTAGGATGATGATCATAAATCTAAACAAAGACGGAAATAAGAAGGGTAAGGTAAGAAAGAAGAGAATAACCGGTGTAAAAACAGAATAAAAAAAAAATATATGATAAAAAATGGTAAAAAAAGAAGCAATTTCAGTGAAAGAAAATTGTAAAATAATGGTGACGAAAGTGGGACCGGAAAGAATGACCAGTATTTTGCGGAATAGATATCTCCACCTATTGACTATACCTATACCAATTATTATACCTGCATATATGTATATACACGGGTATATATATACTACAGCGTTCGTATAAATATCGAAGTCGTTTATTGCCCCGAATTGGTATATACATACAGATATAGGTATATATAGATGTTATGTATAGATATATAACGGTAGTAATAAATTTCACGTTCTTTTATACAGACCGAGTTATTATCCAATGCATATATTAATTTGAAATAATAAATTGTCGATCCGAAGTGGAGAGAAAACAAAACGAAAAAAAAAAAAATTTTTTAAATGAACCGAAAATTGAATTTTGAAAGTCAATATCAAAGAATTTCTTTTTTTCAAAATCTGTTCGAAACAATGAGAAGAAGAAAAATATCGACACTACTATCGTACGAAATCGATTTTCGATTTCTTTTCTGAGTAACCTTTTTTATTTTCTTTTCTTTTCTTCTTCTTTGAAATGCCGGATTATGGTCTCCCGAATTTTCAAATAATAGTATTCAGTAAGTTTGTCGATCACGGTATATTTTTTAGTAGTTTTTCTTTTTTCGAAATTTCCAAAAGTCAAATTCCCGCAATTATGATCTTGAAAACTGTTGCCTGAAATTTTTTTTTTTAAATTTACAGGATTTCAAATCGACATGATGACCACGAAGAATTGCAATATGTCGTTAAATCCGAAGGGTTCCTCTTACAAAAACAAAAAAAAAATCGACTTTCAATTCTGGAATGTCACAATTCTGATCGCCGTCCTTGACGGTAACTCCGATAACTAACCAAAAGCTTGTAGTACGATGAAGGGCACCTTAGAAAAAAAAAAAAAAAAACTGTGTTTTCCACTTTATTTTCATCAAAGTAATAACATTTTTTCGCCTCCTCGAAATCGATTTTCGCACTCTTTTGCTACCCGGAAATTATGAACAGTCAAATGAAAAAGATTTTTAGTTCATACGGGTATTTTTCAAGTCTCTTTATCGACCCGAAAGTGTTACGCTTAGTGTACGACTCGACTCTGTCTCTATTTCAATTTTTCTCGCAAATTTTACAAAATTAAATTCCCAACCTCATAGCAGCTTTTTAACATCCAGTAGGTAATATGGCTTTTAATTAGAACATACGTCGTACCATACTCATGAATTTTTATGATACAATTCGTTGAGAATTCAAAGAATGGCATAGTTCGTTTATTTTTGTTTTTTTTTGTTATTATTATTATTATTATTATTATTATTATTATTATTATTATTATTATTATTATTATTATTATTATTATTATTATTATTATTCATTTTACGTTTTCGTGATAAATGGTGCAAATGATTTTTTTTTCCTTAAGAAAGAAAAAAAAAAATGAACAAACAAGAAAGAAAGAAAGAAAAAGGGGACTTAAATTGTGTAGTCCGTATAGTTTATTATAGTTACGCCTTGTCTCGATCAGTTATAGAGTCGAAGCTCGAAAAAGCTCAGAAACAACTTTCCAGTGCTTTGAAGTTTAATTGACTATGAAAAAAATAACGTGAAATTAAAAAACGGAGTAAAAAAACTGAACGATATAGTCTCCAGTTATAATTAGGGAGTTAGATGCAACGAGCTGATACAGTACGAGTCGATTTATCCAGCCTTATTGCATTTTTCATCTATCTCCTCGATTCTGATCAGTCGATTGATTGATCGATGGATTAATTGGTTCTAGATGAACGTTTCCTCTTCTTAATTATTGAGTAATTTTTCTAATTCAATGTGATAAATAGAATTGCTTTGCAGGTATACATAGGTATATAGCGAGAAGAGCGAGTGACTGCTGCAGTAGACAGTCATGGAAACAGTACGTACCCTATACCCATGTACTTATTCCGAAACTTTACGACAATACCAGAGCTACTAGCTTGTCTTTCCAGATTCCCTTACTTTGCTTCACTTTACTTTACTTTACTTTACTTTTATTTTAGTTTCTTTGTTTTTTGTTCCTATTTTGTTCGGTTTTTTTTTTTTTTTGTTCTTTTTCTTGTTCTTTTTTTTTTTTTGTTTTATTGACAAACAGCGACTCCGGTAACTCGACAAATAGTCACCCAACCCCAGTCTTCTCTAACCCTCAGCTCACAGTGAGAAATGAAGTAAAGAACTTGAAGGAAGTTTGCTTAACTTCGTGTCAACGAAGCGCATGTTTCTACCTCTAACGCTAACAGCAATTATTTCATTTATTATTTTCCTACGAATTATGCATGTACCTATAACTATACAATAACTCGATCTCACATTTCCAAATTTTTATTATTAATTCATTGTTAGAAATCGTGAAAGTAATCATGTCGCTTAATTATCTGTCATCAACATTTTTCATCATATATTATCTACATCCGATTTTTCCACTCATCAACTCCTGCAGTATTTCGTACAATATTACACAAAAAGTATCAAATGCACAGAGTTAAAATTTTACGATCTCATTGAATACATATTTTTGCACAGTTTGAACTATCGATATTGGAATCAACGTAGAAATTTTTGTTATACATCCAGAAATGAGATTGGTTCACATGTTGATTGCAAAAAGAGAATAAATTTGTAGAAACCCGATAGCATAATGACATTTCCATTGTTCACACGATAGACACATTTGTTTCAAATGTTCATATGAAGTTTAGTTTATTTTGGATAATTTATATTAGAGTTATCATATACGAATTAATCAATTCTGGAATTGCTCTATGAAAGCTGCGAAAGTTCACTAGTTGAATTTTTCGACTTCGTCGAAACGGTATTCGATGAACAAATGTTGAAAATGAAAACCGGAATTCAAAGTCAATTTGATCATTTGATAATTAATTCTCAGCCACATGAGTATGAAAATTTGATATCAGCGTGTCTGTGCGTATAAACATTTTGATAAAAGCACTGCAGTAGCCGGATAATATCGTATCACACATAACATACATCCGTTAAAAATTTAATTACAACAATGACGTGCAATTCCAAGTGAATTTATTCTTGCAATTCATTAGGCGAGCCGGGCGTGTATAACTAAATGATAAATAAATTTAACTGCGAGAGAGAGAAATGGAAGGACCCTAGGCACCCGCGCGGACGTTTACATTAATTCACTACACGAAATTTGATCAGCTTGATCCTCTCTCTCACCCTCTTTCTCGCTCTCGCTCGTTTATTATAATATTATATTCATATACTGAAAATAATATAATATATGTATATATACCTTGACCGTTGGCACAGTTGGACAGGAAGCATTTAATCCTTGACGAAATTTCTTTCGATATATGTATATAGTTATTCGTTTTGATCCTTTTTATATGGAAAGCTATTCGCCGATGCGAAACTTCACTGAAACTTCACTAATTTATCGTTTTCATACGTGGAACATACAATTTTATTGTTCGTCTATAGATATTTGTGTCAAAATGTTCAAAAACGATTATATCAATCACTATAATCATTCAGAAAAGCTCTCACTTAACTATATTCAACAACTATAAGCACATATTTAACTTCTTTTTCATCCAAGTTCTGGCCATTTGTTGAATAGTGTTATTTAAAACCTCGCTTAATCTGCACTGCTATCTTTCGCGGACAGACTAGTCAGCATGAGCTTTTTTTATATTTTGTATATGAAAAGCTACACTCTTTAGCAATCAAATTACTAATTGGGTAGCTATGTAACCGTTAGTTATTCATTTATTCTGTTTTTGGTTGGTTTTTATTTGATATAATTGTGAGCTTTTTATTGAGGAGCTTTTTATTCTACCGCGAACCGCGAACGCGTGTACCGCAAACGCGATTGTACCGACCACTACGACCGCTGTACGACGTCGAAAAGCACGAGCTTTATACCCGCGTACGCTGTGCTTGTGCGTCGACTGATAGTGAACTGCGGCGGTGGCCAGCCAGCCGGCCAGCCGGCAAACGAAACGCGCGCGCATGCGACGTACGTAAACAAACCGTAAAACGGAATTGTCTCTATTTGAGAAACGAGGTAAAGTATGTATTGCATATCAATAAAAACACCCAATTTAGGTTTTTTTTACATTCTATGGCAATCGACTTACATATAGATTGAGGCTGCCGGAAAAAAATTCGCATCAGTCGTCGAAAGCTTTTCAAATTTGGAACAAAAAAAATTCAAAAACGATCCAACTTCAGGGCAAACCAATAATATGTACAGATGATACCAGTCTTCTATCTTTGGAAGCACGAAACACAATTTACCTGATCCAAGCGTGTAGAGAAAACGGCCTTGAAGCTCAAAATTTTCGTATCCAAAGGTTGGATTCATCGAATATCATCGGTTCATCCTGAAATTACATCAATTCAGAATATTCCCTCCAAACTTCAAGAAGTTGAAGTGCTTCTGTCATTTTTTTTCTTGATATTCGAGCGTGATTTTTAAAAAAAGCTGTGCTTTCGACAGTTTTTTCTTTCGATACTATCCGTTTTTTTTTTTATTTTTATTTCATGAAATAGTAGTTGTATAATAGATGTAGGGTTGAGGGTTGGCCAAAAAACGCTGCAGGGATGGTTTGTAGTAGTCGAAAATGACATTGGTAAGCACGGTGGAGTCCCCGCAGTGCTCGCTCGATAGAACTCGTAAACCATGTAACTGAGCGAACCGATCCCAGGTTTTATTTCTCAAACATTTCATGGCCCTTTTACGGCCCGCGTACTTCCACGACAACGGTTTAGGTACGCTGTTTGATCGCGTAGTAACCAAAAACACCGTTTCTATAGAATGCAAAAACAGTATGTTATGCTTATTCACTCCTAAAAGCCATAGGCGAATAATCAACTATTTGATGGTTGTCTCTTCAAGAGCTTACCCACATCTTGACAACAAATTTTGAATTTCGCTTACGAAATGAACAAGTTTACCAATGTTGCTAGGCTCGAAATAATATTCAACTGGTGAGCTTTTAAAGCTTTCACAGGGCAAACCCATAAATAATCGGCTCGTACGTGATTACTTCAGCTCCAATCATTAAAAATCAACTGAATTTCATACGACTATTTAAAAAAAAATATGTCTACCGTGTGAACTACAAAATGTGCATTAAATTGATGAAAACTATTATTTTTTGCAAGATTTGATTCATTTTTTGCGATAATCACGGTTACCGATCTCATTTTTGCATTATCACAAAAGTTTATCGACTGATTTCAATATCCGTAGTCCATACTATGAAAAAATGTATATTAAATAAGTGTGTTGAATCTAAATCCTGTACTCGCAACAATTTTTGAGTAATATCAAGAGTTGATACGTGATAAAATTCAATGCTTGCTGCAAAATGTTTGGAAAAAAGGATGCTAACCCAAGAGCCAATGAAAGGAGAAGGGAACAGTTCTGAACTAAATTGTCTAAGAATAATAATCAGCGGTCTGAATATTTTCCATCAATTTTGAAAAGCCACCCTCCTGAACTGGGTTTGATGAGATCACTAGTTAATTTTGTTCAGTAGAATCATTTGGCGTATTTACTTGGGGTTGTACTGCAACAGTTGAATTAGGTATGCAAATTTGATTGTAGCGGGGCAATCTCAGACGTGGAATTGAGAGCTGAGAGGTCTATCTAGCATGGTGTCTAGAGATAAAGAGCGTGAGAGAGAGAGAGAGAGAGAGAGAGAGAGGTAGTATGAAGTTTCTAATTGACAAGGAAAGAACAAATTTCTACTAATTAATTTTTGTTCTTTCTCATTTTAATTTTTTTTTTTTTTTTTTAATTTTTTTTTTCTTCTTTTTTCTCCAGCCGGATTAGGTAATTTTATTGTAGTTAGTTTTTCACCCCCGATGTATACAAGATTAATCATGTAGATTCAGGTGAACTTGTTAGAGCAGTACGAGTTAAGTGAGTTACGGTTACGCCAGCGCCACCGCCGCTGCCGTCTTCATTGAATTAGAACTTAGACACATCCCATGCTACATGCGGCTACGATGCTTGGATCAGCATGCAAATTTGCTGCATTCAATTTCATAGTTTCGACAGCTATAACAACTCTATAAATTCGTTACTGTATATAACTATATATAACTGTACCTGTACCTCCTGAATTTACCTGTTATTCCAAAGCTCGCTAAACTCCAAATCGTCAAACGTCATGTAAGCTCAAATGGAAGCACTAAATGAACGCGTAATTATTCAAATTACGAAAGCTGAGAGCGGTTTGCCGAGTCTTCTACAATTCGAAATCTCTTTCATTGGAGATTTTTATGTACATACCTAGCAATTTTTTTTTCTGTTTTTGCAGAATTTAAGTATTGCGAATTTCGTTCCACAAGCTCTAATTTCAAAGGATAGAGCTCAAGCTCTGTGTTTTATTTAATTATTAGACACTATTCATCATTCAATAGAGAAATTAGGTTGGGATTTTATAATGAATGCAAAGTGGACTCATACTCTTACAATCTTAATCAAGAAATCAAGTACGGAATCTTAGCTTTCAAGTTTTTCGTGTTAACTTTCAAGTTTCGAGTATTAAGTCAAGCTTCGCGGGGCTGGTTTTAATTTTTGACACATTAACTCTGAAGTTTTCAGTGGTGGCTTTCAAGCTTGGAGTCTTAGCTTTAAAGTTCCTGATATTAACTCAAGTCTTGCGTGTCAACTTTCAAGTTTCGACCCATAATTTTGAATATTTGATTCGATTCCCGGTAAAAAAAAAGGCCATAAAAAAGCTTCCAGAGTCTAAAATCATCATCTGTGTTAACTCAATGACGAATATAAACATATACATATGTATAATACGTATGTATCTACACATATATACAGTTTGGAGACCACACCGTGTGGAAATCTGCTCACGTTTTCGCTCGCATAACGCGTACACCTTCTATTCGGCATGCAAGCTCAAGAGGACATAAGCACGAACCTGCCATATATTCCGCAAGCTCGGCTTCTGCTTCTGGTTCTGGTCCTGACTGGGCTGTTACATTACTGTAGAATTTCTGCACAGGCCACAGTGAGCTTTGACCACTTTTCGGACTGGCAAGCTCGGCTTGCATGCACCTCTCGAATAGAACGGTGTACGTTGGGCGCTTATCGGAAGCCAATCTATTCTCGTTGGCCCAGTTTCTTTATACGATAGTGTATACGGGACGTGAGCCGTACGTTCTTTGATTTCGATCTTGATTTTGATTTTGATTTTCGTTCTCTTCTATTTTTCAGACTATATTTAGTTATACTCAAGTCACATATACTGCAAATCCGAACTAAGCGAACTGCAACGGCGCATATGTTGGTTCGAAAGGATTTTCGCTTCAAGGAGAACCCAAGGACCTCAAAACGTTCAAAGGAATTCAAAAAGGCCGGGCCACGCTGAGGTGACTCGAGAAGGTTGCAGAGCGTATCATTTCATGGGAAGCTACACTTAATGCACCTTAAAAATCGTCAAAGTGAATCCTTAAGTGGTTCAAGCTTCTGTCGAGCTTCACTCACTCTCTCTTTCGCTGTATGTGGAAAACGAAAGTAAAACTAAAGAAAAAATATGAAAAAAACATGTATATAGATATATATATATATTGAAATTACCTGATTCTCGTGGGCCTAATGCCCAACAATTCATCGATATAAAACGAGGCCTGAAATTCATGATGAAAAATTTTCAAATCGAAATTTTTTAAAGTTAAAAAGCTTCGGAAACTTGAAATTGATCAGTCAGTCAAAAAAGAGATGAGTTTCATATACAACTATCGAATACGTTTTCGCGTGATTCAATCCAGTCGTCAAATTACACGCAGTCAATTTTTGATTCCACGTTTTTTTTTTTTTGTTTTTCTTACAAAATTCGCGAATATTGAACAGCTGTCAATTTTTTATTTTTTTTATTTTCAACATCACAAAAGCAAGTGATACTATTTCGGATTTTGCGGTATGCCGATATTGATGCGGGTGTAATGCCTGTGATGTTGGTATTTTTCAACGTTTTATAATTAACCCCTAATCGGTTATATACGGCGCGTTTCGCGTCAAAACGGCTACCCCAATTTGCACGTAATTTTTTTCATTTCAATATCCATAAATTTTCAACAATTTATTTATATAAAAAATATTTGCATGATTTCGATCGGAAAAATTTTTCGCCCTTACACGTGCAAATTTACGTATTCACGTGAACTTAATGCGAAAAATGCAAAACGCATTCAACAGGCAGTCACGGCGATTCTCGAAAAACGCCCACGCCGATTTCTTTCGAATATGTATGCAGGGGTCTTAACGAAACGCCTGAAATGCCTTTTAAAACCGCGTTTTCACGTTTTTTGCACCAAATTTCACATGGAAGAGCGAAAAATTTCCGATCGAAAGCCTGCGAATGTTTGCACATAAGTAAAACGTTGATAATTTATTTATTCAATAAAAATAACGTGCAAAATTAAGATGGCTGTATATAGGTTGGCTTTATGTTCATATACATATACGGAAAACTTTAATTCGCGGTATCAGAGATCGTTACATACATACGGGGTAATTAAAATACACGTCATTTCGACCAACCTTTGTACATCACCACTCCCGAATTTGGATTTGATCCAAAGGACCACGTACTCCAATTTTTTTTCTTTCTTCTGTACCCGAGGTGCATTTGGGAGAATTTTAATATACAAAAATGGCCATAATTTTCGAACTAATTGTCAGCCCATATTCGACAAGGGCTTAAAATTTTTGTATTTTCTCAAAGAATTTTCTGTAATTTTTTTTGTGAAGATAAATCGCGCCCGACGACATGAAAAATTGAAAATAGTGTTTAGAATCAGTTTTTTGAGCTTTTGCTGCATTCGAAGAAATTTTGTAAATTCTTTTTCTAAAAGACGATATGAAGGTACGAAACTTTTGTCTCAACAACTTCTCCGAATAACCATCATTTTCGGAAATAGCGCAGCTTGAAAATATTTGAATATCAAGAAAGTCAAAAATTCAAAAGTTCGTATCTCTTTTGCATGTGAGCCAAAAAATATGAAAAAATTCGGCAGTGTTTCTTTCGGTAATTACTACGGCACAAAAAATCAAATCCAAAATCGGCAGTGATGTACAAAGGTTGGTAGAAATCACATGGATTACCCCATATGCACATAGCTGTGTATGTATGGGGTACTGGTGCAATTTAGGATGAGAAAAGAAAACAAAATCATAAAACTTCAACTGCTATACCATTCTGCTGCATATCTGCAGCCCCCAGTTAACAGCTTGCTGGTACTTTATTAGCTCACTATGTAGGTATGCATGTGCGTGCATTTTTATACATAAAGCGTGTAGCAAGACGTAAAATTCTCTTGTTAAAGTGCAATTTCAGCTCTCCCCGAAGCTTCAACAAATATTATACATATATGGGATATTCGATGCCAAATTGCTATCAAAAAGAAAGATACTGACCCTTTTTTGTTCTTTTTTATTTTCGTTTTATCAAATCGGTAGTTTTTTCGTATTCTTCTTCTACCGTTAAAATTCTGTGCTGATCTTTTTAGTAGAAACACATTATCCTTATACTTCCACAAAAATGGTGACTCTTTTTTTCTCTCCTTTTTCTTTGAAATCCATTAGGTATGCAAATAGGCGAAAAGGAACATTAAACGGTTTTTCTCCTAATCTATTGAGTCTAGTTGCAGAATAAATAGCAACAGAACGATGTTTTTTTTTGAGATCTATGCATTTTTTCGGATAATCGCTCTGTTTGGTAGATATTCTCCGAAAACTGACAAACTTCTAATCGATCAATTATTGAACTGGACCGTGTTTTTGACCAGATTTTTTTGAGTAATCAGCGGGAAGATTTCGAAACAAGAAAATCGATTTTATACGATTGGAAATCGGTGAAACAAATCGACTGATGTGATTTTTGAAAAAAAATCAGGAAACCGATTGACCTGTGGGCCAACACTAAAGCTTCCCGCTACGTGTCAAATACATTACAATAAATTGATACTATTGTATTTATAATACATTAAAGCAGGTTATACGTATAGTTAGCTTCCCGTATACAAATTTTTTTGCGTCTAATTTTCAAAAATCGAGTTTTTGTCAAATGTGAACATTTCTAGGTTTTAGGGAGTTATATTTAATGTTAGATGATATCGTTCAGTCTGTATGCTTGTGTGCGAAATTTTCAATAGTTTTCAAACAATTTGACAGATTCTATGTCTATCAAAAAAAAAGAAATTCTTGTCGTGCGATATCTTTCAAACTAATCGGTTGATTTTGATGAATCTTGCGGCAATCGAAAGGGCTATCCAAAACTTAAATTTTGAGACCAATCGCACGAACAGTTCAGGAGTTAAGCGCTAAAAAAATGAAATTTTTTTGTTTTTTAATTTTTATTCTTCGAATAACTTTGAAACTTCTCGACCGATCGACTCCAAAATGTAATCAGATCTAAGTCTTGATAAACCCTTTCGATCATCGCATGAACCATTCCAATCGATCGATTCGTTCTAAAGATATCGTACGACAAAAATTTGTTTACACACACACACACTTACGGACGTCCATCCAAAAATAGTCAGAATAGCTTCCTAGGAACCAACAGCGTTGAGATGTGATGAAAACTCGATTTTCGAAAATCGGACCGAAACCAATAACTTCCCTTGTTTTTTGAAAATTTTCATTTTTCATAGCGGGAGGTTAAAAAAAAGGGCATGGATATAAGTAACTCGAAACAAAATTTGATGCTGAATTTTATGAATCTCGATGATAATTATAGGGTCGGGAAAAAATCGCGAAGTTGAAATTCGCGAGAGGGTAGGGTTTAGGACTGCAGTTATTCTGCAAAACGAGGTTGACTGTCTGATATTTGTTCGCGCACACATCCACCAACCCAGCTAACATAATATTTCGTATTTTACGTGCATCTCCTGAGCTAACATTCCTCTGAAATTTAATAATTTTCACACTCACCAAAGCGACGCCCGCCGAGCCGCGGCGAGTTTGGCGCGGCGTCGCGTGGGTTCGGGGGTGGTTTTCTGCGGTACGCGCCCTCCAACGAAATGAGGGCATATATGCAAATTGGAACACATTCCGCCAGTCTTCATCAAGTCGCTCGCAATCAGCGGGACTCTGCGGTCTCTGGAACATACGAAACATGCCTCTACGTATATACTGCAGAGTTGTACACAGCACGAATGGTACCACGCAGTTATACAACCGTCAGTCTGTCCAAATATACCAGGTGTCTCGGTTCTTTCTTTTTTTTTCACCTCAAAACCGTAAATAACACATCAAGGCAAAAAAACAGTTCTTTTTTTCACCGCACTATTCACCGTCTTTCAGAAATCCATGCGACAACCCAAAATACCGTCAAATATATTCAGAACATCGGATCCCGGTCAAAAATTAGAAGAAAATATTCGAATTTAACAAAATATTATAATTTTCGAAGAAATTATGTTTTTCCGTTACTGCAGGAGAGCCTCAAAAACCTCAGGATTCGCTGAAATGAGCAAAAGTCGATGAAACTGATTCGCTTCGTTCCTGTTTTGTGTGAAAAAGCTTGGATCGATATATTTTCCGGACAATTTTGGCAACAAATTACAAAATGTAAAGAAATGTTGGGCAAAAGGGACACCGTATTTTTCGTAGATGTCCCGGCCTAACTGAGACACCATTTTTGAGACAAAATTTTTTTCTTTAAGTCCTTGTTATCTAAATTATTTTAAATAGCTGACTTTGAGGTAAAATGTGCCACTGATGAAAAAATCAGGGAACCGGTTGACCTGTAGGCCAACCCTAAAACTTCCCGCTATCTGTCGCATACGTTGCAATAAATTGATACTATTGTGTTTATAATACATTCGAAACCAATAACTTCCCTTGTTTTTTGAAAATTTTCAATTTTCATATCGGGAAGTTGAAAATAAAAAACAAATCATCTCGAAAATTGTGTCTCATTTTGCCCCGCATTCCATCAACTATCTTTATAAATTTCCCACCCAGTGTGCAAGCTTGCAATATACAGATACGCAGAAGTGGATATAAACGTTGTATTTAGTACTCAGGTAGGTAAACGCTACAGATACACGGGAATCGAGTACAGGACTAGACGGTAGGTACATACCTACATGCATATAGCATGTAGGTACATACGTACCTACGTACGTACTAGCCTTCTTTCTTGGAGAGGATGGCCGCGGGTAACAAACCGCAATCTCATTAACCCGTAAGACTTAATTATGTGAAAAGGCAACTCATTAAAATTACCACTTTATAATTGGTTTACCCACTTCATTTTGCACGGTGAAACCGCCACTCGGCCCTTTATCGGGTTTGTATAACGCTAAGTCTATATCCGTCCACGGAGAACCGTACTGACTATTTGAACATTGTCAGATTCATCAAAAGCCATAATTTAAGTTCTCTCGTTCTATAAAATTTTGGTGAAAAATATTTGCATCAAATATATTTCAAACCTCCGATTCTATTCGCAAAAGACATCGATTGATCCGGATAGTTGGAAAAATCTGTCTGCAACCGATCACAGTCGTTAAGGGCTGTTTTTTTTTGTTTTTTTTTCCTCAGCCACTTTTGGAATTCTTGATGAAATAAAAACTAAAAAAATTTCTACCATGAATCAAGTTTTGAAAAAAAAAAAAAACTTTCTTCACGAAAGATCTCGAAAATAATCCGGTTTAGGACACAGCCGACAGGGTTGCCGCGTTAGGACTAATCGAGAAAATCGTGGAGTGCAAGAACGCGTTTTTTGAATCCGAAGCTTCCGGGGTTGAAAAATTCGTCGATGCAGTTTTCGAACCCGTACACGTATGTAGGTATATTTATTGCGGTGTTACTCGAGTTGTCGCATAGCCACTGATTACCAGATACTCTATAGCCTTTATACAGGACCGGATTGCAGAGGACCTTCCATCCCAATACAGTGACCAAAATACTCGAGGGTGCCGGAGGGTGGCTTGCAAACAAACCACGTTCTGTTATTTGATTCTGGTTCTCTGCAGTTGCGGTTCCAGCTGCATACGTAACGTTCTGTATCTGCAGATATTAACTAAACCGCAATTCTCGGATGGAATTTAACCAGCCCTCGTCGTCGAAAAACAAAAAAGCTGAGCTTTGACTGAGCCGGAGAAGGAACCTAGTCATCGGTCCAAGTGTTTAAAAATGTAAAAAGGCTACGCAGCTGTGTTTGCAATTTTATTTGTCGCTAAGTCCTGGTGAGAAACGAGGAAAACAACCCCTGAATTAATAACTTGATATCTGGAGAGCTTATTTCGAATTGGAATTCCTTCCTTCGTGGTAGGGTATATTTTGGGCTCCAGGTTCTCGCAGTTTTTCTCCTGGTCCATGATCTGTCCTTTTGAAAGTGAAAAACTGTGCCAGGATATTACGGCGATATAATATTCTCTTTATATCACGAAGGTATTATTTAAAAGAGGACTTGCTGGCTTCTGGCTTTTGGCTTCTGCCTTCTGGTTTCTGGCTGTTCGTTGCTTGCTACTGGCGTGGGGAATAAAGTAAGGATTTTCATCAGCGGGTCGCCGCTTCTTCCCGAGTAAGAAGTCGCGCTAGCTACGTACCTTATTGGCGTATAAATAATAAAATTCCAAGATTCTGATGAACGCAAGAAGAAAGAAATAAACCGAATGCCTTCACACTCCGAGATATACTCGCAAGCTCCCCCAACTCTCGCCTATGTCTAGGCGCATAAAATCCAAAAAAAAAGAAATAATCTCACGAATTTAACTCCCAGCTCTAAAGAATTTTTACTACAATTTTCAAATATCTTCATTATGCCCGCTAAGCCACGATATAAACCCTAAAAAATATTAAAAAGCTTGACCTGTTTCGAAGCTGAATGAGTTTCAATGTAAGGCTCTCGTTTTTTTATTAATTTATTATTCATAATCTATTATCAATGAGTAAACTGGCTGAAAAAAAATCTTACGGTCAAACTAAGTTTTCTCGACTTTTTCTTCTTTCTTCATGGTTCAGTTCAGGGGGTTGGAATGAGTGGCGGTAAAAGTATCTTCGAAGGTTCGGTTAGCTTTTGGGAAAGAGATGAATGTGTTCTTTTTACCGTTTGGCGTATAACTTGTTTCATTTCAGTTTTTTCGTTATCTTTCGTTTTCTTTTTCCCTGCGTAGGTGGGAAATGGTTTCTTTCTTTTTTTGCTGTTTTTTTTTTTTATTGTTTTTTTTTTTTTTTATTTTTCACGTCGCAGTTACAGCCCTCAAGTTGGAAAATTTCAACCGGGAAATTCCCACCGATATATTATATATATTTGTATATATGTATATCTATATACATATTATAGATGTATTATTGCCTCTTCGAAAAGAAATGGTTTTCACCTTTAAACAGACAGAAATATACCCCCAGACAAATGAATCCCCTCAACGAAAGAAAATAATAATACAATTCATAAACGTAGATATGGATATATACAACTATACCTATAGTAGATACGTACACCTACGTCTCGAAAACACGATATTACATTCGTGCGAATCGAAACTCGGATAAGAAACAAAAAAAAAAAAAAATTAGAAAAAAATGATTCAGAACTCGAACACAAGATTGCGTTGAGACGCAAAATATACAACGAAACGGTTTATATCGAGAAAAAAAATGTGAGCCTACCCCTGGTGAAAATTTCTACTCCTGCGAATTTCTAAGAATTTTTAGTCTGCCATGGAAAATCGTTAATTTTCGTATAGTTTTTCGTGAAAAAAAAATGTAGATTTTCGTAGTTATTCAGAAAAAATTCGTTGCTCTCGTTCATCAAATTAAAAAAAAATGACAATATCTTGTGAAAGACTGCGAAGAGTTTTTAATTTTTTTCTGAAATTTCATACGAATTTTTAAAATTGATCCAACTTTGCTGAAAAAAATTGTTAAACTTTTGAGGACTGTTTAAATTTTCCTAGAATATTCGTATATATCTGAAAAATTATTTCAATTCACCTGAAGAATTATAAAAATTCTTAGATCGATCTCAAATTCCGTAAAAAAAAAATCATAGAAATTCATGGAACTGTACCGATTTTTCCTAAAAATTCGTAGAAATATGAAAAATGGTTTGAAATTCCCTGAAAAAATCGTAGAAACTCATAGAAGTGTTTTTAATTCCCTTGAAAGTTTTTAGAAATTTATAGTATATTGTCCCAAATATTCGAAAATTCCTCGCAAAAATTTGTAGAATTGTTTCAATTTTTCTAAAATTTCGAAGAAATATGTAGAGTTATTTTCACCCAGAGTAGACATGCCTGTTTTTCGTTAACAGGCCCAATTCGCACGTGAAAATTCAGTCTTATTTCAAAAGTTGTTGTAAAAATATAGAAAATTTCAATATCAAATTATCGCGATCACTGTAAGATAATGTGCATGTATTATCTCAACTACCGTTACTAGTTCTTGAACCAAGTTGTCTACCGTCTACCGTCTCGCATCTCGCACCCAGTGTCTCATCTATCCCGAAGTGCCTCAGGCTAATAAGGTGTTATTAATGACATTATGCGATGGCTACGGCTATACCCAGGTCATCTAACTGCCTCGTAACTTTGCCTACTACGCCAGCCTCGACGAAGCGTGAAAATGATCCAGGGAGGTTAAAGGTCTCAGACAACTGCAGTCACCTTCCTTATTCTGCTCAACCTGATCAAAAAATTTTTCTCATTGAGGAAAGGCTCAGTTTTTCACGACGGATCGTTTTGTATCATATTGAATAATTGTAAATAATTTTGAATCGTTTTGAAAGATTTTCAATCATTTCGAATAATTTTGCATAATTCTGAATCACTTCGAATCATCATGAATAATTTTAAATCGTTTTGAAACGTTTTGAATCATTTTAAATCACGTCTAATGCGTTTATTCTTTTTCGACGAGAGGATCGATCCTCATCCCTCAAAAATCCCTTAAAAATCAAACAGTCTCGATGTTGAGTATCACTTTGAGTTAGAATCCTGTAAACGGTAGATATAAATTGGTTGTATTTCAATTAGATTTCCGCCCTGAGTTAGTTACCTTGAAGACTACCGCTGGTGAATCGAGCACGTATTATCTCCACGTTCAAAGCCTCATGGCGAGGGGATGACAGTCAGAGACTTGGGTGGCTTACCTGACGCTTACCGGCGCGTTCCTCTTGAGTTAGTAACTTTGAATTACCACAGCGGAGTTTCCTTTACCGGTAATAATATCAATTTCGAAACTTCTTGGAGCATCGCTATATGTATGAACATACATACGTATACCTAATTCCTAATTCGAACCTCGAAAATTGTTGTTCAACACTTGCAGCTACATCTTCATTATTAGAGTTAAGCCACTCGCTCATCTCTTCGAAGCTTAATTTTGAACTAAAGGAAAGTCCTGGGGCTCAAACTCCCCCAAATTTTGAAAGAATCGATTTTAGGTAATTGTTTGCATTTTCGATAAGGATGATCATTTGAAAAAATTTTACTGCGAAGCTTTTTTAAAATTTCCCATAGTCCCATAAACGCCCTTGCAGGAGCTGAAAGACTTCCAGAAAACTACTTCTATAAAGTGCAAGTGGGCAGTTCTTTCAAAACTTGAAATGCGATTATCTAAAAACTACATTTTCCGGTGGTTTTACCACGATATTTCAAAAACTGTTCAAGATATCGACTTCAATTTTTGACAGGACTTACAAAACACTGTACCACATTAACTATACCGAAAATTGGAGCGAGGCAAATTGCTGTTCTCATTTTATATTGACAATAAGAAATAACTATAATATTGTATAATTTTTCGTGTCGTTTTTCTTTTATTTTACACCATTTTGCTAATTTTGTTGTTCAGCTAGAATATTTCAGGTATAGTCAGTACAGTAAGATCCAATTGATCGAAAGATTATTGAAACTGAAATATGCCGTAATACGGTTTTCAGAAATCGTGACGAAACTGTACTCGTCACTATGATCCGCACCGATACGCTGGACAGCCATCATTATACTTCCGAAAATTATTTTTTTTGCATTCTTATACTCTAATGTGTCAACAAATATTCCTGAAAAGTAGGATGGTTTTTTTTATATCAATAGCTTTCAGCGAGCCAATTTTCAGACGCAAAGGGTGTTCCACTCCCCTGAGAAATAATTCCAAAATTCTTTGGATACGCGATTTTGAATTTTACGCTCGCAAAATGGATTTGGAAATTCTCCGAAGGGGTTTAAAGACGGGGTTCAATGTTGTGCCTTATTCTTCGACGATGCTGTATACCTTATACTCTTAGCTAATAAAATACCAAGAATCCTGGAATTCTCGATGTTTCTTTTAACCCCCTATACCAAAACAGGCTCCTCGATCTCGGTGGAAGGAAGGCCGATAAAAACGAAAGCCATTTGTTAGCGCGCGGTGGTGGCTCCTAGTGTCCTGAAAATTTCATAGCCGTGGTCGAAGGTCCTTGATTTAGTGGAGCGAGAAAGAAGATGAGGAGAATGAGAGGATACTCGGGCGTCCGTCCTCACTTTGCCTTCAGCCTCATCCGAATTCATCGTAAACAAATACTTTTTCGAAGCAAAACTTTTTTTTTTTTTTCTTCCTTTCTCTTCTTCTTCTCCACTGCTAGGCTGCGCCTACCCTCTACAGCCCTCATTGTTCAGTGTAGATAAATAACCCGGAGTGACGTATTGTGGTGGAGAAAGAAAGAAAGAAGAAAGAAAGAAAAAAAAGAAAAAAATAGTATATCACCAAAAAGTAGGTACATTGTGCGTATTTTTCTATCGCCTATAGCTGATATATCGTAAATGTATTAACCGACTATTAATCAGGCAATCCGTCGAAAGAAGTGAATAAAATAGTTTGCTTATTCTATTTGATTTCTATCAACGATCTTCGATTGGTTATGGTCATATAAAACAATATTTGAAGAATTGAGGGTCGAATGTTGGACTGAAGGACGACGGGGCTTGTTATAAAACTGGAGTGAGGAGAGAAGAAAAATTACAAAAAAAAAGGAAATGAAAAGAAAAATCCACTACCTTTGTATGCAGCAAGAAGGATTGAAATAAAAATAATAACAATGAAAATAAAGGAGAAAAAAAAATATATAAAGAGAAGAAATTATGCTCAACGAAGTGTAAGCAAATTTTTACCCCCCCGAGTGCTCAAAACCCCGAACTAACCTGACCTCCAGTAATTGGCTTCCTCTGCTGCGACTTTGCTATATTAGGGTCACGTATATGGAGCGGACGATCGTCGACGACCAACCCCACGATGCTCTGGATTCATGAAATCGTGAAATTCATTCCTTCGTGGCTTCGTAAACTAACCACAAAAAAATTTACCCTCCAAAACTGGGACATTGGTCAAGATTTCTTCATTAAAGAGTAATGGATTTTCAAACTCTAGTTTGATATTCAGCTCAAAACGAAAATCCTATCGAAAAAACTCAGCGTCGATTTTCGATGAGCACTTGTCATGGATTTCAGACCTTTGAACCACTGTGTTGATTTTTGTTTCAAAAACTCGAATAGTAGAGAGCTCATTTGCTAAATATCTAATTTTTTTCTTCCATCAGAGACCAAAAATTCTGAAATCAATACAACGGTCTTTCAAGATCGTTGATGAAAAATCCCAACTTCGAAATGCTTGGGCTTGAAGATGCTTGTCCGCTGTACCTAACGAAGCACGTGCTTTTTCACGGGATTGCAGATATCCAAACGGCAGAATAACCAGACGAATCCTATCCACGCGAGTACGGTGTCTGTATAACGGAATCAGAGCCGTATTTATTCATGCAATTCCATAAATGGAACGCATCTTGTGAGTGCAGACAAGAGCCATAAAGTGATGCAGGGCGAGTGTCTCGTACTGGTTGCACATCCCATTGCACAAATGTGCTGTTTGGATTCTAGCGGCACGCGAGATGTATTTTATGGGGTAGGGTTTGCCTCTGGGTTCTGAACTTTCGGCTCCGGACTCTGGACTCCGGGGTCCAGCGTGCAGGTCAGACAACCCGAGCCGATAGTAGCTAGTTCTTCTTCTCTGTTCTATGTGTGTGGTAGCTGGATGGAGGAAGCCGTGTATCTGCCGGAAATTCGTTCCTCCACTGGCTTCGTCAAATTTCTCTCAATTTTATTCAACCAGCACAGTGCTAGCGCAAGCTCAGCCTCCACATTCCACCCTGAGCTCCAGGTTTCGGAGGTCAGAGCCTTCCGAGCTCGAACGACCCTTTCCGCATATAATATTGCCCGGTATCTACTCTGCATACTTTTCAGGAATTTTATCCTCGAATTGCTGCCAAATTCCGCGAGATAAAATAATAATTTACCGCCTGATCTGATTTTTTTCTTCCTCTTCTTCTTTCTCTTATTTTTATTTTATTAACCTCCCGCTATGGAAATCGAAAATATTCAAAAAAAAAAGGGAAGTTATTGGTTTTGGTACGATTTTCGAAAATCAAGTTTTCATCGGATCTCGACGTTTTGGGTTCCTAGGAAGCTGTTCTGACTATTTTTTGATGGACGTCCATATGTGTGTGTGTGTGTGTGTGAACAAATTTTTGTCGTACGATATCTTTAGAACGAATCAACCGATTGGAATGGTTCATGCGACGATCGAAAGGGTTTATCAAGACTTAGATCTGATTAGATTTTCGAGTCCATCGGTCGAGTAGTTTCAAAGTTATTCGAAGAATAAAAATTGAAAAAGAAAAAATTCCATGTTCCATGTCTTAGGGTTGGCCCACAGGTCAACCGCGGTTTCCTGATTTTTTTTTTATTTCTGTTCAATGTCCGACATTCTCGAACACTCATAGTTCGGTTTCTAAAAGGTGATCAAAAGTGGCCTGAAAGACAATGCTTTCACTATCATTGCTATATCGCAAAATTATTGTACGAAGGGGTCGAAGTCATCCGGGCTTTAAAGCTCCGGATATAAAATTGGATAAAAGTGTCTGAAGCTGGGAGGCCAATAATTCGTTTCAGGAATGTAAAAGTTCGGGTATTTAGAGCTTTAATTAAATGCGTATAAGTACTATTGCGGTTATGTGTGTGTGTGTGTGTGTTCAAAGTCGAATTTTCAAACTTGCCGAACCCACCCCCTTCATATGGGAGCTGCAGTGTGGGGTACGTCGGTTATGTATAGCTGTACACTTTAGTAGTGGCTCGCTCGCTCTCTAATTGAAGAAGTTTTATATGCGGTTTGAAAATTCTACAACGTATGTTAACAAGTAACGTGCGTCGAATGATGATAGCGTTACTACATCTACTCAAACTTCCAAAGCTCTACATCTGGCTAGGTACTTTATACCTAGCTTCGACCATTACTAGAACTTTCATACAGCACTGAACACTGCTCATGGCTACGTCTGAACCTACGCCAAAGTTTGGTAACGTATAGTTTCTCCATACCTTATTACCTTGCTCAAATTTGATGCAGTCAATTCTGAACGAAAAAATAAAAATAAAGTAAAAATAAAACTACGATCGGTAGGGAAGAATTTTGGGCTTTTCCTGGTACAGTTCAAATATGTGTGAAGTTGACGATGGAAAAAAAGCTCAGGAGTGAAAGGAGACTCGCGTTTTCTGTCGGAATTAAGACGAGAGAAAAAAGTCGGAACTTGATTTACTTCGGTCAATATTCGACTTGGAAAAAGGAGATGAAGAAAAAGGAGAAGAGAAGGAGGTCAATTCAATCGTTGCTACTATTCGATCAGAAGCTAGTTGTCCACGAACCGTTAAGTCCTGACGAGGCCTGATTTAATCGGAAACTCTTGAATCAGATAAAACCTTTTGCTAAACCTAATTGCTCCGATTCGAAAACACCGCTTCTTCTACAACTGCTTCAAAAACTGGGTCAATTAAATCTCTGTAGCTACTCATGTCTAGCCCATTTTTTGTTCCATTTTGAAAGTCCAATGAAACTCATTCATTTCGGGTTTTCAACTGTCAGTAATCTAATTTTTTCAAACTTGCGACTCTATTGCGAAAGCACAAGATTCTCAGTCGAAGATCAAAAGCTCAATTAATTTATCGAAGAAGCAAACGTTCAAGTTGATAGAATTTGAAATTTTCCGTTCTCCATCATCGAGATCTTAATTTTGAGATTTTATTCTTTAGGGTTTTCAATTATCGGTAAAACGATTTTTTCCAAACTCAAGACTCTGTTGCAAAAGTAAAAGATTCCAAGTCAAAAATTAAAAGCTCAATTTTTTTATCGAAGAATTAAAAATTCTTGAAGATGATATAAATTTGAAGGTTTTTGAAGGTCTTCGATCAGGCGGTAAATTTCTGTCCTTCGTCATCTGGAATCTTTCTGAAAATTTGTTTTTCAAAAATTCGAAAAAATCTCGTCGTATTTATAGAAATGAGAAAGTTGAATTTTCTTTTTTTGCTGTAAGAATATTCCTGACGGAATATATCTCCGGGTTAGTAAGCGTTACGAAGCTGAAGGTTGGCTTCATTATTTCACTTAATGGTGCGTTTAATATCAACCGGTCGCATCGTCGCACCACCGTGAATAGCGCTATTTGTATGACCAAATTGGTTGGGCGTTGCTATGGGGGAGGATTGGTAGCAATGGTACGGTGGTAGTTGTTGGTTCCAGTAACAGTTATACTAGTAGTAGTACTGGTTATGGTGAATGTTCGTACCGCAGCTTTACCGGCGTCGCGACGCCCCGCGCCACGCCACGCCACGCCACGCCACACTGCTCGTACACATCTACATTCACCGACGGAAGAGGGGTTCCAAAAAGAGGCGCAGCTCACCCTGCTTAACAGCGGAATTTCAGCTTGCAACAAAAGCTCAAAATATTCCTTGATTTTCGGTCTAAAAAAAACCCAGAAAATTAGATCCTCTATATTCACCAACGAAATATGGACCCAAAAAGAAGAACAGTGCACCGTACTCAACAGTACAATTTCAGCTTGCAACAAAACCTCAAAATATTCCTCGATTTTCGGTCTGAAGAAATTCACCAAAAAATTGGACCACCCCTCAAAAGTGTGTCAGCAACATCAGTTTTTCGGTATAATTCTGTTAAGTTTCTTCACTATTATGATAGATCGAGCACCCCTAAGCTTGCAAGCTCTCAAAAACTGAGGCCTTCACTTAGTGTTCTGCTC
This sequence comes from Macrophya alboannulata, assembly GCA_949628255.1. Taxonomy (NCBI): domain Eukaryota; kingdom Metazoa; phylum Arthropoda; class Insecta; order Hymenoptera; family Tenthredinidae; genus Macrophya; species Macrophya alboannulata. Next base: position 19,246,918 of record OX451206.1, on the reverse strand, counting down.
AAATCAGAAGGCCTTGATGTGTGCAGAATTTGAGGAATGGACATATAGACTGTAATTAACAGCATATGTCCTGGTTTGACGACGCCCCTTGCCCCTGAGTACGATCATACACTGCAAGCACAGGGTGAATTATTCTCCCCCCAAAAAAATAATCCGCAATAGTAATATGTACATTGTACTGCAGCTGTATAGTGCGGGCATTAAGGGGGCCAGAACAGCTTGGTTTGGGAAATTTGGAGTACGCTAAAATTTATTTATTTGTCAACCAAAGCTTATTTCACATCGAAAAAAAATTTTCTTTGAAAAACTTTGTGGTAAGGTTTCGGACACATCGTTGGTCCAATTCAATCTCTCGAGATCCTGCTTTCTTCAGACAGCAATTCTACATCTTATAAACGTAGGGATCAGTAAAAAAAAATTCATGTGAAATGTTACGGTCAATTATCAAAAATTTCCAATATTTAGGCCACTAATTTGCGAATAACTTGGCCAACACGAAATTGTAAAAAAAAATCCCCCGTTCACATGATGAGGATATCTATTCTGAACAAAGTGAGCGCTCAACGACCTTGATCGGAACAACGAGGTGCCTAAAACCTTACAACAAAGGTTTTCGAAGAAATTTTTTTTTTTTGATGTGAAATAAACTTTGGCTGAGAAATAAATGCATTTTGGAGTACTCCGAATTTCCAAAACCAAGCTGTACTGGTTCCCTTAATAATGTCGATAAATGTATTGATCCGTTTCATGATCCAGAAGCGGTTGATGAAGTAAAAACATTTTCAGAACAACCACTCTTTGAATAATCGCTCAAAAATTTCCGTTTTTTTTTTTTTTTTCTCTGTTTCACAAAGATTTATCTACGAACCGTGGAGTCTCGAAGGCTTTCTGTATCCGTACATTATTAACTTGTGTAACGACGATAAGATCGCACTTCCTATTGTACCCGTGTAGTAATTAGGGCGGATATATAACCGTGCGTCGTCCCTTTGCGAGGGGTGTGATATCCCGCTAATCTCGAATCGGTGAAAAAGTTGAAACAAAACCAAATTCCAAAAAGTTAATAAAAAAAAAAAAAAAGGTGTAATCGTTGTTGCTGATGGAACAATGCCTCCTGTGGTGAAGATATATTGTATATAGAATGGTAATACGATCAGGTATGTAAGCTAGTATAACCGCAGTACGTTATTTGCGGTGAGCTAGGTACGGGTATGTATGGATACCCGAAGCATGGACGTATGTACCGTTTGGTCGAACAAATATTTGTCGACTGTCCATAGCTGAGAGGAGCGTAACATTGTAAATCTCGATTATTATAACCACGAACGATGAACGTAATCTTGGTTTAATTAGAATCCGGATTCACTCGGGTAGGTTAATACGGTTTTGCCTGCAGTTAAAAAGCGGATCGAAAACGTCGCGATTAGCTCATCAACCTCGGCGGCAAAAGAAATTAAGAAATACAAAGAATGTTGTAAGATTGGCCAAAGGCATGAAAGGAACCCTGGACTCCGGGAAAAACGAGAAAAACCGAATAACGAGGCTTGAAGTTTTCCTCCGTAATTGCATTTTCAATTTTCTCATCTCGAATTAGAAACGGACTAATTGAAGGAATAAGAAATGTTTCTTTAATTCTGTTTTGTCTTTCGTTGTGAACACTGGCTTTACCTGATTTTTATTTTTATTTTTTTGTTTTGTTTTTACCTCGTCCTGGGCCTTTGCAGATTTTCTAAGATTATCCTTTGAGAAGGTAAAATAACATTAGCGCGCATTACGAGTTTACAAACTTTTGAGCTGCGAGCTTGAGGAACTAAACTTACTTACTTGTACTTAGCGAACCCTTCAACTACTGTTCATAGTGCTGCTGCTTTGGGGTGGCAAATATTTGATATTTAATTTGTCTAAAAGTTGTAAGTGAAGCTAGAGTTTGGTTTGAGTGATAGATCTGCAGTGTTAAACATCTTCTGTTCGGGGGTGCAGGGTGTAGGTAGGTGTTCGTGCAGTTTGTTTGAAAAAAGTGCCGACGAACCAGGTTCCGATCGAGTGAATCTTCCCAGTCATCCCCGGCAGAATAACCGCCTTCGAGATTCTTTTCCTGCACGCACAAAGGGCGCTAAGCATAACGTTGCCCACATAAATCAGTGACCCATCGACGCCGAGATCCCGATCCTTAGCAGGACTATCTCTAGCGACTAGGAGAGCCTACTCCGAAGGATGAAGAAAAGAGAAATTGGTTTTCAACGTGATCCTTTCAGTTCCAGAAACCCTAAGTCAGCCACAAAGACTCCTGGACACTTTTCGACATGGACACATTTCTTGAAAGAGACAAGTCTGCCTGGTGGTAAAAAAATCGTATTAGATACTATTGAAAGTACTAAGGACTTAGAACGGTGTTATGCCAAAATCGACCCAGTGTCAAAAACGGGGCCGGAATGAAGTCCCGAATTTGAAAAGTTCTGAATGGTCGGAATCGCTCATTTCCTTGCGATGGTTTAGAATTTTTTGAAAAAAATCAAATTTTTTTCAATATAACAACAAATTTTTTTCATTTTTCCCAGTCCCAACGAATTCTGTTGCGAAAATTCAAAAAAGTAAAAAAGCTGCTTTAATTTGTAGAGCAAAATTTCAGAAAACCAGGAGAAATAAAAAAGTAGGGACAAGTATCTACTGGTCAATAAAGTGACCCCAAAAGTCCCTGAATAGAGCCCAGAAATTTTTGTTCATTGATTGCCGAACGAAGTTCGATGCTAAAAGAGTGCAAAAATTCTTTCGTCATTAACGAAAACAGGAAGAACCGTCATTTTTCTTTTTTTCCGCGGGAAACGAAGATCCAAAAAGTTCGTAAAATTTGATAAAGAAAAAAGATAGAAAGAAAGAAAAAAAAAAAAAAAAATTAGAAACGCGAACCACGTAGATGGCCAGTCCATCGTAGCAGTTGGAAGTGAGTCTGGGTCTGGTAGCCAAAGGTCGAAGAGATCGAGTCGATCTGTGGTACCGAGTGGAACGGGTGAAATAAATCAGCTTTGAGCTCCAGGGGCTGCTAACGGTGAAGGCGTCCAAACATTCCACATATCGAACAAACCACCGGCTATTATACTCAGCGGTGCCTTTATTCGTCGCACAATCCGAACTCCGGCCAGAGCTTTGTCCGGTGAATTGATAGATGGTACCTACCACCGCCCTGGACATGGGGTGAAAAAGTGGGGGATAGAGGCTCCGGACCCCCCCCCCCCCCCCCCCCCCCCTCAGTACGCGAACTCCAGACCGTTCTGCAATGCCATCCGTGCTGAAAAGTGGGCTTTCGATTTCACGCCACGCCAAGCTCGCACCCGATTTCGATTCCGATTTAGATCTTGAAAGCTCTCACTGTTTATTAGCTATAGACGAGAGCGGGAATATACTGTATGATGAATTATATTCCCAACATTTTTGGGGGCGGTTTTTATTAGGATGAAAATTTTCTTTCAATTCAGAATTTCACGCGGTCTCAAAATAAACATTTGAAAAAGTATCCTTATACACGTCACGATTTTTTCGAAAGTCAAAAAAAGCTTCTGGCCGATTTTGCCATTTTTTCCGTAAATGGTATGAATTTCTTGACGGATTGTTAAGAACTGTCCGAAAAACGAAGTTTTTTTTTTTCTTTTTTTCATAAAGGAATTGGTTTTCTCTGGGCGATGATTTCTTACCTCAAGTATTGAGCTTTTCTTAATTCGCCAATTATATCTTCTAACGGACGGAAACATTAGAAAATGTTTTTAGAATTATGTGAGGCGAGTGTTTCTGGCTAGTGTAGTTGAAAAGGCATTTAACCGTTGGGTATAGCAGCCCGGAGAGTAGGTATAAACGCGATAATATTTCCTGGGCCATATAGCTGCAGGGGGTGATATTCTGCGACTGAAACTTGGTGTGAAAGGCTGCTGGCGGTGCACAAAGTTTATTAAATTTATAAGGTTATCCCGATCGGTCGAAAGTTCCATGAGTTTAGGAAAAAAAAGAAAAAAAAAATGAAAAAATAAAAAAAAAAAAAATGAAGAAAGGTGGAAAAAGTGGAAAGTACGTTTTGTGGTTTCAAAATCACCACAGGCTCTCGAAGGGATTCCTAAGTGAAGTGATTGACTTTCCAAAGTTAGAGAGACCCTTCGGGGTCTCACCTTAAGCGAAACTTTGAAGAAAAAAAAAAAAAAAATGAAAATTCTATAACCTAGCACGTGACAGCCGACACGATGTTCCCTTTTTTTATTCAAATCTCAAATCACTCTCAAGATATTCAAAAAAATATTTCCTCACACTTCGAACTCAATCGTTTATTGAAGTCACTTTAGAAATCTTGTTATACGAAGAAAATAAAGTTGAAATTTGTTTTATATTTTGGAAACGGAAAGTCTGCCAAAAAAAAGTACATCTGTATTTTTATAATTCCTGTACATATTTTTCAAAGCTTGATCATTACCACTCGGACTTTCCGACATGGTGAATAGTGATACAGCATTATGGCCAGATATGCGTTCGGGGGTATTAAAAGTGTCAGAAAAGTTAAAAACGGCCGGCTACATGGTATCGGAAAAGCGAGTCTATAACTTGAAATATCTAGGAGGGCTATAAGAGAAATTTAAAGCCACTTCGCAGCCACGAAGGTGGTGCAGTATATTTTAAATTTTATCGCCAGTGGCTCAAACGTACGACCCCATCTTAGAGATGGTTTGAAAAATAGATCCGAGCCTGATACTTACACGTGGGTATAAATTCTGAAGTTAAAACTGCGTCTGCCCATCTGAAACCTTGGATAAAAGCTCCGAGCATCTATCGCTCTAAGTTTTATCAAATTAACTGACCGTTTAACCGCTGACCTCTTCAAACAAGACACCTTCAAAGGTTTAGAAGATTGATGAGAAATTAGGAATGAAAACAGCTAAGTCGTGTCATTCGATTAACCAAAATGCATTTGGTCATTTTTTGAAGGAGATAAATTTCATTGGGGTAGATCGTTTGAGCTGTGAAAGCGGGCTCTTGAACCAAGTTAGTGCTCATCTTCCTCGAGCCCTTCCTGATGCTAGCAAGATGGGAATCCTGGGATCCAAGGCAGCTGAAACCCTTCATTAACCTCGTAACGCTGTAATCGGAGCCGAGGTATAATGAGGCCCTAAATGGTGATATTTGATAGGTTGATAATTTAGGGAGAGGTTGCATCCCTTTAAATATACGTCAATGGCAGTCATGCCATTTTCTCCTTCAGTTTTGTCCAAATTGGGAAATCATTTCATGGAAGGATGTTTCTTCCGTGAGACAATCTAATGGCGACGTCTAATTAAAGGGAAAACAAAACTTTTCACTCATTGAGGGAAGGGAAAATTTTTAAAGTCAAGCCAAACGACCAAAAAAAATTTTAAAAGCGAGTCAGAAAGCTCTCTACAGGTCCCTTAGTATTCCGAAATCAATCTCAAATGGCCATAAAAATTCTGCCCGAAGCTCAAATATTTTATAACAGCTAAAATGTAGGAAAAAAGCTCGCTAGAGGGCTTAAATATTATGAACCAGAGCTTGAATCGCCAAAAAGCTCCTCGGTGGACCAAAATATTGAGAGAATTAACCAGTTCAAATAACGAAGAACGCTCTGTGGTGGACAAAAATATTTAAAATCCGAGCTTGAATGATCGAAATACTTTCTGAAGCGTATTGAACTCAACTAGAATCGTCTAGACAGGTATGGTAGACCGATAATCTTTTGAAACGGATTTGAAAGGACAGATATAGGTTCTGAAAATGCTTAGGTTGACCAAAAACGTGTATAAAGATAATCAGAAAAGCTTCTTGGAGGCAAAAAAAGCTGTTTCGTGGGGTGTAATGGTTATTCGAAACGGCTTCGGCGAAAGAATTCTTAAATTTTTTATTTATTTTTTTCCTTTCTTCCTTGCTGCTGAACTGATCGGTGATTTTTCACACTCGGCACGCGTGCTAGCTGTTTCGCACCGGAATGGTAGATCCAATTTACAATTTAGCACGCGCCGTTTGCCGCAGGAAACAGCGGCGTATCAAACTGCTTTTCGAAAACCAACGAAATTCCAGGAACGCGCGATATTCTCAACCGCGAGACCCATCTCTTAAGCTTTTAACAGAACTGATATGGACCGGAAGAAACTTCGTAGCAAAATCTTGTCTTGTCTTAGCTTAGCTTGGCTTGACTCGGCTTGCAGCTGACAGTCACTCCCTGGTAGATCAGCCGTTATATACACCGAAAGTCGAAGGTCGAAGGCTCGGGGTGTTCCCCCAAAGACGTGGGTCTAATCGAGTATAATATTCAACAGGCTCTATAAATTCAATTAATATTGTTAATATAATTTAATAACAACATTTGTTCGTCCTTACGGCTAATTGAAAGTAATGCGATCATTTTCGAAAAGCTCAAAACCGAAATGGGTTCAGTCAAATTCCAGAGAAATTAGTGGAATTCGAGGTACGGCTCAAAATCTTATGAAATCTCACATACATTCAGTGTGCTTAAATTTTCGAGAGCTTTTCGAACGTTTATCGACCTTTTTTCATCCGGTAGAAAATGGAGGGTAAAAATGTCTTGCGAGGTAAGAGGGATTTGGGTAAAAAAAAAAAAAAGGTTTACCACTCGGCCAGCTCAAGTCTCAGTAATGGAAAGAAGAAGCTGGCCCGTGCCTTCGTGTTTGCATAGTCCTTCGTATCCTTAATGAGCCCGACCAACCCCTAACGATAATTGAACCGCTTATTTGTAAAAAGGGTACGTAGCTTTGCAGTCTGGGGACTGTGTCCACACATTAGATGAGAGACGCGCCTCTTCAACAAATTGGGGCGTTCTACTCCCTTTCCATAGACCGCGCTGTCAGAGAGGGTAGCGATTTCGCACGATATGATGTTTGAAGCGGGTTTTCATGCGGCTGAAGTCCTTCTATTTTATTGAGAATGATTAAGACAGAGAAAAGAGCGAGATACGAGTGAAATAGATTTCATTTTTCAATTAGCGACTTATACGGTTAACGGAAATCCATATAGCTGGCGTTTCTTCATTATGTACGAACGTCATTAACTCAGCTTGCACACCGGGGTAGAGCGAAACAAAACCACAAGAGTACCATTATCCTTAGAAGTTGAATATTTAATGGCACGTCCGATCTTAAGGAGATTACGCCACAGCATACTCGCCGGGGACTACTTTCATTAATATTATAAGGATAGCCGAAAGTAGTTAACTTTACCCCGAAGCCTCTAATACTAGAAGACATTAAAGTACCTCTATATCTATTAATTTCCCCCACATATGATACGATTCACGATATACTAGTCAAATAATCATGACGTTATTATTAACTTCCCACTAGGAAAACTGAAAATTTTGTAAAGGGGGAAGTTATTGCTTTCGGTCCAATTTTCGAAAATCGAATTTTCATCAGATTCCGACGTTTTGGGTTCCTAGGAAGCTATTATGACTATTTTCGGATGGACGTCCGTATGTGTGTATTTGTGTAAACAAATTTTTGTCGTACGATATCTTTAGAACGAATCGACCGATTGGAATGGTTCTTACGGCGATCGAAAGGGTTTATCAAGACTTCGATCTGATTAGATTATCGAGTCGATCGGACGAGTAGTTTCAAAGTTATTCGGAGAATAAAAATTAAAAAAAAAAAAATTTCATGTTTTGAGCGCATAGCTCCTAAACTGTTCGTGGGATTAGTCTCAAAACTTAATCAGATTTAAGTCTTGGATATCCCTTTCGATTGCCGCAAGATTCGTCAAAATCGAACGATTAGTTTTAAAAATATTGCACGATAAAAATTTCTTTTTTTGATGGACGTGAGTTGATTTTGAATCACTCAATCTAGAATTTGTCAAATTGTTTAAAAACTATTGAAAATTTCGCACATAAACATACAGACTGAACGATATCTTCTGACATTCAGTATAACTCTGCTGATTTGCTGATTTCTTAATAAATGAAGGTTGTCTTGAAAGCTCTCACTGTTTCTTAGCTACGGACGAGAGCGTGAATGTATTATATGCTGAATTATATTCCCAACAGTTTAGGTGGCGGTTTTGTTAAGATGAAATTTTTCTCAATTCGGAACCTCACGCGGTATAAAAATAAAAATCGGCTAAAGTAACCGCGTCACAGTGTCTTCGGAAGTTCAAAAAGCTTCTGGCTAATTTAGCCAATTTTTCCGTAAATGGGATAAGTTTTTTGAGGGATTGTTTAGAACTTTCCCAAAAACGACGTTTTTTTTCTCTCAATGGATCACGATAATTATCCATTAATAAACTCCCAACCGTTAAGAAAGTGCAGAAAAATTTTTATCAAAAGTATTCAAGATCGAGATATCGAAGTGTTGATTTATTTTTCAACGAAATTAAATAAAAACGAGATGATGTCTGGTTCTAAAAAACCAATCCCACTGTGTAGTATAATTAACTGATCTGAGTAGATTTTACATTTTTAGATTCTAAAGGTGCGATCGGGTGGCGGAATACGGAATACCACTGGGAATTAGAGCGGATATTTACGTCGAGAGTTATTTTTATCCGCATATTGGAATTCGAAAGTCGCAATTAACCATGAACGAATCAAAAATTTTTCCGAAGCGAGTTAATTATATCGTGTAATTTTTTTAATCGCAGAACGTTGCACGCCAGGTACACTGCAGCATAAACAGATCGGAAATATCTGCAGTTTACAAAAAACCGTACAAATCAACCAACAGGGAATAATAATTACAGTAATGCTTGTCGGCGTAATTCTCACACAGCTGTAACACAGAGAGAGAGAAAAAAAATTTTTAATTAACATAATGCGAGTGTGAATATCCCCGCAGGTGGGTTTTCCAGATAAAACTGCAATCGCGATTTTTCCAGTCCCAAAATTCTTGGCGTATTCCGGAATTCAGAATTTCTGCTGCCTGTTGATTTTGTTTTCAACTCTTATTGTATAAAATCGGAGAATAATTATAAATCAAAATTAAAGGATCTTCTGTTTTGATTTTTTTTTTTCTTTTTTTTGCAGACATGTGGAAGCCTCAACCCCGGAGACTTTGAAGGACTCGAAAGGGCGAAGCAACTCGGTGATCTTGACGAGGGTGTGAATGAGTACGTCTCAAGGACGTCGAGTACCTCTATCAACGGTTTGTTACACACATGTACGAAGATAGTCAAGATCCTTATCGTCCTGCTCAGGTTCTCTCAGCTTAACCATACGGCCTACCAGGAAACACCATAAACTTTTGTCCCGAGAATTTAATACCTTGATATTAAAGGCCACGCAATGTCATTAGTTCAGCACGAGACCAGCAACGATTGTTCAGCAAGCGAAACGTGTTATACGATGGTGAAACTTGCCAAATGGATAAAACTAAATTTTGTCTGCAAAGATGCGAATCCACGGAAACACGATTTGTCGAAAAACTCGAAGGACATTAACAATTAATTTCTAAAACTGAAATTCTAAAGAAAGTTTTCGCTCTCGGTAAATTTCGGAAAACGGAACAACGAGAGGTGGCAAAATTTTATTCGAGTAAGGGGCTGCAGTAGACGCTGAGTATCGTGAGGAAAGCCAGGACGTATAGGTTAGCCGAACACTGTTAGTTTAGGACGAAAATGACAAACAGTGAAAGAATTTGGGTTGAAATTTGTAGGAAAACACGTGTATTAAGGTAAAGTGATGAATATTTATAAGCCATCCGACCTCGAGGGAGTCAAAAAGCACCCTTTCCGGTTCTCTTCTTCTTTGTCTTCTTTTTCTTCTTTTTCCACTTCTTATTCTGATTGCAGAATCGATTATCGGGAAATTAAATGGGTCATTATAGTTATGCGATAGAAAAGAAACTATGAGAAAAATATCGATTCGGTGCGGTATAGGTATATAAGGTGGCGTTATTTCTGAAATGAACAGTTAAAATAATAGCTGCCCTGGTGCACGGCTCAATTCCCAGTTACACTTTATCGCCTGCAAGGATGAAGGAGACTTTTTATGGTAGTGATCACGAGAAAACATCTGCGTCCTGAAATAGGTGGGTAGGTAGGTATAAGGTATAGAACGTCCAGGATCCCGTATCTAGCGATTTATGTATCACCCCTATTTTAATTCACAATCTTTTGAGTAACTTCCTTGTGCAAAATAGCATCCAGCTATTGCGTACCCAATGTATGTACATACAACGGGATCTGTCTGAGAGTTAACCATTTTTTCCGTCTCTTTGTCTGAATTTCGCTTACCAATTATTTTAATTGAAAAGCGAAAAAAAAAACCTGCTGTGGGGTACAACTGAATTGGAAGAAAATAGTGAAGGCCTAACTTGGGCCGAGTCAAAGGGCCACGTCGTGCCGTAAAATGCCAGATGTAAGTTTGGACATTTTCCAAGCACGATACGACCCTTAACCCTCGCCGAGTGAAAAGGGCGTCTGACCCGCGCGAGAAGAAAAGATATGTGCATGGATAGTGGAAAATATGCATAGAGAAAATGGAAAGAAGATGAAAGAAAAACAAATCTAGATACAAAAATTCTGGAGTTGAATTTCTCGGTGGCGATTATCTTGACAATTTTTAATCTGTTACGAGATTTTTGAACGAAATTGGACAGAAAATTTTCCCCGGTTTTCCTGGAGTGAAAAATGAGAGAATATAACTGAAAAGTAAAAAGTATCGGATGTGTAAATGGACTGACTTAGTCGAGGAAACACTAAAATAGGTATATACAGGTAAGTTTTTGCTTCTCTACACAGTGGGCGATGAGCAGCTTCACTTTTAGCTAGAGGGAAGATTTTTAGGTGTTAAGGTTTAAACCTGGTTCCGGCGTTTAATGGCTCCTGTAAGTTATCTCCTTGGATAGAGAGCGAGATAGTATAGGTATAAGTTGTGGCGAGTAAGGGAGTGTAGGGGAGTAGGGAATACCGAGCAGAAGGAAAAGACACTTGGTGGCTCCCACACAAATTACTTACAGAAGCACACCGCGCTTCGTGAAGTATCACTTAGGGTTTAGTTCTCAATCTCCCAGGCAGGTTCTCTTCTCTTCGCCTTTCCTTTTTTTTCTTTTCACTGATAAATTTTCTAACCGGGGGTTAAGTTAACCCTTAGGGTCATAAGTTTCCGCAATTCGCTCCTCGCGCCACGAATTGGGAAAAAAAAAATTGTAAAAAATTTCAAAAATTCTATTCGCTAAAAGATGAAACGTATCAATTTCGGGAAAACATCAGTTATAGCCATGGGTTAAAACGAGTGACTATAAAAAATGGAGTAGAAAATAAAAAATAAAATGAAGTAAGGAAAAATAAAGAGAAAAATGCGGTCAAAGGGATGCTGACGAGGACTTTTCCTTCGGATAGGAGCGTTACGTGGTCAGTTGGATCCTCTGAGGATTCGTTGGTCGATGGTCGTGGGGGTGAGGCGAAGTCTAAGAAATCGAGGGGTAGAAAGAGGAAAAGGAAAAGGAAGAGAAAGACGAGGAAGAGCGACGAGGATCGCCCGGAAGGGAAAAACGATCAAAGAAAAACGCCCAGCCCCGCGTTTGAAGATACGTGGACGAGGGGCTTACCTGTTGTTATGCCAATAATATCGAACTTTCAGAATACCCGCGGGGATCCTCAGACGCACGTGACGTCCGCGTAGCGTCGCGTTGCCTTCCTTTGATAGTAGAGGAAAAACGGTGTTTGAGTTACGTGAAATTGAGATGCAGTTCGTTTATCAGTGGATATACGTATCTGCTACACGCAGTTTCCAGACGTGGATAAAGAGCGGAATCTTGTTTTCATGTGCACACGATTTATTGAAACTTGCGGTGCATCGACATATTCGATACGTTCCACAGTTCGATTTTCTTGGAATTTTATGCGAAGAGGATAAAATACTCTTCGGATACAACCTGAAATTCTTTATATTGTGATTCTGGTACTTCGATGTGATGAAAAACTCTAAATTCGTATCTGATAAGCTGGATAAGTTCGATTCGTTCAAAATGATTGAAATAGCGATCTAAAACCATTCGGCTACGACATCAAATTTATTCCAATGTCATTTTCGGTTATCCGATATCATGAAAGACTCGCTAAATCAGTATTTGACGAGCTGCATCGTGACATTTCGTCTGAATAATTGCAATACCGATCAAAAAACCGTTTATACACGATATCATTTCAATTTTTTTTTCGGTTTTTGTTCGATATGACAAAGGTCCGAAAAAATTAGTGTTCGTTGAGTTTTATCATTCGATTTCGTTCTAAATAATTGCATTACCGATCGAAAATCGTTTCAACACGACATCGAATCTATTCGAAATTTGTTTTTGGTTGTCCGAAACTATGAAAGACTCGCTAACACAGTATTTTTAAAAACTGCAATACCGATCAAAAATCGTTAATTGTCAACGACATCAAATTCATTCGAATCTCATTTTTGGGTCTTCGATATGATGAGAAACTCGCAAAACCAGTGTTTGATGAATTGGGTATACCAATTCAGTAAAAAATTAACTGCGATACTGATCAAAACGGTTTACAAAAAGCCGCGCAGATAGGTCTGAGAGTTTTTCGATTAATTTTTTGATCTACGTTCTCATTTATTTTTTTTTTAAATATAAATGCGAAATGAAGAATAACTGAGCGTGGATCAGGATTTCTGTTGGACGATAGTGAGGTTGTTTTCCTTTTTTCTTATTATTATTTCCATCTCTCCCCCCGCGGACAGACATTTGGAAGTTTCGGTATGGGAGACGTTTTGAAAGATTGCTTGTAAACTCGTTATACTTTCGGGTATCGCAGGGCTGCAGAAGTATCGACAAAGTGACTTAGACGTCACCCCAGTTTTATCTTGAAGGCGACCGATGCGATTACATTAGAAAAGGTCAGAATCCGGACACACGCTGACACGCACAAACCCACACACACGCGGACACACTCGTTGTACCTGACCCGAAAAAGAGAAAGAGAAGGAGAGAATGAGGATAAGAATAAGAACGGAAATGACAGAAATAGAGAAAAGCCTGGGGCTCTAGATTCCGCGAAGAATTCCGCCTATCCCAAAACGTGTCTGTCGAGTAGGGCGGGTAAACTTCATCGGGTAAGTGCTGTCGCCTTCAGCAAAAATGTCAAAACGTTGATCGACTTTTATTCTATTCGATCGCGACCCGCGGGTTGACCCATCAATTCACTGTTCAAAGGATGTCGAGATCCTCGATACCTTAGAAGGCTGAGACAGAAATCGACCTTTGACATTAGACGTTCCTATACCCCTTCTCGTTTATTCGTTCAGATGGGATCGTGATCGTCCTCGTCTTATCGCCCAGTTTCGTCGACAGAACTTCGCAGCTGAAGTTACCCAATAACAAAAAAAAAAAATAAGTAAAGGAGAAGAAAAAATAATGTCGAGGTTGAAATAGGTACCCCAAAAATACTACCGGCTTTAACTAGGTGCAATTTCTATTCCTGTAAATTTATCGGGGCCGTCTGACCGCGGGAATAGTTTTTATAGTCTATATGTATATACATTTATTTTTCTTACTTGATAAAATTATCTTGAACTGTAGAAAGAAAAAACAAAATATAAAATTAATCTGTACGACTCTGCAGTCGCGCGAGGCTGGCATGGAGGAATAATCATTCGAATGAGATCACAGAGGCAAGAAAAAATAAAGAGAAAAAAAAAAATCTAATATGCAAATAGCATCAACTCAGCTGCCGGTTGAGAAGTTGAGCTTTTCTCATTTCTTCGGCTTGGCAATTTCGCGAAAGAAGAAGAGCTAACAATCAGGTTAAATGAGACATTCTAAGTAGTTTTGCATATCTGGTTCATTGCGCTTCTTTATACCATGTTATACACGAAAGAATATAAGTATATAGGCATGTATATGTATTAGGGTGTGTCATTCAGGAGCAACATTTTTTTTCCAACTTACAAACAGGTCATATACTTGCAGGAAGGTAAAATAAGAAGCCTTTTAAAATTTGAGATCTTAATATTAATATTAAGAGGTGCCTCATCGCGAATTTCTATTTCCCATTTAAATAACACGGGAAATGTTTTAGTGGCACACTCCATTTTTTATATCTCAAGTACTAATCCACTCAGAATGATTCTGCATAGCTCCTTTTGTTCGAAATTGAACGCTCTACAAAAAAGGTCTCTTGGTATTTTTCGATAAATCTAACTATTTCCAAGTTGGTTATTGGTTAATTACCATTGATAGCCAACAACGAACTTGGAAATAGTTAGATTTATCGAAAAAGACCAAGAGACCTTTTTTGTAGAGCGTTCAATTTCAAACAAAAGTAGCTATGCAGAATCATTCTGAGTCGATTAGTACTTGAGCTATAAAAATTGACCTCTTATTTCACCTTCCTGCAAGTATACAACCTGTTTGTAAGTTGAAAAAAAAAGTTGCCCCAAAATGACACACCCTAATATGTATATAGGTATAGGTATATATATTTAGAAGTGCGGCATTACCTACCCTTTATTTATATATATTTTTTTTTTCATTTATTTTATTGCATCTAATACATGTGTATTTTTCTTGGGGTGAAAAAAAAAAATCTAAAGCACAGAAGTGTAAGGAGTAGAAGAAGAAGATAGAGAGAAAAAATTATTTTTTGCTTCTTCGCTGGGCAGACAACGGGTGGATTTTTACCCTGAATGGAAAGCACAGAAACCAGAGATGGTTGTAGCGGTTTAACTTTGGCTTTACGGAGCGGAAAAGCCGCCAGACTTTTCCCGGATGAATATGACCACCCGAGCCAACTTCTCTCATTTTTATTTTATTTTTTTTTGTTTTTTTGTAACCATTCTTTTTTTTATGTCCTTTTCTCTGAATTATTTGGGCGGGAAAAACAGAATGAAAACCCCCGGAATTTTCTCGGGGCGAGGTTGACTTCGCTGTGTCACAATGGGAATTGCGTCACTACAATCAGGATACGTTTGAGAAATTTGTTTCCTTTTTTTTTTTGGTATTGGTTACGGACTGAAAAGCTCGAATAAGCGGCTTGCTCTTAAATCTACGAGCTTTTTTATTATTATTATTATTATTAAGAAATAAGAAGAAAACATCAATTTTTGTTATCGCGATACGATATAAAAAAAAATTTCCTTCGGGTATACAGCTGTATACATAGCATAGGTAACCGCAAGTTGCGTGTCAGCGCGTCGTATGAGAGGATCACGCCAAGGTTTTGCCTTTGTGCTTTATCGACGAACAACTTTAACAAACCCCTCCAGGTCAAGAGTCTGTAAAGATTGAGAAGCGGGCAAGAAAAGCGTGCTTACCTCCGCCGAAAGTTCCACTCCTCATCTTCTTATCCCCATTCCTCCTCTTCTCTTACTTCCGCTTACCCAAATCTTAATGGCGACCAAAAAATTTCGCTACAAAAATCACCGAAATTCATTTTTTTTTTCTCTCAAGTTTTTGTCAAATTGCTATTTGTCTACCGCACGATAATTTCTTTCCGGACATATCATTCGCAGATTAAAATTTTTACTTCACTAATTTCGGATCATCAATATGTCTTCGTTTTTTTTTTTTCTTTACTCTGATTCTTGTTCAAGTATTTTCAATTTCGGCTACAGAATTCGCGTCATATTTCCCCTAATTAAAAATAATCTCAAAGTCGCGTTATCGAGAGTATATCATTAATTAAGAAATTCGAGAGGAGGGGGGGAGGGTCAAGGGAAAATGTTAAGAATCCAAAAAAAAATTAGATATGCTATTTGAGTCAGGCAGAATGCTTCCTGTCACTAAGACCCGAATTAGAAGGGGTTGAGGGTTGTACCCTGGTCGAATCGACCTGGAATGCTCCATATATATTAATTCGACCTTGTAGGTTAACAAGGCAGGTGAAACAATAGCTTAGATAATTTACGAGATGAGAAAGTAGTCCAGGTATAGATATAACTCATTGTTATAAGGTGAAGGTGAAGTCTGAAGGTTGAATGTATTTGTTACAGAGAGGCTCTTCCAGATCCTGGAGCAGGAAAGTTAGATTAAAAATTAATACGATTAAGGCTTAAGGTCTAAGCTCGTTAATTTTCGTCCAATTTTATTGCCCTGAAGAAACAAGTCCTGGTATATACAGCGCCGATCGTTACAGCGTTAATTAAACTTTCCAGTATACATCGCACTAGGATGTATATACTGTTATATGTTTAAGGTAGGCACGACCTAAGGCCTGCGAAGTTACCCGTCGAGCTGTCTACAAGCTGCAGGTTTCATTTACTCGAAAGTATTTCTTGGCCCCCCTTTACCACCCTCACAGCTAGTTGTATACTACTTTGATATAAATTTTCCCACACGTTGACCCTGTTTCTCTAATACCACCGTATAATCCCCCACAATATCTTCCGCTTAGTTTGGGTAAACTGGTACCAAACGCCAATTCTCCCACGGTATGGTACCTGCACCTACAAAGCCGTAATAAAACAATGCCCTGAAGTCTACCCGTCACTTTAGCAAAGTAACGAAAATTGCGGGCTTTTTGTTATGCCCAGGATTTTAGGAACTTAAAATATCGACCGAGTTTTCCAAAAAAGATTCAACAGACTAAATATCCCCCCATATTATCGTTGGAATTTAAGAGTTCAAGACCGAGCTAAGTCCGGAGCCGGATTTTTCCTTGGAACTGGAAGACTGCCAGATTTGATCACCCAGTTACATACCAGCATCTGTAAAAGCTGCAAGCCCACGAAGAGTCGAGCAACTGCTGAAAGCAGTGGCGGTGTGGCCAGATGCACCAAATATCCGGTGATAAAACTGATCAAATAAATATCACTTACCTAAATTCTGGGCGAGGATAAAAGTTGATAAAAAATGCTGGAGAACTTGGCCATGAGTTTATCTCCGAACTAAAAGAACTCCTGTTTCCCCTCGTTTTAGATTAACTACTGGACCAGAGGCTCTCGAGAGTCGGAGAATGGGGTTCTGATTTGTCCCAGATACACGGGGTGTCCCTTTGCGACCTCCCATTGTAGTGTATCTCTTTTTACGAACAGCTTCGGGTACCTCAAAATCCAGAAAGAGTAGTAGTTTCCAGATTTAGAGGTCTCCAGATTATGAGTAACGAAAAATGAAAATGAGAACGAAATTTTGCGGTCGAACAAACCACTCTGTTATCCGGTCGACGAAGGGTGTCACTATTCCAGCTCGAAGAGATGGATTATATATCAGAGTTGTTTTTGCTACGAAATCCCTGATGCTATCAGTTTGCGAAAGTCCTTCGTCGTTGGCTATTACATAAATCGCCCGGTTACGAGTGGTTGGTAAAAGTTGGTCAGTTAACTTCTACGACAGCACGTGGTATGCCCAGGCATGTACGGGTCTAAAAAATTGCACTCTGATAAGTCTCGGACTGGCGTATTTGTTCATCCACTTCTCTCTCCGGTCATAAAACCCGTTGAACTGATGCTGAAGTGAACTAGATTCACCGTGATCGAAGGAACTGCTATGAAATGTACTCGCAGACTTTGTCGAAAGCTCAATCCTTTCGGTTTAAAAGAAAATACTCCATTTTAGCGAAAGATCGGTCTAGGAAAATCGCAGTTTAAAACTGATGGTGTTCGATCTGGGCAGGACTCTCTGTGAAAAAAGAAACTGCGATGAAATGTACTTGCAGACTTTGTCGAAGGCTCAATTCTTTCGGGGGTAAAAAAATACCCCATTTTAGCGAAAGATCGGACTGGTAAAATCGCAGCTCCAAAATGATGGTGTAGAGATGTGAGATGAGATGAGAAGAGAAGAGGACTGAGAGGAGGGTGGTAAACCCTGGCTAGGTCCAACGTTAAAACCCCCGCGGCATCCGGCGCGAGTTGGTAGCTGTCTGCTGGTCTCATGGTCCGATACATCGATCACGTGCAGGCCTAATAGCAGCACGTGTTGGTGATTACGCTCGAGGGACTGCGGGCAGCCCGGGTCTAGGTAATTGCCGAGAGCCAACCCCCTACGACCCCGTACAACCCCGTAGACGTACACCGAGCTGGTATACGTGTATATAGCATTCGCTATATCCTATCCTCTCCCATCCTGTCCTATCCTACCTTCCTACCTACCTACCTAGCTACACGATTGATTGGTTAACATGCCTTGCTCACCTACAGTCAACCCTTGATTATCTATCCGCTCGTCCTGTCTCCGATCGCCTCTGCACGATCGCGCATCCCGTTCCTCCGTTAACCATTCCGGAAATGACCGTCCAATTTCGAGACGCTAAGGGCGGTTATAAACCGCGATTAATCCTATTTACCTTTTGATGTTACGATCTGAAACGAGATAACTATGAGTGCAAACAGAAACTGAGCTAGATACTCGGTTTAAGGTGATTTGAAAGCTTCTTCGAAATTGGACATTCTCTTTCCCAAACTTTCGTTGACTGTTTTTTTTCTGTTTTTCGTAAATGCAACGTTCTGATTCAGACAATTTTGAGTATGAACAAGTGTGTCCTAATCTGTAGGATTTTGTCCGTGAAGAGTCGTTTTTTGGCTTCGACGGATCACAGATAACGAATTTTTGGTCGATCACTTTGCGCAGGATTTTAGCAGCATCGATAGACCAATTCCATTGGTCGAGGTGTGCTTTTTTAACTTCCCGACATGAAAATTGGAATTTTTCGAAAAAAAAGGGGGAAGTTATTGATTTCGGTCCGATTTTCGAAAACCGAGTTTTCATTGGATCTCGACGTTTTGGGGTCCTAGAAGCTATTCTGACTATTTTTGGATGGACATCGCGTGTGTGTGTGATTTTGTTGCTCGATTGTTGAAAAATACACGCAACAAAATTTGTATACGGAAAACTAACTATACTTGTAACCGTCCCATATTTTTTTCCAAGACAATACTCAATGTAAGACAACTCTAAGAATTCTTGATAAAATGGAAACTAGAAAAAATACGATATTATACGAATGGAATTTATTGTGTCGGTGCTCTGCTCTGGATATTTTGACGTTGTTGAATGTCTCTCTGTATATAGAGGGCGAAAAAGAAGAGAGAGAAGAAAGAAATAAATAAATAAAAAATAAAAGAGTAGAGAGATGGGGAGAGAAAGAGTAGAGAGAGAGAAAGAGAGAGAGGAGACTTGGTTTGTTCTTTGTTTGCGAATCATTTCGGTAAAGTCGGCCTTTACAACGTATTACAGGGCGGAGTCGCGTCATGTTATTTCCCTAGGGAGTAGAAATGCCCGGTTTTCTCATTTTTCCAACCTCGCCTTGGAGGCGGGTAGGTAGGTATTTATTCTTGTTTCTGAAAAATTTTCGGTCGTCGACAGCAGGAGAAGCGTCGCGGGCGTCGCGCCCGCCGCCGCTACATTGGCAAAGTTTGATGGGATTCGCTGCGGGACACCCGCCGCCCCTCACCTACTGCCTCAGGGCGGCTTACACCCTTGCGACACTTCCGCCTTGACGCACCTCAGGATATCTCAGATCCTGGAAAGAATGATATTCAATTCAAAGCTCAAAAGTTACGCGCCGCCACCTTGTACTCATTTTTCCCGTCAAATTCCATCCATTTCTTTATTCTTTTCCTGTTGTTCTTTCTCATTCAGCTTCTCTCTACTTCATGCTTTATGCTTTCTACTTTCTACTTTCTGCATTCGGCTCTCTGACTTCAGCTCTCAGATTTCACTTTCTTTCACATAAAACGAAACACATCGCTCAATCGTAATATACTATTCCTGACGTTTCTACAACTCCCTCATACGCCAGTGTACAAATATTTTTCATTAGGGGCGAAATTCAAAAAATTTAACAAAAATTGAATCTCCTTTTTTGGAGACAGTTTCTCAAATACTTTCAACAGTATTCTTGCTTCTTCGTGCATGAAAAACCACTAGAGTCATCGTGGTGTGAACCAACATCACGAAAGATCCCATTTTTGGTGTTCAAAAATGAGAATCTCATCCCACAATTTTTAAAGGTTGATAAGATCTGGGCTTCATCCTCATCAGCACATGTTCAAAGGCCAACGTGTGATCAGTTTTTCCGGAGTGAATAAGTCCTTGATGATATTTGCGCCGAAGTAAAATTGTGATGAACGCCATTGACAAGGGATAAATTCTGGCTGGTGCACCCTAGTCGTCAAGGTCGAAGTTTCTTCTTCTTCTTCCTTCCTTCCTTCCTTTCTTTCTTTCTTTCTTTCTCTGATGCGTGCTGTAGGGTATCCGAAGAGCGCAGGTGTCTGTTAAAGCACGAAGGGTGACATAATACACGGCACTTAAAAAGGGTTGCACAGTGTGACCAAGCTGAGAGCTAGCGAGGGGTGTCTGGTGTCTCAAGAGCCCCACTCTACGGATGCATCCAGTCGGCGAGTTTCCCCCTTCAATCTCCCAGGCAGGCGCCCTCTCCCACCTTTCTAGCAACATGTTATATCCCACCCGCAGCACGCATATGCCCCTAACGTAAGACAAACGTGCTGCTTCGCGGTCGTCTCGAGTTCAGTTTCTACTACATACAGCCCGGCGGCGGCGTGGGCACGATCGATTCTCAAATGGGGTGTAAAACTGTGTTTTAAACGGATCTGGGCGCTCCAAAGGAAAAATGATCATTGCATGGATCCAATTGGCCAATGTTTATGTCCGTTAATTTCCATAACAAGAAATTACTGACGTTGATAGAGTTGTTCGATCGTCAAGATCAGCCTCGGGTCTAAAGACTTGAAATCCTGAAACGTCCCTCGTAGTTTCAGGCGTCTATTTTCAAGGTGTAATTTCAGGGTTGGCGAGGAGTGCCCGTAGGATCACCTCCACAAAACAGGCCAAATTTTATACCCACCACAAGTCGACCTTACCACCTTAGTTCGTCGAGACCCTCGCTTAGCTCTTTGCACATGACACGTGCGAGAACACGAAGTACAATTTTATTTCTTCACCCTTCTCGCCCTGAGGCTGATGCTGAGGTGGAGTAAAAAGGAGGATGAAGGTAGACAGGCGCTACAAAAGCAGGTAGATGTAGGAGAAAAGAGAAGAAGAAAGAGAAAAAGAGAAAGAGAAAGTGGAAGAGGAAGAAGAAGAAGAAATTTTGGAACGAGAATGCCTGGATGGATGGATGAATGCAGAGCGTGAGCTGATGTACATACATATACATAGATGGATGAACCAGAAGCTACCATGATACTGGATAGACGATACAGGCCTAACGTTATATCTCGACACGTCTCTGTGCACTTGAAAATTTCTGATCCTTGAATAAAGAAAGAGAAGTGTGGTAGCTGAAGAGAAAGTGAGTGAAGAAAGGGATGAAGATTGTTGCTCGGCTATCGCAGCCGCCTTCTTCTTCCACAGACGCCATCACAACTACTAACACCATCAGCATTCACCATTCTGGAGGAGGAAAGTTTCCCGAAGGAAAACACACAGAGTGTGAGAGAGAAGGAGACGGAGAATAGAGGAGGGTGTGAATGTACTGCGAAGCATGCTAGGGTGGATTTACAAATATATGAGAAGAGGTGGGTGCGAGAAGCCTACGGAATTCCACGAAAATTTAAGCCTCTCTGGCATCCATCACCCCTCGTGACAACCGGAGCTACAACCGTTATTCGAGAAACTTGCAGGACCTCGAGATGCGACTATACCTTAGATCCAAGCGACGAAAAGGGACGAGAATGAAGTCCTATATGATTATTTAGTATCCATTTAAGAAGTTGAGCAGTCATTGCAGATTTTTACTGAAGGAATTCAAAGGCATTAATTATCTGGGGATCAGACTTGCCAGTGCGAAAAATGAGAGTTTTGAGGAAAGTCTGTTAGGATGAAATATGCACAGTTGTTTCATACCGAGTCCGGTGTTGTTCTGGTCCAGAAACCTGTTACCGGTGGTAATAAATAATAAAAAAAAAAGTTTTACGTCCGTACACTATGTGACACACCATGAATTATGGATTATAATTCAACAGAGACATTACACCAGGTCTAAGGTCATACGAATCGTGAAAGCGGAGTTGTATGATGTAATGAAATAGAGTGAAATAAAAGTATCAGGGCAGGAATTCAAAAGTAAAATTCAAAAACAGAGAATACGAATGAAGAATAGTAGTTGAAATTGAATGGGTTAACAAAACTAATTAAAAATGGGGATACGGAGAGGATGGAACGGGATATTATTACCCAACGAAGTGACCTCCAGTGTAAATTAATTAGAGATACCTAGCCTCGCGAATAAAATAAACGAGAATTCCTGGCCTTTGCAGGGGTTTGGTACGTTTGTCATCTCGAACAATGCATGTGGTTGATTCCTGCAGCCTTCTGAATGGAACACCAAACAAAGTAAAGCATAATTAATTCAATTAAACGCAATGCAGGCCGTTGACAGTGCGGAAACAAAGCCGCGGTCGTACCAAAAGAACGATTTTCTTTCGTCAGGTGAGAATTAGCACTCTGAGTTAGTTAGTCCGTTATTACCATGGCCATTAATTCACACTGGAAATTTTTTACACAGTCCAAATTCCGGGCTTTAAATCTGCTTTAATTTTGAAAAGAAACTACGAGCGCATTTCGATTGATCGAAGACCAAAAATCGATTGGGTTTATTCGTATCACTCGCCACCCTGAACAGCTCAAAATTTTATTGCAATAAAACGTCAAGACAGAAATGTACAAATAGGTTACCGACATGCAATCTCAAAATTCACCAACCCTCCCAAATTTCTTCCAAATTTCCGATCATGAAGAATTATGATAAAACCGTCGCGCTGTGGCAGTCGATGGAAAAAGCCTGAGAGATGTTCAAATGGAAGCGAAAATCAGATGCGAAAACATCCTTCAACGATTCCGCAGATGAAACCAGTGGGACCGATTTTTCGCAGGCGGGATCGAACGTCCGCCAGAATATCGGCTCGCAAAAGATTGCGAAATATGAAACGAAGAAGAAAAAGAAGTCCATCGGTTCGGAGAAAGATCAAATCAAACCGAAGACTCTGATGAGGACCAGAGACACTGGAACTGATGTTGAAGATCGTAACGATTATAACACAAACAGTGAAACGAAGGAAAATCCTGTGCAAAATGATGCGAAGTTTGAATCTCTGCATCACGACGAAGTGGTGGTTAAAAGTTTAGCAGCTAATTCATGTGGCAACACTAATTCAGACCAGAAAGAATCAAGAAAGAAACAAATATATGGTGCGATGAGGATCAATGAAGAAGATCAAGAAGGAGCAAGGAACTGGAGAAGAAGTAGGAACGATTCCTCATCGACCAGCTATTCGAGAGATGATGATATCGATGTCAAAGCTCGAGGAGTACAAAGCAAAAGTCTTAGCTCAGAGTTAGTACCGCAAAAGTCGTGTTGCAATGGGAGTAAAGCTGGAGAGTTTGACAGTAAAGAGTATCAGTTTTTTCTACGTAACATGGACAGAGCGACTGGGTCCTCTGTAATTCAATCTGAAGACAGCTACGAGAAATTGCGATACTCTACACCGAGGATAAACCGCTTTAAAGAAGTGACTACAGTCAGTCCTGAATTATGGAACGCGAAGAGGACGCTTTTTCGCGGACTAAAAGAACCGGGGAAAATGCGAAACGCGACTCGAGACATGGAGACCAGGAATTCTAACGATATAATCATTGGCGGTAATCCTAAAAATCGGAGACTTATGCAATTCGGAAATTCGCGTTTGCAGAAGAACTGGACACACGACTTCGAAGACCGGGAAAAATTCCAAGATCGTTCCACGATGAAGAGTAACGAATCGTCTGAATTTAATCCGTCAAAAAAAACTCCTAGCCGAAAATTGATTAACAGTCCTAATTCTACGTGCAAATTGTTGATCCATCGCGACGCCGAAGCACAGACAAGAACTTCGAGCTCTTCAGCAACGGAAATCGCGAATTGCTGCAGTGTAGAGAAAATTAGAAGCCTCGAAAAATCAGTACTGAGATTTTTGAGTCAATCGTGTTTGGCCGTGACTCCGGAGAGGAACGATGACCAGTCTTCAGCAACTGATGGAAAAACCCAACGGGAGAAAATCAATCTGCAGTTTCTGGTTGCCAACGCGGCTTGTGGTGGAATTCCGGATTCCCGTTCTAAGTTAAATAATTTTTCGATTAAGAATACAGAGCGTGAAGTCCAGCCGAAACAGAACTTCTGGAATGAGAGACAAGGATCCAGGAAGACCTGCCGTTGTGGAAACGGTTGTGGGATCAGTGAGAAGAGCAATTGCCGCTGCAAGAGAATTTAGGAACTGAGATTTCTTCGGAATTTGGAATGATTAGTTAGAATATTTGACAGTTTTTCTACATGTTATCAATTCTTTCGATGACTGAGATACGTTTTTGTTATTTAGACGTCTGCTTTCAGTTGTAATTTAGAGAAACGTCATTTTCGGCTTTTATTTGGTTCAATTCAAATTTTAATCAAACAAATTTCATTTTTCGGACACTGAATCAACCATGGCATCAAAATTGCGTAACAAAAATCAAAGAAGGACTACCCCAGCGTGAGTACATTACACGACATGACATGACATAGCCTCGTGAATTCATGTTGCTCTTTCTTCTCTCGTAAATCTGAAGTACAATTTTTATGGCCAATTCGTCGAATGCTATTTACGTTTTATAGGTACGGTCTTGATAAGCAAAATCCTCTGGATTTGGAGACACTAAATTCTGAACCCAAGGGAAAGAGTAAATCCAAGTAAGCTTGCTGTGCAAACGTGATGGTCTCGATAGATCGAAACTGAAGTGGAACGAGATAGCGTTAAAATATTCGCTTGTCAAATTTCACCGAATCTATCAAATCTCACGTGAATTTCAACTACAAACGCGAATACACGTCTCATCAGCTTATGGAAATACATGTCGCTTTTTTACCTCAGAAATACACGACTCCTAGAACGACAGGAACGGGAAAAACTGCTGCAACAGCATCGGTCGCATCAGCAAGAAAGCCTGAAGCAACAACGCGAGCGAGACAATGTGCACAAAATACATCCGACTGCTGAACACGACCGAACAAACCAAGATACACAGTATGAAGAACCCGCTGAAGCTTCTTCAATAACTATAACCGTCCCAGATGTTTTACAAGAAGATCAGCAGCCTGGGTGATTATCGTTAATTATGAATAGAAAAAACGGAACAATTATTTGTTCTCGATGAATATTAATATATTAAAATTTTCAAGGTACAGATCCGAGACTGATGCACATCGTGTGATGGGTCCGGATGTCCGTGATCACAAATCTCCGGATCATTACGGTAAAATTATCCATTACTGTACGATGCCAAATTGTGGACTGCGAAATCGCAGAAATCGATGAATGTATGCCACACATATATTCATATCGATAATTCTAACAAATTGTTACTTCGGAAGTGACTTGCCAATAGAACGAACAACGTAATATGATGATGAATTATCTAGATGAAACTCACGGTGCCCTCGGAGATTCCATCCCGGGAAAAGTCAGATCCAATCGTCAACGATGTACAAACTGCTGTGGTCGCGATCAATACAGATTGACAAACGCCAATGGTAGGTAAGTTGGGTGTTTTGAAACTGTGTGTATCTGTTATTAGAGTCTACATATCGATTTCCGATTTTTTTTTTGTTTTTTTTTTTTCAAATTTCTTCAACAGTTTACGAGTCGATTTTCAATCAGCATTTAGATTCAAACAGACGTTCGTTATTTTTACGCCGTTATTTACTTGGTATCTCTCGGGGCTTTTGCCAAACCGTTTTCCAATACGGATATTAATTGTCAATTATTATTGAGAAAATGAATATAAAGAAACCGTTAACAGCCGATAGGTCAACAGCCTGCCAATTATCGCCAAGCATCGTCAATACTTAAAGCACTCTTTAAAGCATGTGCTGTGCATTATTGAATCTTATGAAAAGAGCAGGAACTATTCATCCGATCATGTCTCTGATTCTTTGATTTGCTGCTCGATTACTGATCCATTGAGGAAGGAACTCTATCAATCGTGGGAAAAAAATTGATTTTTTTTTTTTATTGCATATTCTGAAAAGTTCATAGCTCAAGAATTCCCGGATAGAATTTTATGGCGAAATTGTAAAAATTGATGGAATCACGAGACTCTGAAGCGACCATCGTCCAAGCTGCTCGGCGTGTTAGTTTGTTCTACTTGAAAATATTTCTTCAAACTTTGAACCCACGTTTCTCATAACTACTTTTTTGAAGTCGACGGGCAGTGTATCTCGATAACTAATCATCCGATCGAATTCAAGTTTTGAGGGATATTGTAAAACATTTTTCTGCCAAGGATGAACCTATTTTTATTTTCGCTTTTGTCGATTTCACTTTTTTAATGCGCTCCCAAAGACAATAAAGAAAATTCCTAAACGGTACTTTTATGGAAGCCGAGCTCTAACTGCCACAATATTCTGATTTAATTTTTCATAGAGCTTCATCCCCTAGAGAAAGTTGTCTTTTATAACACATTTGTTTTTTTTTTTTGTTAGAACAAAATGGCGAGCAGTTATCGTGCCCACCAGGCGAATGCAACCCTTCGACTGCTGTACACGTATCTTCTCATAAGTCGATAGATAAATTTTTTTTTGCCACTGAAAAAATTCAGGAAAATACACTAATGTATAATAAATAAGCCCTGCAAGTTTTAAATAAAACGTCCGAAAACTTTCTGAAAAAAAAAATCCCGAATATAAGCCAATTTAGGACACAACTCATAAAGGTTCCTCTCTTAACTAGGCAAATGTCCATCAGAAAAAGAAGACCAAAAGCAAGATCATGATGGGTGCAGATGTTGTGCTGGTAAAACGAACCAAATCCAGATCAGGGAAAGCTCGAGTTCAAATTCCTGGGAAGCTGAAGCAGTCAGCCACCTCGATCAGTCGACATTACAAACCTCATCTTTCCAGGAAGAGCCAAATTTTAAGGACGAAAATGAGACGAGATTGAGGGGAGGTTGCGGTGGAGGTTGTGGAGGAAGTGGAGGAGCACGAAACTCCGCTTGTTGTCCCTGTGGAGGTTGTGGAGGTGCTGCTTGCAGTACTAACACCAGCTGGGACAGCAAACCTCCGTTTGGATGTTGCGGTGGAAATCAGTCTCGTGGTTTACCTTGCAGGTACCAAAAAAAAAAAAGAAAAAGATAAATTACTGTCTAATTCACTCGGCTCTTGGCGAGAGTATTTTCAAAAATTTTTATTCAATTTGTTTCACTTTTCATCTGCATTGTGTATCACTTCGGATCTGGAAGTCTGCCAACCGTGACGCCCAGGCCTCTAGGGTTTTTCGACAAACGATTCAATGCATTTTCCTTTCAATTTGATCAAATTTATTTTACTGTACATCAGATTTTTTAGCTCAGTTCAGCTGTCCCGATCGGATAAACATATAATTCTATGCTTTGTAGCTTCCATCGAAAGGCTCTGATCTTTTCGAATAGAACCGAGTGAAAATCCTTATTTTCGACAGCAAAGAAGAATTGCCATCCAAAATTTAACCCCAACCCCGAAAAAAAAATTTCTGATAATTTTCTTCGAATGTACAGATGTAAATGTAAAAGCTGCAGCAATCCTAGCCCCCCCTGCGGTACCTGTGGAGGTCAGAATTGTGGCAAGTGGAACAGTTGCGCGGGTAGTGGAGGTGGAAAATGCTGTTTTCCACGTAACACAAGAAGACATAATGGACCGGGTTGTTGCGGTGGTGGAAATGGAGGTTGCGGAAGTTCCGGAGGCTGTTGCTGACAGATTGGTAATCGCCACAAAAACTTCGGAAATCTAAATCCCACTCTGTATTTTACATTACGGAAAATTAAAAAATTATTAAACATTTCTGGTGAACGTAAAACATGGCAGAGAATAACAAAATTGAAGAATGAGGTAAATAAAATAACCCGGGAAACTCGAAATCCAAAAAAAGTTCTATAAGGCGACTATAATTAGGTTAGCTCCATGAACGGATTTTTAGTTGGCTAGTTCTGTTTTGTAAAGAAATAGAAAAATAGAGAAAGAAACAAAAATCCATATGAAAATCTCGTCTTGTTCCTGATTGTTAATCACCGTGAGAAATAAAGTAGAATTTATCAACCTGAGGCAAACTATACTCCACACAGACATTCTACTGGACACCCGATATTTCCTCGGACGAGGTACACGACAGCGTCCACGACAGAATAGAATAGAGAACTGAATAGAACATAATGGAACCTTTATTAACTTCTGGGATGTCATGCCCCTCCCAAAGAACAATAACTACCTAACGTATAATAGTTTACAGTTTAGCTTCGCGTTCAACTGTACAGAAAGAGACAAAGCCGAAGAGGACCTCTGCAGGGAGACGGAATACATTCATTACGTTGTCGGGCGTTAGTCCCTCCCTCATCGCACGACCAGCACATAATTATAATACAAATGAGAAACGCAAGTAGGTATTTAGTCCGGAATAATTACTTCCAGATAATTAAAAGTTCAAGGAATTTTATATCGAAATTTTTTTTTTAGAAATCCGTGGAAAGTGCCTCCTACCCTCCCCTCCCCTCCCCTCTCTTTTCCCTGCAGCTACATCTTCAATTATCTGTCTTCACTGTACCATTAGCTGTGCGGGTCGAGGTAGGCCAAGGGTGGTTTTCACCACTCTCCTTTCCTAACCGTTCGTCAGTCGGTCGACTCCGTATTTCCAGACTCCAGCAGGGTTCTACTTAGAGCAAAAGTTGTGGCCACTTCAGAACTCGGTACAGCGTAAACCCCTCAGTGCCGTTTTCGGCAGCCGCATAAAATAAGGCAGTAAAAGAGTTCCGAGGGCATAAAAGGTGGTTGTAGTAGTCGTAGTGGTGGTGGTAGTAGTCCGGACTCCCAGCGAGCGGGGCAGGTGGTTTGAGTTTTATTGCAAGGGTGTTTGTGGGCTGAGTGCCTCCAGCATCCTCACCGTCCACTGTACTGGACCATGGCTTTCGGTCCCTCTCTAGCAGCTACCTCAACCTATTCCTATTTCCGTCTTCTCTTCCAGTTACTCGCGTTTCTCGAAAATTCCCCATAAGCATCCGTGACGGAACTGATAATTCGATATTTTGCGTAACCGGAATTTAGTGACAGCGATGGGATAGAGAATAGGCTCTTATACCTTCTTAACACTCTTTAAACCGCTCATGAAATCAAGGTGTAAGACCTTCTCTCAATCATTAAGTCGCGAAAATTGATCGAACTCATCATGACGATTCTATAGCGAACGTGATGACGTTTGATCCGCGATACTGAAGGTTTAATTAAGGGCTACTCCTCCATCGAACACCACTGCGGGAGGTAGGAGGCAGGGGACCACCCCTCGCTGCGTTGGTTCTGAAGCACTCGAATGTAATTGATTTTCAGCTTCCAAGGACCTCTATTTATTTCTTGCTGTACGAAGAGATCGAGGTAAATTTCGTTGAATTTAGACAGCAGCCTCGATCAATCGAGCCCATGCGAAAGCCCTTGATTTTCGTGTTTGAATAGACAATCGTCCTGGAACACCTGACACAACCGTTATCACGGTATTGTAATAATTGAACAGTTTTAGTCCTGCAAATGTCGCTGAAGAGGGGGTCAGGCTCCCTGGGAAGGCTTATCCCGAAAGTGCCATTAAGTTATTAGGACGAAGATCCAATCATACGTTTGAAAGGAAAGTTTTAGTTCCCTTAATCCAGGAAAGACCCAATCTTTAGAGACAATGCTGATATCTGGCAGACGCTCTCAAGAACAACAAACAACCAGACACCCGTCAGACAGATAGACAGACAAAGAACAACAGCCAACGAACGACTGTCTGCCCTTTGTACCAGTAATTGAACTGGGCGTTTTCTTACGATGGCAGCCATGTTTCAAGAAGTACGATTCGATCCATGCCAGAAAAAAACCGGAACGGATTGTAATCGCTTTCCCAAACTCAACCGTTATTTGATTAGGCCAGTTCCGTATACACTTCAGAATCGCTACACGATTATTTGTCTCTGTAACCAGCCGGCATTCAATTTTCTCTAATTACGATTCTGACTGATTTATGGCTTCGAAAACACCTTATCGAAGTATCCATTGTCTCGAAATTAGAATTGATTAATTCTTCAGCACTGCGTGGTAAAGTATCTTATCTTTAAGCGGTTCGCACTGCGTTGTCACGTTTCGAGACGCTCGCGCTTCCTAAGAGGATTTCTGAAGCTGAAAGACGCTCTTTGTCCCAAGGATATCGAGTGACTACTTAGATCAAAGATTGGAGCATCCCTTTGAGGTTAATTCTTTACGTAGGCATTTCTGCTCTAGACATGTATGACCCGTTCGTCAGTTTATTCACACAGCAACTGAGCTTCTATCAAGTTCGAGCCTCAGACATCTGGGAAATTCTGTTCCAAGTAATTGAATGAACTCACGTGGATAGAGACAGTCGGACTTTCCGCGAGCATATCTAACCGTGACAAACAATTACATTTATGATTCCCTTTTTAACAATATCATCACGCGCTGTACAAGACACCCTCTGTCTGAGCCCAGGTTTCCAGGAATTTCGAGACTACTAGGCCTCGACTGAAGCTGCCAAAGGCTCAGTTTGGGTCTCACAATAGTTGGGATCAGAAAGGCGGTATGCTATTGATGTGGTTAATGTAGGAAGAACACCACTGCACACTCCACAACCTCTTGCGGCTGTCTTCCCCCCGAACCACCCTGATAATTTTCCAGCTACATCCTCTCCAACGCAGGTAATTCCACAGTGCAGATCAAACCATCATAGCAGCATTTTTGAAGAAACAAAACGAAAAAGGCCTCACGTTATTCGATGCGGCTGTTCCAAGATCGATCGTCAGTTTATCAGATCTTAGGAACGCTCAAGGATGAAATGACCGTTTTCGTAAACGCTGAGAACCGGAAGTCAATCCTGGCTTCAGAAGTATTGAGCGAATGGATAAAAAGAAATCAAGCAAAAGTGTGGAAAAGGTCTTTGAAGAATGAACAACTTCATTCATCAGGACCTCGGGACGTGTATCAATGATTACCAAGCTTTCAATTGCTAAAAAAAATCAATATCATTGTCACTCTGCCCGATAAGCCCAACGTTGAACAGTTTCAACTTATGGAGAAAATTGGCGGCAGTGGTGGGATGGCTGATATTTTTTTAATTCTTGTATAAGAGATGAAAATGTTGGAGCATATTCGACCACGAAATAGAGTTGGTACGATTGGAGGGAGGGAAAGGGGAATGTATGATGAATAAAACTGTACGAATTGTGGGTCTGATTTTTGACTGTGAATTGAGCTCAGCTGAAAGCCAGTCACGTCTAAAAGGGTAAAAAACGGTCTTGGGGCAAAGAGACGAAGAAGATGACAAAAAGCGGCGACCAGAGACGAATTGAAATGCAGAATGGCAATACTTCAAATTCATTTGTGTGACAATCTCCGGTCTTCCAGTTCGACAGATCTTTGCTCGCGATGAAATCAGAAGTTGGCTGAATGTCTGGCTAAAGTCCTTCGGTCCTTCTTCTTCCGTCATTTCTCTACCCCTTACTCTTCCCTCTTTCTACCTTCTTCAACCCCGCCTATCCACCTTCGAACAATTTGCTCGTGGAATTCATTCCGCGCAATAGAGGGGAAATGAAGCCCGAGCCTTCTCGTCTCTCTGGAATGGTTTTTTTTCTTCGTCTTTTTTTCCTCCTTATATTTTATATCATTATTATTATTATCCTATTTTTCATGACTTTTCAGATCTCTGAAAAGAAGGGAAAACCTCGCTAAATCCAACTCGCATGTACGCGCGTCAATCGTTGGATTAATATCCTTAGGATGTATTCAACTGTTTGGGGAACAGGGGAAATATGAGCAGGATAAACTGGGAGAGCATATTAATTGGGATTCCTTAAGGCTCTGATGAACTCTGAGAGAAAAAGCGAATTTTGCAGTTCGGAGAACAAAAGTCACGGACTTCCTTGAGATCCCGTATCTTCCCTTTGGCACTCGTCGTTATACGAGGCACGAGGAAAAGATGGTGAGAAAAAAGAACCTCATCTCACGGTTCGCGGAAAATGAGGTCCTATATGCCCACGCTCTAATGTATATATCCATGTATATATACGCCCTTCTGGGGTGGCTAGAGATCCTAGAATTCCCATTAAAGGATTCCAACGGATGAAGTCGGTCGAGGAATGCCGGAAGGAGAGAGGATAATATTATCGTAGGTAGGGTGCATTTATTCTCTTCCACCGAACCCTGAATCCTCAATCTAAGATCTGGAGTCTAGAATATAGCGCCTCGAATATCTAGCATAAAATCTAGAACGGTGTGAAATGGATTTAAGAACTTTTTCCAACACTTACAGAAAATAAAAATAAAACGAAATATATATCTACTCACATTCAGCCAACGGAGATTCAAACTCCAATCTTAAATCCAATTCTCTTCATGCTTTGCCAATTCAATACTTATCGCTCCTTTAAAAGATAGCGATTGATGATCGGCAACGTTTTAGTACATGTATGTATAAATAATTAGATAACTTATCAATATAGTCCGATATAAATTTCAACAACGGTTTCCGTCCATTTTTATAAGCAAATACTCAAGACAATAACATCAAACCGGCACGATGGGGCCGAAAGAATTTCAAATTATTTTAGACAGTGAAGTTTATTACGCCGGTCAAAATGCCACCGGCAAATTAGTGGTGGAACTCAAAAAACCGAAGAAGATGAAAGGTAGGTCGGTTGTTGATAGGACATATTATCCGAATGATCTGTTCGATTTTTTTCACCTTCTTATGATGACATATATTCCGTTTATCGATTTCAGCCCTTTATCTGAAATGTTTTGGCAAAGGAATCGTGCGATGGAGTGAAGGCTGGGGAAACACAACGGTGACTCATTCGAACACAGAAGTATACCTGATGTCACATCAGCTGGTTTTTGGAAGTGAGTAAAATCCCAATTTTATGTCATGTTTTTTTTTTCCAAAGATGAACGAAACTCTAGGTAAAAAAATCATTCATGATATTGCAGACGATACAGAGGAGTCTGAGCTCTCGGAAGGCAAACATGTCTTTCCCTTCAGCTTCCAACTGCCAACTGAATTGCCCTGCAGTTTCGAAGGTTTGTTCGGACGCATCAGCTACTCAGTCAGAGCTACGATTGACCAGCCATGGAAGACTGATTACGTTGCCAAACAGCCCATGAAAATAATGTCGATTTTCGATCTGAACCATTGCCCAATCGCATCGGTAAGTTTTTTAAGAAATAACTCCTTTCTCTCCTTTTTCTGTCATGGCTTGTTCTTGTTCCCAGACACCGATCGAGGAAAGAACCAGCAAGACATTTTGGGGGCAATCTAAGCCCCTGTTTATGACTGTCGATGTTCCAGTCCGCGGTTTTGTCCCTGGACAGATTATACCGATCACAGTAACCCTGAACAACGAATCCGAGGTCCAGATTAGGAGCGTCGAAGCTACGATCAAGCAGGTGAGTTTGACGGTTCGTTTTCATACGCTTCTCAACTTTGATACGGAACCTAGACAATCGGAACTACAGTGTTCTTCGCAAAGTCAAGGTCATAGCGATTAAATGATTATAGATCTACGACTTTGTGGACGCGAAGAGAAATTCGCGATAAATTATACTGTTCAAATCAATTTGAATTGTCCATTACCGGAGTGTTAGATCATACCACTGTTGATATCGAGATCAGATAACAGATAACCGCGATAGCCTAAACTACAATCGATGTTAAGACCCCGCAAAGAGATTGCTGAATTATTGCGCCCAATCTACGGGTGCAAAATATTTCGATATCAAAGATTTCAACTGATAATATGTCCAAATATAATTCAAACTGACAAAAACGGCGTATGAATTCAAATTGAGCATTCCCAATGTTCTTTTTATTATTTTTGTTTTTCCATTCCAGAGCATCGTGTTTCACGCAGCTATGAAATCAAGCCCGATGAAAATTTTTCTACTCAAAGCTGAGGCCCCGGTTGAAAAAGGGTCTGGAAATCATGAGGTCAATCTCAATGTTCAAGTGCCAGTATTGCCACCGTCATATCTGCAGTTGTGCCACATAATAGACCTCCGATATCAGCTGAATGTGAAAGCCAAAATCGGCGGGGTTCACAGAAGTCTCAAAATTCCAACGGAAATTATAATCGGAAATATTCCACTCATGGCTTACGAAACATCGGGTCTGAATTTGAACCCGCGATTACTCTGCAGCGGTGTTCCCTTCGATCAAGAAAATCCACCGTGTGGTCTGAACTATCGGCAAAATTATGAACCGCCACCTTACGCTCTTGTATTTCCTTCGGCAATGTCATACGAAGACTTGCGTGAGTATTATTCGAAGATCATTTTAATCTTGGAACACGGTGTTTATGATCGTGATGATTTTCAGCACCACCTCCGTATGAACAAAGCACAGAACTCGGTGGTGCCGGAGACACGAATCCAGGAGACGAAGTCAGGGAATCTCCACCTTTGTATAACCCGAACCAATTCGGAGCTACCAAGACGTAGAATTTTGATATGACTTATCTTAAAAATGCTTATATCGTGTAGCTTTTAAGTCTTGTTGTAAAAATGGCCCGCCTTATTTTCTTTTTTTTTTTTTTTAGTTTAGCAAATATAGACCTCGATATTTTTGTAACTGATCTTTCTGGATAATTTTTGGATGCGCTAAGGACAGTCACGCAAATTACAATTATAACAATGACGTTAATTTCACACGGTTTTCGAATGCTGAATCATCAAATGAAAAGTAGGTACTATAATAACGAGACCATACCATACCCCGCCTATCTAACTAAAGTGGAAAAAAATACTAAAGTAATACTTGCAAGCGTGAGAGCAAACGTTTCCCCAACTGCGGTAGAATAAATTGGATCTCGTGTGTTTACACGTCGGTAAAATTAAAATTCCTCAAGTGTAGCAAAGCAGTTGGCAACGGTACTGGTACTGGCTATGGCGCTGGCTATGGGTATGGCTATGGCTACGGCTATGGCTATGGTAACGGCAAGCCGAAGGAGAGTTCTGCTTAATTAATGACCGGACTAATTAAAAGCCCCAAGAAAAATATTACTACTTTTCCCAGTGCCAACCAGCCGCCTGCAGGGTAAGAGCTTTCTTTGAAACACTTCGTGTTAATTCATAAATACGTTGGGATGGAGTTAATAAAAAATTTTATAATGTTAATTCAATGAAAAATCGATCGATTTAGAAAGAAAAAGAGTCTCTTACAATCCCCAGAGAAGTAATGAAATTACAAATCTATCAGCAAAGCTTAATGATCGCTGCAGAAAAGCACGAAAAGCTTAATTTTCAAATATTTCTCAATTCCTTCGTAAAAGACATAGCAAAACGATTATTCCCCAGTTTTCGTTTTCGAAAAACTGAATTTTATAACAATGAGTTATAATCTTATCGTTAGATACTTACTCCATCGACTGTAAAGCTCTCGGCCAGTATCGAATTTCTACAGCTTGGAAAAGTTCGGTTTGCGCTTGCGCCAGTACGCCATGATGTGTCGTACCTAGAGATACTTCGAGATCGCGAGGTAACTAAACACGCAGTGCTCAGTTTTTTTTTTGTATATAATTGCGCCAAGTATAGTCATCCGAATTAACATTATGATCAGTGATCGATGGCGAGAAGTTAATCATACATAATCAGCAAAATATTATTTGCGACTATTCGATTGTGATGATCCTGAAGAAGAAAAAAGAAAACCAACGATTGTGTGGAAGATTCAGACCGCAAAATTTTTCTTTCTAAATAAATGTCTCGTTTTAAATTGTTACTAATCGATTGTGAAAGCGTGAGGATGAAAAATAAAAAAAAGGAACAACTGAACTATACTTTTGAAACGTGTTTGCTCACCCCAAAAGTCAATTGCTTTGCCAGCTGAGTGAAAACGAAATTTGTTAGGTTTCCCTTTCAGGGGGATGCTTGATTTTGGTTCCAGTCATTCAGTTCGTTAAACGAGAATCCGAAAATTGGAATTTTGAAAATGTTACGAGTGAGTATTTTTACAGTTACTCAAAATCGTCGTATTAAACCAAAACCGTATCACTGTGATTCAGGATTTTTTACGAAACCGAGACCAAGACCATACTTCATCCCTACTTTGACATTTATAGCTGCAACTACGTAAAGTTCTCACT
The DNA here is from genome assembly GCA_949628255.1 of Macrophya alboannulata. NCBI lineage: Eukaryota > Metazoa > Arthropoda > Insecta > Hymenoptera > Tenthredinidae > Macrophya > Macrophya alboannulata. Next base: position 19,210,859 of record OX451206.1, on the reverse strand, counting down.
GAGAAAAACTCTAGAATATAAGAGCGATTTGGTATTAGATCGCGACTTTCTGAACGCAAGAACAAAAAAAATTCAATATTGCCACAATCGTAAAGGCATCGTCATCGAACTTAGCTGATCATGCCGATAGTCCCAATGCTATCTCGAGACTATACGATTACTTATAGTATATCAGTAACGACCACACGTGGATTGTTTACTATCCCTTATTTACAAAGAGGATCACTAAACGTTTTGTTGTTCCAAAAAGCGTTCATATTCCACCCACGTATCAGATGTGAAGTGTATCAATGCGAGGTCGATTATGAGTCAATGCACCATCGTTTATCCGCGTTAGTAAATGAAATTAGCTTTGATGAAGGCAGAGGTAAATAAATTCAACGGCCCATCCACCAGGAGGGGCCGCTGTTAAACGCGGCTAAAAGTCGATCTTTGAATAAACACATACGCTTTTTTAAACAGAGGGGTTCCAGACGAAAAAGGGGCCAACAGTTGAAAACAAAAAAAAAATTAACGAATTCATGAGGGCGCGGAATAAACAGTCCAGCCTCTGCCAAATCGCTTTCGACATCTTTCCTGGTAGTTTCGCGATAATTGACATTAATTTCCTGCAGTTATTGGTCTGGGAAGATCTTCTCCGTGATCAGTATCCTGTACTGATATCGTATCACTGATCAGTGTCTCATTATCTCGACTGTCAAGTGCGAGTCGTAACTGATTTGAGCTTCCAACAAATAGACGAGAAAAAAGAAAAAACAAAGCTACCAGATGTGTTTAACTTGTGCTTATTATTTACCCCAAGATTAACTTTGCAGTTTCAAAATCGAAGAAGCTTCGTCATATTCCTACAAAGCGCGAGTAGGCCTCTGGATTCTTGTATTCCTGTTTTGGAATTTTGGTGAGTATGTTAAATTTGAATGACAATCTGATCCGCACCGACGTAGTTTTTCATCGAATAACAAAGTTTGATGACGCGTTGATGACGGCCTATTGAATGGACAAACGGATTCCGCGGAGATAAGATTATTGGCAATTTTTATCAGCTTCTGATATAAATATCGCCAGTGTTTGTACGTTGGCGTTAGTTTGGTAACGGCAACCAATAGTTACTCAACATGGGTTTGATTAAATTACTGATCTTTCTTGACCAGCCAGTTTATTATCCCGGACAAACCTTGTCCGGGAGATTGGTGGTGGAAGTTGACAAACCGATGTCGATTCAAGGTCTGATTTTGTGGAAATCAATTATGCAGATTTACGGACTAGGACTAATTTGGGACTGCGCTTTGAAAACCCATTTTCTTTCGACCATTATTCTTCAAACTTTCAACTTTCCGGTTTCAGGAATTTACCTTAAATATTCTGGTGAAGCAATTGTCCACTGGACCGAGTCACATCGAAGTCACAACAAAAGTCACACTGTGAGCTACTCAAACAGCGAACAATACCTCGGGCTACAGCAACTAGTTTTTGGAAGTGAGTAAAGTGCTCTATGTACTATTTTTAACCTGAAGAGGTGACAGTCGGATGTTGTGGTAGATAGAAACTGAACTTCCACTTAATTCTCGCAAAAGTCCGTGTTCCGCTGATAAGCTACTATCATGAATCATGATGAATGACGTATCTCGTTGTGAATGGTACGATGACATCATGTCGAATTTCGGCAAGTGACGTACTCCGTTGTTGCAATTGAGTCTTCATCCAATTTAATCCAAAATATGGTTGAGTAACTTCTCTTTCTTTGAGCAATTTAAAATCAAGCCTTTTCGTTTTCCAGATGGTTCCGAACAGATGGACTGCGAACTAGCTACAGGCGAACATGTGTATATTTTCAATCATCAATTGCCTATAAATTTACCGGGTAGTTTCGAAGGATCTGATGGTCACATACGATACTCTGTTAAAGCCACGATAAATCGTCGTTGGAAATTTGACCATATTGCAAGACAGCCGGTGACAATAGTGTCGATTTGCGACCTGAACCAGATCCCGTTAGCACTGGTAAGCATTTTGATCCGATGAATATTCTGAATATCTCGTCAATTCAAAAACTTTTACGTTTCTATTTCTACTTCATAAGGCACCGATTGAAGAACAATCTAGCAAAATCTTCTGGGGACACGCCGAGCCACTTTCCATGGCCGTCCATCTTCCAGTCCGTGGTTACGTTCCTGGACAAATAATGCCAATCAAAGTATCACTCAACAACCAGTCAGAGGTCCAGGTTGTGTCGATCTGTGTCACTCTGGAACAGGTGAGTTCACGTTACACAATCACGAAGCTTTGTACTTCAATCTTGTTTAAATCGTCCTGTCGTTGATTAATGAAGCTTATTTTATTCACTGCAGAACGTCTCGTTCCATGCAACTAGCAAATCGAAGTATGTCAGGATGAATATCTTCAAAAACGAGTTTCCTGTTCCTGACGTAGTCGGGTGTAAAGAGGTTCCCCTCAATCTTCAGCTTCCAGCTGTGCCACCTACCTACTTAGGCTTCTGCAGGATCATCGGCCTCAACTACCAGCTCAAAGTCACGGCCAGGGTTAACGCCTGGTATCATAGAAATTTGACAATTCGATCAGATCTGATAGTCGGCCATATCCCACTGACGAACTACCAAACACAAGTCCCGGGTCACCAGCGACTCCAGGAACTCAATGGCGAAGGAAACCCATTTCACAGTCATGCACCAGATCATCATCCACCGAGATATGGATTTGTTGCACCCCCTGAGATGACGTATGACATTTTACGTGAGTACTATGGGCTTATGTAATTTGAGGATAAGTGGATCATGTGGCTATAATTAATTTTCGATATTGTCATTATTCCAGCGCCACCAAGTTACGAGCAAAGTATGAGAATCGGAACTTCTGTGGATCAGCATCTTGAAAATCATCCTAAAAGTGAGGGTAGAACAAATTTGAAATTTTCTCCTTTGTATCCTGTTTACCGATTTGGGGACAGTCGAAGTTAGGCTTTTCGCTAAATCATTTTTGACCCCATAGCATTTGATGATTATAAATTTTGCACATTTTTGTAGCGGATATTTCCTTCTGGAAATTTGTCCGAATAGAATCCTGGAACCAAATTTCATAGAAAATTAAAAAAAAAATTAAAACTAAAAATTGTTTCAGATTCTTGAGAATGTACGAAGATCGCGGTTTCAAGAAGATATAAACATTCTCAAAACCATAATGAAGTGGAACTGAACTCAATACTGTCTACGTAAAAAAGGAGTGGATATAAGTTGGAATTTAATATATTTTCCCAAATCATTAGCGTTTTTGGTTTTCGGTTGAAATTTTTCATTTCATAAGTATGACGTTTAGGCTGGCCACCGTCTCTAGATCTGCACATAATAGTTGCAAAATTTTTGAAAAACTATTATAGGTAACTATTTTGCAAACTATCCAAAATTTCATGACCTTGGATCTAACTATAATCTAACGAGTTTAACGAGTTTTAATTGTGAATTTTTAATCCTCGTTTTCCCACCTATTAGATGACCCTCATATTGACTTGATAAGCTGTATTTAACATCCAAGGTGCGAGAGGATTCGAAAAATTGTTAATAATTGATATCAAATAGTATAAAACAAGTTAGGTCGATGGATTATTTGTTGCAAAGTGTTCTTATCTAAACCTAGTCGAAAAATAGTTTTCTTTTTATTATCAGTGACATTGAAATTGTGTTAGAGGCACGAAAATGGTTCACGATTCAAACTTAGATCCAAGGTAGTGATATTGAGAAGTTTTTAAACAAATTTTTGAACTATTATATAGATTCGAAAACGAATTTCTACCAAAAATCGAAGATGTGACTATAAATTTGTAATCTTAGTTGATAAGTAAAAGTATTTTATACATTTCCATGTAAATTATTTTTGTTAAATAAATTTTCGATGAATTTATAATCCTGACTCGTGTATGTACCTATATAATTTTTGGGCAATAAATCAATCCAGTTTTTGCCAAAAACTGTAAAAGAAATTAAAAAACAAGAGTTTCCTGTTGAATGGGTCCTCCAGAGGACCTAAAAGTAAACATTACTCTGAAGTTTCATAGATGAAAGAACTGCATCATATTTTGCAATTTGGCAGCAATCAAACTCCGGATTTTATATTCCCGTTTTACTTTTTCGCCTGTCGATTGCGAAATTTTAGTTTTTGACACCGACATATTAGTCTGAAAATTCGAATTCTAACCCGAAAATTTAGTCAAAATTTGATGCTCGTATCACAGTTTTTTTTTTTTTTTTTTCTAAATCGTATTTTAAACTTTGTTACGTTGATGATAGACATCCTGCTCTGGATAGATTAGATATTAGTTATCTTTATCCGCGACTGATATATAAGTATCGTTAATGAATGTATGTGCGTTAATTTCTGTAGTAGAACCGCACGGAACCTAGCCGCTAAACATGGGTTTAATTAAACTTGAGATTTTGTTGGATAGTCTCGTTTATTACGGGGGACAAACCTTGTCCGGGAGATTGATTGTGGCCGTCAATGAACCGATGTCAATGTCAGGTATGATACTTTTTTTTCGAATATTCTTATGGACATTGGCACATTTTTCGATAATCTGCAGCAACCTGTAGCAACGTGCAAAACTTGTAACCATCGACTTATCGATTACAGCAATTTATCTCAAGTATTGCGGTAAAGCCCGAGTACAATGGTCCGAAAGATATCGACGCAACGGCGAATCTGTAACCAGGCATTACTCGAACGAGGAATTTTACCTCGAAGCGCAGCAACTAATTTTTGGAAGTGAGTTCTAAGTTCCGATTCCGTTATCGCGAAATTATCGCAAATCGTAATGCAAGTATTTTATTTCCACAGATGGAGAAGAAGACTCCGATCTTCCCGAAGGCGAGCATGTCTTCGTCTTCAACTATCAATTACCGAATAATTTACCGAGTAGTTTTGAAGAGGAGAATGGTCGCATTCGATATTATATAAAAGCGACGATTAAACGATCCTGGAAGACAAACCACACCAGAAAACAGATGTTGACAATTATTTCAGTTTCTGATCTAAATCGAAACCCTTTCGCAGCGGTAAGAGTTGGACAGAGATATTTAATTCCTATGAAAGCAGACCCTCAGTCTATCGAATCATAATAATTTTAGAAACTTTTTGCCACACAATCAGGGCCCAGTTATGACACAAACAAGCAAGAACTTCTTTGGACACCAGAGGCCGCTTTTGATGACCGTAAATCTCCCGATCCGCGGTTATGTTCCTGGGCAAATAATGCCGATCAAAGTAGCCTTGAACAATGAATCAGCCGTCCAAGTCAGGACAATCCGCGTAACTTTAGAACAGGTAAAGATGAACTGTTAATTCCACATACGAGTCGAAAACTAATAAGACAAATCTTGCTTCCAGGAAGTCAAACTCCACGCGACTACCATTTCGAAAACTTTTAAAAGAAATATCTTCAAAAATGAGTTCCCAGTCGCAGATGGATTGGGGAGTGAAGAGCTCGCTCTCAATCTCCAGCTTCCAGCTCTGCCACCTTCCAACCTGGACTACTGCAAAATCATCGATCTCAGCTATCAACTGAAAATCACGGCTAGTGTGAAGGCTTGGTATCACAGGAGCCTGTCCCTGCGTATGGATATAGTCATTGGAAACATCCCAGTCATGAGTTACCAAAGGCCGATTCCAGCTTACCAGCAAATCCGCAAATCCATTGACCAGGAAGATCGTTCAGACGGTTTTCCCACAGACGATCGACCCCCTAGTTATGGTTTTTGTGTCCCGTCTGAGGTGGCGTATGAAGATCTTCGTGAGTACCATTGTCCTGTATTGGTTTGCAAATTTTCGGGTCAATCATATACTGATCAATTTTGGAAATGGCATTTTTTCAGCGCCACCAACTTACGAGAAAAGCATGCAGATTGGGACAACTGAGAAAATAAATCCTGACGATGATGCTGACAGTGATGGTGAAACTACGGAATATACTCCTCTGTATGCCGTTTACAGATTTGAGAGTACTCAAGCTTAGGATTTTTGCAATTTCGATTATCGAGGGATGGGATGAAGGGACTTTTTGATTATGACGTAATTAGGAATACATTTTATTAACTCAGGAATCGATTCCCCAGTCGTTCAAATTCTGATTCAAAAAATTTATCTCTATAAATTTTTTCGAAGAACCGTAAAACTGAAATCCATTCAAATTAGATAAGTAGCTTAGAATATTTTGTATTTACAATGAAAATTTAAATTTGTCGACTTTTTCAATTATTTTGTTATGGTTCATCGTTGAGTTTTTTTTGACTAAATTTCAAATTTTCTTCTGTTGAGTGGAAATTCCACTGAGTTGAAAAATATCTTTGCAACCTTTTTTTTTAGTGTACAGATAAATTTATAAATGAACATAATTTCATACATATTTGTATTTTGTTTATGAGAAATAAGCCTCAGATATCGTTATAATTATCGAACGCGATGCCTCGTGCCTTGTGCTAATTCTACTGAGGCGTGAACCAAGCGCGATTTCGCCAAGAAAAATGATTAAAACTAAGAAACGAGATTTCGCAATTGAATGCGAAAAAATCATCAATAACAATTGACGTTAATTCATAAACGGCTATTCATACTTCTTCGAATTTTTGCAACATGTCGAGCAATTGAAGTTTCACGTAAAAAATAATGAGGAAAAAAAAACGAGAAGTACTTAACGAAGAACGTTTCTCGCTGTATGTATTATAATCACTTTCAGTTTCCTACGTGACTAATTCTGAGCATACTGATATGCGTATAGTACATATATCTATCTGTGTGACGCATATCATCTCAATCGCGCATGCGTTGAGGACTTGGAGTGAAGTATACAACCGTTGGCGAAGCATATACCGCTGGTTTACCAGTTCACTCGTGACCGCACGTTTACACGACCGTGACCGATAGTAGATCTATAAATAAGTTTTTTAAAATGATGTCAGTCGAGATTATCTCGGCCGAAATCTTTTATTAAGATCGGAATTCAAGTCGGCGGACTTGAGTTATCGGACTTTTCTCATTCGTGTAACGAATCGGCGTATATCTGTTACATAACGAAAATCGACCTATGTATAATCTTGCCATGTGGTCAAGCTCGACGCCGGTCGTTGAAAGGCTCACCTTGAACATTCACTGGCTTGGTATAGTGAAAGACGCACACTCCATGTGCGCGTCTCACTGACTACAGTGTTTCCGTATTGGTAAAACCTGACGATAAGATACTTCGCGATTAATCATCGCCCGGAATCTACGTTCTGAGGAAAAAATGTACAGAAAATTTTTTATCCCGATTAGCCGATGAGAAAAACCCACTATCTCGTTGCGAGGTAACAGGCAGAGTGTGTCCACTAACGGATGAAGATATCGTTTCTACTCATCGTCAGTCTGCTCTAGCAGCTAGGTGAGTGAATCAAGTCTATTTCCTGGGTTTCACAATCGAGAAATCAGATAATCCATCGATCATAATCTACTTCCAGAAGTGATATATAAATTTTGGAGATTGGTTTCGGTGGTGTCCTGAAGTAAACGCTGCAATAATCGACATGGGCTTAAGAAAGTTGATCGTATTTTTGGACCGGCCAGTTTACTACGCTGGAGAAACTCTGTCCGGAAGATTAGTGGTCGAGGTTGACAAACCAATGTCAATTATAGGTTCGAGCTTTTTTTCTGCAAATACTTGTCCGATGATTGTGAAAGTTTTTTGATATCTGTAACGGTCTCTTCGTTTTTTTTTTTAGCTATTTATCTGAAATATTCTGGGAGAGGAGACGTCCATTGGACAGAAACTCACAGTCGTTCTGTAACGACCACCAATGCCGACGGGTCCACGAGCAGTAGTACCGAAAGCTACACCGAGACGTACTCAAGCTCCGAAGTTTACCTGGCATTACAGCAATTAGTTTTTGGAAGTGAGTGAAATGAGATTGATCGGTACTTGCATCAATGAATTCACGAATTTCTGTTCTAGAAGAAATTTATTCATTTCACAGATGATACCGTTGAGTGCGAACTCGCGCAGGGCAGGCATGTGTTTGTCTTCAATTGCCAACTGCCAATGAATTTGCCATGTAGTTTTGAAGGGAGCGATGGTCGCGTAAGATACTCTATAAAAGCGACGATAAAACGATCGACGTGGAAATCAAATCACGTCGAAAGATATCCGGTAACAGTAATGCCGATTTGTGACTTGAACCACATTGCTATCGCAGGGGTAAGTATTCTGGGATAGAAATTATTCCAAATGGAGTGAACTCCTGATTGGAGTGATATCCGACGTTTCTCATTCCCCTTTTTTCGAATCGATCAGAATCCAGTCGCTGAGCAAAAGGGTAAATCCTTCTGGGGACACTCCAAGGTGCTTTTAATGATCGTCAATCTTCCAGTTCGCGGCTACGTTCCCGGACAAGTAATTCCCATCGTAGTATCCCTGAAAAACGAGTCAGGGGTCCAGATCAAGTCGATCTGTGTCTCTTTGGTACAGGTCAGTACACCGAAAACGATTATCCAGAAATTAGTCAGCACTGTCTTATCTTGTGACCGATTGAACGAACTGATGACTTCGTTAATTGCAGAAAGTCACATTCCACGCGACTTCAAAATCGAGGACTTCAAGTTCGAATATCTTCAAGGACGAGTTCCCTGTCCCGAAAGGATTGGGATCTGAAGATATACCGATAAACTTCAAGCTTCCATCAGTGCCACCTTCTTACCTTGAGTTCTGCAAAATCATCGATATTCACTATGAGCTGAACGTAACGGCGAGAGTGAAGGCCTGGTATCACAGGAATTTGAAAATGAATACTGGGATTATCGTGGGCAATATTCCGCTGACGAGCTATGAAAGGCCAATTCCGGGTCAGCAGCTACTCCGCGAACCCAGTCAAGAAGAGGAGCCATCTCACAGTAGAGACACAGATGATAGACCGCCTAGTTATGGATTTGTTGTCCCCCCTGGAACCACATATGAAAATTTACGTGAGTACCACACTATCGTGTACTTTCGAGATCCGATCAATCATATTTTACTAATTTTTATTGTCGAATTATTTCAGCACCACCAAGTTACGAGCAGAGTATGAGACTGGGGAATTCGGAAGAAGGGAATAAGCGGAATGGAATAGTGGAATTCGCGCCTTTATATCCCGTCTACAAGTTCGAAAGTCATAGCTAGGCTTTTTGGATTATGTGCCTTTGCTAGTAGACTTTGTGATCGATGGTCGATCGTGGAATTATAAATCTGAAAAAATTTATTGTCTATTTTTGTATTTGTTTTATCCTCGCGGGACTAAGAACTGCTTTGAAAAACCTAGAGATTCAGTTACCAGTCGGTCTGATTATGGCCTATCACATTTTCTGTGTCAATCACAGAGTTCTGACGGAAAATTTTCACACTGGAAATGCGTCCAGAAGGTTTTGTCTACATTCATAGTTATGAAAATGTCAAATCCATGGAATTCTTCAGAGTTCATTGAAAAATTTCTAACAAATTTTCTGTCGCGATTTTTTGGGAGTAAATTTTCACCATCGTTGCCTTATAGAATGGTGAATTAGACGTAGTGAGAATGGTTCTTTGAGATTGGACTTAAACTATTTGACTGTGCAAAAACTGTGAACACGAATTAGAAATTGTTTAAATTTTTTTAAACATTTAGGAAAATTTTATTTAATGTGTCTTGGTTTTTCAATTGTATTTTATACATTTTTATGTAATTTATTAGAACTTAAGATTATAATAAACTATTAGTTTTTAGCGAACTCAAATTTGTGCCATGCATTATTGTAAAATCCGAATTTGACAATATTTCAGGAGAACGAATAAAGATTTCTTCGATCCTCAGCAATATTTGTGCTCCTTAGGCCCTTTCCCATTGATAGAACCTCAATAAATCGAAATCAAAAGAAAATTACTAAAACAGCGTGAAAACAAGGAAAAGTTTTTAAAAAATTGGGTTAATTTTTGTCATAAAATCGGAGCCAATTTTTTTTTTTTCATTTATTTTCGGGTTCAAATAATTTGTGACAGTGTTTTTCAATGTCGGATCAAAGTTTGAATTGATATCTTGACCTGTTTTCGAAATATCGTTGCAACACGACAGAAAACCGTAGCTTCTAACAAAAAATTGTACCAGAAACTGTCCGACGAACAATTTGATCGCGATTTTGAACAAAAATTAAAAATCTTAGCGCTTCATTAGCTACGTATGACTGAATTGGAAATATACTTTCTCGACTGGTTCGAACGAGATCTGAGATACCTTATCAATTATCTCCTCGCTGAATTAGAACACGCGAGATTAGTTTCAGTAGTAAGACTGCGCGCTACAGTATATAAACATGGGCTTCGTGAAATTCGCGATTCTATTAGACGGTCCGCTCTATCGACCAGGGGAAATTATTTCCGGAAAATTCGTGGTCGAGGTTGACAAGCCGATGCCAGTAAGAGATTTGATACATTTCTAATATATCTGTTACTTGTTGATCAGAACCGTTTTTGAATTCGTCAACTCTGAACTTATCGGTGTTAGCAATATTTCAAAGATTCAGTGTGAGCTTATACTCAAACAGCGAGCAACACATCGGGCTACAGTAGCTACTTTTTGGAAGTAAGTAAAGTGCTCTATGAACTATTTTCAACCTGCAGAGAAGACAGTCAAATGTTGTGGTAGACAGAAGCTAGGCTTCTACTTGATTTTTGCAGAATTATTACACGTCCCGCTGATAAGCTACTATCATGACTTATAATGGATGACGTATTCCGTTGGGAGTGGGATGATATCATCATGGCGTATTACGGAAAGTGACATACTCCGTTGTCGCAATTAAATGTTCATCTTATTTAAGGCAAGATTTTGTTGAGTGAGTTACTTCTCCCCTTCTTCTAGTAATTCAACATCAAGACCTTCCGTTTTCCAGATGGCACTGAAGACTGTACGAACTGGCTACAAGCGAACATCCGTATGTCTTCAACCATCAATTGTCTATAAATTTGCCAGGTAGTTTCGGAGGGCATGATGGTAAGTGACGGTGAACGAATTTAGAATTTTTTCCGTTGTATCCTGTCTACCAATTTGGGGACGGTCAAGGTCACTTTTCGCTAAGTTATTTTTGACTCCGTCGCATTTTAGGACTACGAATTTCATGTATTCTTATGGTGAATATTTCTCTGTAGAAATATGTCTGAATAGAACCCGAATAGAACCCTACGAAAAAAATCATGCAGATTGGAACAACTGAGAAAAAAAACCTGACGGTAATGCTGACAGTGATGGTGAAACTACAGAATACACTCCCTTGTCTGCCGTTTACAGATTCGAGAGTACTCAAACTTAGGATTTTAGCGATTTGACTATCGAGGGATGGGACACAGAGATTTTTTTTACTATTATGGAATTCGGAATACATTATATTGCAAGCACCGGAAAGTCATTGTCTCTTTTTACATCAGAACTCAAGAGTCGATTCCCCAGTCGTTCAAATTCTGTCGTTAATTTGTCTCCGTAAATTTTTTTGAAGGACCGTCAAACCGAGATCCAATTCAAATCAGAAAAGTAGCTCAGAATATTTCTGATTTACAATAACAAGTTTGAATTTGTTAACTTTCAAAAAATTTTATCATATAGTTTATCGGAAAGTTTTTGAACTGAATTTTAAGTTTTGAATAAATCGAGATTCCACCGAGATGAAAAACATTCTTACAACCTCACAACAATTAATCTACGAAGTGCGAATCGATCACGATGTTGCTAACAAAAATTGATTGAAATTAAGAAATGAGTCTTTGCAATTAAATGCGAAAGACTCATCTAACAAAGCCACGTTTTTTTCGCCCAAAATCAATCGTGCGTTAAAGAAATTTTAGCATAGAATGTCAGTCGAGATTTCTGACCAAGATTTCTGATTGAAATTGCAATTCAAGTTCGCGGACTTGAGTAGTCGGACTTTCGCTTATAACGACATTCGGCTCGACATTCGGCCTATGAATGAAGTTTCCTTGTGGTCAATTCCGTGGCCGATCGTTGAGAAGCTCACTCTCAACATTTACTGGCTTGATATATACATATAGTGGAGTACGCACACTCCACGTACGCGACTCACTGCTTGATGAGAAAGCTCGATGGTGAGATACTCCGCAATTAATCACCGGAATCTACGTATCGATTAAATATCCATGCACAGAAAATTTTTTATACCGTTTAGCCGACGAGTAAAAAACCCCCCATCTCGATCGAAGCAGATTCTTTGAAACGCTGTGTACACTGGTAGATAAGATATCGTTTCTCCTCATCGTCAGTCTGCGCTAGCAGCTACGTAAGTGAACTGAGTGCATTTCCCAGATCTTACAATCGAAAAATCAGGTAATCTATCGATCATGCCTATTTCCAGAAGTTATATACAGGCTGTATCACCTCAACTGTTCAGAATGGGAACGACTTAGTCGACGCGAAGCCATATGCCCCTTCAGGTAATAAACAAGAATCAGATATTCGTAGACCTAAATTCTCACGAGAATAGAAGATACAATTTTGTTGGTGTGGGAAAAAAAATGTCAACACCGTTGATAATTCAATCTGCTTGTCAAGTACTTATTCATCTCGATGTACGATTCTACGGTGTGCACGCGGAACACTGCTGTTGGAATAAAAGTGTGACAAGCAGTATCACTTGTGCGACAGATAATTATCCCCCATTGCACGCTTGAAGTTGACGTTTGCATTGATAGAGAAAGCCAACAAATCGAACCGTTTCTGTGAGCGTCGAAGTAAATGAATATACTCAACAAGCATATATAAATCATTGTTGAAATTCTTTCCCTGGACCAAGCAATTGTATGTACATTTCGCTGTACGAAATTCTTCTAGTTGTTGCTCGGCTGAAGGAGCGCAGCTTCACGTCGACTAAGTCTAGCCCACTTTGAACACTTAAGGTGATACACTCTGTATAAATTTTAAAGATTAGTTTCAGTGGTGTAACTAAACGCGGCAGTGATCGACATGGGCTTGGATAAGTTGGTCGCACTTTTGGACCGGTCGGCTTACTACCCTGGAGAAACTTTGTCAGGAAGATTGGTTGTCGAGGTTGACGAACCGATGCCAATTATAGGTTTAAAACATTTTTTTTTTTTTCATCTTATCAGTTGATGCCGAAAAGTTTTCAAATTCTGTAACATTTTCTCCGTTTGTTAGCTATTTATCTGAAATATTCTGGGAAAGGAAATGTCCATTGGACAGAAACCCACCGTCGTATTGTGAGACACACCGATGCTAGGGGGCACACAATTAGCAGTCACATCGAAAGCTACGACGAGACCTACTCAAACTCCGAAGTTTACCTGGCATTACAGCAACTAGTTTTCGGAAGTAAGTGAAAAGAGATTAATTGATACGTGCATAGAAAAAATGGAGAAATTTTCGTCCTCAAAGAAGTAAAGTGGATGTCTCGGACTTTGATATTTGACTGTACATTTTCTGCGATTTGCAGATGATACCGACGAGTGCGAACTCGCGCAGGGCAGGCATGTGTTTGTCTTCAATTGCCAACTGCCAATGAATTTACCATGGAGTTATGCAGAGATGGATGGTGGCATAACATACTCTATGGAAGCGACGATAAAACGATCGATATGGAAATTTAACCATGTCAGAAGATTATGTTCGTTTAAAGTAAAGACGATTCGTGACTTGAACCACATCGCGATCGCACGGGTAAGTATTCCGGGGCAGGAATTATTCCAAACATTTTCAATTTTTCTTTTCTGATCGGTCAGAATCCAGTCGCTGAGCAAAAGGGAAAATCCTTCTGGGGACACTCCAACGTACTTTTATTGACCGTCAATCTGCCAGTCCGCGGTTACGTTCCTGGACAAGTAATTCCCGTCGTAGTATCCCTCAGAAACGACTCAGGGGTCCAGGTCAAGTCAATCCATGTCTCTTTGGTGAAGGTCAGTACGCCAAGAACAATTTTTCAGATATTAATCGGCACTGTCTTATCCTGTGACCGGTCGGACAAACTGATGACTTCGTTAATTGCAGAACGTCACATTCCACGCGACTACGAAATCGAAGACTCAAAATTTGAATCTTTTCAAAGAGGAGTTCCCTCTCTTGACGGGTTTGGGGTCTGAAGATTTCCGGATAAACATCGAGCTTCCATCAGGGCTTCCACCTTCTAACCTTGAGTTCTGCAAAATCATGGAGCTCCGATACGAGCTGAACGTAATGGCGCAAGTAAAGGCCTGGTATCACAAGAATTGCAAAATAAATACGGAGATTATCGTGGGTAATATCCCGTTAACGAACTGTGAAAGGCCGATTTCGGGGCAGCAGCTGCCAGCTGTCCGGGGACCCAGTCAAAAAGAAGACCCACCTTACAGTGAAGACCAGGACCATAAATAGAGTGAAAATGGTTCTTTGTGATTGCAGTTGAATTATTTGACTATGCGAAAACTGTGAACACAGATGAGAAATTGTTTTAATTTTTTAAAGCATTTAAGAAAATTTGACTGTTGTATCTCAAGATTGTGAACTGTATTTTATACATTTTTATGCAAGTTATTATAAATGAAAATTGTAATAAACTATAACGTTATCGTTCTCGAATTTCTTCCGTGCATTATGTAGATATGCAAAATCTGGATTTGCTAAGATACCAGGACAACGAATAAATATTCCGTCAATCCCCAGCGATATTTGTGCTCCTTGGGTCCTCTTCCATCGACTGAACCTAAAAAATTCAAAATTGCAAAAAAATTACCAAAACGTTGTCGTAAATACAAAAAGCTAAAAAAAATTTGGGCTACTTGTGGTCATAAAATCGGAAGCAAAAATTTTCCCAATCCATTTTCGGGTTCAATTATTTCATTACGGTATTTTTTAACTTCATTTATAATTTTGAGTTGATACATTGACCGGTTCCCAAAATATCGTTGCAAATGCACAGGAAAACCTAGCTTCAGAAAATCGCTTTCAATGTTTGAGTGCCAGTATATCTACCAGATCGAGTCAAACCCTTATTCCACAGACACTCGTGTGTACAATCTGATAATCTGGCTTCTAGATATCCGCACTATGCATCTGCTTAGTTTTAGCGTCGAAAAATTCTACCAGAATATGTCTGACGAAAAATTTTATCGAGATTTTCCGCGGGAGTAAAAAATCCTGAAATATTCGAACGACAACTAAGATATCTTGGCAACTATGTTCTCGCTGAATTAAAAAACGCTAGATTCGTTTCAGTGGTAAAACTGCGCACTACAGTACACCAACATGGGCTTGACGAAATTGGTGATAATTTTAGACCGTCCGATTTATTCCTCACAATCAGGCGAACTTATTTCCGGAAGATTGGTGGTCGACGTTGACAAACCGATGCCAATAAGAATTAGTTTGATACATTTTTCGAATATCTGTTATTCGTTGATTATCACAGTTTTTTGCCTCGCTAACTCTGATCTCATAATCGGTTTTAGCAATTTATCTAAAATATGCTGGAAAAGGAGGGGTTCTTCTGCAGGACGAATCCTCAGGTAGTGATACCGATATTTACTCAAACACCGAACTTTACTTCGGGTTACAGCAACTATAGTTTCTGAAAGTGAGTATAGTATAGCTCGAAATCGACGACCATGAATATCCTCCGCAAAATCAAGCCTCGAGTCAGCAACTTCCTGCTTATGGCTTTGGTGATCCACCTGGAATGATTCATGACAATTTCATTACAAAATACGATAATCGCCTAATTTCCGGGGTTTAAATATCGGTTATCCGATTTTGGGAGAAGATTGAAGACTGCATGATAATAAGAGATAAGTGTTAGCGGTTGAATGGGACCTCGAAAAAGACGTATTAACATGTAGGACATAAGTGTATATTTATAATTCATAGATGGCTATTTATTATTATAAAAGTATCCAAAAACGTGGCGAAATTATCATCATCAAAGCGGTAAGACGCAGCTAAAAGAATTTGGAAACAATAATCAAGGGAATTTCTTAACACCAATGATCCCTAACACAAATATATGTATATACCTACATATGTAGGACTGGTAAGTTAGTTATAAATAAACCTAGACTCTCTCTTCGATCGAGTAAAAAACGAAAATTACGATACGGTAAGAAAAAGAAAAAAAAAAGAATTTGACTATTTTTAACAATACATTATATTGAACGGTCAAATAATCGTAAATGTGTCAATAAGCTACGTAATATACGTCATTCAACCGCGGCATTAGATGATCAAGCGCCAAAATTAGCTCATCTATTTCCGATCTTGACCGGAAATAAATGTAAACAAACGCATAAATAAAAAACAATATGTCAATTTATTAGAAATTTTTCTAAATTAACATATAGATATGTCAACCTCATACATGTACGTGATACATGAATAAAAACGTACGAAATGTCACAGTAAAAAGCTCAATCAATTTATAGGAGCCTACTCATTCCCCTAAATCTGTTTGAAAACTAATAAAAATCGAAATCTAAAAAAAAAAAAAAAAAAAAAAGCAAATGCGAAAAAAAAGCATAAATAAATAAACTAACTGACTGATCAAGCAATGAGATTATACTTGGACTTAACATCCGTTATAAACCATCCGGTCTCCTATATACATTATACAAATATGCGGGTATAACTTTTGAGAGATTGATTGCTCAATGTATACACGTGCAACACGTCGTTTGAGCTTACCAATTTAGAGGAGCCAACCTCAAGTCTTCTTTCAGGGTGTAGTGGGAGTTTGGAAAGCCAAACTTTGCTCTAGACGCCGACGAACTCAGTTAGAATTCCGAACGCCGGTCCTCGTGGTGGTGAGAGAGAGCTTTCGTTACGGTTCAAAAGCTCAGAGACAAAAATTCCTCTGGATCTTAAATTTGGCTGTAATTATAGTGGATAAAAATAAAGTGGACAGTGATTTGATCATTAATCAATTAAGAGCTTTATAATCGCTGATTATAATGGGACTGAAAAAGTTCAAAATTATATTAGACAGCCAAGTATTTTTCGCCGGGCAAACTGTGAGAGGAAAGCTCTGCCTAACTTTGGATAAACCGACGAAAATTCGCCGTGAGTAAAGAAAATGGAAATTGGAAGTGCAGGATTTAAATGAAAAGAAATCTCTTCGAGAATACACATTTTCTTTTTTTTTTTTTTTGATTTTCGATTTACAGGAATAAAATTGAAGTACCAAGGCGATGGAAGAGTCAGATGGATCGAAACTCATATGATAAACGGGAGTCCGGTAACCTACTCATATTCTAACGATGAAACTTACTTCAAACATGAAGAGATCATCTTCAGCAGTAAGCACAAGTCTTCTCAACTTTTTGGTCCATTCATTTATTGCTGATCACTTTTTTTGCACCCCAGGTTTTGACCTGAAAGAAGAACTGGCCGCTGGAGAACATGTCTTTGATTTTGAATCAGACTTGCCAAAGCATTTGCCGAACAGTTTTGAGGGTCGTCATGGACGAGTTCGATACGGTGTCAAAGGGATTATCGATCTCCCGAAGAAATTACATCCGAAAATAAAAGTGCCATTTACTGTAGTCTCTCTCCTTGATCTTAACAAAGACGCATACGCGGCGGTGAGTTTGCTATCCATAAGCTCTAAAAGGAAAGACAAACTGAAATTTCATCAGTGTCAATGTGTGACGTTCGGTTGTTCCAGAATCCTGTCAACGAAGAAAAGGTCAAGACCTTTTGGGGACACCTTAAACCACTGTCTGTCAAACTATCTCTTCCAGTTAGCGGTTACGTTCCTGGTCAACTTATACCCGTGAAAATTTTAGTGACTAACGATACGGGAGTCGAAATAAGAAAGCTTCGAGTATTCCTGAAGAAGGTAACGTAGTTAAAACAAAGATCCATTGTTTTTTTATGACCTGGATTCAAATTATAAACGTCCTTTTAATCCTCGTAAAAAACTGAGACGATATTGTATTAACAAAAATTTCGAGTCTCTCGTAGTTTTGAAATGGGAGCAAGCCGAAGTCCGGCAACGACCGCGAGTCTCGCGCCAACTGGCGGTGGCGTCCTGCGGTAGAGCAGCCGTTACTCATATCCTTCAACTAGCTCTAATTCAACAACGATTAGATCCTCGATTTTTCGACTCGGGAAACATAGTCTCAGTGTTTCGAAAAAAATGGGATCTATCCTAATAAAAATATGTTCTAATTCCAGATCACAAATTTTCACACGAAGCTAAAAACTCAGGAGATCAAAGAGGTGATATCAGAATGCGAGTTGCACTTGAATCTGGGCCACGGTGAGGAAGAAGCTTTCGTTGATCTCAAAGTTCCTGCTCTACCTCCATCGAGAATGGAATACTGCAATATCATTGACATTGATTACAAACTAGTCGTCGAAGCCTGTGTCGAGAGCTGGTATCACAAAAATCTCAAAACTACGGCTGACATAATCGTGGGTTCTGTTCCTCTGCTATCATACCAGCTCCCTGTGGCTCCCTTTCCATTATCAAGGTCTCCACCAACTCTTCACTCAGAGTTTCGCCCTCTTGGAGATCAGCCACCTCCCCAGGTCGGGGCTCAGCCTTATTGGGAAATCTATGGGGGAGAAGTCCGTAAGTTTTGAGTTATAGTTATTTGTTGATTAATTATTTATAGTCGGTTAATGGTTGGCTACCATTCAATTTCTTTGCTACTTGATTCCATGTGCATATGCGTGAATTTTATGACCATAGCTCCCCCGATTTATGAAGAAACTATGGAGTACCCATCAGAGAGGCGAGACAAGCATAAAAAGAAGGAAAAAGACGGTGGAGAACAAAATACAAAATTGGAAAACGTGGGTATCGAAGACGCTGACAGCGACGGCGAAGTTACGAGCTTTGCTCCGTTGTATCCAGTTTTCAAATTTGGAATCCGGAACAATGACGCATCGTAGAATGAGGGTCGAGGCTGAGTTTGCTTTCCTAACACGTCACTTAATCCATTTACGTACACGCACGTCATTGTTTAAGAATACCCGTTCGGTTGGTATTTCGGAATGCTTAGACCAATATTTTCTTGCAAAATATCCGTTTAATGTATACATATATAGTAACAGTGAATTCTTCCACTAAAATGTTGTGCAAAATTTTCAGAACAGAAAAAATTGCAAAGGTTGCAAATAGTTGTTGTTTTCATTCGAGTCGTTTAAATTCCCCGATACGGTTTGATAGACTAAAAAAGAAAGAAGAATTCAATCAAACGAATTGAAAAATTTTGTCGTATACGAAAAATCAAATTTAATCTCATAATCTGATATTTTAATATCAATTCTGTATTTATAGGTGCTCGAATCATTTATTCAGCAAAATATGTATATAATATACAGATGTGAATGTATCGTGAAAATGAACAAGAATAAATTTGAAAGTAATCTCATAGATGTGAATTGTTATTGTTCTAAATCCTTATACAAAGAGGATTTTGAAAAATATTATAATTATTGAACACAGTATAGAAATCCATCTCTTTTTTATTCTTAAATTTGGAAATCAGACTACTTTTGGAATCCTGGGATTGCAGGCAAACCATCTAGCGAACAATTTTGCTCATGCAAACTTTTGTTGGAATATTTCTAAGCGGTACTTTTAATCTTGTCATTCGGAGTTATTCAAATATTGTCTAAGAAAATATATTGAGAATTATTTTCACCTGGGCAGGGAATAAAAATTATTATCTGGGCAGGAAGTTTCGATACGCTGCATTTCGTGGCTGAAAAGAATGATAAGATGTCACGTCTGAACGTGGCTGACGAAAAACATAGTCCCTGGTCGATGACTTCCAGTACAGTAGCGAGCTTCGCCAAACATGTTGACTGTTGGACAATTGTTGACGTTAAATATTCTCTTGACGGGTCTTCAATCGTCGAAAATCGTCGTAAACGGATCCAGACCGTCCTGCCCGGCAGCAGCCATCGTCGATCTGACCGGTGAAAGCCCAGACTCTTCAGAATCAGACGATGTATTTCCACAGAACTCTTTGTGGTTCGAAAACGGCTTCAGAATTTTTCATTAACAATTTTTGATTTTTTTCAGGCAATTGAAGAAACTGCAATAAAAAGTTATTAGAAAAAAATCCGCAATAATTCTCCAAGAATCTTTGCATGAAACCGCACTTTTTGTCTCCTGCAATTCTTCTCCAAACTTGATAGCTTAGAGATAAAATGTCTTCAAAAGTTGAAAAACCTCTAGTTGTTAAGCTTAATATCACAAAAAATTGATGTCTCACCAAAAAATGTTTCATACAAAAGTCGTTTGATTTTTCAAGTGAAACAAAATTAGGTAATGAAAAATATGGGTTTCTATTTCAAAAAACAAAGTTGACCTTCCCCTGACTTCCGTGGCGCCTCCACTGAAAAATCCAATAACGCCAACTTCTTTCCCCCTTTGAACCCTAAAAGTTTCACTATACTCAATACTTGATTGATTGGAGCAGTATTTTTCGAAATAAATCAGATGTAAGATTAGGATGGGACACTTCTTAATTCTTTTATTCTTCATATTTTTCGATAAAAAAAATAATTAATAAAGCATAGCTTCCAAACGATTGAGCCAAGGATCTTAAAAAAAATATATGGTTGCTATAAACACTTGAGAGTATTTTCTGTAAATTTTTGAGGAAAATCGAAAATGACGTATTGGTTGGAAAAAAATATTTTTGTGTATTTTTGATAAAAATTGGTATTTTTGGGATTCGAGAAATTCTCAAAAAAATTTTTCAGAAAGTTGATTCGAAACTGCAACTTTTTTGTCTTATAAATTTTCTTGTATGATCTTAAACTTTTGGGATACGGAGGTTCGTAAAAAAAGTTGGAATTTGGAAAAACTCAAAAAATGCGATCCAAATATTCTGAAAATATTCACATAAATTCTTTCGATATATTTGTGTATTAAGACAAAATGATGATTTTTCGACCGTTCGAAACGGAGTGGAACACCTCATAGTGTATGTCAGAAATGGTCAACGAATATCTATGCCGAGACCTCTGTTCTGATATATTCAATTTTGCCAGATCAGGTCAATGGTTTTCATCATTTGGAAATTTCCAGTAGATCGATGTCGCGTGCGAACAAGATCTCGAGATAGAAGATCATAATTTTTACTTTTCATCGCCTAGGCGATACAAGAAGATTATTAATTCCCATCGGAATTAACGTTTTCCATTTTCCACAAATCTCCACGTTTCCGACCCTTGAGAATTCGGAAAAAGGGATTTGTGGACAGGTGACGATCTGTCCGTCAAACTCGCCGACGGATTTCAGCAGATTTTCGGAACTTTACGTTCAAATTATGGGAGTTAAAAAATTGCCATATCTCTCTTCCAATTTGAACAATATTGTTACTGTGTGGAAAAAAATCCACTATCAATTTTCGGATGACAGATAGACGTGGTTCGAGTAATCACGTGGGTTTGCAGAATCCCACTACGCACGTTTGGATTAAAGGTTATCGTACTTATACGTCAATGAAATTTTAAGTTGTCGCTGCTAAATTATCGTTTCGTAGAAATATTTTGTGGTTGCCTGAACAAATATATGAAAAGTAAGAACTTGTGTCACGAGCAGTGGGTCGAGATGGGAGAGCTCAAACTCAGAATTTTCGACGGTATCGATGAATCATATGAACAAGCAGAATTCCGGATAGTAATTTCAAGTAAACATATTGACAAACTTGACCAACGAGGTCTATCGCGAGAAAGTTTGGAAGCTTATTGCCAGAGGGGCGCAATGAGCGGCCAATACCAAAAAATATTTTTCTCGGTCGGAACTCAATTTTCAAAAATTATTAAAGATCGTGAAATTAGATGAGTTCAGCTTACGAACGGTTCTCTATGAAAATCGCAATCAAGGCATTGTCCAAAATGGACCAAAGGAATAGGCGAAAATATTGAAAATCTGAAGAAAAAAAAATCTAAGGGATAAAAATCCAAGGTGTTCATTTTTTTGCATCGAACCAGATGTTTCTTCTCCTCTTTCGCTCCTTCTCGTATTTTTGAAGTGACAACCAGCAGACCAACAGCACGACCGTGAACCTGGCCTAATGACGTCTGAGTCGGCTGCGAATAGGATGCAAAACCTCAAAAATAATAAAATAAAAAATAAAAATAAAAAAACAGGAAAATATAATGAGCTAAAAAAATCGTATAACATGAATTCCGTCTGCGTAATCGCGGCTAGTTTTTTGTAATTTAATACTCAACGATAATTCGTTTAATTAACTGATATTATCAAGCACTCGTGTTTCTAAGGTCCCGTTAATTACTACAGCTCTTTTTCCTCGTCAATGATACGAAACACGTATAAATAAATCAGACATATCGCGGTATTTTTATCGAAAAGTTTGCGAGTCATTATTTCCCTGATCTAAATATGATTCTAAATACGATCTATCTCTGATCACTCTGTAGTCAGAAAAATATGAACAATGAATAAAATTCAACATTTCGACGCACGATACGAACAAGAGCACGTTTCAGATTCCGGGTGGAAAAGAGCACGTTTCAAATTCCGGGTGAAAAAGAGCACGTTTCGGTTTCCGGGTGAAAAAGAGCACGTTTCGGTTTCCGGGTGAAATAGAGCACGTTTCAGGTTGACTCGAATACTAGCACTTTTCGGGTTGACTCAGCTCACTTGAAACGTGCTAGCATTGGAGTCAACCTGAAACGTGCTCTTTTTCTCCCGGACATCGAAACGTGCTCTTTTTCACCCGGAATTTGAAACGTGCTCTTTTCCACCCGGAATTTGAAACGTGCTCTTTTCCACCCGGAATCTGAAACGTGCTTTTATTCGTATCGGGCGTCGATTTCTTATGAGAACGGTTTTCAATATCATCAAGTTTGTCGATCAACAGCGTAATGGAATCCAGGTTCTAAGGGCCACAACATTTTTCATAGGGATGTGAGGGTATCAGAATTTTTTCGGGTCGGGTCGGGTCCGAAAAAACTCTCAGGTTCGGGTCGGGTCTGTCGAAAGTTCGGGATTCCCGAAATTTAAAACGTACGTACAATATACACGTACATACATACAATGGGATAAAGCATAGGATATCGTTTTTGAATTGAATGATTCGAATTTGGGTGTAATATATTAAGACATTGACTAAAAGTTTGCTCTGATAAGAACCTCGGAATATTCGGGAAACCAAGATTTTCGGGTACCCGAAAGTTTCTACATTTTTAGAAAACTCGACCCGATACAAACCCGACCCGAAACCCAACTTCGGGTTTCCCGGAATTTCGAAAATCCGCACAGTCCTAATTTTTTACAACTTATAGTGCCAACATCATTTGTTATAGATCTACATCGATTCCCGATTTTTTTTAATTTTCAGTGGACTCGCAGAGATGTAACTGATGATATATGAGAAAAACAACTCGTATCTGAACGGGAAAAAAATACATACCAAGCCTTTAGTCGTCATCTTCATTCAAGATATAGAGAGCTGCGATTTATTGGTGAGTTTTGTTCATTTCACAACCCAACTTTCCGCAATATTTCCGCAACCTATTTGAGCAAGTATTGGGAGTCGTATTCATTAGATACTATTCGTGTAGTCGATATTTCGTTGTGTGTTCGACAACCGATCAATAGAATTGATCAATGTTTGTATAAACGAAGAATATCAGATTTTCTATACTAAACGTTCAGACGGACGGGGCTGAACTCATTATTCTTGGAACATCATCTGCTGAACTGATTCTCATAAAATGATTGATAACAAATATCTGCGCGTTTGATGATGCGCAACAACCTTCCAGTACAGTAGCAGCCATCATCGAACATGGTTGGTGTTCGACAATTGTTGAAGTTGATTATCGTGCCGGTTTTTTTGTCGTCGAAGATTGTCGTTGACGGATCCAGACCGTCATGCCTAGCGGAAGCCAGCGTCGACTTGACTGACGAGGGGCGAAACTCTTCTGGATTCGTGAATAAATCAGGTGATATATTTCCACCGGAATCGATATGGACCGATGACAATGAAAACCTATTCGGCTGTCCATGTTACTTCAGATTTTGTGTACCGTTGTGCTGCCCCGACGGGTACGCGGAGAATAAGACCGGAGCTTGCGTGACGGACAAATATACTCGGCAGATTTTTGAACACAAGCGAAAATTCCGGAAAGATCACAATTTCGGGGTAAACGTTCGCCTGCCAAACCGGACGGGTGATTTTTTAGAGGAAAAAATCTACACGATATTACGGGACGGGTCGATAATTCTGCGAACATATCTAAGGACAGCTGCCTGGGGAGAGTACTGCCTACGTCGTTTCGAAAATTCGCGCGATTTTGTGGCAATTGTATGGAAGGATTTCGGAGAAAGTAGCCCACTCGCTATGCCACTTGCGATTAGTTCCTTCGTAATTTCGACGCTCTTTGCACTAGCAACCTTAATCGTGTACAGCCTTATTCCGGAGCTTAAAAATCTTAAGGGATTAATATTCCGATTCAATTTGGCTTCTTACATCAGCTGCATGATATTTATCATAGTGTTATTCTCCGTAAATATATTGCTACTAGGAAATTATCTCTGGTACATCTACACGATCGGTAATCATACTAAATACTTTACTTTGAACCTCATTTCATTAATCTGACTTCGATTCACGTTTGATAATAAAATTATTACAGGTACCGCGATCCATTATTTCGGCGTTGCTTGCATGATGTGGCTAAACGTGATGAGCTTCGACATTTGGCGAAAGTTCCGGTAAGTTTTGCAACCCTTTTCCTTTGGATTTCAATCCGATCTGTTGATACGATAGAAGGAGCTTATAGTTATTGCGGTTACGCTGATGTGCACGAATTTTCCATTCCGGAACCAACGATGATTCGTTTCAGGAGGATTCATACCAGTCCGGACATCAATCTCAAAAAACGTCAAAAAACTGCAACGTTCATCCGTTATTCTATATACGTTTGGTGTGGATCAGCATTGCCTTCTTTAATTTCCCATGTTTACTCCAAATTTATCATGAAGGGTAAGTTTTTTTCGGCTTATTACGTGTAATCATTTTGTTGACTGCAGTGTTCAGAAATTTCTTTTCGTCCGAGAATCGTCGCGATCACAGCCTTAAAAATTGTGATACTGCAAAATTTTTGATCCGAAATAAGCGTGTGAGGAAAGTCCTGAACAAGTCGAAATCCCCTGCAGATATACGTATATCGATTAGGACATCTTTTTTTCCGCAAACTTGACAAATAATAACAAGAGAATTATGAAAAGAAAGGAAAAAATACTCTGAGAAATTTTTCTAGAGTTAATTTTCGACTGTTTCATGTTCAAAAAGTAGTGGGGGCCGATTTTCTATGCGAAAAATATATGTGCACACAGACATGGCGTTTGATCACGATTTGAATCTCGACAATAACGTGCAGGATTTCTCTGAAATTTCCAAAAAATGTAATACGATTTCAATGAACCTCAGCAAATTTTGGAGTAAATTCAAATTTTCACGAGATTGTTGAAAAATTCTACAAATTTCTCTTCGATTCACAAGAAATTTCATCAAATTGATTCCAGATTATTTCAAAATTTCGTCGATCCCACTAAGATTTTTCAGAATTTTTTGGAATTATATAAATCATTCCGAGTTTCAGTTAGATTTCTCTTCCATTTCACAATATTTTCCAGAGTTTTTCAAATTTCACAAATATTTCACTCAGATTTCACGAAATTTTCAATCAGATTATATTTCGGCCAAATTCTGAAAATTGTGGTATCAGAAAATTTCGAGTGTGCGCCACATATCACAACATGTTCTTGGCTTTGCAGATACAGATCAATATTCGATTTGGTGGTACTTGATCTTGTGGCCAATAGTCGTCATCTCTATTTGCAATATATGTCTATTCATCGCCACGGCGTTGCACATAAAGCAGCGCCAAAAGGACATAGCGAATCTCGTCTCTGGACTGAACAAACATCATCAAGAAAATAGCCGATGGTAAGTTCGGAAATCAAATCAAATTTCCGATTTTCAGACGAAAATCGTTGATGAATTAGGATTCGGGTGACTGCAACAAACTTAAGACTTCTACTGTTTCGTTCCAGGTTCAACTTGTACGTGAAACTGTTTCTAATAATGGGAGGCCCCCTGATACTTTGGGCCGTTGCATTCTCCTGGGGTAATTCACATTTTTTTACCCTCGTTTGTATATTGGAAGCACTGCAAGGTATCTCCGTATTCTATACATTTATCTGGAAAGATGATGTCAAACGTTTAGTCCGTGAACGATTTGATGGAATTCTGCATCCTATCTTGGTCTTCTTTCGTCGAGGTGATTCAGTCTCCACAACTGAGGCTTGAAGCGTTAACAAAACTTTTACAATAGTTTTATGGATCTTTTATGTGACGACTGAAACTACCAGAATTAATCACAAATTCAACTTGTGAAGTAAATATGAAATGGGTAACGCAAAAAATCCCATTCTCTAGTTGTTAAGAAAATCTGCGATAATCTAAGTTGAATCTCGAATAATTATTGTACAAAATCCAATTGCATATGGTCTGCATGTAATATCTGCAATAATATTCAAATTTGTTCAGCGTAGGTAATACTTTTATATACCATATCTTACTGTTCTTTGAGTCTCCTTATTCTTTTATTTCCATTTTCAATTATTTGTACATATAACTCATAGTAGTACTTAGTGTATAATTCTTTTTTTACGGCGTAGGCATTGAAAAGTCACTTTTTGACGTCTGTTTCGTTCCGTACAGTGGCACTTTATACAACTAACTTCGAAACTGCGGTCTAAAGTCTTCACACCGCAGTTTGCAGGATGTCCAATTCGAAATGCGCGTTCCCGAACTGGGGTACACCGCAGCTTTGTCTGACAGCTCGCGCTACAACCTCACTCTCCGTCGGATCAATTGTGCTGAACTCAACTGGCGTCAAAGTGACTTTCGATGCCTATATCGAAAAAAAATATCGTATCGGGTACGCCCGTAAGCCATTTTTCGCTCAAATAATGATTTCTGTACTCGCAATTCCGGCTCGCCTTTAACTCGTACTGAAATCATTATCCTCGTCGTAAGAGACGCTTGGTTCACGGGCATGCCACATAATATATTATTATCTGTACTTCTTATAGCGCTATGTCTTTCACTGTATGCTCTGTAATTTATAATTCATTCCCGTGTGAGACTGTGATCAAATGAATATGTACGGACAAATAAATAACATATATGTGGGAATTATGGATGGAGGTTTAAATAACTTTCGAAGACACATCTAACTAAGTTTAAAATCAAATAAAAATATATTGTCTCGTCACTACTTTGGTATTACATATTGCACTCCTTAAAACACGTCTTCACTCCACAAGCTCACCCTTACGACTCCTACCCAGCCCCTCGGACCTCCGCCCTTTGGGACCCTCACTTACGCATCCTCACATACTCCCTCTCGCTTTCTCACTTTCTCCTAGCTATTGCCAAACTTAACTAATTGCTCATTCGCTCTCTCTTGCACTCATACTCATACTTATCTCGCTCACTCTCTACTCTCTCTCTCTCTCAGCCGCGCACCCCCGCCTCAGCGGAGCTGCTCGTTGCCAGCCGCCGAAGTGCTTGGGCCTTCAGCCCCAGACCCCACAGCTCGGCCGTCCTGACTGTCGTCTGTCCCAGACGACATCCCGTCATCGTCGTCCAGGTCGTCAAGGAATCCTCTCCATGGCTTCATCCCATCGGCAGCGCAAGAGGTCAGGTTAGGCCCCTCGCCGCCAATCTTTTCAACCTCGTAGCGGTCCTTTGGTTTGACCGCCACCACCCGGTAGGGCCCCAAGAATTTTATGGCCATCTTGAGCCCTGGACCCAGTTGCGACCTCTTTATGGCAACCAGGTCACCCTTCTTGTACGCCGTGGCCTCCTTTCTCCCTCGGTTGTAGCATCTTTGGTTCTCTGCTTGGACCCGCCGAATCTGCTCCCTGGCCCTCGCTCGGAGATCGTCTCTGGTCTCGTTGTAGACCGATCTCATCTCCTCGTCTATCTGCTCCTGCAGTTGCACGTCCTCGGCTACCCTCATCTTGGTGCCGAACATCAGTTCGAACGGACTCGTTCCCACTGACCTCTGGTAGGTGCTGTTCAACGCCTGCTGCACTCTACCCATGTGCTTATACCACTTAAGCGGTTCTTCTGTGGACAATTTTGTAAAAACCCCCGAGATTATCCCGTTGATTCGCTCGACTTGTCCATTGCCTCTTGGTACCCCCGTCGTGATGGTTAAGTGCTGGATGCCCTCTTCTTCGCAGTACTCCCCGAACTCGTTCGCCGTAAACGCCGTGCCTCTGTCCGTAATTATTCTTCGCGGATTTCCAAACGTCTGTTGCTGCATCTTCATCTTTTCCACCACCTCTGTAGCCCCCGTAGACTTAGTCGCATAGATCCACACGAACTTGGTAAACGCGTCGACAACTACCAGCAAATGTCGATAGTTCTTCTTCGTCGACGGCAGCGGCCCCACATGATCTATGTGTAACGTTTGTAACGGCTGATCTTCCTTCGGAATTGGGTTCAGGAACCCTTCCGCCCGTCCCCTCTTCTTCGCTCCCAGGATACAAGGTATACAGTTCCTTATGCACGCTTCCACCCGCTTCTGCATGTTATCCATCCAATACTGCCTCTTAATTACCTCCATAGTCTTTTTTACCCCGAAATGTCCTACGTCGTGCGCCCTTTGGATAATTTTGTTCTGCATTCCCTTCGGGATGACCAACTGCTTCACGCCTTCCTCTTCTCTGTACAACAATGCATTCTCCAGCATGTAATTCTCGTACGCTTCTCGTTCCAATATCTTCTTGATCGCCTTTACCTTCTCATCTTTGTTTTGCGCCCTGGCCAGCCTTTCTACCAGTGCATCTCTCACCACCAGCAAACTCGAACTTCTACTCAATGCGTCAACATGCCTCATACGGGTCCCCGCGCGATGCTCGATCTCGTAGTCGTACTGTTCTAATAGCATAACCCATCGCGCTACCCTCGGCGCCAAATCCTTCTTCTTCATCGTCAATTGAAAGGCTGCACAGTCCGTTAGCACCTTAAAATGCAGTCCTAACAGGTAAACTCTAAACTTCTTGAGAGCCTCAATCACCGCCAGGATCTCCAACTCATAGCTGTGATACTTTCGCTCCGCCTCGGTCGTCTTCTTACTCATATAGTACACCGGATGCAACTGCTGATCGTCCGCCGCTTTCTGCGGCAATACAGCTCCATAGCCATCTTGCGATGCATCGGTATGCAGCTCCGTCTCTAATCTAGGATCGTAAATCCGCAGCACCGGCGCCGCGGCCAGCGCTCTCTTCAGCTTCATAAAGGATTGGTACTGCTCTTCGCCAAATACGAACGTCTCCTCCTTCCTTAATAGGTCGCTCAAGGGCTTCGCCACCTTGGCGTAGTTCTCTACAAATTTCCTGAAATAACCAGCCAGTCCTAGAAATCTTTGTACCTGCTTTGTCGTCCTTGGCTGCGGAAAGTTCACCAACGCCGCCGTTTTCCCCGGTGAGGGTTTAACTGTTCCGCCCTCCACGATATGTCCTAAGAACTCTATTCTTCGGCACAGCAGCTGACACTTCTTCCAGTTTACATCGAGTCCAAATCTCGAAGCCACGTCTAGTACTCGTCTCAATCGTCTTACTGCCTCGTCGTCGTCTCTCGCTATTACGATCAGGTCGTCCAAATATGTCAGTAGAATTCCCTCTCTGACCAGCCCTCGGAATATATAGGTAATATATCTCTGGAAAACAGCTGGTGAATTGGTTAACCCAAATGGTACTCGTTGGAACTCATACTGTCCTGAGGGTGTTACAAAGGAAGTATACTTCCGGCTCTCCTCTGCTACCCTCACGTGAAAGAACCCGTTCTTCAGGTCCAATGTGGTATACACCACCGCCTCTGCCAGTTTATCTAGCAAGTCTTCTATCAACGGTAACGGGAAGTGCTCCTTTACCACCACGTTGTTCAGTGGTTTGTAGTCTACGCAGATCCTAGCCGTTCCGTCTTTCTTTCGCGCCACTACTATAGGGCTCGCGAACTCCGAGCAGCTTGGCACCACTACTCCGTCCCTGAGCCACTCGTCGATCTGTTCATCAACCTCGTCTTTCTCTTTGGGCGATAAACGCCGCGGGTTGCGACTTATCGGTGTCTCGTCCTTCAATATTATCTTCATCTCGACCGGCGCCTCCTCCCGTCCGCTCGGCTGATAACTTTCGACCAGTTGCCTCACTTCTTCGCGACGTTTTGCGTCAATGTGACCAAACGCATCTTCCTCTACTGTCATCTGTAAAAGATAATCTTCTTCTGGGCTTACCTCCGCTTCGTGCCTGTTTAGCTTCACCGCCACATGATTAAGTAGGTCTGCGCCCAGTAGTACTTGTGCTGGTACGCTGTCCCTTGGTACCACCCGATACGTCAGCGGGTAGGGTACCCCGTCGATGATCGTCGTCGTCTTCCTTCGTCCCATCGTCCTCAGTCCTCCGCCGCCCGCCGCAATTAGAGTCTCTTGTTGTCCATCCAGCTCCGCTGACCCCAACTCCTCAAGTAGATCAGCTCTCATCAGGTTATAGACGCTCCCGCTGTCTACCAAGCAGTCTACCCTGACGCCGTCGATGATGGCCTCTTTTCGGCACACCTTATGCCCTCCTGAGTCCACGCACGTCACGTTGATGATGGCCTCTTCTCTACGCTCATCATGCCGCCTTGGGCTCACGCACATCACCTGTGCAGGAGCTCCGCCTTTGTCGCCTGTCGGGTTCGTCTTCCTAGGTTTGCTTGCACCACTTGCCGTTTCTGGGCAATTGGGAGCAATGTGTCCGTACTTCGCGCAATTGAAGCACTTGGATCCTTCGCCTCTACGCCTACAGTCCTTCCCTATGTGGCCAGCTTCACCGCAGTTATAGCACCGTCGTTCCTCGGGGCGACTTCTACTGCTTGCGCCGGACCCCGTACTCCTATTGGCGTTGTTTGGTTTCGGGCGGGTACCCTGGCTCTTCTTAGCGCCCGCCTTCAGCCTCTCGTATTCCGCCAGTTTCGCCCTGAACTCCTTGAACGTCGTCGCTCCATACAGTGCCGCCTTGTGCACCGTGTCGTCTTGGATACCATCCAGTATGTATTGGATGATATCTGAATCTGCAAGGGAACCCCTATTACCTATTAGCCTCATTTGGAGAACGTAGTCCCCGTAGGTCTCGCTGCTCGTCTTCTTCTTCCTTGCCAGCGCCCGGTGGACGCTAACGTTGTCCGCCCGCACGTCAAACTGCTGCTTCAAGGCCTCCTTCATCTCTTCCCAGGATTGTATCACGTCTTCGGACTCCAGCCACAATCTTGCTGAGCCCTCCAATGCAGTTCTCGCCGCCAGCAACGTCTGCAGTGGTGTCAGACCATAAACTCTCGCGCTCTGATCGACATATTCAATCCATTTTCGCACCGGGTGCGTCCTATCGGTACCCGTGAACTTCGGTAACGCGGCCTCTACGTCACGGAGTTGTACCTTCATAGTGGAACCTCCAGCTTGGGCGGCTCCTTGCGCTTGCACCGCTGCATGGGTTTGAGCCTGAGCTCTCATCATCTCCGCCTCTCTTAACGCTAAGTCCCGCTCGCGCCTTAACATATCCAATTCCCGTTGCACCATATCTGAGGGGGTAACTTGCGTAGCGTTCCTCTCCGCACGCATAGCGTCCATAGCCAATTTCATGCTCGCTAGCTCCCTTAACAAACTCTCTGTATCAGTTGACTGACCGTCTTCAGAACTCGCCCCTCCTTGGGTCGGGTCTTCTTGCTCGTGCATCTTCGCGCTTCTCCGCTGTGGCTCGGCTGTTTCCGGGCCGACGTGCCTCTTGCTCGCTTCGGCTATTCTCGGGCCGACCACCCTCTTCACCACCCTCGGCGGTTGACTACGTTGGGGTAACTCTAGCCTACTACCCCTCGCTCTACCTCGGCCTGCCAGCTCTCTCCTTAATAGCGTCACTTTCTCTCTGACGTCACCGCTTGGGTTTTTTCCGCGCGTCCTTCGGTTTAGCGTCACGACCTTTGCTTTAGCGTGGCGTCTCTCGTCCTTTGTCTCTCTAGCGTCTATCGTCTTTTGTCTCTCTAGCGTCTATCGTCTTAATTAAGTTACCTTATTCGTTCAAAATCGTCTTAATACGTCTTTCGCCTTCGTTTTTCGTCTTTCGTCTTTCGTCTTTCGTCTTTCGCCTTTCGTCTTTCGCCTTTCGTCTTTCGTCTTTCGTCTTTCGTCTTTCGTCTTTCGTCTTTCGCCTTTCGTCTTTCGTCTTTCGTCTTTCGTCTTTCGCCTTTCGTCTTTCGCCTTTCGTCTTTCGCCTTTCGTCTTTTCGTCTTTCGTCTTTATACGCCTTAACTTCTTTATTGCGTCGTAAGAATCATCGCGTCGACTTTAGCGTCGTCACACTTCACTACTTCTCTAGTCATTTAGTCTCTTATTCCATATCCCGGTTGAGCCCCCAAAAGTTTGTGGGAATTATGGATGGAGGTTTAAATAACTTTCGAAGACACATCTAACTAAGTTTAAAATCAAATAAAAATATATTGTCTCGTCACTACTTTGGTAT
The DNA here is from genome assembly GCA_949628255.1 of Macrophya alboannulata. Taxonomy (NCBI): domain Eukaryota; kingdom Metazoa; phylum Arthropoda; class Insecta; order Hymenoptera; family Tenthredinidae; genus Macrophya; species Macrophya alboannulata. The sequence goes on along the minus strand of OX451206.1, from coordinate 19,178,267 downwards.
TACATATTGCACTCCTTAAAACACGTCTTCACTCCACAAGCTCACCCTTACGACTCCTACCCAGCCCCTCGGACCTCCGCCCTTTGGGACCCTCACTTACGCATCCTCACATACTCCCTCTCGCTTTCTCACTTTCTCCTAGCTATTGCCAAACTTAACTAATTGCTCATTCGCTCTCTCTTGCACTCATACTCATACTTATCTCGCTCACTCTCTACTCTCTCTCTCTCTCAGCCGCGCACCCCCGCCTCAGCGGAGCTGCTCGTTGCCAGCCGCCGAAGTGCTTGGGCCTTCAGCCCCAGACCCCACATATATGTCTTGATATTCAAAAAAAAATAGAAACAACCCACATAAGTACCTGTAGTCCCCAGTTATACCTATGCATAAAACAAATATCAGAACATCTATATGGGGCATTCGACGTCAAACCAGTAGATTATCGGCCTGACCCCCTGGGATTTAATTGACCAATGGATTTTTTGGTTTGTTTCGGTCAAAAATGATACCTCTAATTTTTCGGATTTTTTTCGCTAATTTGTAAGGGTGTGGCGTCCTCAAATATCCTGAAGATGATCAAATGATGAAGATGGACATTTTTAAAATCGCTGAAAATTTTATGTAAATCCAGCTCTCAACATAGATTGTTTCGCCATGATCCGGAAATGGGATGAAAATCCTTAATATTTATTGTTTTTTGAATTTTTGTTTTCCAAACAAAAAAATTTTTTTGGGGAATGTATTTTGAATGATGGTTTCTTGTAGTGAAAAATCAAATGAAAAGAAACATCGTCTTGGTAAAATTCGATTTTTTATTTGGTTCAAAAGTAAAATGAAGAAAGCGATGTTATGTATTTTCGAATTACGCATCGTTTTCTTCGTTCTACTCTTGGATCAAACAGAAATTCGAATTTTACCAAGACGATGTTCCTTATCATTTCATCTTTCACTGCAAGAAAACATCATTCGAAATAAATTCCCCAAGAAATTATATATTAAGGATTTTCTTCCCATTTTCGGATCATCGCGAAACAATGTGTTTTTGAGTCCCTGATTTTACATAAAATTTTCAGCGATTTTAAAAATGTCCATCTTCATGATTAGATCATTTTCAGGATATTTAAGGTCGCCACACCCTTACAAATTGGCGAAAAAATTCCCAAAAATTAGAGGTTTCATTTTTGACCGAAACGAACCAGAAAATCCATTGGTCATCAAAATCCCAGGGGGTCAGGCCGATGATCTACTGGTTTGACGTGGAATGCCCCATATATACGATTAATTCAAGCTCAATTATCATCCTCTATAATTTATTTGCTACCAAAACTGTTCCAAAGCAGTTCTTTTATTCTTCTCATAATTGTGTATGGCAGAATTTTGATTCTCGCTTATTGAACTATGCAATTCAATTCGATAACTCCGATCGATGAAGCAAAAACCTCGACTTCAGCTCCATGAATACAATCTCAGATTTGGGATTTTTCCATTTAGCCGTTACTCGAGTCTTTTATCGCTGAACATGATGAGCTTCGTCACTTGGAGAGCTTTCTGCAAATTTGCAACAATTGACGAGAACCTTAAGACGTCTAGACAGTCACTCTAGGAGATTTACGGACACTAACGGCAGCATAGCTTAAGTAGCGCAACTCGGGCTAAACGTCTACGCACCTCGCGAATTGACAAACTAAAGACACGCATCAATCTCAGATGCAACCAGGAGGAGGGCCGTGCTTCCAGCAATGTGTATCACTACACTTGTATTACTACGCGTATGCTTAACTAGGTAATTAAATGTCTGTTTAATCCGCGGATGAATAAAATCGCAGACTTGGGCGCTATATCATCTGAGACGGGCGTTCCGCGGACCCAGCCTCACCACAGGGGGTTTGTTGGTAATAATATTAAAAATTCACATACTCAGAATCTTAACAGTATTTACCACGCATTCATCTATTAATGGTTCTTATCTTATCGCCTCAATTTAGACTTATACTTATCCCTCTTAGATCCTCTGTTCTAATCTTGGAATAATTTGGTAATTTTAAAGAAGAATTGCATCGAACTGAACATAGGTGCTGGGTCCATCTTATCGTATTCATATCTGAATTATTTCCCACGGGTTTCACCATTTGAAAAGACTGCAGGAGCCCTGAAGTGCTATGCACTATCATTCCTTATTTGGTAAATTTATTGAATATATAAAATTTTGATAAGATTTTGGAAAACGTGTGCCGGTACGTAAACACTCGCCTAGCGCGCAACTCGAGTCATCTGAAAGCAAAATACTTTGAGGTGAGTAATTGATATTTCACAAACTACCGTGTGAAACTTCATGGCGGAATTTAAACAAAAATTTTGGAAGTTGCACTTGAATTCAATTTTTTTATACATTTTTACGTCAAACAATTGTGCGATGTTCCAGGGGGAGTTCCAGATTCTAGAGAGAGGTATTCTTCAAATTCGGTTCGAACTTCAAGTAAAAATGATCATTAGTTCAAGGAAATGTGATTTTGTCTATTATCTATGCAGCGTAAGCAGGACACAGCGAATGTGGTCTAAGGCTCGAACAAACATTATCCGAAAAATAGACAATGGTGAGTTAAAATGCCAGATAAAAATCTTTAAATATCAAGTTTTGATCAATGGCGTTGAATTATTATAAACCAAAATGAGACTTTCGATTTTCTAATTACAGATAGTAGTTTCAGTACTTACGTGGGTTTGCTAAAAAACGGTTTTCTTTCCGCCTTGCTTATCATGTTTATTCCATATAATTAATTCTCGGATCTCATAACGCCCATTTGGATTGAAGGTTATTATACTTACGTCAATGAAACTCAAGCTTATCGCTGCCAGATTATCATTCCGTAAACATATTTTGTGGCTGTCTGAATGAATAAATGAAAATAACTTGTTTCACGAGCAGTGGATCGAGATTGTAGAGCTCAATCTCACATTTTCGAAGAAATCGATGAATCGAATGACGAGAAGATTCCCACATCGTGTTTCATTCATGATGATCACGTACTGTAGTGAAGACCCGTTGACAAACTTGACCTACGAGGTCCACCGCGAGAAAGTTTGGAAGCTTATTGTCATAGGGGCGCAATAAGCTACGAATATCAAAAAATATTTTTCTCGACCAAACTTGGTTTCCGAAAATTGAAAGATTATGGAATTAGATGAGTACAGTTTACAAACGGTTCTCCGTAAAAATCGCAATCAAGGCAGGTTCCGAAATGAACCAGAGCAATCGGCGAAAATATTGAAAATCTAAAAAAATATTTTCGGTACAAAAATTCAAAGAGTTAATTTTTTGCACCATCGGACCAGATTTTTCTCTTTCTCTTTCGGTCTTTCTCGTATTATTGAGGTGACAGCCAGCGGTACAACAGCACCACCGCGAACATGGGGTAATGACATCTCAGTGAGCCGCTAATATAGGATACAAAACCTCAAAAAAAAACAGGATATCATAATGAGCTGAAAAAATCGTATAATCAGAATTCCGTCTGCGTATATCATGGCTATTTTTTGTAATTCAATCCCTGGTGATAAGTTGTTTAACTAATATTCTCAAGCACTCGTGTTTCTGAAGTCTCGTTTAATTATATCGCGGTTTTTTTATCTAAAAGATTCTGAATTATTATTCCCCTGATCCAAATACAGTTTTATGTGTTATAATCAACCTGCAGTGAGGGAAGAATCAAAAAAAAAAAAAAAAAAATCACATAAAATAATAAAATTTTATATTCTAGGAGCACAGTTTTTATCATCGTCAACAGCGATAATCGGCGAAATTCAGGTTCACGGGGCACCAAAATTTTTGACAATCAGTGCCAACATCATGAGTTAGATTCACATCGATTCTCGATCGAAAACGACTCTTATTTGAGATGGAAAAAATATATTCTTTCTGTCGTCGCCATTATTCGAGATGTTGAGAGCTGCGATTTATCGGTGATTTTTATTCATTTCACAACCCTGCAATTACTAGAATACCTAATCATCCTATTTGTTATCTACTCTCTATGTGATCGGGCAGCAGTTTAATAATGGCACATTTCTGCATGCGACAATCATAGCGTATCAATCGAATGATGAGTTAGATTGGTAAGCTGGAGGCTTCAGAGTCCATCATTGAGCACCTGAACAAGACGAACTTATTTTGTTCAAAAATCGTCGAAAATCGTTCCGGGTAAATTCTTCCATCGAGTAACGGAATCAGAATTTCGTTATCGGTGCAGGAAACTTGTCAGGATATCAAGACACAACAATAGTTTACACCGTGTCTTGCTACTGGGTATATAAAAGTCGACCACGATTAACCTTCTAGTACAGTGGCAGCCATCATCGAACATGGTTGGTGTTCTACAATTGTTGAAGTTGATTATCGTGCTGGTTTTTTTACCGTCGAAGATAGCCGTTGACGGATCCAGGCCGTCATGCCTAGCGGGAGCCAGCGTCGACTTGACTGGCGAGAAGCGAAACTCTTCTGGATTCGTGAATAAATCAGGCGATATATTTCCACCGGGATCGATATGGACCGATGACAATGCAACCCTATTCGGCTGCCCATGTTACTTCAGATTTTGTGTACCGTTATGCTGCCCCGACGGATACGCGAGGAATAAGACCGGAGCTTGCGTGACGGACATATATACTCGGCAGATTTTTCTACACGAGCGAAAATTCCGGAAACATCACAATTTCGGGGTGAACGTTCGTCTGCCAAACCTGACAGGTGATTTCTCGGTGGAAAAAATCTACACGATATTACGGGACGGGTCGATAATTCTGCGAACAGATATCTAAGAAGAGCTGCCTGGGGAGAGTACTGCCTACGTCGTTTTGAAAATTCGCGCGATTTTGTGGCAATTGTATGGAAGGATTTCGGAGAAAGTAGCGCACTCGATATGCCACGTGCGATTAGTTCCTTTGTCATTTCGGCGCTCTTCGCTTTAGCAACCTTAATCGTATACAGCGTCATTCCGGCGCTCAAAAATCTCAAAGGATTGTTATTGCGATCGTATTTGGCTTCGTACATCAGCTGCATGATATTCGCTGCAGTGATATTCTGCGACAAACCGTCGCTATCAGAATATTACGACTCGTACACCTATATAGAATCGGTAACGTACGCTTCACTTTGAACCTAATTTTATTATGTAATCCGACTTTGAGTCACGATTCATAACGAACACTATAAACATAAAGCTTTCGAGCGAGGACAATCTCCAGCTAGTTTATTATGAAATTATTTCAGGTGCCGTAATTTATTATTTCGGCGTTGCTTGCATGATGTGGCTGACCGTGATGAACATCAACATTTGGCGAAAGTTCCGGTTAGTGTTACAAACAATTTTTTTGGATTCCAGGCTGATATGTCGATGTGATAAAAGAAGCTTTATTATTACGCTGATATGCACAACTTTTTTCCTTTCGGAACCAACAACGATTTGTTTCAGGAAAATTCAGTCCATTCCGGATATTAATATCAAAAAACGTCGAAGGACAACGTTCATCTGTTATTCTATCTGCGTTTGGGGTGGTTCAGCAGTGTCGACTTCAATCGCGCATGGGTATAACTCTACATTTATTTTAAATGGTAAGTTTTTGTCGTCGTATTATACTCATCTCTTGATGGCAGTGACCAGAGATTTCTTTCCATCCGATGAAAGTCCTGAACAAGTCGAAATCCCTAAATGTACCTACATCGATTTGGCCATCTCTCAATTGAGAAATTTAACAAAATAACGAAATGGTAAAAAAAAAAGAGGAAAAATACCGTAAGAATTTTTTCTAGGATTAATTCTTTGGCGTTTTATGTTCAGAAAATACCTTACAGTGGGGGCGGTTTTTCTATACAAGAAATATATGTTTACATGGAAATGGCGTTATATCGAAAAATTGGGAATTTTATACACGAATATCAACACATTCTTCGCTTTTTAGGTATATAAAGCAATTTTCAATTTGGTGGTACATGTTGTTATGGCCAATAATTGTCATCTCCATTTGCAATATATGTCTATTCACCGCCACAGCGTTGCAGATAAAACAGTGCAAAAAGGAAATAGCGAATCTGGCCTGTGGAGTGAAAAAACATCATCAAGAAAATAAAAAATGGTATAACTTTAAAATTCAGATTAAATTTCCGATATTCAAACGAAAATCAGAGATAATCAATTAGGATTCAGATGACTCCAACAAACTGAAGTTTCCTAACTGTTTCTTTACACGTTCAACGCTTGTACGTGAAACTGTTTCTGATAATGGGAGGCCCCCTGATAATTTGGGCCATTGCACTCTTATGGGGTAATCCAATTTTTTTTACATTCGTTTGTACATTGGAAGCACTCCAAGGTATTTCCATTTTCTATATATTCATCTGGAAAGACGATGTCAAACTTTTAGTCCGTAAACGATTCGACGAAATTCTACATCCCATCTTGGTCTTATTTCATTGCCGTAATTCAGTTCCCACGACTGAAGCTTGAAGCATTAAGAAAACTTTCATAATAGTTGGATGGATTACTGTCTGACGACCAAAATTACATGCATTACCTTATCACAATATCAACATGTAAAGTAAATGTAAAATCATTTAGGCAGAAGATCCCATTCTCTAGTTATTCGAAAATCTATAAGTCCTTAGTTTATTAGTTAAGTTTAGTTTTTAGTTAATTTAGGTTCAATCTATGATAATTACACAGGTCTGCGAATTGTTATTATTTATCTTTTTTTTTTCAAGTTGGTATACTAGAGTGTTAATATTTGTGATAATGGTCTTGAATTTAATGTAAAAAACGACATTCATGTGATATTCACACGTCACAAAACAAATGTAAACTAAGATTCAAATTATATCGAGTCAAACACAAACATTCATTATTTACCTAAATATTTTTATTTATTATAATAATTTTTGTCAGAATCATTTTTTGTAATTCATTGTAAATTTTGAGTTTCAATTAATTATAATTTCATTAATTTTTGTTTGATGATTAAATAAAAATTTTTGTTTAAAGCAGCGAAATCGCACTTTTGTTCAACACCATTTCTTGCTCAATCAATTTTTTATTATTAAATAAAATTTTAAATTTGAATCGTGAGACTCTCTGTCGCTTGCGGCAAAACTAGTTCAAAACTAAGCTACAGGATGGCGGTACCATACATTCAAGTTCTGATGTGCCGGCTCGTGTTAAGTCTAACCTGAAGAAGTTTGCTTTTGACTTGATTCCAATAAATGATTAAATAAATAATTAAATAGTTAAAAATGAGTAGACCAGCGAAAATAAAGAAACTCGACGAGACTGTGGTGAACAGAATAGCTGCCGGTGAAGTTATTCAAAGACCTGCAAACGCGCTAAAAGAATTGATCGAAAATAGGTTAGGAAAACGTAAACAAACGAAATAAACTATGCCTAAATTTTATTCTCAAATAATTTTTTTGTGGAATATACATTTCTTCTGTTTTTTTCTTCTAATTACAGTCTCGATGCTAAGGCTAATAATATTCAAATCACAGTCAAAGAAGGCGGCTTGAAACTACTACAGGTAATTCTTTCTCACACATGTTTCATTTGTTTTTATACGTGATACTTTATAGACCTTGGAATGTAAGCATAACACTCGAACTCGATAGGTAAGACAGTTTCCAACGATTCTGAGCAGGAAACTTCAATACTGACGTCTTTCGGCGAAGTTATTGCTCAATTTTGTAACAAGAGAGCCAAAAACGTTATGAAAAAATCTGAAACTCTTCATTTTTCGATTATAAATTCCTTTATCTTTTGTATTTTTCTATATTCTTTTACGTTTTGGCCCTTCATCTTTCAATTCTCGCGTATCCAGATACAAGACAATGGTACAGGCATAAGAAAAGAGGACATGGATATTGTCTGCGAGCGTTTTACAACCAGCAAATTACAGCAATTCGAAGATCTTAGATCAATAGCTACTTTCGGATTCAGAGGCGAAGCTCTGGCCAGTATCAGCCATGTAGCTCATCTTACCATCACAACTAAAGTTGCTGATGATCCTTGCGCATATCGGTAAGAAAGACTTCTTGTGTTACCCACAGAGATCCGGCTTCGCATGTTATCGAATTATTCGACTGTTCTAAAGAGCGGGAAAATTTCGAATTGACATTTTTGTACCCTAAATTATCATGCTTTGCTAGTTCGTTGTTTTTATTAAAGCTGACTCGGGTTTCGAATTTCTGAGCTTAAAGTCTTGAATTGATGAATTAATAGTCAATTGGAGGCAATTTTTGGCCAAGACTAAAAGAAAATAATGTTTTTTAGAGCGTCTTATATAGACAGTAAATTAAAAGCTGCTCCAAAACCGTGCGCTGGTAGCCAAGGCACGACTATAATGATCGAGAATCTTTTTTATAACGTCGCAACGAGGCGTAGAGCTTTGAAAAGTCCATCGGAGGAGCTTTCTCGAATAACAGAAGTTGTCAATAAATATGCTATTCATAATTCTGACGTTGGTTTTGTGCTGAGGAAACATGGGGATGTTGTTCCTCAGGTGAGCGAGATACGATAGAAATTTTCAAATATTCAAACAATCCGACCGTAATTAAGATAAATAAAAACGATCAAATTTTTTTTAAACAAAATTTATATCCTCAAGGTACGAACTCCGCACAATTCCACGAGGACTGCTAATGTTCAAACAATTTATGGCAATCCTGTTGCTCGGGAATTGATTGAGGTTGAACATTCCGATGATACGTATCAATTCAAATTACGTGGTTTAATTACTAACGCTAATTACTCTAACAAGAACTTCACACTTTTGCTGTTCATTAACAACAGACTCGTCGATTCTACGCGTAAGAATTTTTCTAAAATTAATTTTGGAACGTTTTTTGTATATATACAGACATGGCTTTAAATTGCGATTTCGAAAACTGCCAGAAATCTTTGTAGCAATTCTCGCATTTGAACTCTTAGTTATAACCACTTTCGAAAATTTTAGTCCGGACTTCTCAGTTTCAAAGAAATTCTAAAATTTCATGAAAATTTTTATAGGCTTCAGTAACATTTTCTGCTTTTTTATTTCAATCTTGAAAAATTCTTCACAATTACGTAGATTTCTCTGAAATTTCAAAAAACGTTATCCGATTTCAGTGAAAATTTTGCAAATTTTGAAGAAATTTCATCAATTTCTATAAGATTATTTTAAATGTCCACAAATTTCTTTCTGATTTCTACTCAATTTCACTAACTTAATTCCAGAATTTTCCGAAATTCCTTAAAATTTTATGGAATTATATGGATCATTCGAAAGATTTCTGTCAGAATTTTCTTAGATTTCACGACTTTTGTTACAATTTAGAAAACTTCTTAAAGATTTTACTAAGATGTTACAAAATTTTTTTTATTCAGATAAACTTTTCGAAGACTAATCACATTCCATTCAAATTTCACGTAGATTCTCATAATTATACGAATTTCTTGGAGATTGACTTGAAATTTCATAGATTCCAAATACATTTTTCCAACTTTGACGATTTTAATTTAAAATTGAATGAAACCTCACGAAATTCTCTAAGATTTCACAAATTTTTCGAAGATTTGCCTGAGATTTTATTGAAATTCCGCTGAAATTTCTACAAATTTTTATCAAAATATTTCTCAAACTTCTCCGAAATTTTTGAATACAAATTCTTATAACATTTTGTACCGATTTTATTTCGGTCTTAAAATTTCACGAATTTCTCTACAATTCGAAAGATTTTGGATCGAGCAAAGCTATGTTTGTGTCACTATTCCTAAATCGGATCCACTTCCTGTAAAATCCGTATTTAAAAAAAAAGGAAAAAATTTTAACGAATTTTTTTTACAGCGATAAGAAAAATGTTAGAGGATCTTTACTCGATATACTTACCTCGAAAATCACACCCCTGGTGTTACATATCTTTAGAAATAAACCCTTCAAATATCGACGTTAACGTTCATCCAACAAAGCACGAAGTACGTTTCCTCCACGAAGATACAATAATAGAAAAAGTAAAAGACGCGTTAGACGCAAAACTTTCCGGAAATAATGCCTCCAGAACTTTTTACGCTCAAGCCAGACTCCCTCAGGTTGATATAACGAAACAATCATTAGAAGAAGTCCTTCCGGAATACAGCAGTAAAGATAAGACACCTAATATCTACGCTTATCAAATGATCAGAACCGATTCCACCGATCAGAAGCTCGAAAAGTTTAATTTCACAGTAAACCCCGCGGCTGCTGGTCAAAAACAAGATTCAAAAGAGGCTGAAGATCATTCCAAGAGTAAAAAAAGCTCCGATCTTCCCTCTACTAGCATAGATCTTAGGGAAACGATTTTGGACGATGAAATTTCCGCGGAAAAAGCTCCTGAGGAACCAAAACTCGATTCGAAAAAAACTGGATCAAGCTTTTTCAGTGATTTGATGAACGATTATTTGCCAATGACTTCGACACAGGCCGAAAATTCGGGGGATAAAAAAATCGACGATATTGAAATATCGGAGATCGCAGAAATCGATGAATCTAAGGGTGAAAATGAGGGAACTGAAGAGGCGGATATCATCGCAGGAGAAGCTTTCAAAAGGGTTTATCAATATTTGGGTAACAGAGAGAACATTGATTACGTTAAAACTATGGTCGAACCAGCGAGCCAGGAGTTGGTCGACGACGATCGAAGTAAAATTGCAAAAAAGGGTGAAGATGCTCAGAAAACATCACCCACCAAGGGAAAAATTGGTACAAATAAATCGACGAAACCTCCAAAACCAGAGTTTAAATCTTACTCTGTCAACAGTACGAGGAAGGAAGTAAAGCTCACTAGCATTCTGAAAATGCGTAAAAATATTGAAGACAATTACCACGAGGGGTTGAGGGACATTTTAGCCAATATGATTTTCGTCGGATGTGTCGATGAAAGCTTTTCACTTATACAGAGCGGGCTTAATCTCTACATTTGCAATACCCAGAAGCTTGTGTAAGTCCGATTAATGGTTTGATAAAGATTCTAATGACTTTTGTTTCGCCTTAGAATTTATCAGTTTTATTTTTTTTTTTACATTATTATTTTTCTTTCTTAACGGGATTCCAGTTTTTTTTGGAACCGTAATATTCAATGAAGCTCAGCAAAATTTTATATGTAGATATTTGTTAAATCGAAGAGAAATTCCGAATTCAGTTGAAATCTTTGAAATTGCACACAGCGAAATCTCAAAGAAAAACATAACATAAGATCTAAGTGAAATGTATTGAAAAATGTTTGAAAACTGTGTTTGAAGAAAAAAAAAAAAAAAAAAAACCGTCGTATTCAAAAAGCAAATCCCTTCAAATATTCTTAATTTCGTTATCACACATCGTCGTATGAATTTTATTATCCAGGGAGGAACTTTTTTACGAAATAATGCTGTACGACTTTGAGAATTACGGAGTGATACAATTTTCGGTGAGCTATAGATGAATAAATAAATAAATGAATACGTAATTCGATTATTTAACTTTAATTCAGAGCATTTCCATGATAATTGAAGGATTTTGAATCCAAATTGATGGGCATCAACAAAAAATTGCGATCTGTCTATAAATTTGAAACTTTTTTTCTTTAAAACCAAAAATCAAAAAATCAGATCACATGGAAACAAATTTTTTTTTAATACCATAACAATTTTTTTTAACGATCCTAAATCTTCTAGGAGCCTATCTCACTCTCCGATCTAGCAATGCTAGGTCTAGAAACTGAAGAGGCTGGATGGACAGAAGAAGATGGTGAAAAAGACGAATTAGCAAACAGTGTCAAAGAATTATTGTTGGAAAAAGCAGACATGATGAACGAGTATTTCTCGGTGATAATCGACAAAAAAGGGATGCTGAAATCCTTGCCAATTTTATTGGGTCAGTGATCGGCAAAAATTTCGTAACAGAATTTATTTTTTCTCTATTCAAATTGAAAAAAACAATAGTTAAATAATTAAAAAAAAAAAAAAAAAAACGTGGAAATGATTAATGACATTAGGATTCTTCTGATTTCAGATAAATTCTTTCCCAGTAAATCGGGAATGCCTCTTTTCATATTGCGATTAGCAACTGAAGTGGATTGGACATCAGAACAGGCGTGTTTCGATGGGATATGTCGAGAAACGGCCAAGTATTACAGCCAGATGAATAAAATCGAGGAAACCTTAGACTGGAGAAATGTTACAGAACACATTTTGTATCCTGCTATTAAGAACAGCCTTTTACCGCCAAAACACTTCGCTCATGATTCGACTATACTACAAATAGCGAGACTACCGGATTTGTATAAAGTCTTCGAAAGATGCTGAGTATCTGAGAATTTGAAAACTGGAAGAGTTACAATTTTTAAGTTCGATTTCACGTCAATTTTATATACCTATTTTAATTTTTGCATATTTTTAGTTTTTAGGGATCTTAACTCTTGTATAAATGATGAATTACAGTTTTTGAATAAAATAATTATTCGTTTACCTGAATGTAGCTTTTTTCAATTTTTTATCGACGAATTTCGCCTGTTTTTGGAAATAAACTGATACATAATCGTTTTTTTTTTCTCTTCTTTTTCTAAGACGAGACGAACGATTTTTTCGATCGATCTGATATCGATAAATTAATCGGATTCAATCATCACACCAACAAACATACGAAAAAGGATTAAAAAATTTTGTTTTAAATGAAATCAGAATTCTATGTGCTAACAGTTTCATCTATGTATTTTAAATGCGATAATACAGTAACAGACTATAAAATAAACAACATTTAGGCAATTTATTTACAGATTACTTACTGACCCAATTTTCAATTTAAAAACTATCTTTCAACCTCAGCTAGTCCCGAGTAAAAGAAACAAAAAAAAGAAACACTTTTTACGATTAAAAATAAGTTTTGTTTTCACCACAAAATCAAAGATAATATTATTTTAGGTAGGAATATTCATAAGTATCATTATTTCAGTTGAAAATAAAAAAAAAAAATTTGATTTATTTATTTATTTTCTTTTTCATCTTTCCAAGAATTTAATCTCACAGATCAATTCCACGATACGAATTCGCCATTAGAATCGAAAAATCTTCTCATACTTTCTTTCATAAGAAAAAAAGAAAAAAAAAAAACGATAGATTCTTTGAAACTAATTAAAACACGCATTGTGAGGTACGAACGAAGAGTGTTTATTATAGCGGGTGGATTGTAACAATTATGACTCCAGAAATCGCATGATATTCGTTCGGAGAAGTGTGATTCTCCAATTCTTGTTTCCTTGTTTCATTTTTGGTTGAATTCATTGATTTCTCTGTATATAAATGTATTGTAGTTTACAGGTTTCTTAGTTATACAGAGATTATCTTGTGTCTTTTTTATTTTTTTACGCTTTTGCTACTCCAACTAATGCCGGCCGAACTATACGCTCGTGTAGTTTGTAGCCAACTTTGGATACCACTACTACAGTCCCTGGTGCTTTGCCCTCAACTTCCTGAAAATAAGGCGAAAAGAACAGTTTAAATTTATCGTTATTAAGGAGAATGTAGATTGATTGGAACTTGATGGAAATCATATGGTATAAACACTTTTTCGTATTCAAAAGTCTCCGAAATTCAAATTCAGACTCGAATTTCTATGAAAATAGTATAATTTGATATTGAAAAATCTATTTTATAACTCTTATCACAAGCTTAATGATTCGAAGATCGAATTTTACTAATTTCGGGGATCAAATGATTTGTTAAAAAGCTCTTTTTCATTGTTGGCTCCTTATTTCATACAAAATCTATTGTTTCTTTGAAATAAAACGAAAATATCTGATAAAATCTTCAATAAAATTTAAAATATAGTGAAAATCATGAATTTCTGACGCTCTCTAGCGATCAAAAGCCTCCCAAGTTCAAATTCAGACTCAAATTTCTATGATTCAATGATTCAAAGTTCGAATATTCTTGTTTTAATAAGCTTAAACGTCTCGAAAACCCGTTCCTTCCATCTACTATCGACAAAATTAACACAAAACTCAATTTCTCATTAAATAAATTCGCAAAAATAATCCTAATTCTGAAAAATCTGCTAAATTTGCAAAAAATCTCTTTATCTGTCCCACCTGTTGAAACAACGCTTCGTGTTGATTGGGGTCAAATTTCTCATTGATAGGATTCAACGAGACTAATCCATGCTTCGTAAAGACCTGAAAAAACAAAAAACAACTACAATCATTAAAACTGTTGAAAAAACATTCTAAAACCACCTAAAATCAAACCACAGAGACAATTCAATGCCCAAACAACCAACAACTCCTCTACCTTGTGCAGCTGAGCCTCAGTCATGGACAATCCCTCGTAGAGACTTTTAAGGTGTGGATTTCTCTCCGTAAGTTCATCTTTAGGAACGCTTTCGGTAGCTTTTCCCAAAATATCGGCGACCTCTAATAAATCTTTGCAAAATTCTTGTATACCAAACTGTTTAGCGTCTTGAATTTGCTTTGTTAATCTAACTCTAAGATTTTCGCCGTCTGCCAAAGCCCTTTTATATTTATTATCAAGCTCCACTGTGCGTTCTTTGTAGGTGACTAAATCCTGGTTCAAAGCTTCTAGTTCTTGTTTAATCTTCTTCTCATTTTCAGTCAAATTTAACGGCGTATCAGGCGGCTGCGGGTCACCGCCTTCCGGTTTTCTCTCTTCGGTTGCCACGCTGTATGATTGCTTTCTTTGGAAAGCGTTCAGAGATGAGACCGAAGGTCTGTGTAATAAAAATCGATTGTTTTTTAATAACGTCAGTTTTTTGGGATTTTTTTTTTGTTTTCTATGATCATTAATTCAATCACGTAACACCTTAACCTCTGATTCGTTTATTGAAGATAAGTGTTTCTAAGTTTGTTTGTAATTCAGTTAAATACCTTAAGCTAACGATTTTTGTGAGCTGATAGATATTCTCTATTGCCATTCTGCCGAATCTCACGGTTCCTGGGAGGCCGAATGATGCCATTATCTTTGATAATTTGTTCTTGATGTTCGCCAGGATGATGAAATCTTAACCCCAACTGTTGTCGCTGGTCGCAGTAACCAAAGAGTATGGGTATATCCTATACTCTTTGGTTGGCCCGGCCGGGCTTCCGTAGCATTGGTATAAATTCCGTAAGAGTGAGCCACCATTCGTTGATGGACCGTGAAATACATAAACGATGGCGGAATTCTTCGTTTGTGAATTTGTGATATCTGTCAAAAGTGGTTTAAGAACATAGAAAAAAAAAGAAAAATTTAATTAAATTAAATGAGAAAAAAGAAAAAAAACAACTGAGAAAGAAGAAAATAATAATTAGATTAAAAAATCCAATCAAGTGATGAGAATAAATATATTGAAAGAAAATATCTGACCTTCTTTTTATCGAGTTTATTAAATTTCCACCGTTATTCTAACACGACGAAATTCATTCAATCCAGTTTACCTTTTCTCGTCTGAACACATACGTATACATACATACATACGTATAAGATAGCATATTTCTATTCTTTACTTTTTATTATTTTATTATCTGTCCTCTTCGATACATCGTATAACAATAATGTTGTCTGCGGCCGCTAATACGATGTCGAACAACGGAGGTTCTTACAGTAATGACAGACCTTCTAGTGCTGGTGAACCAGAATTAGCTACCGACGCTGCTTCTGGAGGTTTTTTTCATTCCGATTACAAAAAGTAAGACACATACAATAATAAAACACATCAACGACTGATAACCTAGAATAATCTAACATAACCTAAAACTAACCTATCATCTAGTTTGAGTCAGTCAGAAATTTTTGCAAAATTTTCCCATTCTCGCTGTCTCTTGTCACTTGAACAAGTTTTACGAGAGTAGATTACGGTTAGGTTGGCTGAGATTAGATTTACGGCGAGTTTTCATTTTCCGCATATTTTTTTTTTAAATATTTAAATTTTTATGTATTTTTTTGTTTAATTTTTAGCAAAGCTATCGATAAAAAATCGTTACTTTATTTATTCAACATTAGCTAATACATTGAAAAACCAAAACTCTAGATTTTCGAGCTTAAGATTATGATTACATCGCCCCCTTTTATCTTGAACGAATTTCGTTGCCTGTATTACTACACGAACCAAGTTGCTTAATATTCAATTTCCATAAACCCTAGGCATGAAGATTTGAAACAGATGCTGGACAGCAACAAAGATAGTCTCAAACTTGAGGCTATGAAACGAATAATCGGAGTAAGTCACCACATACCTCCCTAAATAATATGTTACGTTATCTAGATAATATCATCTCAGAAAATCATCTTGAATAATTGAATTGTAAATCATCTTTAATCCTTTTCTATTTATGATTTCACTCCTCTCTAATATCTCTCTAGATTATACGTTATCTAGATAATGTCACCTTAGATAATCCTCTTAGATAATACGATGATTATCTTTTATTTTTTTTTTTTAACACAATTTAGATAATATGGTCAAAATCTAATTTTACACTGATTATAACTTGATCTTTGATTAATTTTTATCGAGTTAATTGTTTCATTTAACGTTTTAGCTTATGCAGATGAACAAGCTATCATCTTATATCTTTTCATCACAATTCAGAAAACACATATTTCATGTATCATTTCCAGCACCGTTTCAATAACTTTACTTATTAATCTCTTGTTTAGATAGAGAAAATGTTTTGATATCATCTTAATATCACCTAGATAATGTAACAATCACCTTTTACCCTGATTGAACAATAATTGAGGTAACTTTCTTATCTTTTATAAAGATATTTTTATAATTGTGTTTCGCATCATCTGGTATCTACGTTTTTTTTTTTTCTCAGATTAAAACGTTCTGTATCATCTCATGACCTTATCTATACAATAGTTATCTACGGATGATTTCTCCTCATATCTTTTCCTTTGAATTTAGATTAGCTGACAAAAATATATTACTAAATATACTACACTGTTCTCCTCCCTCTTTATCTATCATCTTTCTTAGACGGATAAAGATCATTTTTACTATATAATTTTTATCTCTAGTTAACTCTTAACATTACCTTTTAAAATCTCGCTGATTAATTATTCATTTTCCGTATCTCTAGATGGTCGCCAAAGGCAGAGATGCTTCCGAACTGTTTCCCGCTGTAGTAAAGAATGTCGTGTCGAAGAACATAGAAGTAAAGAAGCTAGTCTACGTGTATTTAGTCCGTTACGCAGAGGACCAACAGGATCTGGCCTTACTATCTATCTCAACTTTTCAAAGAGCTCTGAAAGACCCTAATCAACTTATCAGAGCAAGTGCCTTAAGAGTTCTCTCAAGTATCAGAGTCTCGATGATAGTTCCTATCGTAATGCTAGCGATAAAAGATTCTGCCAGCGACATGTCACCTTATGTTAGGAAAACCGCAGCACATGCAATTCCTAAACTCTACTCGCTCGATCCAGAGCAAAAAGATGAACTGATCAGCGTTTTGGAGAAATTATTGTCAGATAAAACAACACTTGTTGTAGGATCCGCAGTTATGGCATTCGAGGAGGTTTGCCCAGAGAGAATAGACCTGATTCATAAAAATTATAGAAAACTATGTAATTTATTAGTCGACGTTGATGAGTGGGGGCAAGTTGTAATCGTCAATATGCTAACAAGATATGCTAGAACACAATTCATCAATCCCAATTTAGATGTAAGTGATTAAACCATGGTTCCAGACGTTTTACTCTTTGAAAAAAAAAAAACGAAATCTGTTGTAAGTTAGAAAAGAATCTAATCAAACTTATAGGACCTAGGGGAAGACGAAAACCGTCCGTTTTATGACTCCGATTCCGACTCTTCAAACTCCAAGAAGCAAAAATTTTCTCTTGATCCAGACCACCGTTTGCTTTTAAGAAACACCAAGCCTCTATTGCAGAGCAGAAATGCTTCTGTTGTTATGGCTGTGGTACAGTTATACCATCACGCAGCTCCTCGAAGCGAAGTTATGATCGCTGCTAAGGCTTTGATTAGATTATTGCGCGGTCATAGGGAAGTCCAAAGTATTGTTCTTCACTGTATAGCCAGTATATCAATATCCAGAAAGGTAAAGACCATAGAAAAAAAAAACCGCCAGTTTGTGGGTAACATTTTAAGATTTTCAATGGTATTTAATTTACAGGGAATGTTCGAGCCCTTTCTAAAATCGTTTTTCGTTCGTACGTCAGATCCGACGCATATAAAATTACTGAAACTCGATATTCTGACTAATTTAGCAACCGAAACCAGCATCGGTGTTATACTCAGAGAATTTCAGACCTACATTTCTAGCAGCGACAAAGAATTTGTCGGCGCCAGTATTCAGGCAATCGGTAGATGCGCTAGTAACATCAAGGAAGTTACGGATACCTGTTTGAATGGATTGGTCTCTCTGCTGAGCAACAGAGATGGTGGGTTCTGAAATTACGCAGAATAAATCTCAATCTATATTGAACTAAATGCTGATATTTTCATTCCCACAGAGGCTGTCGTGGCCGAAAGTGTGGTGGTGATAAAAAAGCTGTTACAGACTCAGCCTAACGAACATAAAGACATAATAGCTCACATGGCAAAACTTATGGACTTTATAACGGTGCCTCAAGCTAGAGCGTCGATCTTATGGCTTTTGGGAGAGTACTCAGACCGAGTACCTAAAATAGCGCCAGACGTTTTGAGAAAAATGGCCAAAAGCTTTATTAACGAACAGGATATTGTCAAGCTGCAAACCCTGAATCTCGCGGTCAAGCTTTATCTCTCTAATCCAAATCAGACTAAACTGCTATGTCAATACGTCTTTCAGCTCGCTAAATACGATCAGAATTACGACATCAGAGACAGAGCCAGGTTTCTCAAGCATTTCATATTTAATCAGGACGGTACAGTCGCTCAGACTAAACTCTCACAGTTTGCTAAAAAGATATTTTTGGCTCCTAAACCAGCGCCGATGCTTGAGTCAAGATTTAAAGACTCTCAATTCCAGTTAGGCACCTTGTCTCATTACCTGGACACTCCTTGCGTTGGAAATCACATTCTACCACCGTTTCCTGACGTCGCGCCTGATCCCTCGCTCAGAGACGTTGCTGAGCCTGTTAGCGCCCATGAAATAAAAGACGAAAGACATAGCAGGAAAGATAAGAGAGATAAGAAAGGAAAGGAAAAGGAGAAGGAGAAGAGCTTTTACAGCGAGGATGAAAGCAGTCCTGCCGAAGGTGAGCCAAGAATCGATATTTTGATTTAACTGTTTGATGATTTTTCGAATATTTGAATAACAGAAAAAAGTTTCAGAGTCAGAAAGCGAGGAGGAATCCGACGAGTCTTCGGACTCCTCCGATTCATCGGATAGTTCGTCCGAGGACGATAGCGAATTGTCGAAATCATCAGACTCGGAAAAATCTGATAATAAACAAGACAGGAAAAAGAAGAAAAATGTTATCAAAAAATCAGAAGATACTGAGACCGGATCCAGCTCCCAAGACTCAGGGAGCGAGGATTCTAACAGCCAGGAAAGTGATGACGAAGAGAAACCACTTGAAAAGGAAAAAACAGTTAAAAAAGAGGCCAAAGAAGAGCCTGAGAAACCTAGGAGCAATTTAGACCTGCTTTTGGACCTCGATGATGGTATGGCGATATTCTTGAATACAATACATAAGACTTTCGCCAAAGTGATTATTCGGCGTTTTATTCTCGTTTACAGTCGTGCCAATAACTCCGATCATGACTCCAAGTCTTGGAGGATTTTTGACCCCGATGAATGCCCCAAATTTCAACGGAGTTACCGAAGTTGGGGCCAGCTTTATTCCGAGCAAAGCTTCTGAACTTGTTAATAAAATTAACGGTAAAGGACTCAGAGTTGATTTCAGATTCACCAGATCTCAGCATCTGGTTAGTCCCGCTATGACCAGCATCGAGTTAACTTTTACAAACGAAACAAGCGATATTATTAAAGATATAAAAGTTGGTAACAAGGTGAGACTTTAAATGTTTGAATTGAGTTTCAAGGAAAAGAGAGAACTTGTTTGCTGATAATTTCGATTTCATTTTACAGAATTTGCAGTCAGGTATACAACTGCATGACTTCATGCCGATACAAATTCTCCAGCCAACTACATCCTCATCTTCTACTCTTGGCGTTAATTTCAATGATTCAACAAAGCCGGTCAATTTTAGTATCGATTTCATGAAAGAAGACGAATTACTTTCTTATCCGGTTACTATAAAAGCACCAATCGGAGAATTGATGCGATCAGTTATGCTGTCCGAGTGTTTATTCACAACTGAACAAACGAAATTAAAAGGAATGAACGAACACATGGTGAAAATCGATTTTACTGCCAACAGAAAAATAATATCGCAAAAAGTATTTGAATCTGTTAATGCCGCGCTCATATCTAGCGAGGACAACGTACTGAGGTAACAAATTTATACATTTCAAAACTGAAGTACACGTCATAGTTCGGTTGTCATAAATTGCTAATAAATTATAATACATTTTTCAGATTCGCAGCGCAAACTCTGGCATCTAAATCTTTGGTTTTGATTACGATAAAAATCGGTGAGAATAACAAGCTAGAGGTGTGTGTTAATTGTGAAAAAATGGTCGTAGGATCGATGGTGCTTAACGATCTTAAGGGTAATTTGAAATAGGGTATAGTCTACAATATCTTCTTTTTTTTCTGTTATAAATAAAGTTATATAAAGTAATATTATTATTATTATTATTACTATATGTATGTATATGTATTATAATTGTAATGCTCAATCGATTATTCCAATCTCTGATTGTTGTTATTTTTTTTATTATTATTATTATTATTATTATTATTATATTTGTCATTCCATGCCTTTGATTATTCCTAAAATTGTCTTCTTTAAGGAGACATATACGTCTAGGAGGGTAATAACAAAACGTCGATTTTCGGGATTTTTTTTATGGGAAACTATTGGAGTCATCAGATCGGGGTTTGTTGTAGTTGATAACATATACATTTTGGAAAAATTACAGCATTTTTTTTTTTTTTTTAATAAATTCATTAAACGGTGATTATCGATTTTTGACAAAATTGCGGGCGTTGAATTTATTATAGCGATCAAGACAGAATACACTATTTTTATTCGATAAAATCGGCTACGATAAAACGAAAATATTATTATCTATATTGATTCATCCACTTGATTTTTTTTTATCTCGGTTGAGTTTTTTCGCCGTTTAACGAATTTTTTTGATAAAAAGAAAAATTATGAAAGTTCTTCTAAATGTACCTATGTATGTTTTCAACCACAACAGACCCCGATCTCATAACTCCTATGGTAACCCAGAAAACCATCCCGAAATTATCTTTCTTTTACCGCGCTAGATGCATACAACCATTTATCTCTCTCTAACAACGGCTAATACAAACAAGATATACAAATATACATGTATAAATATATTATATTATATTATATATATTCTCTTTATTTGGTTTCTATCTGTCTCATAATAATAAACGTTATATAGTATTTCTCGTCTCCTAGATATTGTCTTCTATGTCAACTAGATTTACGTTTTTTTAACATGAACCACACCAACTTCCGATTCCCCTCGTTACCGCCGTATTCAATTTCCCAAAATTTTAAACGATAATTTTTATGAATCGTTAAAAATTTCTCCAGAACTGAAAAGACAAAAAAAAAAAAAAAAACAGTATGCTGGATATAAAACGTCTTCAACACACATAATAAAATACACGATTATTAATCATCGACAAACCTTTCCACATCCCCTCCGATATCGGGCGGGAAAATCCAATGTCTTCGTTAGGGAACATTTCCGTTATATTGGTTAAAATCTCGGCGCCGATTCCGTTGTTTCTATATTCTGACCGGATGTAGGCAGTGTCCAGTGTAGTCATAGCGTATTCTTCGTTTGTTGATAGTATCTTCGATCCTGTGCGAATGTTTTTCTGTTTTTACTTCGTTTTTTTTTCTTTTTTGTTTGTAAATGAGAATCGATTCGATTGGATATATTTTTATCGGGCTTTGCAGCATTATACCATACCCACTGAGGGTTTCCTGTTCAATTACCGTTTAATCAATTGAATACCTTTTAATTTGAGCGTGTAAAAACCTATTGCAACGCCGCGTTCCCATCTCAGCATAACTAAATCTGATTTATCGGCAAAATCGTACATTGACTCGTATTTATCTGGATTCGGAGCGTCACGTTCGGGGTAAACGATCTGACTCAATGCGTAGTAAACTATTCTTTCCTTCATAGTTTTGGCCTAAAATTTATAATGGTCAATAAAACGCAATGCGAAGTAAGATGATTGAGTATTATATTTTATTCTTCATTGTTCCAGACCTCCTGCCAACAATGTTTCTTCTCATATTCTGCAGCTACTACTTCGTCGATATTTATCGTAATTCTGTAGTTCTCATCATCTCCGTTATCGGCAGCTTTTATTGCGATTAAATTATTGCAGACTTTGCAGTCCACACGCTCTATATCACCGCCAATTCTGTATTTTGATAAATCTAACCGGAGGCTGTTTGTTGGCCTCGTTTTATCGCAGCTAAAAATAAAATTTAAGCATAACACCGTACGCTGAGTATTATAATTAAAATTATGATATTTTGAAAACCGATGCAGAATCATAGCTTGGAAACTGTTACAGAAAGTTGTTCAGAAGGCATCGTAAACCGTGCAAAGACTTTTTAAATTTTATATAATTCGTAAGGAATTTAAGCTACGACTATAATTATTTATAGTCATACGCCTATGTATGCATATGTATACCAATGTTTACTGTGGTATATATTACATTACGTGCTGATCAGCAGTGGTGCAAGAAAAAAGAAACATTAACGTTGAGTAGTGTATGCAGTACATATATATTATTACAGAATGCCAATGAAAGATCACCTTGAGCATAACATTGAATCGGGTTGGAAATGACCCTGCAGCGTTGTGTACATTGATAACGTCTTAACGTCTTACGTGACGGCTTCTCTGAATATACAAATATAGTTATATGGTAACTGTTCACTAGGTCACGTATGAGGTATAGTCGTGAACCATCGGTAATAGCACCCTCCACCTTTACGCCCCAAATTTATAACACGACTCACCCTAACCGAGATGACGCACCCTGCGCCTCGTTTCCCGCCATTATAATGTATAATATATAGGTATACATATGCATGCGCAATGCATGAGGCGCCAAGGGGATTCCCCGCAAAAAATTTATGGAGTAATTAACGATCAAATGAAAAGAAGTGATTGCGTTACGGTATAAATTCTTTAAAAATATTTTCAGTAGGCTTTTGAATTGAAAATGATTGAAAAGTTAATTGTATAGTTAATTGCCGATCAGTTTATACATGAACAGATTTTGAAGACGAGTCAATTATCACGATCAGAGACGCGCTTTGTGAGAATATTAAATTTCGAATGAATTCTAATTCGTTTATTACAGCAAAAATTTCGAAAATTCGGCAAATACGGATTAAAAAGAGTTTGCTATTTCACTGGAAAATTAATTCTCTTTAATTCGGTTAGAAAATTTGTTCGAAAAGCGGATGCATCGAATCAATTCAGTTAACTACGCTGTTACAATAAACCGTGAATAAAAACAAAAAAAAAAAAATAGAATTGCAGGGCGCGTCATCTCGGTACAGAAAATCGTATCATAGAGTAGCAGCGATTGGGGCGACACCATCGATTACGAAAAATGTAATACGACAATCTTTGCCTGATGACGTACGCCAAATGCATACGCAACTTATTTTCGCAGTATACTTATGATGCAGCGAACAGTTTGAAATTTCCAATGCACAATTATCACGCGATTATTATAAGCGGATTCTTACACGATCTTGTTTAGCAATTACAATTCTCGAGAGTTCTATCGATGTCATATATACATATATATATATATATATATATCTCCAACAATTTCACCAGACAATTAATTAAAATACTAGAAATCCAAAATAGAAGAATAATCGTCACCTCATGTCACGTAATAGAATAATACTAATTGCTAGACTACAGACTATACAGTATACTCTATACTCGAAAATCATCTATACTTCATAACTCCCGCTGTTTAAGTATATCTCCGACAGATGGCTACGACAGTCTGAAAATATCGTGCCTGGGGATGTGGAATATCAGAGAGTAAACTTGGTCAGAATGAACCGAGGAACAGAGCTACCACAACGAGTTGTGCGCTGGCAAAATGGCCGACGAGGTAATATGAGCGTGTGACATTCCCGGAGCAAGCAGCAGCAACAGCAATAGCAAAAGCAAAAGCAAAAGCAAGAGCAAGAGCAAGATCGAATCGAGGTGTTGTGTAGTGTCGTTTAACCGTGTACAAATTATTGGATATTAGTGAGTTTAGTTAAGTGGAATAAAAAAAATTCACCTTCACATTATAACAAGGTAAGAAAGTCAGTTTCTCTCAATACTTAACAATATATTTGTAACACACTTCTCAATACGAAGGTAGTGTGTAATGTAACATCGTATCTTCTCTCCTTCTCTTTATCTCTCCCTCTCTCTCCCTCTCTCACGTTGCATATACGATACATGTCTATAACATCATTACACCTACGTTGTTTTCACATCTAAATAAACTAAACCCATGAGAGATTTTTCGATTTAATTTCAAACCGAAGGAAAGGTAAGACACTTTGCTCCTTGATACTGACGTTATACATCAGGGTCGAATTTATCGTACAGAATTATATACGAACATGATTTTATTTTATCATCGACCACAACCGAAAGTGCAGGCCTCGATATTTCACATAGTTTCTCTTTTGGGATGATAAACGTATCGACATGCATGTGTGCGTGTGTGTATGAATTTATGCGATATCCATAAAGTAATCTAACAGGCGAAGGATTTTGCTATTTTAGGTTCAAATTTAGAATGTTCTATCCGTCGTTTTCAAGTCCCAAGATTTGATTAGAGAGATATTTTGTTACTCATCGGATATATTAGACTATGAATACGTATTAACTCATTCCATCCTCTGAATCTTTGTGTTTTTCTTATTCTTATTTTTTGCGGTCAAGTTATCAGTAAAGGGAAGATATTATTGTGATAATACATTTCCGCGATAGTAGTACCTACCGTGCATCGCGATAGGTACTACATACACCTATAACTACTACGCTCCTCCCGATGCGTATACGAGTATGTTGTGTTCATAAATACTACCTACTATACGCATGTGTGTTTTTGGAGGAAGGGAAGAAAATAATGTGACAAAACATAACCACTAATGTGTCCCGCTCGTTGCGCACTATATGGTTTGTTATCGTAATTTGTTTGTTTGTTTTTCTGTACTTTTCTTTTGTTTTTAACGAGCCATGACGACAGGCGTGAATCAAGTCACGGAAAAAGAATAAGAAAAATATAAGACAAATTGAGCGCGAAACGTTTCTCGATGAAAATGATCTGGAATTAAATTATTTATTACCTCGCGTATTTGAAAAATATCTCAAATCGTTTGGCTTTACGCATATAGATATATAGAAAAAAAATTTCAACTTGATATAAACTTATCGTGTATGTATGCACATATTCGATAATGTAAGTCGAGATCAAAATCTGTTTTATTTTATTTTATCTCGACACGACGACGATGAAGATCGTTGATCGTTGTACGATATATATACATATACTGCAGCGATAAACAATTTTTGTATTTAAAATTGTGAATATAAAGTGACGGAAGGAAAAGAATTGTAATGGAAATGAATGAATAAATGTACACGGAAAAGACTAAAGAGAGACTAAAGAAGAAGAAGAAGAAGAGGAAGAGGAACGTAGAAGAAAAACTAGAACTGAAACTGAAAAATTCTATAATATCGTATTTTCGTGCGTCGAATATAAATATATGCATATTATATATCGTGTATATTTATATCTCCCTATCCAGATCTCGTGCGAACTCTTTTAATTAGGAATTGTAGCGAGCAATAATCTGTTAATTATGCGGTTAACGGAAACCGGTGGTAGGTATTATAGCTGCCGCTGCGCGGTAGATACCTAGGCAAAGTATTTACTAGCGAGAATATACATAATGAAGAAGAGTAGTTCAGTTGAGAGATACTACTACTAATATATACCACCATATGTATATACGTATGTACATACATTACATACCCTTACAATGGCTAATTGTAGGAAATAAATAGAGCAGTTTTCCTGTACTGCAGCAGCAGCAGCAGCATCAGCAGCAGCAGTAATATATATCGTAGTACATAATGCGCTGGTGTATAGCGATTCGGTTGTAATTAGGTATGTACATACATTAGCTATCGATTTAGTAAACAAAATTTCTTCTTTTTTTTTCTGTACATATTATATACGTTTTACTTAAGGTGGCATTTACTATCTAGCTGCAGGGTCGAAAAAGGTGATTTTGGGTAATTTTTTGGTAGAATGTATGTTTTTAACTACGACAGACCCCCGATCGGATGAACCTCGAAAATATTATAGTTTCGGAGGAAAAAAATCCCGAAAATTACCTTTTTTTTATCCTGCAAGGTGTATACATATATGCCCCCTTAAGCGCAGACCATGCCAATTAATTACCGATCTATTTGCTAACGCAAATCTCCGTAATTTTTTCAAATTGCGTCTAAAAATGGAATAATTAATCACATTTGTGAGGAAAGATGAATATAAAAATATGAAAGAAGGAATAAAGTAAAAAAAAAAAACACTCCAATTACATCTAAAATGATACGAAATAATTATTATAACAGTATAATAATTATGTATATTGTGTATAATCAGTATATAACATACATGATATATACCTGTGAACTACGGAAGTTGGAATGTATAGTTGAAGAATAATCCGTAATACTAGTATAATACTAATAAAATAAAATGATGATTATATTCGTTAAATTTGCATTTAACGTAATTGTTATGCGGAGTTAGGTGTATCATTATTATTTTTTCTTTTCTTCTTTTTTTTTATTTATCTCCGATGAAAAAAATTCTGTCAAAGTCTACGAATTGGTTTTTTTTTTTTTTTTTTTTTTTTTTTTTTATTTCAAGAAAATTCGAAATTTTCCTATAGTTTAAAAAAAAAAAAAAATTTGACTCGAATAATCGTGGATTTTTTTTTTGTTTTTCTTTCTTTCTTTACGAAAAACCATGAAATATGTGTCCGAATTTCTCTACGAAAATTCGGAGACACTCGCGTCGGAATAGAAATTTTTCACCTGCAATTAGGTTTCTTAACAAAGTAGGAAACAAAAAATTCATTGCATACGTACTTATATCTACCTATGTATATTATTATAGTATAATTATGTGGATTTTATTGTACTGTATCAAAAACTTATCAATTTTGAAGGATAATAATGAGGTAAAAAAATAAATAGATAAATAAACAAACAATACACAAATCAAAAAATCTTTCCAAACGTTTTGCTTCTTCTTCTTTTTTTAACTTCCCGTTTTTCTGATATCAGAGAAAAGAGGAAGTTATTGTATTCACCCCGAAAATGAAAAGTTGAGTTTTCACTAGATCTCGACGTTTTGAAGACTAGAGAACCATCTCCGATCATTTTCAGATGGACGTCTGTGTGTGTATGTATGATGTATGTATGTATGTATGTATGTATGTATGTGATCAATTTTTTTGGCCGACAATATCTCGAGAACGAATGATCAGATTTCTATGAATTTGGTATCAATCGACGCGGATTCTCCGAACTTAGAACTGATTAGATTCTGGATTTGATCGGTCCAGTAGTTTTTGAGATATTCGAAGAACAAAATTTTGAAATAATTAATTTAATCCACGATATCTCGAGAAAGGATCGACGGATTCCAATAAAAAATGTTATCTCAAGGTTTTCTGGACCGTTGATCACGAATACAAGGGGAGATTTTTTTTAACCCCTCTCATCTGAAAATTGCCTACCAATAATTATTTTAGGAAATCGTCATACATCAGTTTTTTTGTTTCCTTGAAAAATTTGGGCGGGAAGTTTTAGGTCTGGCCCATCGTGGTCAGCCGATTTACCTGCTTGTTTTTTTTGTTTCTTGTTTTTGGTTGATCAAGTGAAAAGATATTTTTCCTCTATCACAATTCACTTCCCGCCACGCGGTCGTTCAAATTAATCAATTAATCATTTTCATTCACTTTATATAAAATATATATAAAACCACAAAAAAAATTACAGAAACAACATACGCCACGCCAGATGGAATACGCTGGGTCACTGTAACAGTAACTTGTACTGTTAAGAATACCGAATGATGATGATTACATTCATACATAGATGGGTATATACATATATATGCATATACATTCGTAATATACATATATAACTATGTATACGTACATCTGATATAATGACAATCCCTTTATTTATTTATATAAACATATAAGTTTCGAAGTGCATATGGGGCTGTCCACGTCAACTGAACACGAATCCAGACCTCAAAATGTCCGATTTTATTTTTAATATTTCACGTTATTACTCTATCTCTGGAGAATCTTTGAATTTTTTTTTTTTCTTTTTTTTTCAGATTTTTTTTTGAATCAACTCTTTCGAAGCTATGAATTTTTTTTCACCTTGTCAAAAGGACCTCTTCGAAAGTTCTGAAAAAATTCACGAAAATTCTGTTGACGATAAAGTAGAACAGCCAGACCCCACTTTCAGAAACGTGGGCAGAATTTTTCTTGCATATTTTTTTTTTCTTAAATTTTTTCGAAAAATCTTATTTAAAAAAATTCCTTACTAATAACTTTTATGAAATCGCCTATACTCACCTTCTTTTCAATACAACACAAAGTAAGATCAAGAACTTCAAAAAATCTGAATGGTGCAGGTTTGAAAGATTTTCGGTAGAACAAAAGTCATTAGTGAAGCATTTTTTTGAAGAAAATCTTTTGTAAAAGTGGAAAAAATAAAAAAATATGCAAGAAAAATTCTGCCCACGTTTCTGAAAGTGGGAGGTGGCAGCTGTTCTACTTCATCGTCAACAGAATTTTTGTGAATTATTTCAGAATTTTTCAAAAAGGTCCTTTTGTTGAGGTTAAAAATAATTCATAGCTCCGAAAGGGTTGATTCAAAAAATCTAAAAAAATCCGATAGGTTCTCCAGAGATGAAGTAATAACGTCAAAAATTCAAAATCCAATCGGATCGGAACAAATGTATTATAAGTTTCTAAAAAACCAAAAAAGAAACAATTATTTATAAATAATTGAATAATAATTTTCTTGTGGCTGTAATAATTTTTTCCAATGTTCACTCTGCTCATATACTGTCCTGATGCAAAAATTATAATGATAATAATAATATTACAAAAAAGCAGACAAGAAATGAAAAAAGACAAGACAAAAAAATTTAACAATTATAGTTAATCAATGCAAAATATATAGAGATATTATGTAGATATATTATAGGTATACATATATCTAAAATATCTATATTGCATGAATATATCACGTCGTTATTATTACACTTATATTCATTAGCTTCATTTCTTTTCCTAACGGAGTGCGCAAAATTCGATTTTGCGCACCCAAATGAGTGTGCAAAATAGTACATTCCCGCACTAGTGCGACCTGACTATTCTTAAAAAAAGGTGCGAATTTCGACTTTTGATACATGCTTTTCTATAGGAAATTTTATTCCGCATTTTTATTTCCTCATGAAAAAAGTTTTAGATTCCGTAGTTTTCGAAATATTAGCAAAAAAAAGTGTCTCTTATCGAATTAAAAATTTCTGTTTCCCTCAATTCAACTCGCACTAAACCGGCCAATCTGGACTTTTTGAATGAAATTCGCAAGGATTATGTGACAGAGTGTTGTGAAATTAACTAAATTTATTTTTTCAATAATCTATTTCTTTAATAATCTATCTATTATTGTATCAAATAAGAATTCATTTTTTCAATAATCTATTTCTTCAATAATCTATCTATTATTGTATCAAATAAAATTTCCTTTTTTCAATGTTCGGGGGGCTTCGCCCCCCGAACCCCCCGCCGGGGCTTCGCCCCTGGGCCCCACCGGGGCTTCGCCCCGGACCCCACCAGGGGCTGCGCCCCTGGACCCCCCAGCGGATTAGTTTGTTGTCGAATTTTGCGCAGCTCGTTAGAAAAAATAGTGTACGCAACACGTGCGCATAGGTGTCTCCCGCACTCGTCTCTTTAGTCGCCCTCGCTACGCTCGGGCGACAAACTCGACTCGTGCGGGAATCACCTATTTTGCGCACTAGTTACGTAATGTACTATTTTATATATATACATATATTATGTATGCATCATAGGTATAATATTTACACACTATAAATGTATAATATGTATTTATGTAGATGAATATGCGAATTAATTATTAAGCGTGATGAATCATACTGAGAGATTGCAATAATCTGATCGTGAGTACATATTTTTTTTTAAATATTTCCTTCACAACCTAATTTGCTGGTTTTAGTTTACATATGGGTCGTTCCATGTTTCCAATGTGACCAGGTTTTAGCCTGACCATTTTCAAATTGTCTTCGAGTTGTGAATATTCAAACGTTATTGTAGATCCATCTTTTTTTTAAATTCTCAAAAATTTTACTTCTTATTTCGATCATTTTAAGATTTTTTCACACGTGATGGAAACGAGTTTCATTTTATAGGTTTTTGAGCACTTTGAATATTTTGGATCAACGGAAATTGATGTAACGTTTTAAAAATATGGGCAAAAATTCTTCAATGTTCTCGACCCTTTGACAAACATGTTGATATTACTTAGGAGGTGAGATTAATTTTGTTATAATTTTTTGGAAATGCTATGGAAAGTAGCACGAAAATTAATTTCACCTTTTACATGATTTGATCATGTTTATCACGGAGTAAAAAGTATTGAGGAATCTTTCGGAAATGTTAAAAACAGTCAAACGTCAATTTTCGTTGATCCACAATTTCCAAATTTCCAAATTAGGGACAAAAAAAGGTCATCCTAAAACCTGGTCAAGTTGGCATAGAACGACCGATATACGTGATAGTCCACAGTGTTGTGAAAATTGCAAAAATTAATTAAATGCATAATGGAATGGAATTCAAATTATACTTATTGAATTACAAATAAGTTCAACTACATATTACGATTGTAAATGGATATAATCAAATGGATTATTAAATTACAAAAGTAGTTATGTAATTGACAATTGCAGAAATCGATTTTTGACCTTGTTTCTTGACCGATTTCAGTATAATTATCTCATTGAATTCAGTGATTGCAGAATGATTCCATATATGCGTCATTTCAAATCACATATTTCAAATTATTTTACCAATTTACCGAAATGAGATTGTCTTAAACTCCATTTTATTGATTTCGTTATCAATATCATCCTTTGCAAATAAAAAGTTTATTAAAAATTGTTTATTCGCAATAAAATTATCAAAATATTCCAAAATATTAACGAATTAAAATTCTCGTTCTTATATTTTTTTTTTTTTACTTTTTTTGTTTCGATTTGTTTTCTGTAAAATTTGATCGATTGAAAAAATCGAAACAATAATAATGAATGACATTAACAGGAAAAAAGAACTGATGTAGGTACTCAAATTTTTCAAAGACTTCAGACTGAACAACAAATTTCAAAGTTTTCTTTTTTTTGTGGATAAGGTTTTTTTCTATTTTCACATGAAAAAAATTGAAGAAAAAAAAATGAATAATGAAAATAAAGAAAAAAAATAAAAGGAGATGAGAAAAAACTATTGAGCTCTTTTAAACGAGCCGCGAGCCACGTATATATATGCGTGCAGTTTCAGGGTCACTTATTGAAGGATCCCGATGATAAAAGCGCGTCCCGACCTTTGGTCAGACGAAATGACCGCAGAATAAACTATACATTTCCTGATCCATCAGACAAACCAATTGCCTTATATGTATGTACCTATATGGATATGGACTAATATTATGTGTATATATACGAGATATACCTATATATGTATATGTAAAAGTGCATGTGCACGCCTTAAGGATGCACTGGTATAATGTACCACTACTAGATTTATTTGAATTCATCTAGCTGGTGAGTCTTATCAAAGTTCTAGCCTCAGTTGTTGTAAAAATATGATTTTCGGGTAAAATAAAACGTGGTATCCCCTAAAAGTTGAATTAACAGCACTAAGGGGCATTTACAGTGTGAAAGTTACATAGTTCTATTTTTCAATCCTTAGTCGGTTCAATTAATCAAAAATCGAATTTTGGCACGTCTAATCGTAAGCCACGCTCATTTTGAAACTTTGATAATATTCACCCAGCTGTATAATATACAGAGAAATAAATTTGGAATTCGATAGAAGAAGAAGCATGTAAGAAAAATAAAATTTCTCATCTTTGAGTGATATAAAATAGAGCATAGAAAGTTTCGATGGGTTTTAAACTGCGTCCGTATAACGAAAGGTTTCAAATTATGTTAATCGAAACGATATAGCAAACAAATGTTTCCGTATTTTGTAAATGAAAATTCTTACGAGATAAAAACTACAAGATAGAACTAGCAGCTGCAAGCTTCTATTTGAAAAAAAAAAAAAAATAAAAAATAAATAAGTAATACCAAAATAGTTCGCGATGTTAGGTCTATCCCGACGAGTAATGGTCACTTAAGATTACGTAAGGATGATTCAGATATTAGTATGGCATGCTGCAAGTACCTACCTAACTACCTACACAAGCGTGATTATAATCTCATGTAGCTTCCATATACATATACGTTTGATCTTACATATACTTACGTTAGTTCGTCTGACATAACTACCACATACTGCACACGTTACTAGATATAAGTACACCTACCTACGTACCCAAGGATAAACGCTACTTGAATTATTCAATATCGTTCAAAGATTTGTAATCTCTATAGTTGACGAAACAATTATCTCCTTATATGTTCCTTCTTCTTCTTCTCACTTCTTCGTCTTCGGACTTTGATCGTAAATATTTGTCAATGAATGAGCAAATAAAAGAACAACAATCATATGGATAGAGAAATAAATTAGTTTAGAGATGAGATAATTATCAATTAAGCGCACTAAGATTTTTATATATAGCGTCAAATTTCGCGCTCTTTTTTAAATTAGCTGGCGCAATTTTTGCGGAATTTAATACCAAAATCGCATAAGAGTATTCCATTTCAGCCTAATAAGCCGTGTATTTTACGTATACTTAAACATATGTAGTTATATTAGCTACACAGTTTTCACATTTTATTTATCTATGCGTTACGATCTAGTGATTTAATTAATATAGTGCGGCCAATATGTGTACGTATGTGTACGTTTGTGGTATAGAATTAATTGACGCTTCGTACAAGACGATTTATCATAATATACTACATTCCAATATTATACATATGTATACTTATAGGCGTAGGTATACGGGCCATAGCGCAACGAATAGTTATAACAGTTCCAAGCGTTTCGCTAGAAACGAAAACTAGCTGTTTATAAACGATTAAAACCCACGCTCGCTATCGCGATCGCATTGCTATCGTATACTAATTAGCCGGAGAGAACGGTTCGATGAAAGTGTCGATTTCGAAAAGGCAAAACTTAAAACGTAAAATAATTAAGAAGATAATATAAACGGACAGTTTGTAAATCATATTCGTTTCACTTGGACATATACAGTCGAAAATATACGGGATTTAGCTGGACTATAAATTCTGTAATTTAATAGGCGTATTCTCTGTGAAAAACTGCGAGATATTTGTATCAGAAAAAAACTCGCAGATTCAATAGTTTTCAAATGAGAGCGAGTTTAAGTTTCGGACCAATCATAGCGCTCACGTATTGTGCCGCCTAGCGGTGGCATCTGGCGTTAGCGCGACCGTTACACTCATCCCAAGCCGTAATTGGTCGAAATCTTCAACACGCTCTCATTTGAAAACTGTAATACCCTCGACTATTTTGTAAAGGAAATTAGGCCTTGGATTTTAACGAAAAACAAAACCCGTGTAGTATCATTTAGGTAAAAAACAGAATTAACAAAATAATATCTCCACGCAGATGTAACATATCTATAATTATTTTTTTTCTTTATTTAAAAATAATTAACAACAGTGAAAGTTATAAGCCATATATATACGAAACTTTCAAAATTATGTAAAACCAAGATCATGTAACCATTATTGATATTAACCATTGGTTGATCAAATTTATGAATGAGTTTATTATTAATTACTTAGCTCGCTGCATGATTGCATAATTTATGTATGCATTTCATCCACAATAGATAATACTAAGTTATTAGTCATCATTAGCTAATATACGTCCTCTGTCATCGGAGTCTTTAATGGAAATCATGTCCAGATCTGATGATTAATACCAGTTTTATTATAACTTGTCAGTTTCTTCCTCTTGCAATCGCGATTTGTAATAATGTGATTACATGTTATCTATCCTCGCTATTATTATAGTCATTACTCTTAATAGATGAATATCCAAATAATTAATTTAAAAAACGTAATTTCTCTGATAAACTTTCACGGATTTTGTGAATATCAATCTTATAGAATCAACCAGAGACCTAAATTCATAGAAAAGATTACCATCTGTGATCTGATAAAGCATCAATTATTTTACTGCTTGGGATTTACGTGTTATCGTAATCACAAATCAAACTCTCAACACTTGAATCTTTATTGAATTATTATTATTGTTGCAGATAATGATTGCCCATTAACATCAAAAAGAATGAGCCAAAATCTTCAGAACTCGACGCTGGTGAGTGACGGAGAAATTATCACCACATTATATCCTCATACTGAAATCATATACAGCTTTTAACAATTCAGGAATTGAAATGTAGAGCTGATAAATACTGATTAAAGATTTGCGCACATCCGATGATGATACATGCATGTGTTGTTATTATTGAAAATCTTAACTTGTTCAGAAATGCATAATGGAGAACATCGAGTGTTCACTGTTTGATTATTAATTTCCAGAGGCTGATTCAGCCCACAGTTACGGCAGCAGTAATGCCTACGTATCACAATACTGGTGGTGGATATCCGAACATATCGGCCGCTCCTCGTCAGGCGAAACTTGACGGGAATCAAAATCACCACACTATACCTTCTAATTTAACCGCCCATTCCCTTACACAAAATACTGCCCAACATACCGCCTCCTCAAATTTACATCAGGTCAATATGACTCCGTTACCTGTTTCGCCAACCATGACCTCACACTCTATGCCAGCAAACGTTACGTCCCATAATATTCCATCCCATGCTAATTTACCGCAACCTGCAGTCATACTCGCCTCAAATTCAGCTAATATCACCAATCCAACGCCATTGACAAACAACCCAAGGCACGAAGTCAAACTGAACGCTATGCCGTAAGTGGAAAAGATACATACTCTAATTGACTTTAACATGCGGGAATGTAATTTATAAATTTAACGACTTGAATTAGCGAATGATCAATTCTATGCAATGAATTTTTTTAAATAAAAAATATATAAACTACAACAATTCCGCAGCTGGTTTCACGGGAAGATATCGAGGGAAACTGCAGAGCGGCTACTGCGTCCAAGAGAAGATGGTCTTTTCCTTGTACGAGAGTCGACCAATTTTCCCGGGGATTATACGCTGTGCGTTTGTTACCAAGGCCGGGTTGAGCACTATAGAGTGAAGTACAAAAATAATCAGTTAACAATAGACGACGAAGAATTTTTCGAGAATCTGGCCCTACTCGTCGAACACTACGAGCAAGACGCGGACGGTCTTTGTACCCAACTGACAAAATCCCTTCCCAAACAAGGCAAGCAAGACTTCTGTGTCGATCCTAAAGCCTTCGTCGAAGCAGGCTGGGTGATACAAACTCATGAATTAGAGCTCAGGGAGTGCATCGGCAAGGGAGAATTCGGCGATGTTCTTCTCGGGGTCTACAGAGGCGAAAGAGTCGCCGTTAAAATGCTCAAAGATAACAGTGAGGCTGCTCAAAGGTTCCTTGCTGAGGCCAGCCTCATGACTTCCCTCATACACGATAATCTCGTCAAACTACTTGGACTCGTTTTCAATAATCAACACATGTACCTCGTCACTGAGTACATGAGCAAAGGCTCGCTTGTCGATTACCTCAGATCTAGAGGAAGATTGCACGTTTCACAAAAAGACCAGATCAATTTTGCCTTGTGAGTATAACGTTTTATATCCAGAACTATTGTAGGGTTAATGAAAAGTCTTGGTTCTACAGTAAGAAAATCTATCCTAATTTAGTTACTAAAAAAAACTTTTCCAGTTGATATTTTTTTCACGAGGAAACTTCGTTTCCTTTCCTTTCCTAACTAATGCCTATTCTTTTTTTATTTGTTCAGTGATACATGCGCAGGGATGGCTTACCTCGAATCTAGACACGTCGTGCACAGGGATCTTGCAGCAAGAAACGTCCTCGTCGCCGAGGACAATTCTGCCAAAGTATCTGATTTTGGTTTAGCACGAGATGAGAACTTCACTCTAGACGCCGGAAAGCTGCCAATTAAATGGACCGCACCTGAGGCGTTGAGGAACAACGTTAGTATATTATGCTATAATAATTATATTATTTAAGAATTAATTCAGAACTATGTATAATATTTTTAACACGTAACTTTTGTCCCACAGAAATTCTCTAACAAATCAGATATGTGGAGTTTCGGGATTCTGTTATGGGAAATATACTCCTTTGGACGGGTACCGTACCCAAGAATTGTGAGTATCGAATTAATCTGCGTCGATTCAATTTCAAGTTCCGTTTGAGTACAATTTTTTTCTTTCTTTTCTTCATCGTTTATTTCAGCCACTGGCAGACGTCGTCAAGTGTATTGAAAAAGGGTACAAAATGGATCCACCGGACGGATGTCCACGAGAGGTTTACGACATAATGAGACAGGTGATTAACGAAGAGGGTTTTTTTTTTTTCTTTTCTTTTCTTTCTCGATTTTTAATCTTGGGAATAGATACCGAATTTTATTCATTGTTATCTCGAATATTTCAGACGTGGGATTTGCAGCCAGAAAAGAGACCGACTTTTCACGATATTAAGGCAAAACTTGAGCAGCTTAAAGTCGAGTATACCACGTGCGTGAATTGAAGATTGTTTGACTGACTTAAATTTGATCATATATATGGTGTGTTAAAAGACATGAGTGAGTGGAGATGAAGAAATAGAAATAGAAAGAGAAAGAGAAAGAGGGAGAAAAATAAGAGAGAGGGAGAGAAGGGTAGCTCTAAATACTCGAAATAAAAATTAGACAAATCGAATTATCTTCTTTAATGTAAATTGTATAAAAGTTTATCTTTCCGTTGCTCGTATTTATTGCTATTTTATTTATCTGGGATTTTTTATTTCGTTTTTTTTTTTTTGTTAATATACAGTATAGATGATGAAAATGAGTTATGTTAATTAATTCGCTCAATCCGCATCGGTTGTGCCTTCGTTTGAATGAAGACAAATAGAAAAAAATAAAATAAAAAATAAATCAAATAATTAATCAATTGCATTTAGAAAATGAAAAAAAAAAAAATTGAATAAAAATACAATTAGAAATATTCGAGTTCACATTTAATCGACGCTTGGAAAGAAATTAAATTAAATTATTATAGAATTGATAGAGCTATAATATTCTCGAGGCCAACAAATTAATGTGTAAATTATTAAACAAGCTATACCTACATGTATATTTAATCTGGTATTTCGAAGAAGAAAAAAAATTTAAAAAAATAAATAAATAGTTAATATCGTTAATGTTAATTATTAGGAGATGGAAACTAGCAGTCTGTTACAGCTTAGGATAGTTTGCCAAAACAATTATTAAATCATCAACCATTTGATTATTCATTATATACGATTTTATCACTCAGTATTTTGGTTTATTTTTTTATTTTTTTTTTTAATATATTTTAAATGATATATAAAAGTTAGGTACTACATACTTCTGAAGATCTATGACTAAATTAAAGCCAAAAGTTAACTGGAGTACTAATTCGAATCACCTTATTTGCCTAAAATTTATCCAAAATAGGTAACTATTTAAATACGCAATACCTTTTCAGTCTCTTTAGTAAAATTCGTATAATGAAATAAGATTTACAAACATCGTAAAGCAACTAAATGATGAAATTTGAAATTTGAAACAAGGAAATGCAAGTAAAATTGTTCTCTAAAAAAAAAAAAAAAAAAAAAGCATGACTTTATTTTTAGTATCACGAAATATCCCTTTGAAGATCTTTTGGCTTGACTTATATGAAAGAAAAAAAAACGAATTGAAATATTGCAAAATTGTAAAATTTATATTTTATATTCTCTACGATGTAATCTGAGTCGTGATTTTAATCAAAGATATAATATGTGTATTTATAATAATTTTTATTTCTTTTATTTTTATTTTATATTATTTTTTCTTACCCTTGACTATTAAAAAAAAAGAATACGTCTATAGATAAATTATTGCAGTTTTAAATATAAGCTAGGTTTCTCTATTACAAACTTCAATCACCTACCTACTTATCTATGTATCTTGGGATATATTTGATACTAATTTTAATTATTATTGATTAATTCATTAATTAATTAATCGTGTAAATGTATTTGTAAATATTCTTGTATATACATATATATATATATATAGTATATATATATATGTCTTTCAAAACATTATATAATTATTATTATTATCATTATTAATAATATTATTAATATTATTATATGTCTGGTGAGAAGAACGACGAGTATGAAAAAAGCGATAATTCAGAGTTTAACAAACTGAAAAAAAAAAACAAAAAAGATACAGATTTTTAACTAGGTATACATACATATACATTATATATAAATTTATGTAAAAATGATCGCAGGATATTTTTTTTTTTGTTTTTTTTTTCTCTTTTTCTTTTTCTCTCTGCAATCTTAAGGATTTATGAATTCGTTTTTGGCCACAGAAAAACACCTTGCGAACATTTTGGGAAATTAAAAAGCAAAGAAATGAAATAAAATGAAATGAAATGAAAATATTATGTTACGTATAGTATATAGGTGTATTTTTAATTCTTAAGTAACGTTATTATTTCTATCTATTCGTTTATAAAAACTAAATAACTTACACCTAATTTTATATTATAATTTTTTTTCCTTTTTCTTTTTCAATTCAATTTTGTTATTTTTTCCCATAATTGTACATTGTTATTATTACCTATTATTATTATTATTATTATTATTATTATTTATATGCAGTTTTAAAATAATTTCGTTAGAAAATTGTCTGGTTATTTGCTACTGCTCACTAAGCAGTACAGTATAATTGTAGGCTGAAGAATTCTCTTATTCTTTAATCATCATTATTACCCAATTCCTTAGAGAATAAGAAATTTAATATATATTAATATAAAACAGAAAGAAAAAGAAGAAAAAAAAATATATCACCAGATGAAAGTAACAACTCAAACTTTGTAACCATTTCAAAGAAAAAAAAAAACAAAAAAAAAATACTACCGCGAACGTTACGAATCACGAGAGTTTTACCTTGAATTGTAAATTTGAGGATATTAGACAACTTTTTTTTTTTTTTTTTCTTTATATACGTTTTAAAACACTTTGAAACAAGAAACATGAAAAAAAAATTCTGTATCAATTTAGTTAAAATATCTTTGAAGGTAGTTGTACGAATAGGTACTCTCCTTTTTCATTGCGTACGTTACCTTTGTCTTTATTCTATTATTAATACTTTCACGGTAATTATACATATTCAATAATTGAAACAATTTTAGAGAACAAAAAGTTTTTCGTAG
This sequence comes from Macrophya alboannulata, assembly GCA_949628255.1. Classification (NCBI taxonomy): domain Eukaryota; kingdom Metazoa; phylum Arthropoda; class Insecta; order Hymenoptera; family Tenthredinidae; genus Macrophya; species Macrophya alboannulata. The sequence continues at coordinate 19,138,455 of OX451206.1, read as the reverse complement.
CTATTATAATTCAAAAGTATATACATATACATATAAATAAAAAAGAAGCAAAAAATTATGAAAATTATAAAAATTTACTCGAATTTAATATAATTATCGGAATATACCGTGGAAAGAATGATTTTTGTCTTACTATTTTAAATTCCACATCGATTAAGAGTATGAATTGATCATTTTCATCGATACACTAAATTTTCGATCCAATTACCTATGTATTCGAATCAAAAATCAAAGCAGAAATGAGTAACGATTAGTATTATTGAAATTTGAAAAGAGTCCATATCGATGCCTCAGCGAAAACCCATGATATCTCAAATTCTGGTTGGGGAACATGATATCTCGGGTTAAATTTAAAAACCATGCTATACCTTGATATCGCAATTTTTCGATTTTTATTCAAGCTAGTAATGATTTGAGTTAAAAATGAATTTTTAGATGGGAATAATATTTTCATCTTAAGTTATTACCAGCTTGAAATAATACATAAAAATTGTGAAATAGAGATGGCATGGTTTCCAAATTCAACTCTAGATATCATGTTTTCCAATCAGAATTTGAGATATTATGTTTTTCCACTAAGGCGTCGATATGTTGTTGATGTTTTTTTTTTTCTTTTCAAAAATTAGATACAAACAGGAGTTCAATCTTTAGTATTTTTTGTTCTGAAATTCAGTGATCAATTCTGAAAAAATATACAAAAGTTTCAATATTTTATGGTTGATGATTAAAAAATCGTTGAGAATGTGAGTCGATTTTTTGAAGAACTCGGCGCCGGGGCGGGGGGGGGGGGGGGGGGGGTTGTAATGTGTCAATACTTCACTGGAAAACTTTCTACAATGTGGTTTCTTTCCTTTGATTATTTTTTCCACCGAATGCAATTGCACAGAAAACTTTGCAACAAGACTTTGTAAGTTTATGTGAAAACCTGTGCGAGACTATTTTTAATTTTTTCTATTCTGCAAGCAAACATGTTTTCTATAAAAAACTTGTTGCGATTTAATTCTATCAAATCTTCAGATTTCAAGGTATTCATGAATCACATGCGCGGTTACTTGAATCTATAAATGTGCTTCTTGCGCTGATCTCTGCCCATACAGCTACTAACGCTACCTTCCAGGCTTTGACTATCCCTATTTTTTTTCCCTATAATAGAACAAGTTTTCCAATTCTGTGAGATGTTCTCTTTATTATCTTTAAAGCTGCTTTCTTTGAGCATTTTTTTAGCTCCCACAACAGAAGGATCGATATAGTCATCGACTGTTTGGTTTTGAGCTTCTCCGAGCTTTCTCAAGCTGCACTTTCTTCCATCATCTACATTTTTCTTAGAAATATTTGCTTCAGACTGGCCCAAGATCGATGGGCTTTTCTGTGTCCGAAGTTTTGGAGCAGAAATGATAATGCTGTCGCTGCTCATGTCTTTCAATATGGAAAATATCTCATTAGATCCAGTGCAAGATTTTTTGGTATGAAAAGTTTCAGGATTATCTTTCACTGCAAGATCACGTGCATTCTCTGTAAACATGTCCAGTTTATCTGGATGATCGTCTTCATTTTGCTCGATCCACTGGGTCGATGATTCCAAACGATTTTCACTACCTGGATCATGGTCTTGTAGAAGAGATATACCCTCCGATCCAAGACTGCCTATCTTATCGCGCGAGATAGATTGACCGTTAAAGATTTCAGAGAGCATTACCACGTTGACATGTTTCTCTTTTTTGATCGTCAGAGGTTCGACTCCGTCGCTAGCTTCCGGTATCTCATGACTTATATTTGCGTTCTGATCGTTTTCAATTTTTGTAGTTTTTTTTTTGCCTTTCGAAACGTTCTTCAGGGAAGATTTTCCCATTACTTTTCCAACTCGGTGCTTTCGGTCCTTTCCTTCAGCTCCTGAGCTCCTCGATGAGATCGACGTTTCAGAGTCGTATGTCGAATCGCTTGGAATGGAATCTGCTGATTTCTTTCTAACGCTTTTCTTCTTGTTCTTTTTCTTCAGTCCCGTCTGACTCTTGGCTTTGTCCTTAGATCCCTGCAGATCCTTGTCGATGACTATGATAACTTCAGGAGATAACTGAACGAACTCTCCTACGTCCAATTCTTCCAGACTTTGTTTCTTCACACTGAGCTCTCCCCTCTGGTCAATATGAATTTTGAGTTTTTTTTTACCCTCCGTACCGCCCTGTCCAGGATCACTACCCTCTCTAGATGGTTCGAAGTTTTCTTGGTCTTGATGGCAGCAGGATTTTGGATTTTCGCAATACTCTTTGGTCTCTTTGTTGAATTTGCTAACTGCAAAGGCTTCTGGTGAGGACAGATTCTGCTCCTCTGATGATTGATGGTATGTTGTTTGAGGCCCGCCAACATTCGGCTTGAGATTTAACCGTCTTGGACCTTGGACTTGAACCATGAACGGACTAGGCGACTCAAACCCTTTACCACCACCGTCGTTTACCTGGGATGCATTGAACAGTGAATTAAAACCCTGAGCTCCATTACACTGGGTTTCCTGAATAGTGGGGCGACAGTTTCCTCCCCCGGAAAAAAATGCTTGATGAGATTGACCTGCGGAATTTACCCAGGGCATTGCAGCGGCTCTTCGTCTCTCCATTTCCGCTTCCACTTGGCTTATCTTGTTCTGAAAATTGGCCAAACGACTCTCAGCAACGACTCTCTGAGAGTGGTAAGGTGCGTAGTTGACGTTCACCCTTTCCTCGCACTCCTTTTGTCTCAGGGTAGCTAAAAGCTCTCTAATATCAGCGTCGGTCTTAATGGCCAGTACCATCGGCTCGAGGCTGGTGTTTCCTTGTGCTCCAATGTTCTGGCATTCGCTGACGCTCTTGTTCACGAGATTTTCGACCAGCGCTTTAAGGCTGTTCACCTTAAGCTGAACCATGGTCAAAACCGGGATTATATTCCGCGGCGGATTAGCGATCATGTGAAGATTTATCAGGCCGTTCACTTGCTGAGCATTCCTGGCCTCAGTGATCAACTGCTCTCTGTTCAATGAACCGATTGACTTTTGGGCTCGCTCCATGGTCTCATCAACAGTTGTAGTCACATTTGATCCAGGCACTTTTCTCATTACCAGTCTAGTAGCTGCACAAGGTATAACTCCCTGAAGTGACAATAACTGCGAAGCTAAAGCCTGGAGGTTTATAGAAGCGGGACAGTTCGCCTTTGCGCAAACTGTGTCATCGCTACCGGGACAGCAACGATGTGTCTCGTTCTCTTCCCAGCTCGATGACGATATACCAGAGTTTCTGATCATTGTTGAATTGCTGCCAGCGCTATTTCTCCGACAGCAATCACATCCCGTTGAGTTTCTCTCAGGAGGGTATCCAGTCCCGATTGAAGGAGGGTAACCAACATTTGGATATCCCACGTTGATAGGCATCTGAGGAGCAGGATTCTGCTGGACTTGAGGAAATTGTTGTGTCTGGATTGGCGGGCTGTTAGGAAGGATGAAGATCGGAGACGTGTTCCCAACGCATGTACGGATTTGATCCAGGATATTTTGTGGCAGGAAACTGCTGCATGGTATCATCTGCGACTGGGTTATTCCCGGAGTGCAGAGGCAAGGGTTTCCAGGTACTGACTGCAGATTTGAAGCACAAGGATTTTGCTGCTGGTTTTGCTGATGCTGATTGTAAACAAATGGATCCTGCTGCATCGGTTGGCCGAAATGATTCTGCCCACACGAACCTACGAGGATAACTCGTTTTCTTTTTGTTATCCATTTTTGAATCGGAGAAATGAATGGGGAAAAAGTTGCTTTTCATTTAACTAACCTTGCTGATTCATTCCGTAAGAGTTTCCGGGATTTTGCATATTGTGGAAATTAGGTGGTTGATTTTGGCCAGTTTCTGATCTCCTTGCTTTTGGTTGCAGAGGAAGTTGGAGGTTGGAAAAAGGCGAAGTTGACAATTTTCCAATTACACCTGCGATTATTGAACTTGAATTAGAATTCTTAAGGGTTATTCGGGTTCTTAACTTCCCTTTGTATTCAGCCAACTGCAGTTTTTTTCCATTGGGCAAAAATTTTGGTGTGGGAAGACCGGGATTGTACAAAATTCTTTTTGGTGAATCGAAAACTTGAAATTTTACGTCAGAACTGATTGGAATATTTGATGTGATGTTCAGATGATAAAAAAGAAAAATGAAAATACAGGAACGCGGTGTGTATCGACAAATGAAGAAACGTACAAATCGAATGATGCTAAACGATAATCGAAACTGCCTTCGAAAACTCCAGCGCAGTTTTGTTCACTAACGTCTCTCATCGGTGGCTCTTTTTCCCGCGCTTATTACGGCCCTGTTTTTTCCGATACTGAACAGACCCAGATATGAATTCCGTGATATTATTTCACGAGTGTTTCGTGTTGAATTTTACATTCAATCCAGCATGACGCACTACAGCTGCTTCAGTGGCGTATGGTAACGACTTTTATATCCAAGGATCGAGTTTCTGAAGGAGTTCATTTTCCTGCTTCGCCTGGCGAAAGACATCGACAATCCATAAAAATTTCAATACATATCAGAAATCTGCAGCCATTAAAGAAAAATCCCCAAGTTCGAAATTTTTTCAATCGTTCGCGCCGATACTGAGAGCAGTCCGGACCCAGTTCATGCAAACCTACGGCGAACTTCTGCCTAGGCATAGGCAGTTGCCTAGGGGCCCAACCTCGTAGAGGGGCCCCTCCAGGCGCCGAAATGGTATTCATGGAGGACATACGACAGCCGACATTGAAAAAAAAATTTTAATTCACTTCATTGTTCCTGTATATAGGGGCGCATTCACCAATAGGCAGAGCAGGGCGGCATATTTTCAGTTGATCACGTTTTTTTCGTAGACATTTATACATTATACACGGAAAAAAAAATTGTATTCGGTGTGTTATCGCACTATCTCTTTCGCAGCAAAACCCAAAACAACCCAGCGGAACCCAAAGCAAATTAATGACATAATAAACTTCACAACTTATATAATTTTGATGAATTGTATAAATTTCATAAATAAAATAAATGTAACAAATAAAACAAATGAAGTTTATAAAATTATGTCAGTGAATAAAATAGAATGAATCCAGTATAATAGAGATCGACATAAACAAAATGAAAAACATGATCAAAATGAACGAAGTAACGAAATATATAAAATTAATTAAATGAATAAAGTAAATGAAATCGATCAAACAAATAACGATGATGAAATGAAAAATAACGGTAACATTTTTGTTTTATTCAATTATTTAAAAAAGGGGCCCTGACTCTGTTAACCGCCTAGGGGCCCTGGGTCTTCATGTCCGGTGTTGATTACGCCCCACTGTGTATAACCGTCTGCTTAAAGGTGGGGGGCATAATACGTATATTATATTAGATTGTGTCAAGGTTGCTGGTCTCCTTGGCCTGTCGACGGTCGCGGGCCAGTCGCCGGAGGCAGAAGCCAGAAGTTGTCAAAGATTGTAACCAACTTGTTGCTGCATACGGAGACTATTAACATTCCCGCGATTAACATTAGCAGACCGTCGTCGTTAGTTATCATCGATACACGACGTACAGTGACCAACCAACGGAGATCTGACACCATCGATAAGTTTTGAACGGTGAGTGGAGTCTCTATACCAAAAAATCCGAAAACCGGTATCAGCCAAACTCTCCATAAAAATAGAATCCTCAATTAGTAAGGCAAGTGTACCAGTTGCCGAATTCTCCGGACTCTTAGCCTGCAATCATCACTTACCTCACAAGTGAAATTATACTCTAAATCAAATGATCATATCGCGAAAAATTCTCCGATACGAAAGAGCGCGATATTGCAGGGTCATTCTCGGTCAAACATAGAATCGAAATTCCCTTTGCCAATTTTTCTCAAAATGCCTAGATTTTTTGTAAAAATTAATTGAATAATAGCCAATGAGGAACAACCTATAGATGAGTGCCTGTCGGTGTGACGCGCCTGCTTGTTACGTGCAGGTCACCTCGGCTCTGCGATCTCTGCATTCGGTCATATTTCAAATGTTTTAGGATGCGACCGGATTGTTGCTGGGATTGTCAAGCCAAGGGGGCACGTACGCAGCATGCAAGCGCGTCACACCGACAGGCACTCGTCCATAGGTTGTTCCTCATTGGCTATTATTCAATTAATTTTTACAAAAAATCTAGGCATTTTGGAAAAAATTAGCGAAGGAAATTTCGATTCTATTTTTGACCGAGATTGACCCTGTGAAATACTCGTCCCGAGTTCTGTTACACCCTATATACCAATGAAAAGATGGACTTCCTCTACAATTGTCTATAATGGACTCTTTGAATCATCTATTAGTTCAGCCCGAGGCCCTGAGAGTAATTGCTACTAGTCTCAATTGTCGAGTGCAGGAATAGCTGATGGGCATTTACGACTATTATATTGGTCATCAATAATCAATCTGTCTATTTTATACTCATGGTCAAGGTTGATCCCAAAAGACCTCTGCCGGGCTCTTTATGGGATAAAAATAGTCTTCCTAATTCAGTATCTATTCTTGTTATGTAATAAAAATTAGTCAAACAAAAGCCCTCGAAATACATCCTTTTAAAGACCATTTATACTCCTGAATAGAAACGACGTCAGAATTGATTAAGAAATAACTAAACCAGTCGTCTCCGAGACGACATATACAGACCATTTTAGTTGCATAAGATTCCATATTCCATATCTATTTATTTAATTCTTCAACCAAAATTTTTGTCCATTGATTTCAGTGATTCAAGATTAAAAAAAGATGGCGCGTTCATCGCGCGAAAAGGATTATGAGTTCATCCGTGAGCTGGTATCTGAGATGGTGCACAATCGTTGTTTTTGTGAACCTGGTTCCCGGGAGTTTGTTGAGTTTGATTCTGTGCGGATGAAGCCTCTTAGTTTTCCCGACAAAATATGCGTCAGTGAAATATACTTGGCTGAAGTTGACGTCAGATTTTCCGGCGAGCCCCGGACGTTTCCAGTCATCATCAAGCTCCTACCAGAAGAAACCGAGGTCGCAAGTTCCTTCGAGTTATTCCAGAACGAGGAGCTTTTCTACAGCAAAATTGCTCCGAAAATCAAGACTCCGCATTTAGCGAAGTGCTATGTGGCGGATTTGGGCCGTTATGGAAGGCCGGTTATCGTTCTGGAAGATTTGAAAGCCCAAGGTTACAGAGCAGTTGAGAAAAAACTGGACCAAGTACATCTGAAGCTCTGGATCAAAGCCATAGGACTTCTTCACGCCAAAGGATTGAACCTGAAGACCAACAACCCATCAGAGTTTCGTGAGTTTTATGCCAAACTACAAGAAGCTACATTCAATGATGAAAACAGAACCGACATGCCGAATGTCTTCCTCAAAACGTCTCCCTTCAGGGCACTAAAGTACCTGAAATCCCTGGATGAACCTGACCTGGAATTTATCGAAAAAATTGAATCAAGGCTGGGAAAAAATCCCTACGAAATTACCAGAGACCTGGCCACTGAAGTAAGCGAATTCTCGACCCTCTGCCACGGCGATTTGAGTCGAAACAATCTCCTCTTCAAGTACGACGATCAGGGAAAGCCCGTTGATGTGAGACTCATCGATTGGCAGACCGCCAGATATTGTCCAGTTGGTATCGATCTGGGTCCCATAATCTTCAACAACCTTGAGGCCGAAGATCGGCTCTCCAAGGTTCACCAGCTCCTTGAAATTTATTTGGACAGTGTGGCTCTGGAATGTCCAACGATTTCGCGAAACGATCTGAAGAAAGACATTGCTTCGAAGTTCCTTTTCGCCTACAACGTAGCGTCCTTCTGCATTCCATACGTCGACAAGGATCTGGTTGCATTGGAGAAGAGGGAAACCCTGGAGCAATTTGTTGAGACCGTTTGCTCCCTCGGAGGGGAAGAGGCTGACAAAGAACTGGCACTGATATTATACGATCTTAAAACTCTGGGAACGTTTGATTAGATTATAGATTCGAGACGCAGGTCTCACTCTGCCTTTATTCAACCATTACAACTCATCCCTCGTGCTTTCAGAATCATGTGTGTTAGTCGAGTAGACCTTTGTCCAGTCCAGTGGACTTTTGCCAAGAATTACTATTCTGTTTTCTAAGGTCAAAATTAGTGCATGTTTTAACTATTTTATAGCGTCCATGGCTGGTACAAGTCGGCCTTCATCTACTGTCATCAATAAATATGAGCTTACGTAAACTCCTGGTTGTCTCTTTTTTATTTTGCCAGTCTTTCAGCTCACGTTTCATGATAAATTAGAGTTGAATATTAAATGTTGAGTTGTACGAATAAGGTGAATGTTCGGATTCGCCAGAAGCGTTTCTTGTCTAAAAACTGGGTTTCATTTATTCATGAAGTTCCTTACGCGGGATGCAATTTCGGTGTGAACAAATTAGTAGGATTATGAATTAGCACGTTTTAATATATCGCTTAGAATACAACGGGCCATGTCATGTCATATCGTGTCGGTCGATGCGCGATATCCTGTCATGAATTCCTCTCGCCGTCCGCGTCCCCTGGGACCACCGATTGTTGCTTCGTTAAGGTGAAGGCCTACCCTTCTAAACTCTGTGACCGCGTACTAAACCATCCCTGGATCATGGTCTAATCCAAACTATCTTATCTACGCACCCTAGCTTCCGAAAGCCAGGAGTTAGCCGGCTATTCCTCACCAGATCGTAACCCATTGTCGCGGAGATGATTCTCTATGAATATACAAAGGGTGTAACGTTTGTTCAGAATATATTTTATGGAACCATGTTAAGCGCGAGTTCAAAGTCCGAAATCCGTTTAGTTAGGAGTTTAAGTCCACTGATTATGAGAAGAACATCCGGATTCACGGTCACGCGTGCATGACGAAGCCCATCCATTGACACGTCAAGTTATGCGCATAAATTTTAGTTCGAGTATATGAAAATAATAATAATAATTGTGTCGGTACACGGATATTGGCGTCGCGTCGCCACGACAGAATACGTTCCCCGAATATACAGCATTGACGCCCTCAGCTGCAGTCGATTAAGGGAACCAGTATACAGCTTGGATTGGAAAATTTGGAGTACTCCAAAATTTATTTATTTGTCAACAGAAGCTTGTTTCACATCAAAAAAAAATTTTATTCAAAAAACTTTGTCGTAAGGTTTCAGGCACATCGTTGGTCCAATTCAACTTCTCAAGGTCTTGCTTTCTTCAGACAGCAATTCTACATCTTATGAACGTAGGGATCGGTAAAAAAAAAATTCATGAGGAAAGTTACGGTCAATTATCCAAAATTTCCAATATTTACGCCACTCATTTGCAAATAACTTCGCCAACACGAAATTTCAAAAAAATTCCCTCGTTCGCATGATGAGGATCCCTTTTCTGAATAAAATAAGTCCTTAAGGACCTTGGCCGGAACAACGATGTGCCTAAAACCTATAATTTACCGATTCCGAATACAGCTTACACCGTGTAGAAACATATCAGAGAGTGAAATTTCTTTATTATTTAGTTACACCGTCAATTATCGTATCACAGTCCGTCGTAGATCACGTTTAATTTTTCTTATCCATATCGTTCCGTCATTCATCGTCCTGATTAACTTCTCGGGATACTTCTTGATCCTGAAGTGGAGGCTCTTGTCTCGTTAATTCAAATACCAGGAATAAAACAACGAGGAGAAAGATGAGCAGGATGATGCAGACGAGGAGGCTTGGTTTTGAGCATCTCAAAACCCTTTGGCAAATCGGAACTGCTGCTTTGGCCGAACATTCTGTTAAAGTTGGGTTGAAAGAAGGTGTCGGAGGTTCTGGCGGTGGTAATATAATCGGGGGTTTAGCTGCCGGACAAACTGGTCCCGAAATTACCTCGGCGCCACAGCCTGATGGCAGGGCTGATTTTTGACTTGCACAAGTCCACCCCATTAAATTTAATGGGATTAAACAAATTTTGAAATTTCAATGGCCGGATGAGTACGGAGAGAGTTACAGCTTGAATTTGTCTGCGGATTGCTAAAGAAAAATGAAAAAAATGTTTTTCCGTAACGTTCGTTTCTTTAATAATATGTGCTATGCTGAATTCTCTGAAGTTAATTAATTCCGAGTAAGAGGTTTGTTATTCCGGAATCTCCGTTTATTCTTGTAGCTGCTGAGGGGTGTGGTGGGAAATTTCTGTACAAAATTGACTGAACTCTGTTGCAAGACCCGAAGAGGTTCGTATAAAGTAGCGAAGAGGAAGGGCCGACATTACAAAGGCAGAGGAGATTGTAAGTAGCGAGAGTTAAGCCGATTTCAAAAGTCGCAAATCACTTGTTCCTTGATGCCGTTCTATACCGCCTCCAAAATCTCCGTGATTAGCATATACTTAATTCATGCTGGAAAAGTAGGTACCTATAACAGGTACCGGGAAAACACATCCCGTCGTTTTCCCATCACTGAAAATCAAAAAAAAAAAAAAAAAAATTTTAATTTGACATTTCGTCACTTTCTTCGGAGGGGAAATAACGTTTTTTTCAAAACTTTCATTCTCCGCTATTCTCTGATATTCATTTCGAGTAAAAATTCTGCATTTTCTTTTTTTTATTCATATATATCTTCTCGTCATATTCTTTTTCCTTTACTTCACATCCGATGCAGCGATGTTAAAAAAGATATTGCTGATTTTTTTTTTCCTTTCTTTCTTTCATTTTTTCACTATCGTCTATCGCAATGATCCCGACTCTGGGTTGAAAGCACAACGGATGTGGAATATATGTGTATTAATGAAAGCTCGCTCCCCCGAGCTCTCTCTCTCTCTCTCTCTCTCTTTCGTCAATATTTACCTATACTTTTTTCCTACCACCATTCTTTGCCAATTATTATACTGCGCTGAGTAACGAGGGCGATGCGAAGTATTTTCATCGATTATAAATGAAAATAGAAAAAAAATATGAAAAGAAAAACAAAGATTCATCTGAAACTAGAATTCTGACTACAACTGAGGACCTGGCGTCGCGTCGCACTGCCCCGTTTTGTCTTTTCTAAATAATCGTCTGTGCCGATTCTCTGCTGTGCGATATTATATCGAGTCGCATCAGAAAAGGATAAAAAGTTAGAATAGATAATCGTGAGATGTTTGGATCAGCTAGCGAGAAGTGGGGGTTCGCTTTGCTTACAGCTTTACAGCTGAAATTCAATTTTGTTATAATTTATAATTATAATATAAAACGCTTTGAATTTAGTAGGTAGCTACTACCGCGAAGCAAAAAGCTCTGAATTATCTCAAGCTCCGTACACCTGAGCTACCAGAAGTTTAGAAATAGTTGAGATTGTTGTTTGACTCTGGAATTGCGCGGATTACCATCCGAGTTTAGTTTAGACAAACGCAGATGAATATTTGTGGCTTTTCACAGCTTCCTACTAACCCAAAGGGCTTTAAATATTTATCATATAACATTCATAGAGTTTGCTTGTGGAACAGATCGAGATAAAACGTTCGTTTAAAATGTACACTAAATTCTAGACATTTTTAGATAGATATCGATTCAAAATTACGGCGCTCCGTCCAGGATTCGAATTTTTTAGAGTTCCGAACCGTTGAAATTCGATTTTCTTTTTTTAACCGATCAATTAAAATTTCGGATTCTTTGGACCTTCGAAGTTCTTGCTGTCTACGTTCCGATCATCTTCCTGAATTTTAATATTTCGAACTTCGACCTTTTTTAAAATTTGAAATCGTTTGAAACAAACTCGAAATTCTGATCCTTCGAAACTTTTGAAATTCGGAACCTTAACCCCGCCCCGAGATTTACGTTCTAATTGTCGAGAAATTGAAAAACTTTTAATCAACGTAAAGTCGATTAAAATTTCGGGTACCTTTTCCGGGAAATTACCTCGATCGTCGAAATAACGGACCTAAAATTCCACCCTATTATTATTGAAATCTATTAATCAGAATTTGAAGATTTCCTGTTGATAGTTACCTACTTCGGTGCGGTAGGTATATCCATGTCCTGCGTCCTGCAGGGTAATTATCTTGAAAGCTGTTGGCTTGTGTACATTGCGCTTCTCGCCTTGCACGACGGGTATTTACTGTCCCAACACAGCACGTCCATTAACGGAGATGCTTATCCCCAGCTACTTGACGACGACGTCCGATTTTTCTATTAAACTTAGGCTAGAACCCGGATGAGTTGCGGATTCGATTATTCGAGCCCAAGAGAGTGCCCCCGGCCTGGGAAAGACTCTGGAACGCTTCAAGGACCACAGCAAAGACCGCCCATTCCCTTTCTTCATATTTCTTTATAAAAAATAAAATAAAATATATCAAAAGTTGCCTTTTCCCGCGTTCTTATTCCCGTTTTTCTTTCATCTGCCATTCTTCATCGTTCACTTCATACTCAGAAGCTTTTTTTTCCCTTTATTTCAGTTCCGGACTTTAAAATAGCACCGAAAAGCTCTGCAGCATCTGCACTTAGCTAAGCGGTGAATGAGAACTGCGGAAACAGCCGGCGTCGGATGCAGCCTGCAGAAGTAAAACGCATCCCAACTGGACCACCGTATTGCCTGCAGAACACCGAGATCCGAAGTATTTTGGTTTCCGTTAGTGATTCTTAATTTAGATCTAAAAGAGAGCTTTAAATACGCGATAACAACCCCGAAAGAATAAAAGCGAAGAGAATTGAACCGGAAAATAAGGAAAAGAGACAACGGATATGCGGCAGGAAATATTCCTAAAGGCTTTGCAGTTACCTTGTTACTCGCTTTTGTAATACAATCATGAAGGGCTTTGACATATTTTTTACAGACAAAAACTTCGGCTTCTCCCCCTCGATCTTGCCAATTTTCATTGAAATGTACGGGGCAAACGGTATAATTTGTTGAAAATATTCTAAATAATTCAAAAGTAATAAACCGAGGGAAGAGTACACGCTTATAGGTACTTTGTTCTAAAAGCTTATCGAACTTTATCAGAGAAACGAGAATTAGGTGCTTTTATCTGCAGAATAATTCGAATTGTGCAACTTGCAGGACGAGCTTTTCGAGTGTATTTTTGCTCATACTTTTGAAACGGATAGAACCCCTCTAAATTTTGAAAAATCGATTTTTCCGACTGTTGATGTTTTCAGTTGGTACGATTCCTTTGGAAAATTCTTTTTGAAAAATTCGAATAATTGCGGACGGAACAGCGGAAAAGCGATCCCTGGAAAAAAGAATTTTGTATTTTTATCAACAGCATTGTAGCGATTTTTTAAAAGTTACCAATTTTTAGACGCGAATCGTGTTCTAGTTCTTCCAGGTCTAACTTTGCACATTACAAGCTGTGCTTTCGTAGACAATGGTGTGGTGCAGTGGTATTACTTTTTTCTCAGTTTACATTCTTCATCGAAACTCAATTTCCCCGGTCCAGTGAAGATGACCGTCAGTCCGAAACACTGACACAAGTTTCTTTCCATCATTTCATCAATAAAATTTGCACGTAAAAACTATTCGCGATGCTTTATGGCGCATTTCAGTCTACTCAGACGTCTAGGTTTATATACCCTTTGAAGTGTATTCCGCACATCATACACCCAGGTTTTTTTTTCGTTCCTTTCAGTTATTTGATATCTGACTCACCATATACTCGACTTGTGAAACAGATAGCTGCAGAAAGGTATCGCTACCGATATATTCGCGTTATATTTACCGTGAAGAATAAGCCCTCCCCGAAGATTTCGAATTTTTTGTTCTGCATTACCTCGCGATTTTCTGAAATATATTTTCGCGTGTTTCGCTACAGCCAGTTTCTTCTTCGGTCTTAAATATCACAGCTTCAAAGCTCAGGCCTCACTGCAGGACCTGATTATAAACCAAAAAACTTTTTGTCCAAATTTTTATACTTTTTAAAATTGTAATGAGCATCCTTGAAAATAGTGGTGGTGTATTTTTGTTAACTGCAGCATTGCGCCGATTTATCAAAATCGATCCGAATTTTTAGACGCAAAGGGTACGTTCTCGCAGTCCCCCTTAACTCGTCTAAAAATGAGACAGATTACGGGGTGAAATGAGCTTTTGAACGCGGTTATATGCACCGTCAAACGACTGCAGCATAAAAAGTTTAGCTGACGGGAACCCGTCGCAATATCGTCTAACCGTACCAATATTCCCGGTTATACAGATAGCGGGTGAGTAGAACCGGTTTAATTATTTTTTTTTACGACTAATATTCCGCCCTCTCCGAACAGGGAACCCGAACCTCCGCACTCCGTCGAGATACTTTATGAAAATGGGAAACTAGTAAACGCCGAATTATTCCGGGTAATAATCGTAAAATGTTAGTTGCCCGTTTCCGCGGTTGTTCTACACGCACAATAGTACAAAACGGGTAGGTGGTATCGGGTGTTGGCTAGAATGGCCAAAAACCAAAACCAAAAATCGAAAAAAATATACGCCTTTAAATGTTGGGGTGAATTTTTTTTTTTTTTCTTTTTTTCAGAGGCAGAATTTTCGGTCAGTATATTTTCGGGTTTCTGTGCAAAATTTTTTTTTTTTTTCTTGGATACTTGTCCGGATGTTTTTGGGGACAGAAATATAATGTGAGGGAGGAATTGATTTCTTTCTTAAACTACGATGATCGTTGTTCGCAAGTTTTGTAGTAAAATCTAAAAGCACCGTAGTTTTAAGAGTTTCATAAAAATTCCACATCATGTCTATATATACCTATATCTATACCTACCAGCGTGAATTCCTGTGTTTAAACGACGGTTATATACGGTATAATATGTATAACCGTAAAGTAACGGGAATAAAAAAATTTTCTGAAAATATTTGTGCCTCGGGAAAAAAGTCCTGTTTGTGTATATTGGCAAAGTACGAGATTCAGGATGTTAGCGAAGTTTTTGAAAATTTCCGAAGCCTTGAGAAAATTGATTGGAAAAATTGAACAAGAAAGGAATAGGAAAATAAACGAATAAATGAAACGCCAACGAATGGACAGAAATGAATATTTTCAACTTCACGGGGGTCGAGGAACTTCAATAAACTCAAACTACCCCGTATTAAATCGCACGACGTAAAGCTTGACGTTTAGCCCCCGTTGAAAAATTCAACTCCCTCATACATAGGTATATTCATGCGTATATAGGTATATATTCTATACACCTTATACCCAAACAGTTGGGCTGTAGGTTTGTGCTGAGAAGATGTATTATTACCTACTTTACTTGGTGAAATACCGCATCCTATGATATATATAACGGGTGTCTCGAATATAGAAACCAAAAATTCCTATATATGATATCCGGCGATAAATTGACGCAAAGCTTATAGCGATTGCTCTTAATGTTTTAGTTCATCTATGGCTTTTTGAGAGATTTTAACACAATAACTGAAAAAAGAGCATCTTGACTGTTTTACAGGTGTCGAAAAATTAGCCAATTTGTGGCACGGTATCATGTCTTCGATTTCTAATATCTTATTCGTGAAAAGCTTGTCGAAAGCTCGCTCTGGCTGGCTGCAAAAATTAGAAACCTTCTGTAACACAATATTTACAAGAGACGATCGTCATTCCATTCTGGATGTCTTAGGATTAGCCAATTTCTGGCACGGCATCATGCCTTTGAATTCCAATATCCTAGTCTTGAAAATCTTGCAAAAAGCTCGCTCTAGCTCGCTGCGAAAATTGAAAACCTTGTGCTTTGTAGGTATACAAGCTGGGTAGTTCCTTTATAACACGATTTTAAAATGGGATAATCTTGATTCCATTCTGGGAGTCCAAAAATTAGCCAATTTCTGGCACAGCTCATCCCTGCGAATTCGAATATCAGCTAGTCACGAAAAGCTGGCAGAAAGCTCGCTCCAGCTGTCTGCAAGTATTGAAAACCTTGTGCCGCGTGAGTGTACTGAAGCGTAGTTTTTATAACACAACACTAACAAAAAACGATCCTAATTTTATTCTAGGTGTCTAAAAATTAGCCAATTTCTGACACAGCATCATCACATCAAATTCGAATATCCTAGTCTCGAAAATAGCTTGCAAAAAGCTCGCTCTAGGTCCTGGGACAAATTGAAAACCTTGTGCCCGGTAAGTAAACAAGGGTTGTTTTTATTCTCTACGCGGTGTTTAATGTGAGTCTGATGTATGGACCATGGTTGTGTGTATTTGTTGCGTTTATGCTAGGTATGGGTAGATAATAAACCGTCGTTTATCTCTCCCCGTGGTGGTCTAGGTGAGTGCTTAACTCACTCTAACATCAGAGCGGCTATCTAGGTATTATATCCAAAAAAAAAAAAAAAACGGTAAATATTATACCGAGTGTATATTTGTGTAGGTAAAATTTTTTCTACTATCATTTTTTACGTCTGTACACACATCGTGCCGTATAACAGTATTCAAACCCCCTATAAACGATCGAATTAATTTCTCCCCAGCTATGATTGTCGAGACAATATATATGAGGCATTCCACACCAATCCGACCTGGGTCTGACCTTCGACCCCTTGGACTCGATACGTAATTTTTAATATGGTTCTTATATGGAATTTTTCTTATCAGATTTTTAAATTATGGTCTTTGATGTGATTTTTTCCACAAGTGATTTTATTTTTCTATTTGAACAAATTTACTGAAAAAAATCTAAGAAAAAAAAAAACTCATAATTCAGTGTGCTTCGAAAGATATAGAAGAACAATACCTATGAAAAATTACGGACCGAATACAAGGGATCGAGGGTCTGCAGACCCAGCTCGAATCGGCGTGGAATGCCCCATATGTATAACGCCCCTGAAAAATCGAACAAAAATGTAAAAAAAATTGACAACAACGTAAATAAAAGGGATTTTTGATCAACACGAAATTTCCCCTTTTCCGATCGTACCCATATATGTACCTATACATACGTACACCCGTTGTATATTAGGGCGGTCGTTAAAAATAGAAACTTTCGGGCCGCCGTTCAAATCAACTTCAAATAAATAAAAGCTAATCGTGTAATTTTTTCAGAATTTTATTTTCACATTTAACCCTTGACCACCGAGGATGAACTTTTCCATTTAAAATGGATAGGGTTTCGCGTTCTTTCCAGTTAATATTTTATTGTAGGACTAACTATCGGCCTAAAAGTTTGAAATTTTTATAAATTGGTCTATTAGAATCCTGCTGTGTGCAAAAAAATTTCCACCCCCGTGCAATTAAAATTTTGTATGGGTTATTCCATGCCAATATGATGATAAAATGCAAAATGTGAAGAAACCGAAAAACATAAGGAAAAATAAATATTTTCATGGTTTTTGAGCAAAATTCGATAAAATTGCAAAAAAAAAAAATATCATCATATTGGCATGGGATAACCCATACAAAATTTTGAGGGTAGGGAGGTGGCAATTTTTTTTCCACGCAGCAGCATTCTAGTAGACTAATTTGTGAGAATTTCAAATTTTTAGGCCCATAATTAGTCCTACAATAAAATAATAACTGGAAAGACCGCGAAACTCCGTGGAATTTAAATGGAAAAGTTCATCCTCTATGGTCAAGGGTTAAATGTTAAAATAAAATTATGAAAAAATTACACGATTAGTTGTTATTCATTTGGAGTTGAATTGGGGGGCGGCCCGGAAATTTTTAATTTTAACGATCACCCTATTATACATATATTGAGTAGAAATTAATTTGCAGAAGCAAATTTTCATCTTCAGTCTCGTTAAATTGATTTATTAATTTTTTTCCTAATCATTATTCTTGCTGGAAAATTTAATTTTCCGAAATACTAAAATTTTCGGCAATTCACACCGCGGATTTATGAACTGCAATATAAATATGCAATTTTGTTTATATTTATACGTTAAAAACGTGGGACAGCGTACGTCCCATCGCATGGAAAAATTCTGGAGGCAGGGGGTCGACGAATCAAAATTCGATATGTGAGTGACTGGTGGTGCGAAGTCGGGTGAATTTATCGCATTCTGTGTACCAACACGTTTCGTCGTTTACCTATACATGTTATTATTTGGTCATTGTCTCGTTACCCAATTCCCGTATTGTATATGGTGGTGCAGTTTCGAAAACGAGCAGAACGGGCTTAACGATCCATTATTAAATCGAATGAAAACTGCAGCATATATGTATAGGAATTAAACGTATATGTATGTACTACGCGAGATACAAAATGATCCAAAGCTTTTTTTGGGTTATTTTTTTTTCTATTTTTTTATTTTTGGTGTCTTTTTCGACCGCGTATACCTATGTATGTGTTTTATACCCGACGCAGTACTGCTTTGCAATGTTGTCCCCCCGAGCTTTAAAAGTACAACTCTACAGGGTGGGGCATTTATAGTGACCCGGGCAATTTTCTTCTAAACGAAGCGAGATACGAAAAGATATTTCGGACACTAGTTTCATGGTTTCAAGGGGGACACAAGATAGTGCTTTTGAATTTTTTCCAAGGTCGAAGAATCAAGGTCATTTGAAGGTCACTATAAATGCCCCACCGCCTGTATACCGACCAGAAATTTTTTGAACCGAACTCGAGTCAGAATTGTCCCAAGCCGATGACAAAAAATATTATTCGCCGTCAGACGAACTGCAAACGAAAATTCATAAAAATGAAAAAGAGAAATCGAATGAACTCATAATACAATACCTGCAAATTTTGACGGTTAAACTTTCCGGAAGATTCTAGGAGCATGAGTAGACCGATTTCATGGTTTGAAGGCTGCTTTTTTTCTCGAGACAATACTTTACACGATGGCCTCTGGGACTTTTGATAAAATGAAACCCACAAAAGAAAATATCAAGATTTGTATCCAGTTTTTTTTTTTTTTTTTGCTTAAGAAGCACAATACAAGAAAGAAATTTCGTTTCTTCTAAAAGTTTTTCGGATACGAAAAAATTCCGAAATTTATTCTAACAGTGATTCGTCGAAGGTGAAAAGCTGCTTTTTCGAATCGAGAATCTGTAGATAATTGAGACACAAGCTTTTTCATATTCTGAATTTTCAATCTCGTATACCTTTTGACGTATACAGAAATAATTAGTGAGCAAAATTCAGAAGAAAGAATTTTTGAAAGGCCAGAGAATCATAACATGTCAAATTGATTGGACACGTATTTGAATTGTGTGAATAAATAGTCTCACTTGCAGTATTTCAAAAAAGCAATTCACCCGAAAGTTTCCCCGCGGTCTCATATATCTCAGCCGAATCGGAAAAATTTCGAAAATTCGTTGACCCTCAAAATTCTGACGCTAATTGCACGAGCGCGATT
This sequence comes from Macrophya alboannulata, assembly GCA_949628255.1. Classification (NCBI taxonomy): domain Eukaryota; kingdom Metazoa; phylum Arthropoda; class Insecta; order Hymenoptera; family Tenthredinidae; genus Macrophya; species Macrophya alboannulata. The sequence continues at coordinate 19,119,255 of OX451206.1, read as the reverse complement.
TAAAATTTGCACCGGGCGATATTTCGGTATCGAAATATAATGTTAGATATTTGTAATTTTTTTTTTCGTTTTTTTAAATTTGTGAAAAAATTTCATTAAAAAAATTGCTTCGATTTTATATCGCGAAAGCTTACTATTATACATGAATTCCGGAAATTTTATACTGTGACCGTCATGCCGTCCGCCATGTACGTGAAATAATGATGATCAAGTATTTTGTATAAAATGTCAAAGTGTATGTAGATCTAGGTGTAAGTACATATACGTATGTACAATATGTACACATATTTATATAAATATAATATTTTATGATAGTGAACGAACGAACGAAACGCTGCAGCGGCAATTTATTATTAATATTCGCCAAAAATCGAAGGGAATTCTAGGTCACCATCATGGTTATACATGATATATATATATATATATATATATATATATATATATATATATATATATATATATATATATATATATATATATATATATATATATATATACATACATACATACATACATACCTATATACGGTGTGAGTTATGTAATAAACGCATTCCTTTTATCGTTTCCGTGGAATTCTCTCGCTCGGCGATATCATTTCTGCATTTCAATTAGTTCTGCGCTTCTCTCGGATCTCATGCCTCATCTCCATCTTTATGTCCTCCCCGTTGCGTTGATCATCTTCTAATTCCACCAAAATATCTCATAAAAAGGAGAAATTCGCGGAAGAAAAACAAAAAATATGCCCGGCGTTCTGGCCCTGAGAAGAGGGAAAAAAAAAAAAAAAATTCCCTTTTCTTTTTCATCAATATCCATCAACCGCGGAAATGATCAGATCGTGATGTATATTACGGTGCAGCAATTTTGTTTACCAACCTCGTCTCTCTCTACCCAATCTCAAAGAAAATATCAAACCCCGACAGTAAACAGGGGTCGTGGTATATACCGATAGCTGTGTACGGATTTTTTGGTTTTTTTTTTTTTTTTTTTCAAAGAGAAAAAAAATTTATTTTTCACGCATATTTCGCGTGGAAATAGGGGCTCAAAGCATCTTCGAGCACTTCGATACTCTACGAAATTTATTATTATCCTCTTACCCTGAATACTGAAAAACTTTACGGATCTCCATTCCCTCTATGAGGTCCTCGTCCGCAATCTGTTTGTCTAGTTGATTAAAGATCCTAGAGAATGTGTTTCATATTATCGATTTTTGCGTAGTGCCAGAAAGCAAAAAGAGAAAACCAAAAGAACTGTGAGAAAATTTGACTCCAAGATCATCTGGCTGAATGAGTACGTTTCATTTTCCTTCTCTTTCTCACGTTTTTTTTTTCATAACGAACGAAAGTAACCAAAAAAATGGAAAAACTATAAAATCTGAGCTTTCGCAGTTGGAAATAGATTTCCTAGATCATCCATAAAAAATTCATTCCCTTTTTTCATACATCAATTTTTTGTTTTTCGATTTAAATTTATTTCGGTTTTCCATCTCACGGTGCTTTCCAAGCTTGCATAATCTCGGTACCAGGCAACGCAAAGCCAAGCCAAGCGACACCGCAAGGCGACGCCTACAATACTAGAGCTTTTTCCCGCGTAATTTCCCTCGAATGTAACGTCTTATTTCCTCGTCGAGGCGTCGAGGTCTAGAGCGGGTTAATCCTCAAATCCGTTTTAATTAATTCTTGATCAGTTTTTCCGCGTCTACACCCTCGATTTATCCATCCTCGTTATAGAGACGTGACGTTGAAGCTTTTTTCAGTCCTAATTGGTTTCATTTACCTATATATAGTATATTAGGGTGTGTCATTTTGGGGCAATTTTTTTTTTCAACCTACAACAGGTTGTATACTTGCAGAATGGTAAAATAAGAAGCTTGTTGAAATTGTAGATCCTAATATTAATATCAAGAGGTGCCTCATCGCGAATTTCTGTTTCCCATTTAAATATAACACGGAAAATGTTCTGGTGGCACACTACAATTTTTATATCTCGAGTACTAATCTACTCAGAATGATTCTGCATGGCTACTTTCGTTCGAAATTGAACCCTCTAGAAAAAAGGTCTCTTGGTATTTTTCGATAAATCTAGCTGTTTCCAAGTTGGTTGTTATATGGTTATCAATGGTAATTAACCAATAACCAACTTGGAAATAGTTAGATTTATCGAAAAAGACCAAGAAACCTTTTTTGTAGAGCGTTCAATTTTGAACAAAACCAGCTATGCAGAATCATTGTGAGTAGATTACTACTTGAGGTATAAAAATTGAAGTGTGCCACTAGAACATTCCCCGGGTTATTCAAACGGGAAACAGAAATTCGCGATGAGGCTCCTCTTAATATTAATATTAAGATCTCAAATTTTAACAGGCTTCTTATTTTACCTTTATGCAAGTATACAACCTGTTTGTAAGTCGAAAAAAAAGTTGCTCCAAAGTGATTCACCCTGGTCATTTATATATATATATGTATATAAATTTGTCGGATAAAAATAATCGTTTTCGACTCATCCAGACATTTTTTTTGTTTTGTTTTTTACTTCGAATTGTCCCCAGATTTTAAGTCGATATCTTCAATGGTTGAAAATCAATTAATTCCGAACCGTTTCAAAGCGTAAAAAAAAAAAAAAATCGGCTGATGAATATCTAAATCACTTACACCTCGAAGAGTATATATTTAAAACGAATGCGCGTTGCTCATTTTGGGCATGAATTGCCAATCACTTTGCATAATGGTAATGTACCCGAAACTCGTAGTGGTAGGTATATATCGTCGGGTATTCCCCGCAGCTTCACTACACCAGCCTCCCTTTACCCCATTCCGTTATGCCCTGTTAGTACATGTTTGCGCATATTGTTTGCATACTATTTAAATAATTTGTTTGATAAACAAGTCTTAGTAAAAGCTTTGTGGCGGTGGCGGGGGCGGGAAGGTAGGGAGGAAAACCGTGTGAACGGTACCCTGAGGATAGCCTGCGGAAAGGCAAGAGAAGAGGAAAGACGTAATTTCGTTTAACGGTACGTTGAATAAAATTTGAAATCCCATATATATTTACCTTTGCCTAAAAAAATTTCGCGATATATATTTCCGTTCAGTTTAACCAGATAAATAAACGATCTTAAACGATAAAGCTAACAGATTTCTCCTTTCATCTTTCAAAAGAAGCTATAATAATCCAAAGTTCTCATCTTTCGACAGGGTACGACATAACGTGATTTTGTATCGAACAAAAACCGAAAGAAAAAACGTTTTTTTTTTTTTTGCACTTGGGACGGGAAAAAGCTCCCGAATAAAAATTTCTTAGATATAACAACCGATACTTCATACAGAGTGTCACGTTTTAATGGACCATGCCGCTTAACTTTTCCATTTCAACTTTAAAAAAAAAAAAAAAGTTTTTCACAAAAGTATTGCATTTTTTTCGCTGTAGATTACGAATCCGCACTGAAAAATAGGGGTTCCGATTTGAAAACCAAAAGTTACTTTATGAAAACCCCATAGAACCCTATAAAAAATCGAAACTCATACCATCATCAAATGTCCCTATCGGAACCATAAAACTTTTGTCTGAAGCTTTTTTTTCCAAAAGTTGGAATAAAAAAGTTAAGCGGCTTCGTCCATCAACTCCATAGCGTCGATTTCAGCGGCACGGCATCCCTTGTAAGAAAAGGCTATCGACTATTACAAAAAAGCTGTCTATCTACCCTAGACTACACGCTATACATATACCCGTAATCAAAGTCCAGGTTTAGATGATTGCCGAAAACGTTTACTTTAACACTGGGTTAGGTATCGCGGAGTTAACGTTGTCATTTTTTTTTTGTTTTTATTAGGAAGAAGAAGGGAACTCGAAAGCTGGACCAGCCCATAATTTATTTCAAAAATTCCCACCGGTGAAGTGAAATTTTTTGTTTGTTTATTTTCTGAAATAGGAAGGAGGAAAAGAAGAGATTGTGTAGTATGCTGGTTTTGTATTTTTAAGCTAGTGAAGAGCGGAAGAAAAATTTTTTTTAGAAGCTTGGTGGTCCATCTTAGCACTCTTTGTATGTGTATCTTATATATTTATTCATATTTTATTTTTATATGTGCAGTACATCACCGATATGCGAAAAGCCTCTTCGTAAAATCTGCAGAGGACAAGTTTATTTCGAGAAGAGCTTGCGAGAGCTGGGAATAGGCCTGTTCTGGAACGAGGAACTCCGTGAGCCGCCTTAGCAATTCCTTTGAGTCTGAGAATAACATTAACAACTCACTTTGCCGCAAAGTTTCGTTCGCGGTGCACGACCAAATAAATATGTATCAGTTGGTCGGTCCTTGTTTTGCTTTCGAAACAATTTTCGAAGCTGCGTTATTCAATATACATATTATACGGGTATATTTATATACCTATATTTACGTACCTTTATAGAACGGTCATGTAACGTCTACCGACCTTTAGAAATTGAATAACACGCTTTTTGAGCTTTTTTGTTGAAAAATTTCGGGCTTTAGCAACTTTTTACACGCTTAGCTGGTTCGTTTTCATACTAAAACGTGATTTTGTAAATTCAGCATCGATATCTTGCTCAATTTTCAAGATACCCCCCAAGAAGTACCATTTTGAAAAAAGCTTTTCAACCCTCCTGGCTCACTTGTGATTAAAATAAAATTTTGATCGTCATTTTTGAGTTCCTACGCTCGATTTACACTAGACTTAGCTTTCCGGAATCATTCGTAGCATTGAAAAATTGCGTTTTCACACCGAAACGTAATTTTGTGAATCCAACGACGATATCTTTCTTAGTTTTCAAGATATCTGTCATAAAGTACTATTTAAAAGAAAGCTTCTCGACTGTCCTGGGCTTACTAGTGCTTCAGAAGGAATTTCGATTAATATTTTTGAGTTCCCAGGGTGGATTTACATCGAATTTAGCTCTCAGGAATCAATTCTGACATCGAAACGTACGATTTTTCAATAATTTGTTAATTAGTACCATTTTTTTTGGTCCAGAACTTTACATTTCACAATCCTTACACTCTTCTTCTATGTATTATTGCTTATTTAACACACTGATGCAAGTTCCGTGTTGATGCCTGGCTTAGTTTCAATGATATCATAAAAAAGTACCATTTTTTATACACCTTTTCAGCTCTCCCAGCTCACCTGTTCATCGCACGCTATTCGAATCATCATTTTTAAATTTCCAGGGAATATCCCCACCAAATATGACCATGCGGAATTATTATCACCATTTAGACCTACAATATTTCGAAATTTATCAACTAGTACCATTTTTTTAGTAAAAAAAATTCGCTGTTTGATTCTTTTTCGTACTTTCCCAACATGTTTTCGCACGATTACCAACATAGCGTAGATTTTGTTTCGATACTTAACTAAGTTTCAATAAGGATTCTCAAAAAGTACCTATCTTTCTTGAGCTTTGCTGGTATGTACTTTTATTCAATTCGTTTCTTTTAATTTTTGTCTGTTTCTCTCTCCTTCTGGATCTTCTTCCATTACTCGAACGTCTGTACTCGTATAACATGTAACGGTGGATCATGTATGAGTAGAAATTTCCCAACTATATGTACTCTGTTACCTATGGTAAACAGTCAAGCAATTGCAAAGTGAAATGGACTTGGTGTTTATCTTCGTCGATTACAATCCGATCATCTCGTCACACTGTAATCAGATTTTCAGATACCTGCGGCTATAGCGTTCACACTTCACGCATTGAAACAGGATCCATACACAAACCTTGAGACGAATGATGATTTTCAAAATTTCGTATCATTTTTTTTTTAGGTGGGAAATTTCGACTATAAAATAAATGGTAAATTTTTATCTTGATTTATGATAAAGACGTATGAAAACCTTGTGTTTTCATACGCGTGTCTTCAAAACCATCGTTTTGTTTGCTAATGTTTTTGGCCGAAGTATGAAAACTGATTTTATTGACCATTTTTTGATCCATTTTGGGCAAAAAAATTGACGGAAGAGAAATAATTTTATGCTATTGAAAGTGACGTCAAGGTTTCCTTTTACATACCTAATATATGCGTGCGAAATTGGTTTCGATTTAATTTGCGAGGCGTATTCTAAGTACGTTGGTACACCAACGTCAGAGATTCGTCTGGGGATCCGCATTCACAAGCCATGCAATTCTATGTAGCTGGTATATCTTCAATTAGTGCGGTTGTGGAGTGTTGAACCGCTGCTCAGCGCTCCATTAGCGCTCGATCGCTTGGTATAGCAGTTGATTAATTAATCCTCCTCAGGTATCTAGTCTTCGCTCTCGTACTACTTGAAAATCTAGCAAACAAGTATCTCCTTGAAACAGATTCGCAAAAACAAAAAGAAAAGAAAAAGCTCTGGAATTGCGGGGACTCCTCAAAATTTTACCCTGGATGTGACCACGGAGAGAAAAATACATGAAAAATGTGTTTGAATAATGAATTTTGTCAACTGTGTAGAAAAAAATGAGGGGTTCATTATTACTGGGTTCATTTTCTACCCCGAAAAATATTTTATTTTCATATATTTGGGGGCGTAGTTAATCTGAATAATCAAAATCGACCCGGTGCAGCTGGTGATCGAAGTATCAGCTAGGGGAGATTTTCTATCGACGGTTTTGCGGGCGGTCGCGTGACTTTTGGAAATGATATTATCTCCCCTGTTTTCCTCTTCATTCCCCATTCTCAATTCTCTCTATTCCCTTCCTCCCTTCGCTCTGTAGTCGCCATTCTTCTTCTTTTTCTCCTTCTCCTTCTTCTTCTTCTTCTTCTTCTTCTTCTTCTTCTTCTTCTTCTTCTTCTTCTTCTTCTTCTTCTTCTTCTTCTTCTTCTTCTTCTGTCGAGGCGCCCTGGGTAGCCTCTTCTTTCCAACCCCTATAAACTTGACCCTGCTGTTAGCGTTTGTCATCACGCGTCACGAGCACGTCCGACTTTCCCAGAAGCGCACACGATTCTCAACAGCCGATTTCCTGTCCCAATTTAGAAAGAAAAACTCGCCGTATTAGGGGGAGAAACGAAGATAGAGAAAGGAAATGAAGATAATCAAAAAAAAGCTCCAGTTTTGCAATTTTTCGGATGCTTATCTGGACTAATTTGTTCAGAAGCTTGAGAATTTTTCCTCTTCGTCAACAGGAATCGTGAGTATAGGTCTTAAAGCTCGTAATTTGGTAAAAGGTACCCAAATAAAAATTTTAAACCCAAGTCACGTAAATCGGGAAGCTTAAATACCGGGTGAAAATTCTGTGCGGTCAGAATCTACAACACGTGAAACAACAATTGGGAGCTTTCCTGCGCGTCCTTTTCGTCCTTTTGTTTCTGTATTTGGGCAAAGGGTCTCGAGTAAGGTGGAGAGTAAATTACTCTTTAATTTGTCAGCAGGACTGGACCCGATTAAGGGTACGGGGGTTGGGAAGAGAGAGATGAGAGATAGAAGATAGGTGAAAATTGATTGTGCAGAGGTAAAACCAGACGACGTGCGTGGGCCGGACTTTGAGCCCCGAAACCTCTGACCTCCCTTAAGAACAGGGCTCAACGATTCTCTGCACAAGGTAGGTAAAACAAAAATTGAATTCCTATTCCCAAAAGTAAACTCTCCGCGACCGCAAGAGCTTTCCTCTATATTCGATTCAATCAATTTTTATCTCCTGTAAGGAAAATCAAATATACTACATCTTACTTTATGTCATAGTCGATTATTTTTATGTCAAATTCCAATTTGATCTATTCAAAATTATTCAACTTATAGTGAGCTTTCACAGCTTTCATGGGACAAACAGCATAATGAATTCATTCGTACAGTATTTCTCTGGCACGAATCATCTCAAACAATCCAAATTTCATGGCGAAAGCTTGTTGACAGATTGCAATATCTGTGCAATAATTTCTATACAATTTCGCCTAAAGTCTTGGCGAAGTTGATTTGCACTAAAATGAAATGTTTTTCGTAAAATGTACAGAATCGAAGAAGCAAATGAAATGAAATCATCAAAAAATATAGTTCAATGTGTATATAAGCTCTTGAGCTCCTACGAGGCATTCATATCCTTAAAAAACAAAAAAAAAACGTTTTTCTCACTGTAAACTTTTGGGGATGTATAAATCTACCAAATGTGATGTTTACTAGTGTCGAGGCTTTCAGCTCGGAACAATCTAATCGCTAGGTTAGTAATTTAAAGTTATTAATTAGCTGGTTTATAGCGTTTCGCGTATCCGTTTAAACCGCCGTTTAGATCAGCGATTTCATCTCCACCTCTAAACACTTCTGTATACGCGAGACTAATTAAGTAGCTCATGAATAACAACCGGGTAAATGATATTCCGTTGAAATTCCGTAATCAAATAGCTTGCGATATATCGAAGTAGTTTCTTCGATTTTTGCTCATTTACGCTGTTGACAAATCGAAATTAGTTAGTCGTGGATAAGAGTTCAGAAATCAACAATAAAATACTGGCGGGGGAGGCGGGCTTGTACAGACGAAATTACCAGAAACGCAAAATAATTTCTACTATGGTGAGTAAAGCTGCTGAATTTAAAAAAGCTACGTGAATCTCTCCAAATTACATCTGCTAATGAGCCAGAAAAGTTTGAATCAAGCAAAATATAAAATCTGTGATGCAAGGAGCATTTTGATTATATATTTCCAAATATTTTAAGCATTCGAGAAGTTCCATGCTTGAAAAATTTCAAGCTCTTATGGAAATTTCAAAGTAGTAATTATGAAAAATCGACGTGCATAATGTATTTCTGGATTTTGCAGTTTTCTAATTCAATTGTTGATTATAAATATCTTTGAGTTTCAAATTTGCGAATTTTTTCAGAGCTTTCGCCGAAAAAGATGGTGGACAAGATTTTCGATAAATTATGATTTATTAACTGTTGATAAATAAAAATAAAAAAATAAAAATAAAAATGAAAAATGTCGAGGAGTCTGAGTATCGTAAATCATGAGTACATGGACGCGTACTTAATGTCGTTAATCCCCGGTGTTTAATACCTTGTCGCAGAGCTTTTACCAGTCCGATAATTAATATGTCAGACTAACGTCAGCCTGCAGCTTGAAGTGGTGGTGCGAAGGCTGTTGGGATACTAATACTGGCAAAAGGTCGATCAGATTGAGTCCAAAATTTACGTCTTTACGGAGTGGGGCACGTGGCCTGAAACTATTTCATAACTTTTGTTCAACCTGCGGAAAGTAGGCATAATAATTGAGCGTGATTAATCCAACTGATTAAAAGCTGTCCCTAAAATTGCACCAAGTCCTTCAAGTTTTGTCACACAAATAAATAATAAAGATACATATCATCGGTACATGTCGAATATAATGTATTATATTTTTCTTTGTTCTCCAGCTATTGCAGTATCGCATCCGAAAAATCTCTAACTCGTTTAGTCACCGGGAATTTTAGCGTAGGTATAAAAGTCAGGGGAATTTTGATTTTCGGATGAGAGAAGTACTTTGGGGCCCTGAGTAGTTCTCTAAATTTTCGACCACATTTTCAAAACTGTCCACAGTTCCAATTGACCACATTTTCTATCGCCTTTTTCCGAACTGTACCCAATCCCAATCGACCACACTTTTCATTTTAGAGGCCCGAACTCCACCAATTCCACTCTACTTTATCAAGAAAATAAAAATACCAAAAATCTGTAACATTTTCGTGGAATACCTACCAAGTTTCAAATTTCTCGGAACGATACTGCGATAGGCTAGAAGGAAAAGAAAAAAAATTACCCGCAAAGTTCCCCAAATCGTTTCTTATTCAAACAGAAGAATTTTACTTCGGCTTTAGGTTAGTATTCCAACTTTAGATAGAAACCTGGGGTTTCGGCAACATTTTTTGTTTGTCTTTTATGTATTTGGATATATTTTGGCCCATGCACAGGGAGTATTAAAACTCGAATATGACCAATTTCAGGACAAATTGATTGGTTTGATAAAATTCCAGTTATGTACATACCACAGCAGCCTTAAATTGTAAATGGAAAACGAAAATAATTTAGAAAACTTCGTTTATTTCTAATTTACATGATAACTAAAAAAATAACAATAAAAGTAAAAGTAGACTGAAAATAAAAATATATTTTAAAACCATTCTGTAAAAGCGCTGGAAAACTTTTACCACCATTTCAATTCGGAATGAAAATATTTCCAGACCGACAATCAGCTCTGTATTCATTTTATTTCTTCTCTCACTTCTCTCTCTCTTTGTCACTTTTTTTTCAATTTTTTTTATTTTTTTTTTTTTTTTATTATGCTTTCCTCGATAAATCGACGATTTGCATATAATTATAACAACGCGTGAGTTGAATTCGCAAAATATTTTGGCATAAATTTTCCCTACCCCCTTACCCGAAAGAGGGGGGAGGAACGTCTGTTGGTGACTTTCCGAATCTGTGCTGGTTCATATCTTGTTGGCAAAATGGTCTGGTGGTAGTTTTTTATTATTATTTTTTTTCTTAGGATTCTGGTGCATTACCTGATTAAATTTTATCCTACGTCTCAGCTAAACCCGACTGGCAAACATAATAAAACATGATCAAAAAGAAGAAGAAAAAAAAAGTAAAAACTTTCACAAATCTCAGCGAAATTTTATCTATTTTCTTGGCCAAACAAACTTTATACTCATATGTACATTATTTACCTGGAATAATTATAGGTATCTGGTACATACAGCTACGTCTACGTAGATATAAGAATTGAAAACAAATTTATCGCAATTATAGTTCACATTAGTATTAGTCGAGTTTTTTTTTTTCAGTCTTTTATTTCGAAACGTTGAACCCGAAGCTTTAATTTGAACCCGTTACAAGATTTTGTAGAACTACACTTCTTGATCTCAGCGTATGACTCTTTCGGATTTTTCTGAAAGCTTTTCTCAACTATTTAAAACAAAACATTTCCTACCTCATTTGTGAGCTTTCATGATTTTTGGTTCGAGAAACATTTTTAGAAAATCGTTCGTAGCTATATTCTCACATTTGTTTTTTTTTTTTACTATTTTTTCGTTTCGAAGCTTCATGACAATCAATAAATGTTTGTCACGGAATTTGGCATTCCTTCTGATCTCTTATATCATTCAGCTTTTTGTTTTAATTTATTTAAAGCTTGCCGTTGGGAAGATTTTCTTATTTCGAGTATAACTATAAACGATTTTTCAAGCTTGTCAAAGCGATTTAATTTTCATTATTTTTCATCTGAACATATATAACTGTTTTACAAATTTTTAAAAGCTCTTATAAACTATTCAAAAAAATTTCTTACCTCTTATGATAGAGATTTTTTAATTCTTAAGTGGTTCGAGGAAAACAAAAACTTTTTTTTGTAAATAATTGTTCGTAGTTATATATTCTGGAAAATGTTTCAACTTTTTTTGTTTTTTTCTCGAAGCTTTATGATATAATTGTTCGTTACAGAATTTTGGATTCTTTCTGATCCTTCATTATATCTAGCACCTTTTTTTTCAACCCCGGTTATGAAGCTTTTGTCCTTTTTTTTCGAACATAACTGCAAAGCATTTTTACAGCTTGCCGAAGCTTTTGTTTTTGATATTTTTGTCTTCTCTCTCCAATCTTTTCGGCAGATTTCATGAGACTCCTAATCCCTGGCTTTGTTTTTGAGCTTTTTTCAAATTATCACCACAGCTTTTTTCGATCTTTTTACAAAGCCTATTTTCACATTCTTCTGCAGCTATATTGGACTTGAATTTCACGATAGAATTCCTGTCCGCATTGGACTATAATCATTTTTACAGGCATTGTTATACATTTTACATTACATTTCTATTATTAGTTTACACTTACATTAGTGCCCATTATTATACGTCATATCTAACGTCCAATCAGCCGTCCGTGAGACGCTTAATAATGTATCCCAGGGAACTGAATGGATTATAATTTATACCCATATCCCCAGATAAATGATTTTTTTTATTTTCATAATAGCCAACAATTCAATCATCTATTAAATTACTCACGTAATTACAATCACGCGATGATGATTATATAATGACACAAAATTTCACCCACATGTAGGAAAAAAATCCATAATTTACCCAGCCAAATTATAGCCAGTATTCAGGTTTTTCATTCCAGGATATTCTAGACGGTGTTTACGGGGGTGGATTAAAAGCTCCATAAAATAAAAAGAACGGTTGCATATATAAGATCAGGTTACGGCTAGTAATCGTAATGAGGTAAATAGCGGAACGACGTAAAGGTGCAGGGGGTTGGGTAAGGGGGCAGAGGGATAGGGGTACCAGGGCGGTAGGAAGCGAAATTAAAACTCCGTAGCAATTAACTCGAGATTCGCTAAGAGCGGGGAAATTTAAAAACACAATTAGTACATTTGGGGTGATGAAGTCGCACAACCTCCAGACGGCTAGCCCGGAGCTTTCGCCTTGCCTCGGTTCTCCAGTAAACCGCATATTTATGTTTCTGGAAGGTATTTACTCGCCAAGTGCCTCGCAAATTACGCTACCCACAAAACTTAACATTTCGCTTTCGACGAGCCCCTGTATACCTAGAAGATCCTCAGAGACAAGAAAGAGAAGAGAACGAGTAAAAACAAGCAAAAAAAGCACGAATCTAAAAAATTATCCCGACCAAAATTTCTTTGGCCGATCTTCGACCGAGAAGAGATAGCCCAGACGCCAGAGCAAAAAAAAAAAAACGGTAGTTGGCTTACAAAATTTAGGAGAGTCTTGTTTTTTGGATGAGAGAAGTATTCTCGGGCTCTGAGTAATTTTCTGAGCTTTCGACCTTGGCGAGCCTTGGAAAACTCGGAAAATCACGCGGGGTCCCAAAATACTGTTTTTTATCCAGAAATGAAAACTCCACTGAATTAATTTTGTAATCTAAAATTACCTGGTGACTGGACTAAGATGGAAAAAGCTCCGGTAGGTATGCTAATGTTGTAACCGCGTTTATTTATGGGGGTTGGTGAGAAATCGAGGGATAGATAGAGGATTCTACATTTCGATGAGCCCCTGTATACCTACAAGATCCTTTAAGCCGAGAGTGCGAGGAGGATGAGATAAAAAAAGCAAATGAAAGCCCGAATTCGAAAAATTAACCCGACGAAAATTTCTTCGGCTGATTTCCGACTGAAAAGAGATCGAAAAATCTCTGGTGGGTATGCTAATGTTCTAGCCGCGTTTATTTACGGGGGTTGGTGAGAAATCGAGGACAGAAAGCCTTGGATTTTACTTTTCGGTTAATCTCGACGAGGCCCTGTATACCTACAGGATCTTCGAAGACGAGTGAACATGAAAGAAAAAAAAGCACGAATTCGAAAAAATTATTCTGAGCAAATTTTTTTCGCTGATTTTCGACCGAAAAGGGATCGAAAAAGCTCCGGCAGGTATGCTAATGTTGTAACCGCGTTTATTTATGGGGGTTGGTGAGAAATCGGGGGATAGAGAGCCTCGGATTTTAGGATTGAAGGTAATGATTAGAAAGGCGCGATTCCAACGGACAGAATGAGAAGGTCCTTGTCTGCATTTTAAGTAGAGAGTTGCAGGGTGATTGTTATTCCGTTCGACTGCCACAGATAATCGACCCTCACTTCACTCAGCGTGCAACGGATTTTCTTCCGAGGATTTCGTCCCGGAACTTCACTACCGTTCATGGCTAAGCGGATTATTTCGTATTTCATAAGTATTTTATAGAAAGTTAGGTAAATTGCAACTCATCGAAGAACACGGGGGTATAAGTAGGTGACGAGGGGTTGACTGCTGATTAGTTCCAGTCTCTCAACGGATTTAGAATTTTAAGATTTGAAAAGATTTTTCACCAGATTTTTTACAGATTTCAAAAATTTAACAAACCTTTAGAAATTTTCAAGATCAAATTCCATCTTCAGGTATTTTTTTTAATTTTTTTTCTTTTGTCCCTGTGACCCAGCTGTCGCAGCGTTCTGAAAAATTTCGACAGACTTCAAAGAATTTTTAAAGATTTCGAAGAATTTTTCGAATCACGAAAGTCTTTCACTGGATTTGCACAAAATTTTTTTTTAAAGATTTTGAAAGATTGTTATGATTCAAAAAGATTTATTCTAATTTAGAAAAGCTCTACGAGCTGGTTTCGAGAAATTTTATATGATTTCTTGTTCGGATTTCTAAACCTTTCGAAACTTTTCTTGTTGCGATACCAGATCCAAAATCTTTAATAGGATTTGGAAAGGATGACGCATGGAATTTAGAAATTTTTTAAAATATTTTGAACGGATTTTTATGATTTCATGAGATTTCGAAATATTTTTAATAAGATTTTTTCCAATCTTTAAAGAGTTGGAAATAATTTCCCTGTGATATCAAAAGATGCTGTAAAATTTTGTAAGAGAAATTCATACGATCTGGAGAGATTTTCATAATTCTAAAACAATTTCATCGACATTGAAACAAAAAATTTGGTAATAATTTCTGAGATGTTTGGAATTTTTTCAAAACTTTCTTATGATACCAAAATCGATTTTATTTCAATGATTTCGAAAGAATTTAATCGAATTTTACCAAAGATTGTAAAAAAACCCTTGCGGTACGTCTGAATATTTTTCACTAAATTGCAGAAAAATTTTACGACATTATCAAAATTTTAAAGAATTTTTTGTCAATTTCATAAGTTTATTCCAAAATACAAAATTATTTCACTATAGATTTCGAAAAAGCCTCACAAGATAGTTTCTGGTACAAAATCCAAAAATTCTAAAACTTTTCAATTTAATGTGAAATAATTTCAACCGCAATTTCACAAAATTCCATAAAATTTCAAACAATTGTAGAAGATTCCTAAAACCTAATAAAACGGATAGCAGACATCAAGAGTGGTTAACCCCTGGATCCAGAGGATGCGTAGGGCAGGCGATGATGTCGGATAAATCAAGTTAATGCTCGTGTAGCTTATAGAGTATGGTAACCGGAAGTAGCTTGTCCGCAATAGCCTGGGATTGGGAAGGCCCATCCAAGGCTTGCTCATTGTTTCGCTTGTCACGTATGTAACTGTACCCAGGCCTCCATGGTCAGTGATGGGGTTGCGGGGTCGGCGCGTCCCCGTCTGACTAATTTATGTACCTGCCTATTAATATGCGAGCTGTTACATTCTGGTCGGGGGTTGAAGGGGGTCATAGTTAGTAACGTGGGTTTCAATGTGGGGCTGCCATTTAATTACCTCCACCTTCAGTTGCATCTGTGTTAGAAATTGGTATAGCGACCACGCCGTTGAGGGATTTCATTTGGTAAAGTACCTACCATACCTACTACTGCTCAGGTCTCAAGATTATGGACAGTTTTCTTCGACACGAAAACGCGTCCGTTTCCTTTCGCGGTTAAGGTTAAGGTTGAACGGGGACTGGTGATTAATTAGAGGAAAAAAGTTTGGAAAAAACGTAGCTGTGAGATAAAATCGTAGAAAAAAAAATCAAAGATAAAGGAATACAATAAAATTAGGGAAAAGGTAACGATCTCAGACTTTCTAACAGCTTCTAAATAAATTCTGAAATAACTTACGATTCTGTCTAAAAGCGCAGGTATTATATTAGCTGCGATTTGAAAAGAACTGATTTTTCAAGGTGTGTTACATATCAACCCCGTCGTGAGGAGAGCCCTATCAGTTGTGTCCGAAATTGTTTTATTTTCGGAATTTTTTTTCTTCGAAGAAAGCTTTCAGCCTTTTTTTCAGACGTTTTTTGTTCGGAATTTCGTCTGTACCGCAAAGAAAAAAAAAAAAAAAAATGTTATAAAGGACACTTTCCTCCAGGGGATGATTAGTTATCGCGATACACTGCACACCGATTTAAAAAAAGTTATTCCGAGAAAACCGCGTTCAAAGTTTGAGGAATGATTTTCATGTGGAACGAACTAACACATCAATCAATCCGGACGACGATCGTTTGAAACTCTCTCAACTCCGTCAATTTTTACAATTTCGTTTTAATATTTCAACTGGGTATTCTTGAAGTATGATTTTTTAAGAAAATGCTGTAAAAAAGATCGATTTTTTTCAACCCGATTGATAGGGATCCCCTGTTAAAGTAAAACATCCATCTAGAGCACTGATCTGTTCGACAATCAGCACATAATATGGTAGCACGTAGGTGGGTGTAATGATGTCGTGTCATACAATAACCCCACCCTCCTTTCAACGTCATCTGGGACATTTCCACAAAATAGTATACGGTAGAAGTATAGACGGGTAATGGTACACGTATCTATGTAACATCGTAAAAAAAATTTCTTTACAAACTTGGAGGTGATGAGTCTAACCGAGTAGATGGATGGGGTGGACATTATTGTGTAGAACAGCGCTACGTCCCTTAGACTGCATGATCGTTATTTTCATCCCTTAATTATGCCGAGCAATCTTTGAGAAATGATGCTATAGACACATTAGGTCACAGACCACGATATCGTTTGGACGAATAACTGGAGAATAGATCAGAAGCAGTATCTTAATTTCAAGTTCCTCGATCGAGTCTCGTTGGAAGCTTTTCCCGTACTGCAGAGCACAGCTTCGGAATTCTGAAAAAGAAGGAAAAAATCATTACAGCATTACTGCCACATTACATATACAATGTTGAAGAATCGTGTCCCGTATTTTCGTGAACTGAATCTCTCCAACATCGGGCGCAGTCATGTGTCCACGAAAATGTGACTATTCATTTCTGTACGTCTGAGGTGTTCATGAATTGTAATTCAATGGTGATATGACTTGGTGTAATTTCCAGCCACCGAGTCAGAGAGGAATGTAATTCTGGCTCTGGGCGAGCGCAGGTCTCATGCAACGAGATATTTCCCTTTAAAGGATACGTGTGGGTACACATCCTCGTCCTCTCATACGGTAGGTACTACTACAATCGTCGTTGCGATGACGAACGTATCTCGTGTGCAATTAGAAGTCGTCGAGGTGGTCTGTGGCTTGAAAAGCTTGGAAAACTACGGTATCACCGCAATTTTCGAGTCAGACGCTTCAACGACCAGACTCATAACTGGCTTCTGCCTTGAGGGTATGGTTTACACGGTAACGTACACATAGGGAAACGTTCCCTTCTCCCTATACCCAAAACTCGTCGCAAAATTCGCGGCTCTAGATGTGGAAGTAGTACGACGATACAGGGTGTCCTATTCGAGTAATTCGCCAACGAGGTAATCCAGATCCGGAACAAGTTTTAAAAGGTAAGTAAAAAGAACCGGGACATTTCGGAGCACCATAAGGATTTTCAAACCGTATTTTTTTTTGCCCCCCTTCACGCGCCCTTCTGAATATCTAGTTTATTCAGTTTCAAGTTAGCTTTAAACTGGCCACCCTGTTCTCGTATTGTACCTCGCTATCTACTCTACCTGCGTACGCGTTTCAGTTCTAATTAAGGCAACAAACGAATATAACGCGTTCTACAAAGCGCGGGAGTCAGCCACGTCCACAGGACATGAGATGGAATAAAATATATGTATAGAGAGATATATGCTCTCTCTACTGGTTTCTGTTGCCCCTTTGGGCACCCAACACATAGTCACTCGTTGACACGTGTTCGTGTTCCTACCGCGCAAAAGGACTTTAACGTTGAAACTTGTTCGATATTTTACTCCTCGCTTTGCGATGTACACGCGTTGGTTAACCTTCTTCCAGCTGGGTAATAAATTATTCATCAATTATAGCTTCATACCTATATTATATTCTCACATTTGTGAAAGACAAGACTCCATCGCTTTGTTCTATATCAAATGGGAAAAATTCCCACCTTACACGCGTAGCACTTAAAACAAGTATTTTTTATTCCGAAATCCTTAGGGATCTCAGGGGATTTTTTAAAGCTAAGATTTACTAGAACCTTGACAGACTTAGGAACCAAAAGTATCATCAATTTTACTATCAAATCGAAATCATACATCTGGGTGGTCAGTGTCGTCAGATCGTGCTTTCGATGGTACTCTTCTCGGTCCAATTGAACCAAGTGATCAGCTTTCAATCCGCAAATGATATAGTTGTAGCGATTAAATTACTCATGCGTTACATCAATCTGTGGCATGAGACTTGCAGCAATTATTTTTAATGATCTTGCAATGTGTCATCTTCGTTACATCCCATCCGCAATATTCCTGCAAAATTTTTCAGACACAACTCGAGTATATATTGAAATTATAGAAAGAAATTTCCTGAAAATGTATTGGGATTTTATTGTAATGATGTTGACCAGTATTCCACAGAATGGCATTGTATGATGAAACGCATTGATCAGGGACCGAGTTGAAATTCCAAATTCAGTTATGACGATTTCAAATTTTTAAAAACGTTAAGGTTCGGGATAGTAAAATTGGTAAAGATCAGAATGCAGACAATTCAAATCTCGGAATGTCAAAAATTCCGAAAGTGCAAGAATCTGAAAATGTAATGTGACGCATGATATTCCATGCGTTAATTTCAAGTAGCGGATTTCTGGCCTTTCGGATATTTTGGACTTTCGGTGTTTTTCGATTTGAAGTTTTTGAATTTCACTGTTCAGAATTTGGGGAAAAATTTTTTTTCTAAAAACTGTGGATTTTCTAAAATATTGAAATTCGGAATTATGAACTTTTGAAGCTTCTTAAATTCGGAACATCAACACGACCCCATTAATTAATGTCAACGAAATAATTCGTTAAAATTTTCCTCAAGGAGGCATACGTTAGTCTGGAAAATCACCCTTTGTCGATTTTTGATTCGGTTTTTATTTTCCGTTTTCTTCTTTAGAAGCATCTTTCAAAATCGAAAAAACAAAAAAAGGAAAAGAAAAAACACGTCAACAATTGCAGATGTATGCGTTTTTCGCAAAACCATAATGACCTTGTCCAAACGATTTTTCCAAAACTACTCGAACCGGAATCTCAACATTTTCAGGGTTTTTTCTTATCATATTCGACTATCGGGCCAATCATGGACGATTCAATCTGACCTACTGATCGGTAAATGGAAATTATTTGTATCCGAAATTAGGATCCATTTTGAAAATTTCAAATTTTTTTGTTTCAGCACTCGATGCTCATTTCTAATTGTGCCTCACATATATCAATGTGCTCTCTTTAACTGATTTAGTGAATTTCGTGATGAAGGTATAGCTCGATGCGTTTTCCTCAACTGGTGTATAACACACGGCGTCAAGTTTTCATCCCCCGTGACCTGGTAATATTTATCTCTCTATATAGTTATAATGGGTATATGCAGCTTGACGTCATTCGAACGTTTTCGCTATTTCCTGACGCGTTCTCCCGCTAAACGGTTCAGGTAATTCTATTTTCTACTTGAAGACATTAGAGCCACCGCGACCAGCTTAAGTTGGTTGCCGTGGAAACTGGCATGGCAGGCTGAAGAGAGTAGAGTAAGAGGAGAGATTTCAGCGGCAGCTGATGCTCCACAATCTCTTTTCCTTCCTTCCTTCCTTCCTTCCTTCCTTCCTTATTTTCTTCCGTTTCTTCCGAGTTCCGTGGTGGTGTTTGTTTACATCCCTTTTTCATCCAACCCCAACCCGCTTATAAATCGCATTTCATTATCAAACAAGTCGAATATATACTATCTGTGTATATTCTCTTTCAGAGCGAGGCGGGAAATTAAAGAAAAAAAGAAAAAGAAGACGAAGATAATGTTCGATCCCTCTTTCTCTCTCTTTCTATTTCGTTCAGCCATTCGGGAAAAAATCGGATTTTATTATCGAGCAAGTCATTACACGACTGTTTACCTGTACGTATGGGGCATTACATGCCAACCCTGCAGGTGAAAATAATTTTATTAATTTTTTGGAACTTCTTAGGGATATTCGAACTTTTCGTAGTTTTTCATAAGAGATTCAATTTAGTTCTGGCATTATCGGCAAGAACAGCGCATTTTTCTTAATTACAAGGAAAATCCAAAATTTCTTGTGATAAGCCACGAAAATCTACAATTTTTTATAAAAAAAAAACTACAAAAATCGATTTTCATGAAATTTGCACAGAATACTGTTACCATCTCGCAGATATGCAAGTGATCGTGTTTTTCCGATCCCATGCACTTTCATTTTGAAGATACAATAGAGGACCTTGAAATATAGTCTATTGGTTTCGAACGAACTTATAGCACTGTGCGATCGTGCCTCATGAAAAAAAGCGATGAGCGTCCCTAATCATATTAGGCAGAAGTAGCGGTGTTTTCTGGAGTATTTCGAGCGAAAGTTGTTCGTGCCACATGTCGATTATTCGATTCTTAAATAAAGAGTCACAAGGAGGGGACGGTGGAAGATAATGAATAAATTGATCGGTATACCTGGTTTTTTTTAAATTTTTTAAACCATTTCAAAAACGACACTTTTCTAATTTTTGAAAAAATTCACATAAATTTTTTGATAAGAAACGACGATTTCGTGAACAAAACGATTCTGGGATTCCGGTTGTTTCCATTTTTTCCCAGTGGAAAAATTCAATATTTCATATCAATGATTTCAACCAAAATAAAAAAGTTTTGGTTGGCAAAAATATTTTTTCTCGAATTTTTCCGAAGTCACATGATTCTATTATTGCGAAAATTTCACAAAAAAACCTATTTCAAACTGAAATTTAGTTATGTTTGTTCAAATTATCAAAATAAAATATCAGAATCCCTCTAAAGAGAAAAAAAAAAATCAAAAAAACCGGAATCCCTCAATCGTTTCGGTCTAAAAATCATTGCTGTTTGTCATAGAATTTGTGTGAATTTTTTCAAGAATTAGAAAAATGGTGTTTTTAAAATAGTTCGGATAATCGGAAAAAATAAAAACATTCTACACATTTTTGGTGGTTTTTGAAGGTGAGAACTATCCCATACTGTATTTGAAAAAAAAAAAATATAAAATAGTTAGGTTCACCGACTGGGTGCTTCGTATGGAAAGCCCTATATGCACAAGACCCTGCAGGGACCATGACGGGGCAGTAATTAGAATTCGGAACAAAAAAGCCAAAAAATCTTGTAAATAATTCGTACAGCGTCAAGCGGTTGCAGCTAAAACGTCCCCCTGAGTATTAGGGTGTTTCCCTTTCCCCTCTTCCCTCTTCCCTTTCACCCATTACGTATATATAACGGGCCATTAGGCTCGGAGCATTATGCGACCGATTGCCGGACGGTGTAATGGGTCTAGGGAAGTATCATAGACGCCAGAGGCACGCTTTCTGCGTTTGCGGGTACGCGGGGTAGAGTACTAGTAATTCGGCTGCCCTTAGTCCGGGAAGATAGATCTCGGGATACACAGTTAGGCGGGGACGAAGGGATGAAGGAGATGGCGGGGTACAACACCCCGCAGAATTCTCCACGCGCCTATTGCAAGCGACAGCTGAGACTTCGAGTCGCGTCGTCACGCCTTTGCAGAGGGTGTGCAGTGGCTGTTGCCAAACTCTGACCCTGGCCCCTGGCCTTGGATCTGGCTCCGGTTTTGGCCTCGTCGAATTTTCACCCCTGTAGGGTAACAACCCCAAACCAAACGGCCGGCGAACAAATAGACCGACTGCTGTGGGACGGATGTACTACGTAGGTACCTCGACCTACCTACCTACGTATGTATGCACCTACGTTCTGGTTTATTGCTTCTGGGGAGCTTTTTTCTCAGTAATTTGAATTAATGGGACTAATTCGAGGACTCAAATACCTGGAAGCTTATCAACCTTACGTTAACAAATAATACCACGACCACTACCACCGGCAGCACCGATTATCTTTATTTCCTTTTTGCTTTCTCTTACGTCTTGCAGTGACGTAAGATGAGTATTCGTTTCGGTGGAACATGACTTTTGTAAACTTCAACGAATCTCCACGTTTACGGGTCCTTAGAATCCGCAATACACGATTTTGGACAGATGTCGGTCCGACAAATCAGGCGAATCATCTCAAAAACGGTTCAATGAGAAGATTCAAAATTTATATAGGATTTTACATTCAAATACTTGGTATAGAAAATTGCAATATCTCGTATAATTCAATCGCTCTCTTCTATTGGAAAAAATCGCCTTTCGATTTATTAATCGAAAATTTGAACTAAGAAACTTGAAATTCGTGGCACAAGGAGCGTTTTGAAAGCTCAATATTTGAAAGGTAATCAAAATGCTCTCTGCATCACGGATTTTGAGGTTCTTAACTCGAACTGTTTGGGCTCATTCGTAGATACAATTTGAACCGATTCATGGAGCTTTTTTAAATTGAAAAGCTTTAATACTCGGGTCTATGAAATGTTTCGCGAACTGATAGACAAATGAACAATTCTGAAGTACAAACTGATCAATTAATCATTGATTTGATTATTTGCAGACTTTTTTTTAGCTCGTAAGGATAGAAATTGGAAATTTTCATAGGATGTAGAGACGTCTTTAAATCAGGATTTCAAGGGCAAGCACTGATTCTGATTTACACCTTTGAATCCCCACGTATGGGTAACATGATTTTACTAAAACAAAATCACATTTACTGTCGACAAAATTAAAGAATAAAGGAATTTGGATCTTAAAGGATCAATAACTAGAATTTTTGTCCCAACTCGTGTATTTTTAGGCACTCATTTTATATACGGAGTATATCTCTAGAGTGCCTTATGAATTTGCCTTTCTAAGGACGATTTTTGTCTGTCCGGAGTGGTCGGCACTACTGCGTCAACCCAAATCTCTTGTCTTTTGGATCATAACTCTCATTTCAATTGAGGATTATGCCCTTAGCAAAAAAACTTATGATTTTCTATCTAGTCTGATCGTTTACCTGCAAAGATTCATCATTTTTTTCAGGCTTCTTGTCCGACCGGACTGCCTGAGCCTACTGCACTGACCCAAAACTCTAGTCTTTTGGAGCGTTACTCTAATTTCAGTTGGGGATTATCCCCCTGGCAAGAAATCTTAGAATATTACGTCTATTCTGATAGTTTACCTACACAAATAAATATTACTATTTTTATCCTCTATTAACTTGATACTTATGATACAGAAAAATCGTTAGTGCCAGCTGTGTACAGTCCCTTGGGACTGCTCATTCTGCCTAATTTCTTCTGATGCGCCAAATCGATAAGAGCCGCACGGTTAATAAGCAGTTTTATAAGATACTCGTAAATAGAAAAAGAAAAAAAAAAAAAGTTCATTCTCCAACCCTCAAGCCCCAGTGATCACCATTGATTATTAAAACGGTGAACACAAGAGTCCAGCCTTTTAAGAGCAAAAGCAAATGGCGATGATCTGCAGATCTCTTGGATATAATCCGATCCTAATTACCTCCATCACTTTTTTTTATTGTTCTATTCTATGGTTAATTTATTTATTTGTTATAATTTTCCTCTTTCTTTACTCTCCTGCACTCTTAAGGTGGGAAATTGCTCTACCCGTCAACAGCACGTGTCTTTTGAAAAGTGATTTTAAATATTAATTCCGCATAGGATATCAGGAGGCTCTGACCGTAATGGAAATCCGCATCCAGTTCGAGCTGCAGATTCAGCCCTGCTTCTCTACGATGCGCTACTGCAGTTTCTGCATCGCGACACGCTTTGCTTCGACGCTGTTTCCGGAACGGAAGTTGTCTCGCGTCGAAAAGGGATAATTCTGCACAGTTCGCAGTGCGGTTCAACCCATTATTCCGATTGCCTACAAGCCAGGCTCCCATATTGGGGTATACCAGGTGGGTTGCACGTACATACACACATCTATGTACCTACTTCCGAAAATCCAATCCCTGCGTTGATGTAATTGGATCTCTGATCATTTTATAAAGCCTAATTAACTGCCGCATTTAGCTGACAAATTCGGCTTGTAATTATAGTATCTGATTAATAAACAATCAGATTTTAATTAGTTTATCAGCCCTTACGGAGGTTCAGGACTATCGAAGTTTCAAAAATCGATTTTTGATCGGATTGGATTACTTAGATACCAAATAATAATCGGACTCGTACTTTTCACAGTTCATTGCGCATGTTCAAAAACGAACAGTTGTCGATGTGTTCAAAATTACGGAAATTATCCACCGCTGAAGATTGTCTTGCGTAGTATAGCGCGGAACTCGAGTCTGCGATGATACTACCAGGTGAACCAATCGTCTGAAAGCAAAATACTTTCAGGTGATTGATTTGTATGACCAAAACTACACCATGAAACTTTTTCGAGTAAAATTGAACGAAAACTGTGGAAGTTGCACGTGAATTGAATTTTTTTATTACATTTTCACGGTCAAAAATGGTCTTCAATATTTTCTTTCTCTTTGGTCTAACAAGTGTGCAAACTTTTTTGTGAAGTTCCATGTTCTAGAGGAAGGACGTACTTCACGAATTTGGTTCAAATTTCAAGTGAAAATAATCTACCGTTCAAGAGCCATGACGAAGTTAAGACAACTTTTTTCACTAATGTATGACTTGAAAAATTTCCAAATCTCTTCCACGCGATTCCTGGTTCATATGAAGCTTTATCAGCTGCGGGATCTCGATTCTCCCTTTTCTTTTTTTTCCTTCTACACACACTGAACCCTTTGTTTTTTCTCTAATTAATGAGGCAATCGTTAATTATATTTCATAGATGGTTAAAATTGATCGTAATCAACTCTGGCAGCGAAGCCATCGAGCTGTCAATAAAACGCGTACTGCATACATATGCAATACGTTCGATTTCCGGTTTAAGCGGTACCAATACAGATATCCGAGAGATCCGGGCATAACTATCCATCTCTGAAACCACACATATAGTTTGACAAAATGTTCGTAGGTATGTGGAATAATAGAATGTGCAGGCTACATGAATGGTCCAGGTAATGGTAGCGCTTGTAGGTAGATCCGGAGTTGTAATTGCTAACCAAATTGGCAAAAAGCTGTTTTGCATTGGCGCCCGAAACCCGGTTAACATAACATAACATAACGTGATGGCAAATTGCAGACTGGATGCAAGCTCCCGACGAAATCATAATTAATAGGGTTTTTGAGATTCTTGTGCACACCGAGTACGAAAAATTTGCAAAAAATAAAAAACAAAAATTGAGTAATCATTGAACAAATTCTGGACTAGACCTTCACAAACCATAATTCTTCTTATAAATTTTGCCACAAGGGCAAAAGGATATCGAAAGGGGTCAATAGGTCTGTTTGTCGAACGACTTTCTGGGCAGCTTGTATCACGTGAGTATTCAACAAAAATTGAGGTTGAAGTTTCTCACTTGTAAGAACAAAAAATAACAAAAAATAAAATAATCGCGGGGATTTAGGTAAACGCGAATTGTTTAACTTGCTCGACTTTTAGTAGTTAAGTAAGACTTCAAGTTTGTAAAACAAATAAGAATGAGGTTTCACGCTCTGGCAGGTATAATTTACACTTTGGAAATAATTTTTTTTTTTTTTCATCAAATCGTTGCTATGTTTTGAAGAAATTTTCTATCGAGTCAGTTTTTTTGTTTCACAGATGATTATTCGAGACTTACAGACTTTGCCTTGATAGTTGAAATGAAAAAAATGAATAGATAACAAAAGAATCATTTCCAAGGATCTTAAGTCGTCAACGAAAGCTCCTTAACCATTTTTGTTTCATTTTTAATTCGGTTTTGATTCATCAGTAAAAAATTCTCCGGTTTTTACTTTGTGTTTCACTTAGTTTATAATTATTATGAACATGTCCTGACTGACTGACTGACTGACCGATTCATCATCGTCGAGCCGAAACCGCTGGAGCGAAGAATCTGAAACATGGTCGGTAGTTGTATTTCATAATCTAGAGACTCACTAGAAGAGGATTTTCCAAACTTGAACCCCTAAAGCATTCATAAGGGGGTTCAAAGTTTAATACTAATAACGAGCAAGCTTAGCGAGCGAGAACAATTATATTCACGAGCGAAGCTGCAAGAGGCTGCTAGTTGGAAATGAAAAAGAAAATTGTTCACGTTAAGATAAAAATCGCCGGTGTAGTCATAGGGAAGATAATAGAAAACATTACCGACACTTTTGCAGTTGAAGTTTTCTCGTTTCACAGGTGGTAACAAACTACATACATATATACAGATTCATTTTGAAGCGCATAATTAGCCCAAGCATAACGCTGCGAGAAACTCAAAGGAAAAACACAGAACCAATTAGGGGTTTTCTTTGATCGTGAAAAATTGAAACTCTTCCCACTTGGTTTTACGGAGGGAGAGAGTGAGCGTGCGAGTGAGTGGAAATCGCAGAACCACATGGAAACAATTTGCAATAGAATGGGAAGATTTGTTCTCACAAACGAGAAACAAAAAAAAAAAAAACAAATGAATAATGAAAAATAATAACAGAATATAGAGGAGATATGTAAAACTGAGAGAAATTTTTGCATTCTGTAATTACACCGCTATAATCATTACCTGCACGAACGTGTTTTTCAAATTGCAGTCTGGGTCAGAGAAAATTGCAAGTTTAAAAAAATTGAAAACTGAATCCCAAATTCTGTTGCATCAAAAATATAGCCGGCTATGAAGATTCATTTTTTTATTTCTTGTCAATAATCGACTACAATTTGCTCGCCATGTTTATCGTATTAACATTGAGCTGTTTTTTCGTTAAAGCTTTGGACTTAATATTTGTGTAAAAAAAATTTCTTTTCCAATGGCACTTAATTGTATATTCACACTTTTGATCATTTCGCATATGTATTGGAAAAAAGCTCGTCCTACTTTCCGATCTCATATAAAAGAATCCCCAGGTTTTAATCAAAGAGTAGTTCAAAGTCTTTGAGGGCTAAAAAAAAGAGGAAAAAATGAAACTACGTATAGGTATATCGACGTTCACACGTGACTCAAGGCCCCAATTTACCTGAATAAATGTACGATGTCATGTTACACTGACATCAATTTGAAAACTCTGTATAATCTGTGATCAATTTCGGTGTGAAATAAAGAAGAGCTTTTCTTCCTTCATTTTTTTCAAAGAAAACTATCAAACGAAAGCTTATACGTGATTGAAAAATCAAAAGTTACGTGTTTGCATAGCCACTTTACGGTGATGAGACAGAAATCATGTTACATTGACAAATATTTGAGAACTATGTATAAGCTGATATAAAATTTGGTGTAAAATCGAAAAGAGCTTTTTTATTCTTCATTAGGCACGATCGTCGTTAGTCCAACAGAGTGCCGTGTAGATTTTCCATCGCAAAAAACGTCGGATCGAGAAAAAAGCTTAAGACCACTTGGAAAGCACCTTTTAGCACTCAAAAATTAAGCTTGCAAGTATTTTCGAAACCGGATGTGTGTGAATATCAATTTCTTGCAAGCAGGATTCCAGTCGAACCACAGAATCGATTTGGATGAAATCTGCACAAGATACTGCCTTTGTCGCGAAGTTGTGCCAATAAGCTTTCAAGCACAATCCCACTTCCGGTTTGAAAGTGGCTTTGGGATACAGACTTTTGGTACGGAATGACAATTTTTAGAATTTCATGAAATTTTTCCGACGCATGGGTCTTAGCGCGAATTTGTTGTAAGCAGAATTCCAGTCGAACTGCCCCACCGATTTGGATGAAATTTGCACAGGATACTTTTTCTGTCGCGAAGATGTGCCAATGAGCTTTTGAGCCCAATCCAACTCTCCGGTTCCAAAACGGCAGTCGCTAACTTCGTTATTTGAGTTATACTATCGTTAGCGAAAAAATTGGACAAAAGAACAATTTGCGGTTGTGCCTTATGCAAAACAGCAAATTTTTTCACGCTACATCTGGCTAGTTTTTTGAGGAAAACTATCAAACAAAAGCTTCGACATGATCAAAATATCAAAAGAACGTGCTTGCCGGACCACCTTGATGAAAAAATTCCGTAGATTGTGATGGTAAAGGATTTTTGTCGATCGATTATTTGAGTCTCGTTGTTCCATAAACGCGATTCAAATAACACGACGTCGGCCACCCATTGTGCCGAGGCAGTGGGTAGGATATAGTCAGTAAATCAAAGTACACCGTAACGTGATATAGGTTACGGTACAGAATGTGCTATTCGGTATGGTACGAATTGCACTGAATGCAGTTCCCGTTCTACCGACTACACTCCTGCATCACCGCACTTTGCAGAGATCCTGGATGCGAGAGAGAGAGAAAGAGAGCGAGAGAAATAGAGAGAGAGGGAGAGAGCCGAGAGACACGCCGAACCTGAAATTTCAAAGCAATCGGTGCAATGAGGGAAACAATAGTGCGCCCAGGCACGCCAACTTTGGACTTTGGGCCCAGGCAACTTTGCCTGCTTGCTTTAACCGTGCACCCTCCTTCCTTCCTTCCGACCAACCTTCCAAGCTGCGAACTGCAAGCTCTGCCTTGGAGATTCACCCTTACCTACTCATCTTCTAAATGTGGATTATATTTAAGCTCTGTCTCCACGGTACTCGCCATAAACCATTCGGCTCACCTCTGGATCTGAACCAATGTTGCCGTCAAATAGCACTAAGTTTTTCGAAAACTTTGACAGAGCTTGCGGGAATAAAATGAAGAAGAAAATCGTTCAGCTTGCTGTATGTCGATTTTATCTAGGATAGGTATAGTTGGTTAGGGTAGGTGGGGATTCGAACAGCAGCTGTTATCTCACTAGTTATTACGATTATTATTTCCCAAAGCTCTCCTGCTGCAGAGCTTTTAACCGCAGGATAAACTGCAATCGTTATTACCGAAACTTCGAATAAATAGAACTTGGTAAAAATTTTCGGGAACTAGACATGTGAGGCCAGATAATGGTTTTAGATATTCAAACAACGAGGATGTGGAATGTGCTTCTGTAAATTCAAAATTAGGGCAATTCACAAAAAAAAAAAAAAAAAAAGGACCGCATTCGCACAAGCCAAATAAATATTTTTTAGGGAAACTAAGCTTGTTTCACGGGTAAAGAAAAAAATATATATATCAGACGAAATTCCGGTCAAACGATAGATATAAAAAATAAAAAAATAAAATAAAAACCCTGTTTTCGTTGGGCGTTCGGTTAGTAGAAACACTGAAAGATCAATAGGGATCAGAAAGGAGCAGGAGAACCCATCCAGCTAAATTACCAACGAAGAGGGCGAGGCAATCGTGGAGGAATCGTATATAGGTATATATCCACGATGTATGTGTAGAATAAACAGATTATAACTATTAATTCCCTCAAGAAATATTGATGTGTATATACTATATACATAGGTGAGAATGTAGGGGTTCTGTGATCACACTTCGCCCCTTTCTCCGCGGTGTTTGGATTTGCATAATAATTTTTTGGCCATTCTGTTCCACAAAATTTATAGATTTTTTTTTTGTTTTTTTTTTGAAAAAGAGAGTCTGGATGTAAAGAATTTGAAAATAACGGCCAAAAAAACAAAAATAAAAAGAAAAAAGATTGCCTTGCAGTTCTCCGGCGAACCGCTATAAGGCGTTATTTACTCGAGCAGACTTTTTTGGCGAAAAGAAATTTAAACGAAGTACCGTACTGGACCGGACCTGGTCGAGTGGTGAATCTCTTGACCCAGCGATCCTGTAGGGTTTTCGAAAAGCCCAGAATTTATTTGTTGTTTAATTTTTTAACCCAGGAAATGAAAATCTTATCATTTTCTTATTTTTATAGGAAACCGTTCGGAGTAGTGAAAAAGTCAATCGTTTCCTCTTCGCGTTTCTCAATTTGTATAGGATAATTAATAACAATGATCTAAGAGCTTGCGAATTGTTCAAGTTATAACGGCCCCATATATGTGTCTGTGCTTTACCCAAGTAACACCTGAAGTTCCCTCATCCTCGTTACTCGAACAAACTGAAACGGAGGAAATGAGGTTTTGCTAAGCAGATCAAGTCCTGATAATTTATAACGTAATGAGAGCTTTACTAGAGGAGCTTTAAGTAGCTGAAAACGCGTTGAATAGTTCCACAACGAAATCCTATCTGTAATAAAGTCCAGCCGACATTATTCAAGCTTTGGGTAAAGACAACAAAATTTTTTGTGCTTTTTTTGGCGAAATTTCGGAATTTTTCTATTTTTTTTATTTTATTTTTATTTTCTTTCTGCGAGGGATCTGATACTGAAAGCACTTATTTCTATTGATTAATTACACTTTCGATCGAGGTAGGTATGTACTCCTGAACTATGCAAATCTCTGGTTATAGATGGAGAGGAGCTTTTAAGCTATACCTACCTACCATGAAACGATTCCGTTCGGCAAGTGTAATTTATCGTTTGAAACCTTGCAGTGCCACCTCGTTAAGCTCTGCCAACGTCGACAATGGGTGGACAATGACCACTGCGCCAATTCCTCTGGAAAATATTACCACCCGCGAGCCATTGTCAAAGCTTTTAGTCTATTAGTCCCGTGCTGCAAGCTATGTAGCTGTGCTATTAATTTTCTATTTAATAAATCGCCTCTTCAATTCATTTGGTAATTCAGGAAAACTTGAACTTACTGTATATACTACAAGGAACTACATGTCTATATGTATATGGATACTCTTTGATCGGCGTACAGATCTTTGAGAAAAACCATGACACAAATCCTTTCGAGTAGGTATATATAAAAAATGCACGAGGCGGTATTGCCACTCGAATAAAACTGGCGTCTGCGATACATTCCTGTGGCGAAGAAAAAAAGAAAAGAAAAAAAAAAAATGTATAGGAAATATGCGGTAAATAAGTAATCAACGATCTTGGAATCAGAAACATAACATAAGGATACTAGTTTAACGAACTTTTCTTTCCATTGAATTAATTGATAGCGTTCAGGACGATTTTTTTCACAATTTACTTTATTCACCCGAAAACAGCTTTTCAGATATAATTTATCAGCACTGAACAGGCGTTTACTTCTAGAATCTAGTAGAATTTCGATTTTTCGGAAAGCTCACGATGTTTTAAGTCTCATTATGCATCAAGTTCGCGAAATAATTCTCAAAGCCTTTTACGAAAAGTTCTAAATATTCTTTTAGAGTTTAGGTACTCTGAGACATCGCGGTACCCGAATTTCGGAGCAGACTAGTTCAAGAGCTCTTTCAGTCTTCGAAAAACTCGATATAAAAACTAGATTAGTCAAGCAATTTTGAAGAATCGATTTGTTAGGTATTTTCGATGGCTTAATGAAAGCTGGAGATCTTTTGATAGTCTTTTTCGAAATAATCGATGGTTTTGAAGAGGAGGCCCATTTAAATAAAGAAAATAAGGATATCCTTTGCAAAAATTTACCTCCCCAATGCTTCTATTCTATAAGAATTTTGAGAAATCTCCGACTGGATGTAATTAAACCGAAATGAAACCTCGTCCACCCTCACGTAGGCATAGCTATAGCAAATCTATGAGAGACCCCTATTGTGCTAAACGAGTTTTGGAAAAAAAGAGTGGAATTTATTCCCAGAAACAGGGTGAAATATATGTAGGTATACGTTCTTGAAGACGAATCGCAGACTGTATATACGAGCGGTGTGAAAAATGAAAACAAAATTTTGAGAACCCCCAGAAAATTTCCAAAATCGATTCAAACTCAACGAACTGGGTTTTCAAATTTTCAGCAAGCTAGTTCTTAATACATTTTTCTTCGAAACGGATGCTCAGAAAGGTTTGTTGATTATTCGTTTTGTGTAAAAATTGCCGGTAAAAAAATTTCGGAAAATCCAGGATTCTCGATTTTTTTTTTCTTTTATCCTTATTTCGACCCTTTGAATGAAGACGGCATCGGTGATTGAGTCTGTGTGTCTGTGGGTGTGTACCCAGACGTCGTTCGACGGCGTCTATTCCCTATGAAGAGTTCTTCGAAACCGAGTGAATATTTCATTATACGTGGACCACCTCTTCGATTCCCGTTTTCTCAACTCCCTATACCAGGTTTTCTGAGATTCCAACCCTTCGTCGGCGGGGGAGGTGTGGTATAACTGGAAAGGGATGCGATCCACGCAGAGCGTATAAAACATTCACGGGACTTCTAATGGACGAGTGATGCAGGGTTCGGAGAGGGTGAAATTGACGAGAGATGAGAGATGAGAAAGGGAAGAAAAAGAAAAAAAAAAGAATCAAAAAAAAAAGGAAAAAAAAAAAAAAGAAAAAACCAAAGAGGAAAAGGCAAAGATACACGAGGTGAAGCAGACAAATGGACACTCATCATTTACAGAGAACTGAAATACATATTTATAAATTCTGTTGCATCCCCTGAAAAGATTTTTGCAATTGCAATTAATTCACCGATTAAATAACGCTACAAAAAATGTTACCGCATTGAAAGATTATAGATTAGTCGTAGTTTTTCCAGAAAAAATTGTTGCTTGTGTCGATCAAGCTAGAAAAAAAAATACATAAATAAAAAAAAAAAAAACTAAAATTTATATTCTTACGAAAAATTATGGAAATTTCCAATTTTTCATAAAAATTCGTTGAATTATTTTCGCAAAATTGCGAAGATATAAAAGACAGTGTCTTTTCGACGCAGCCCGCTAACTAATTGACGTAAGTTAAGTAATCCCCAATTCCCATAAGAGAGAAACCGTCGCTGCAATGGGACAGGGGATGGCTTTAGCGTAGGTGTGAGAGGGTCAGGGAATAAGGGATAACGTCTTTATCAGCCAGTTTCAAACATGTCAAGCTCCCAGAGTGCGTCACGTCCCCCGGTCTACGACATATAAGCATTATTTAGACCCTTGATAAATTTTCTATTTTTTTTTTTTGTTCTTTTTTTTCTTTTTTTTTGCAAATAAGTAAAATTTTAGAAATACCAGGTAACATTGCACCCGGTACTGAAGAGACGTGGAAAATCTCTGGTGAAATCAACCGGCAAATAAATCGTTTCGGTAAACAATTCAAGAATTCATCTTCGGTTCAATGATTTGAGAGTAAAAATGTTTCTTCTCCTTTATCTTGAAAGAAAAATTTCTTCTTTTTCGATTAAGGAGAAGAAAAAATAAAAAAAGAATCTGAATTCAAATCCGATATAATAAACGTACTGCGTTCGTTATATGACGAAATGGAATGATGTTAGAAATTGAAAAATGTATGTGCAATACATTTATAATATAACTGTGATAATTAGTGAAACTTATAAATTGTAATTACAGCAAAGTTTGAGAAGCTTCAGCCACCTGGTATTTTGCTGTCAACTACAGGAAATGCAAGTAGTTCTGGGTACTTATACATATAGGATCAAAAATTTTCTTGAGCTGCAGGTATAATTAGAAGAATTAGTTATACCAAAGCTTAATTGCTAAATGTCTATGGGGCATTCCAGGTCAATTCGACCAGGGCCTGACCATCACCCTCTACAGTTCGGACCTTAGTTGCAGGATCTGATCTGCCCCATCCAAATAGCACCCCCAATTTTTTCAAATCCTCAGCATTTTTCCTCCCCCCCCCCCCCCCCCCCCCAAATATTTCTCAACTTTTTTATGCAGAAGGAAAAAATTGAAAGAGAAAAAAAAAAAAAATTTATTTATGTATATATTTCATCATACCGTTCATTACTTTACGGAAGCCGGTGTTTGCCTATACCGGAAGTA
The DNA here is from genome assembly GCA_949628255.1 of Macrophya alboannulata. Taxonomy (NCBI): domain Eukaryota; kingdom Metazoa; phylum Arthropoda; class Insecta; order Hymenoptera; family Tenthredinidae; genus Macrophya; species Macrophya alboannulata. Next base: position 19,085,866 of record OX451206.1, on the reverse strand, counting down.
TTATCGAGTATATAAAGAATACAGATTCTGACTAAAGAATATAAAGTTGAAAGTCGAATTTTTTTTTTTTGTATAGGCAAACGTTCGAATTCGACAATTTTTTTTCTTCATTTTCCGATAGATAATGAAAAGTGAAAAGCGATTTTCGGTTTTTAATCGATATGAGAATCTAAGTTACGGCAGGAGGTCCGGTGCCACCGGACATCCACGTCGTTCAAGCTGATTAACTCTACAGAAGAAACTTTGCCAAGTCCCTCATTCAGGAGATATACTTATCTCGATCTCTATATCAAGTGCTAAAGTTCACTACAAGCTTTTCTTTTATTCTTGCTTTTTTTCCACCCTTTCGATTAGAAAAAAAAATCTTTTTTTCGGGGCTTTAAACTGAACGGCGTTAACCCGATCGGCTCTCTTAGCCTTTTAGTTTTTTCTGAAAATTCTTCAAGTAATCGCTTTCAGGGTAAAAAAACCTGTAGAATAAAAAAAAAAAGAGAAAAGCTAAAAAACTAAAAAAAAAAAAAAAAAGAAGAAGGAGAATCTGAAGAGATTCACACGAAATTTGTATTTTTTTTTTAGCTCACTTAAAATTTTGGTTTCTGAAACAACAGCGGGGGAAAAAAAAAGAAAGAAAGAATATCTGAAAAGAACAGGAGAAAAAAAAGTAACGGAAAGAGTGAAAATGAGATACTTGAGGTCGTAAGCGTTGTTCTACAAAGTAGAATTAGTGTAGTAGATAGTGGGCCATATACCGCGTAACAAACCTTGCTTATTTGTCTTCCGTTGAGAAGTTTTCACGAACACGCATATACCTATACCAACACAGTAGAGATTCTGGACTGTGTGCTGGCCTCCCTACCCCCCCAGGATGTTCATCCTGGTGCCAAAATTTTCCCTTCTCAGGGAAACGAGCCATCTGCGCGAGACGGCGTGCTCCTAGTACCTAGTACAGGATACATGTAGTAGGTATATAGGTATCTATATCTATCTATCCATCCACCTACAGCAACCTTATACCTACCTACCTTTTGACAAGCCTTGGAGAGCTTGCGGAGCCTCGACCCCACGGAATGATAAACAATAGTGGTTCACCGCACTCCGGATATACTAAACGAAGTTGTAATAGTTTCGGAGCGTAATTAAAGCCCGTGGCCGTCGTGGTGATCAAATTTTCGTTCACTCGAATAATCCTCCTTCAACCATGTAGCAGAGCTTGCAGAAGACGAAGTACAAAGGTCCGGGATTTGAAACAAGACACACGACGATTTTCATATTAAAGCATCGTCGTGATCATTTTTATTGATCTTATCATTAAGGAGATGACGAAAGTTTGAGCTTTTTTCGCAACAGAGCTTTTACCATTTTGAGCGTTTGTAAAAAAAAGAGCTTTCGCCATTCTGAGCTCTTTTGGATTAAAGTTTTGACCTTATTGACCTTTCTTTTAACAAAAGCTCTCGCCATTTTCGAGCTTCATAGAAAGTGCTTTCATCATTTTCAGGTTTTTTTTAAAGAGCTTTCATGCTTAGAGCTTTTTGAATAATAGGATCATCGCCCAATCGGCGTTATTTATTTTTCAATATCGCAAAAGCTGGCTGGAAGAATTATAGGACTTTAATCAAATGAATGAAGCACGCAAAGAAGTAGATAATCCGTTGCCAAACAAACTGTAAATCCTTATTTGGGAAAATGATATTCTAGGGTTGAATGAAATTAGGGTCTGAGTCGGTAAGCTCCTCTTCACTCAATTGAATTGGACAAAAAAAAAAAAAGAAAAAAAATCGTCAGTATAGGTAAAATATAGAATAGAGTGTTTCCGAAGTATCGGAAAATTTCACAAAAAATAAATTTTCCAGCTCTCTTGAATCGCATAACGTAATATGCTGTACAACTTTTATTTTATCTTATCTCAAATCGGTAATTTTAATGTCGAATAGTTGTACAAAGAAGCTTTCGAGTTGGATAGTAACGATCGATTTTCAACCATAACGTTGTAGAAACAAGATAAATTTCAAGACCGAATAACTCTAGACTTCAAAAAAAAAAAAAAGGAAGCAGGAGCATTCTGTAGGAAAGATTTTAGCTCCAAAATAAATTTAAAAAAGTAGCATTTCTAAGGAAAGCTTCGAGCTTCAACATCAAAGAAAAAAAAAACAACCATATCGGAAATCATGTTTCGTGTTCTAAGACAATCAAAAAATAAGCATTTCGAAGGAAAGCTCAAAAAAAAGCTTCAGGACCAAGAAAATAAAATTACCTCAGAATTCGTTCTTAAATAAAAATCCGGTTTAAGCTTTATAAATGAATGAAATGAAATTTGGTAATTTATTCACAAGCTTAAAACATTTTCTTGTTCTCGGAGGGCGAAGGCAGCAAACTATTAAGTTATTTTTAACTTCCCGCTTTGAAAATTTAAAATTAAAAAAAAAAGGGAAATTATTGGTTTCGGTCCGATTTTCGAAAACCGAGTTTTCATCAGATCTCGACGGTTTGAGGTCCTAGGAAGCTATTCTGACTATTTTTAGAGGGACGTCCGTGTGTGTGTGTGTGTGTGTGTAACCAAAATTTTTGGCGTACGATATCTTTAGAACGAATTGACCGATTGGAATGGTTCTTGTGGCGATCGAAAGGATTTATCAAGACTCAGATCTGATTAGATTCTGGAGTCGATCGGTCGAGTAGTTTCAAAGTTATTAAAAAAAAAAAAAAATTAAAAAAAAAAAATTGTCATGTTTTTGGCGCATAACTCCTGAACTGTTCGTGCGATTAGTCTCAAAATTTAATCCGATTCAAGTCCTGGATAGCCCTTTCGATTGCTGCAAGATTCATAAAAATCGAACGATCAGTTGAAAGATGTTGCACTACAAAAATTTCTGTTTTAGTCGTATGATACCTTTGGAACGAATTAACCGATTTGAATGATTCCTGTGGCGATCGAAAAGGTATACCGACTTAAATCTGATTGAGACTGAACGATATCTTCTGACATTAAATGTAACTCCCTAAAACCTGGAAATGTTGACATTTAAAAAACTCGATTTTTGATTAAAAATCGTACGGAAAAAAATGTATATACGGAAAACTAACTATACTTATAACCTTCCTCAATGTAATATAAACACCATAGTATCAATTTGTTGTAACGTATTCAACACATAGCGGAAAGTTTTGAGGTTGGCCCACAGGTCAACCGGTTTCCTAATTTGTATTTTTCAATTCATCAAAAATTTCAAAAAATTTGAGTTATCTATATTTTCTCTCTGCAGTTCCAAAATCATTTCAATTTATATATGCGACAAATAACGAGTACCTGTATTTTATACATATACCTACATACATATTGTACATACATAAAGCGTATAGACGCGCGGCAGAGGGAAGCAGAATCGGTGTAGCGATAAGAGGGAGAAGAGAGACAAGGGGTTGCAGAGAATGTGGGTGGTGGAAAGGTTCGTGGGTTCTCCACAGGCGCCGCTGGCGCCGAGGTAGGTACCGTCAGTCCGCAACCGCCTCGCGTCGTGGTCACACATCCACCCCCGAAGCACGTTGTGCCCCGCGCACCCTTGTACGTATCCCGAATTAAATATTCCGTGAAAATAAATAAATGAATAAATAATTGACAAGAAAGAAAACCAAAAAAAAAAAAAGAAAATCGAACAAATTTACAACAAAAAAAAATAAAAATAAGGAAAAAAAAATTCCGTCCTCGTTATAAGAAAAAATAAAATAAGGAAATAAAAAATAACCACCGTAGGGGTGGAATCGAGGATATCGTTATTCGAAAATAAAAAGAATCAAATTGTTTCGAGCTTTTTTCTTCCTATTCTCCACCCTACCGCGTCTCTCCTTATCTTCTTTATAATTTTTGACGTAAGACATCGGGTAACAGTTTCCGGTATATAAACGGTGCTCAAAGGAGTTTGAAAATCAAAAATTTGACAATTTTTTTTTTTTTTTTTATTTTTCTCGTTTAATTCTTCGTTCGTTTTTCAAACGGGGGAAAAGTTCCGACCCTTTTTGTTTGATGTATAAAAGAAATTAAATAAAAATAAACAATAATTGAACTCGAAAATCGAGAAAAGGAAAAGTACACCCTTATTGTAGCATCGGCGATAAAACATCATGACCATGATATAATGACATGTCTGTTAAACCGGATAATACCATGACCGTGTTAGTACATCCCTTGGAATTATAGTTTCCTACCAGATTAACGACCTGCTCTAGTATTATAACATGTCGAGGTGATCAACGTTCGACGTTGGTTGAGGGATGATAAATACCATAATACATACTCATAACTAGTGTTGTTATGCTGCATTCGTCGATTAAACCTAACCACTTACCGAATTTTAGTTGAGTGATATTACCACGCATCGATATACATTTATTTTCGGTCGCATAAATTCGTTCTGCGATACTATACAGAGCTTTTACATGAACATATATAAAACCCGAGTTCTCTACACGAGATAAAGAGCTTTCCCGTCAAATTATAATAAGTTCGACGATACCCGGGTAAAGAATATTCGCCGTAACAAAAGCTCCAAGATTTTCCATTACGAACGTAATTAATATTGTGGATTGTGATTCGGTGCATCATTGAAGTCAAACAATATTGGATACTATATGCAAGGAAATTCAGTGTTAAAAAAACCATTTTGAACAGTTTTTTCAATTTTCTTCGTTATTCATTTTCGACTAAGAAGAGGAATATAACTGGAAAAGTTCTTTTGATTATTATTATTTTTTTTTTTGTTTTGGTTCTGGAAACAAGTTTCAGGATTTTGTGGTCATGGGTTGCAAATAATAATGATGATGATGATGTGATTTGGTGGAGTGATTTCGAGGTTCATAGCCGACCTGATGCTGTTGCAGTTATTATTGAAATTTAAATCGAATAGCTAATTAAGCAAGTTTAAGTTATTACTGCAGCAGTTTTAATACCTTTTTGTTTGGTTAAACGAATAAAAAAGATAGTATATAGAATTGTGCATCAGCGCGGTAAACAAGTGAGGAAGAAAATTCGTTTTTCTTCTGAACAAGTTGTAACTGCAAAGTGATGAATAGTGACATCGCGTGATAATAACATAAGCGTTCACAAGGTGATTAATAGAAACGCTTACAACTGCGATGTCGTTGGACTGAGAGAAGGTACTTTTATTAATATTGTTCCTTTTTTAGTTCTTTTTTTTTTTCAACAATACTGTGTTGAGTGGCCTGCACTTTCAAAAAACATGTATCTCGAACAAACAATCATTATGTACTCAGAGTTCGTCTCATGCCATGCCATGCCGTCGTTAAGGTGGTAAACCCTATGAATCGGATGAAAAAATAAAACCAATTTTTCTGTCATTCCATCTACTTATAAACTCATATTTCAAGAACAACTCAGTTGAAATATCGTGGCGAAATTTTGAAAATTACCGAAGTTAAGAAACAGTGAAGTGCGAGCCACCGTCCAGGCTGCTCGACGTGTTAGTTTGTTCTACATGAGAATCGCTCTCAAACTTTGAACGCGTTTTTCTCGGAATTACTTTTTTAAAGTCGGTGGGCGGTGTATCTCGATAACTAATTATCCGATCAAGTTCGAATTCAGAGGGATATTGTAAAACGTATTTCCGTTAGGGGTGAACTTATTTTCATGCTGACGTTTGTGAATTAAATATTTTTTATGCGGTCCCAAAGACAAAAAAATTTCATAAACGGTACGTTTATGGAAGCCATAAGCTGTAACTGCCACAATTTTCGGATTTAATTTTTCATAGAAGTTCATCCTTTGAAAAAAAGTGTCTTTTATAATATACCATTTTTTTTCATTGGTTCAGATACAATAACGAGCAGTTATCGTGTACACCAGATCAGTGCAACCCTTCGACCGCGGTACACGTTTCGCCTCATAAGTCGACAAATAAATTCTTTTGATCGATGAAAAAATTCATGAAAATACACTAATGTGAAATAAATAAGCTCTCCAAGTTTAAAAGAAAAAGGGCCGAAACTTTCTTAGAAAAAAAAATCCGAAAATAACCCAGTTTGAGACAAAACTGATAGGGTGAACCTCTTAACGACGTCGCTGTACCTGCACTGGTGTTTTTATTTCACTATCTAGGCGAACACGATTTTCTTTACAAACATAATAACAATTCAGCGATTTCAGCGATTACTCGAGTCCAGAAAACACTCTGAAATTAGCCTTTAAGGCGATATTCGCAATAATTGGAATTGTGATTAACACCCGATCTTCCAAAATCTGATTCCCCCAGAATTAAAATTCTATGTAATTTTTTTCCAATTATTTTGCAATTGTTTATAGAACTTATTTGGCCTATTCGTCGGTATTCCGTTTTGGAGTAAAGTTACGACGTCTATAGTTGATCAGCATTGAAAAAAGATCGCTTTGAACGAATGGTGCGTTTTCCTCGATTACCAGCTGAAGACGTTATGTTCGGTTGTATGTCCTTGCTGCATTTCACTCCTCAATTAGAATCATGGATTTTGATACGAGAAGTTTGTTCATTTAAACCATAAGTAAGAGGTAGTAGAGTTCGGTATGGATGAGGAGTTTAATCCTCTCGAGTATACTTTGGGAGAAAATCTCTTCAGAAATTCGTCTCCACACGTACAGGTATATACGTATAGGTATATAATATAAGCTGTTTTGATTGTGGAAAGGGTAAGGTTCGTTTTCCAAATTCGACTAATACCTCCACTCCAAATTCACACATCTATACAGAGAAAGTTGTCTCAGAATATGAATTACATCGATGAGAGTATGAGCCCGCGTGTGATATTAGGTTTACACATAGATCGTTATTCTACGTATTGAAAGAAGCTTTCCACGACTTTTCTTCTTGTCCGCAAAGTTTTAAACTATTTTATCAATTTTGTTGTGTTTTTTTTTTTTTTTTTTATCGAAAGGTATTGCGATTCCTGCAGTGGAAAAATAAATTTCCCTAATTTCACTGAATCTTCACGTTTTTGGATTTCACTATTATTCGAAGAAAAAAAAAATGCGTCTTTAGAAAGATTTCGATCTGTCTGACGGTCTCAATGATCAGCTCAGATAATTATACGGCGAGATTAAAAGATCTGAAATTTACAGGATTTTACCAATCGAATGATGTGAATGAAAATTTTGCAAATTTCTTTTGATTCAAAGTTTCTCTTGAGAAAAAAAAAGAAAAAGAAAAATATTGCAAACTTTTCGATACGAATTGTACACAAAATATTATAATAGGTACGCGGGATGCAGGGTTAGGAAATTTTTGTGAAAATCTTCTTCATCCATCAATAATATGTACTACATACATACATATCCGCATTATAATATATTTTATTTTTGTTTTTGACAGGAGCTTTGACAATAATATCGCGTCGCGATTGATGGATGTCCTTTCATCGTACGTATAGTACATACTTTATACATACGTACAATACATACCTACGATAAAAATGAAAGTATGTAATATCTACCAAATCTGTTCATTTATTTTTTTTTCGTCTTTTGGTTTTATATTAACGTTTTTTTTTTTTTTTTTTTTACAACTTTACAATTTTTTGGATAATTTTTTCATTCCTTTTTAATGTGCAAGTCGAGGCTCCGTTGAAGACTCTTTAGTGCTCACTTCCGGTGGCTTGACATTTACCAAATATCATCGCGTTTGAAAGATAAAAAAATAAAACTGTCGTTTGTAACTGGAGAAAATTTATTCTTGTATAATAATTATTATAGTATACATATATATGATTTTGAATAAACATTACATATGACGAGTTGGTAACTGATACAAGTAGCTTTATACCCAAGAGATACATAATCGAATAATTCAAAACAATTCTGTTTATTACTCCTACCCTCTAACCCATACGCCCCTTTCTACAATGGAGCTTTTCCTCGTCAATTTAAACGAAAGCTCGTCTTCGAACTCATGGTATATTGTTTAGACACGTGAGAAACAGAATTTGAATTTCATCAGCCAACGGAATACCCGTAATACTGATGGTATTTCTCTACCCTTAAATTTATCATCGTATAACCTGATATCAACCGCAAACGAGCAAGTCTTTTTTTTTTTTGATTTTATTTTCGCGAACTATATTAACGTTATACGTATTTCTATGCAATTTTTCTTCATTGTTTCCTTTTGTTTAGTCAAACAAAAATTAAAGATGATTTTCTACATTTTCTAATGATCTCTGGATTTCTAAATTTCACGTATATTATACAAAGAATCAGTTTTTGGAAAATATCTCAAAAGCGGTAGCCTTTACAGCAAAAAATGTAGATATTCAAAATGTAGGAGATTAAATTTTCTACGGAAAAGGTTGCATACTTCTTTTTCGTAGGAGTAACAGTTTTCGTCTAATTCAGTCGCGAACAGAGCGCTTGCAGCGATGTGGCGCTCTTGAAGTTTAAATTTGTGAAAATTATGCGAAACTATCATCCCTACGGAAAAGAAGTATGAAACCTTTTTTATAGAATATTTAGTCATCTATATTTTTGATATCATTAGTTTTTATTGTAGAAGCTACCCGTTTCGAGATATTTTCAAAAAACTGATGTCTTGTATCAGTGGCTAAGAATAGACGATGCAGCAGTGCTTCAATCAACATTTTTAATAAATAGGAAAGCGCTAATTACTCCTCGAAGTGATATTTTCGAGTCAGTAGACAAACAAATGGAAGATAAAGAAAACTGCTAATTTTCTTTTGAACGTGTCTATAATATTACGCTTCTAAATGCGTACCCAATAATGCTTTGGTAAATTTCTAGGGAATCTGAAGTAGGTATAATAATTACAGTGAATTATCATTACCCTGGTACCTCGCTGGTGCTTAATTGTCATCTACACCCTGTCATTCCCCATTAATTTCTCGTTTAAACGTTTTCGAATTTCGACTCGCTCTGCAGGAATATCTCGTTTCTCTAAATTAGAATTCACGACAGACGTATACGTGCTAATTAATTAGCGAAATAGTTCACATGCATATATATGTATACTGAATTATTTTCAGACTTAACCGCATCTTTCTTCCACCCGGAAAATAATTTATAGCTCGAAAATTACCAAAGAGCTGTTAATTGTCTTTTAGTTTCCCTATATAGCCTTCGAAATTCCGGATTCCCTGCGCGTTGAATCGGTATTAATTCGGGGAATCGCTAATTACCAACTAATCAAGTGACAAATTGAAAAAATCCTGAAAGGTTTTACAAAATTTTTATTCTTTTTTCTCAGGAAAAGAAGGAAAAGAAGATTATTTCTCTCATTTCGCAACGAATTCGGATTCTAAGATCGATTGATTATTTTTTTGAAAGGCATGACGAAAGATCGGAACAGCTTGGACAATCCGAAGATTTTTAATTGATATTTTTTTATGAAACGAAGATATTATCGGAGTCTATTGATTTTTTTTCTTGTAAACCAGAAAAGTTTTAGTAAATTTATCTTACCTCGTCCTTATAATTCAAGTCTCTTTAATATAAATTTATATAAGCTAGGCAGCTGTTGCATATGCAGAGATATTTTGAATTACTAATACGTTATAAAGTATACGTCAAGTCCAGAAGCTGATCAAGCTCGGAGGAAATGAGGAAAATATTGAAGCTTCGGTTGTCAGCGATGTCAAATTCGATCGTATCGAGTTTATCGATACCTGTAACGCTGCTTCCGGTTTTTTTCGCAAATGAAAATTTTTTTTCCCTATCCTTGATCGAAAAATCTACAAAGAGTAATTTTTTTTTTTTTTTTCTCTAATTTTACTTCATATACAATTTTCGAACTTCAATCTTTTGCCATTTTTGTTTTCTCTCAGTTAATATTACTCTTCTTTTCTTTTCATATTTCATTTAATTCTATTCAATTAGAAAATAGAAAAGAAAATTGAGTAAAGGAATCAACAAGAAGGAAAGAAAAAGACAAAGGGAAAGGAAATTCTTGAGGATAAAGAAGAGAAAGTTTTCTATAATTTTCACGTTGAAAATAATAACCAATTCTTATCGAAATGGGAGTGATAAATTGTAGATCATATTGTTTCATTACTCACGGTATATATTATTATTATTATAACCGTGACGATTTCAGGCAAGAATTTTTCTTTTTGTTTTTCTGTTTTTTGTCTTATCGATATCATTAGCGACGAGTTTTCTCATTTCTTTTCATTTTCTCAATTTCCCCGTGACGTTATTCTTTTATATCGTTCTTATGTATTTTGTTTTTCCCTTCTTTCTTTCTTTATTCCATTTTTGTCTTCATCCTTTTTTTTTCTCTTCCCTATTCGTCGTTCTCATTCTATAACGTGACGTTTACAGACGCAGCGAACGAAAGCCAGACGTCATGTCAAAAGGAGAAAAAGAATGAAGCTGATACGTAGAAAATGTTGTTGCCGATTCGGCTCCTCTATGTTCCTATTATCAACCGTTCCCTATCTCTCGCGCCCGTATCGCTATTATTATTTTTAGATTGTCATTATAACTGCGAACCTCCCCCTCCTCCCAGCCGCAACGATTCTTCGTCCTTCTCATCGACACGACAATCATCGAGCTGTACCTCGTTTTTTTTTTTCTTTCTTTCATACTTTTTATACTTCCTCGACGATCCTCCGCTTCTTCCCCGAGTATCTTTCACCCATATATTCCTATCTTCTTATTCTAACTAAAATTTTTACTATCTGAAAACTATTTTTTCATTTCCCGCGAAAAATTCTACGATTCATTCCGAAAAAGTCGATTTTTACATACGACGTATCGCCGCGGGTAAGAGATATTTCTCCTTGGTCATCTTTGTGCGAAATTTTAGGATTATCGTTGGATCGATTTCATTGCTTATAAGGGCTGCTTTCCTTCTCAGAACAACACTCTAAAGAATGACCGTTGGGATTTTTGATGAAATGAAAACCACAAGAAATATGCCAATTTTCGTATAAATTTTAATAACAGAAGAGAAAATAATAAACAACAATTAAACTCCGTTTAATATCTTTGAAAATTTTTGTGAATAGAATTAGAAATCTCAAAATTTATACCTGTATCTCAGGAGAATCTGAAAATCGATCAGTCACGGTTGTGCTGGTCGACACAATTTCAATTGTCAATGTTATAGAACTTTTTTTAGCACATAGATATAGATATAGATATATATTGAAGTAAATTAGTGAGAAAAGTTGAGAAAAAAAAATAATGGCGTTTCCTACCCCCTTACAAAAGGGGTAGGGAAAAAAAACACGAAAAAAAAAAAAAAAAAAATTGAGCTGAAAAGGATTCTGCGCTTCGCAAGAGCTCAATTTCGCTTCTGAATAAAGTTGAATTCGCCGGGGGTAGGTTGGTCGCTGGGTAGGTATACGGGGGGATGGATACCGGGATAGCTTCCTTTCTGGAGGGGCGCGTTTTGACACGAAGCATCACATGTGATTTGAATAAATGGCGTGTCACTGGTATATCTATACATACATATATGTGTATATAGGTATGTATAATATGTATGTGTAGAACTAGAGCTAGAGAGAAAAAGAAGAGAGAGAGAGAGTGATGGAGTAGGTGAGGGAGAGAAGAGAGGGATATTTCTTCCGTCATCCCTGCAATAGTCCCTTCGTACTTTCATATCATACTATATAGGGCTGAAACCCCGCCTGCGCGGCTATCTCAAGGCAAGACCTCTGACATGACATATGAGAAGCTCGCCGAAATCGCGAGTCGGTTGGCGAATACCTCGCCAAATTTGTCTCCTATCTTTCCAGGGGCTCAAGATTTTTGTCACTTTCGCTTCTCCGGTTCTATCCTACCCTATATATATGTACCTATACATGGTATGTACATCTTTATCGCCATATACATCCGCAGATATAATTCACCCCCGTCCAAAATTCGCAAAACGAATTTCTTTATCAAGAGATTTTTGGGTCTCTCCTTTTTTTGGAAACAGCAATTTTGATTATATCTATCCTGCATGAGACAAGAGAAGCAATAAAACATAATCGAGAAAATTGTTTTTGCAAACAAAAAAAAAACAAAAAAAAAACTGTAAAAATGACTGAAGCTTTATACGAATAAATTGTTAATAGAAAAAAAAAAATATCAAATTTTTCGTCAAAATTCTCCAAAGACGTAGGTTAATTTGACAATTTTTTCTGAACAATTCTGACAATGGGTTCGCACATAAAGCTGAGAGCTTTTTTTTCTTCGGGAAAGTTTATTAATTTTGCTAAAAAAAAAAGCTCCCGAATTTTTTTTTTTCAGACTTTTCAAAAACAACTCGAAAGCTTGGTATGGATGAATTTCCACCCAGACAAAAAAAAAAAATAAAAATAGCGTAGTTCTGACAATTTTTTTTTCTGAACATTATACTGACAATGGGCCCGCACATAAAGCTGAGAGCTTTTTAATTTTGTTCAAAGAAGTTCGATATTTTTTTCGAATAAAACTCCTCGAACAATTTTTCGAATAATTTCTTAATAAGAAAAAAACAAAAGAAAAAAATTAGCAAGAAGAATTAAGATGTAAAAACTGTGTAGATCAAATTCGATCGTAGCAATTTTCGATTGACTTTCAGGAAACTGTCCAGTGACACAGATTCGCAGGGTTAGAAAATGACGTTGGCGTGTTTCTGGCCTCTGTAAAGTGTGCGGGCTGGAAGCATAGGGATATGAAAAACGATGATCGAAAGGTTGGCCAGTGTTTCAACCAGTAAAGATTCATTCATTTATTGGTTCGGTCATTCATTCGTTTATTCATTCATTCGTTCACTCGTTATCGTTCGTTCGTTCATTACCGTGTATAGGATTAGCTGCCAATCAGTACCGAGGCTAAAACGCATGACAAAACCCTTTTGAAAATTTAATTAACTTTGTACTAGGATACAAGCCCTCAAATTCCCGTTCGCGTTTCCAAAACTTTCGAGTGTAGTTATAATTTGCTTTTGTGTCGTCTGCATATACTACACAGATATATACATACACACATATATATGTATATGGTTTGGCGCGTTAATTAATCTTTAAATGCAGATGTTGATCGATCACGACGATCCCAACAGAGCTCGACTGATTTGAATAGAAATTTTGTACAAGCTAGTTGAAAAAGAGTAACTTTGATGTCAAGTGATCCAGCTTTATGATAATACCAAGTAGTGGACAAATTCTATCGTCTGAAAAGCTATATTTTCTCTTTTTTTCAGATTACTTAAAATTCTTTAATTCTTCTGTTTCAGATTCATTCGATCAGTGAAGGTGTGTGATATTATGTGAGACGTATAACGCACAATGTTCGTCGAGAAAATGAATATATCCAAAACCGGATCTACGATGTGGCTGTTGGGTGTCGTCATTCTTGCGGTGATCAGCAACGGTCAGTAGATATGCTTTGTTTTCCCTTCCTTTTGTTTGTTTTTTTTGCTCTTTTTTTCTAACGCTTCTATATGTATATTACCCTATACAAGTACTAATTGACCGAGATCCGTTTTACCGGCTTCATTTAATATGATTTAAACGATTAGGTATAGATATCTATCGCAAGGCCAGTATATACGTATAGTCAACGCGAATCGAGTACACAACTTACGCTTAACCTTATTTTGCATAATTATGTCCGAGCGAGAATAGGGCAATCTCATGCCAATAAGAATCAACTTATTATTCTTCCAACTATTATTATACTCGATTCATAGATTCACAATTTCAGAAGGTCACTTTTAATTGTCTTTTACACGTCGAACATTTGAGGGGAAGGAACCATATCAGTAATTGTGTCCCAAACTGGTTCATTTCATTTTTTTTTTTTTTTTTTTTTTTTCAGAGAAGATTTGGGCCCTTTTTTTCTCAAACTTGAAGGGTTTATTTATAATACACCAGTACATTTCGGTAAATTTTTTTCAATGCCCAAAAGAATTTATTTATCGGCTTGAAAATCGATTCTTCCCACCCGTTTGGCAGGGTTGCCTCCTTAAACTCTGATTACTTATTTTCCATCGACAATATTCTTTGCGATAATTGTTACAATTTTCTTTCATTTTCAAAATCTTCTAAGACACGAAATTTTTAGTGATTGAAAGTGAATTTTCTTTTCTTTTTTTTTTTTCCAAAATCTGACTTTTTCGAAGGTCAGAATCTGTAGATCCAGACTCCTCAGTTCACTCTCTCGATTTCGAATGTGATAAATTTTTGTACAGAGCATTAATCTCGCTGTGATCAAATTTCCGGAAAATAATTATGCCACTGTACCCTATAGACGAAGCATTGAAATTCCGAAATTTCGATTTTATTATGCATCATCAAACATTATAATTTTAATAAGCAATAAAATATCTATCCGTGATAGGTACATACAGATCGAACTTTGAATGTACAAATATTTTCGTGCATAAATAGATAGATATCGACCATCGGTCAGTCTACATGACTTCGTTATTGATATGAACCGAAATTTTGACACTGTTGAAATTTTCGGCGGAGTTAAGTCCGCGCCGTTTGTTAGAATCGGCATTTATGTGAATAAAGAGAAGAAAAAAAAATCCAATAACCAATTTTTTTTTTGTCTTTTTTTCTTCTTCTTTTGATCTAATGAGTGCAGAGTTTCCAAAATCTGATTACGATAACGATTTCCGATCCCAGAAAATTCCCGTTTCCAGAATATCTCCGAAAATATTATTTCAGGAAGATGGCTGGTTCCTGTTCTTTTATCCAGTCGATAATACCATCTCTGATTAGGAATGAATTTGCAATGCGAATATGTATGCATATAGCTACTCGAATTGCAGTTTAACGCGGTGTTAAGTGATTGTCGCGTTTCGAAAATCGGTAAATCAATTAAGATATCATCGATGAGTGTGTGCAGGTGTGTGCGTATTCGAGTTTGTTTATGTATGACAATTGTAATCGGGATATATATAGGGTGTTCATGTGAAAAGTTTCCACCTCAATGACTCGAGAACCAGAAAGATTTTCGAGCTCAGTTTACGGGAGGCTACAAGGTATCGATGGGGGAAGAACATGGGGTAGTAAAGTTTTCAGTAGGTCCAGACGTCAAGGCCGAGGAAAGGTCAACTTTGTTTTTTCATATGGAAACCTATATTTTTTATTATGTAATT
The DNA here is from genome assembly GCA_949628255.1 of Macrophya alboannulata. Lineage (NCBI taxonomy): Eukaryota > Metazoa > Arthropoda > Insecta > Hymenoptera > Tenthredinidae > Macrophya > Macrophya alboannulata. Next base: position 19,070,792 of record OX451206.1, on the reverse strand, counting down.
TTGTTTTACCTCGAAAACAAAACGACTTTCGTATAGAACATTTTTTTATAAGAGACCAATTTTTTATAATATTCAGCTGAACAACTAGAGATTTTCGAACTTTTAAGCACATTTCACGTCTAAACTGTCAAGCCTGGATAAAAATTGCGAGAGACAAAAAGTGCCTGATTTTATGCGAAGAATCTCGAAAAATATTCTTCCAGAGCTTTTTTGACGATTTGTTATTTGTTTCACGTCATAAAAAAAAATTGCAATAAAAAGTTATTGGAAAAAAATTCTGCAATTATTTTCAAAAATTCTTCGCATCAAATTACGCAATTTTTGTCTCCTGCAATTTTTCTTCAAACTTGATAGTTTCGAGATGAAACGTGCTTAAAAGTTCAAAAATCTCCAGTTGTTCAACTGAGTTCATAAAAAATTGGTGTCTCACAAAGAAATGTTTCATACAAAAGTCGTTTGATTTTTCGGGTAGAACAAATCTACATGACAAAAAATATAGGTTTTCATATAAAGAAACAAAGTTGACCTTTTCCCGGCCTTGACGTCACCACCTACTGAAAATGATGCTGCACCATGTTCTTTCCCCCTCGATACCTTTTAACCTCCGGCAAATCGCGTTTGAAAATCTTTTTTGGTTCTCAAGATATTAAGGTGGAAACTTTTCAAATGAACACCCTGTAGATAACCATCATCGATAGAGCGTTAATATACATATATAATGCATATATAATATGTATATAATTCCGTGTAGATATACATCACGCAGACACGCACGTCATATTCGACATTATTAACGAATCGATTATCAATATAGTTCGGGGTATGTAGGTAGGTACAATACATATATTTGCTCAAAACCAGAATCCGGCACTCTACTCTCGTACGTCAAACGTTCAGATATACCCAATTGTTATTCACGTGTGAAAATACGACTGTTGAATATTGTGTTATTAATCGATATGCCCGATTGGCCACGTCACGCAATTTCTAACACACGTGTAATGTCGTAATTACCTTTCAAGGGGTCATATGCACCTAGCAGGGTTCAACAAAAGGTAATTTTTTGGATTTTTCTTATGGAAAACTATTGGAGTTATCGGAACGCGGTTGGTTCTAGTTGAAAACATACATGTTGAAGAACTTGGACCATTTTTTTTTGTTTTTTACTTGAAAAAATTCGTTAAACAACAGAGATATGGCGTCGTGAAGAGGCAGCCTTTGAACAATCCTCCATTTCGTTAAAACCGTTGAAAAAAAAGCTCTAAAAAAGTCAAACCTGACCGTCAAATTATTTCCCCCAAAACCATTCCGGATTAAATTTCGAAATTATCGAAGTTCGGACAAGGTCCACATTGAATTATATACGTATATATTTTTTTTAATCTATTTCCCATCCTAATTTATCCGAATAATCAAACTAGTGAGCTTCCTACAGCCTTCACAGAGCAAACCCCATGATCAATTAATTTGTAAATGATTTACCCTAGGTGCACTGATCATCTGAACCGAAATGAGGTTGTGGGAGATTATTTACCATTGAATGTGCAAATTGACGTGATTATTAATTTCAGTGGAAACAGGATGCCCCCCCAGAGCTTTTCTATCCAAACATGTAGTTCAAAATCTGTTTTATTCATGTTTGAACATCCGTGCAATATCAATAATCCAAAAATTGATGGATTGAAGCTCGATTTTTTTGACTTTTTTCTCTTTGTTTATTTTTTGTGTGTGTTTTTTTTTTTTTTTTTTGCTCAAAAATTAGGCAACGAAAGCTTCTTTTTTCAACCTCTCTTTAGTCTTCAGCCTTGATTCGTTACGGTCGTATCGGGTTGCGGGGGCCCAAGACCACGCAAGCGGCAGCACTCTAATTCCATATATTATTCATACGCGATTCTTGATTACAGTGGTTTTAGTTTTCGGTTTGTTCGTTCGACCTAATTTTTTTCTTCAACGTTCGTCTAGGCTCGAAGGAGTATTAGGTCTGCGTGAAAAAAAAAAAATATTCACTGAAGTTACGTGTATCGTACATACCGATCGCTAAATAAAACGCTATTCGCATATATACATATATACCTATACGTATATATGTATAAAAAATTAATGAGTATGTAGTTCATATAGTTGAAAAATTACACAGAAAGAAATGAGAGAAAGAGAAAGAGAAAGAGAGAATTAAATGAAACGATGTAAAATGAATAATAATAAAAAAAAAATAATAATTACACAATTTACCTACCCCGCAATATATAAGGACGCGTTTAAAACACCCCCGTTGCCTCAGGGCTACACAGGGCAACGTTTCCTCGCATGGTTAATTTTTATGCTCATTAGTGAGAAACCTGGTCAAAGGAAAGAAAATAAAGGGTATATACATACATACGAAAAACTCTGGAGGTATTTGTGCTCACTTATAAAGGGTTGTTATGGGCCTCTGTGCGTTTATATACGTATATAGTAAATATATTGTATATACGAAATTTTTTTTCAAGAACCTAAAGGAAAGAAGGTAAATTTAAAATTACGGTATAAAGAAAAAGGTAGAATTAAGCGAAATTTTAACACCCCCTGTGAACTTTATTATATACATATTTATACGTATGTATAGAAAATTTGTGTATTAAAATGGTTTTTTTTTAACGGTTGGAATAGAGGGACCGAAGAACGGAAAGGAATCTTTTAAACAGGGTTGAAAATGGAGGATAAAATGAAGAAAAAATTAAAATTACAAAACGAAGAAAAACATTCCGCATATATGAATGGCTATGCAAAGCTCGCTGTATGTGTGTTGCGAACTTCTTATACTTCTCGGCTTGGCACCGAGGTGGCTGTGCATTTTTATACCCCAAAACTGTCTTTTATTCGGTTTGATAAGAAAGAGAAAATTAAAAATTTCTCTACGGGATGTTTAAACCCGATGTTCTATTTTTTTTTTTAATTAATTTTCTCAGCAATCGATCATCGAACGAGCTAATTTTTTAGAGCTTTTTTTCCACGGTATGTCGATTATTCGGTTCTGTGTACCGATAACTTTGAAATTGACTATTTCTTTGGGACTGGGTTGAAGTTCCGAATTTTTATGCAATTAGTTATCCGAATGGTGAAAAATTACGAATTCATTTGAGAGGTTTTCGAATTTTTAGAAACGTTCAAGTTCGGAATATTGCAGAATTTTCGACTCTCAAATCTTTAGCTTTTGAAATTTTGAACCTTCGATGTAGTTCGATTCGAAGTTTTTTAAATCGACTATGCAGACTTTTTGGGAAATAACCTTTCAAAAAGTGAGTCAGTAATATTAAAATTCGGAACTTCAACCCGGCCCTGCAATCTCTTCCATTTCTATTTTTTTTCTCTCAATATTATACTTTAATTTTTTGTGATAAATGTTAACAATTTAGGTGAATTAATTGGTCTGTATTATTTCAGTCAATAGGTAATTATTTCGTTTCGGAAAATCGAAAGATATGTGAAAAGAGAGGAGGAAAAAAAATTGTGTATAAAAATTTGTAAGCAGCGGGTTGATCTCAGATTTTTTTACTTTGACGGAACGAGTTTTTACTTGATTATATACTTGAAAAGACTATATAGGTGAACTTTAGTGATGAAACTGGGTTATTAAAAAATTCTCTTTGGAGTTAATGGTTCTTTAAAAATAGCTCCTTGAACCAAAGGCGCGCAATGGCAGGGCAAGGGGGCCCGAGGATTTCAAAGTGACGCCACTTCACTTCCCCGCGAGTTTCGAATTATACTCGGTTGAATTTTTCTCATTCTAGAGAGTCGATGGAAAAGAAATAACAAAAAAAAAAAAAAAGAAAGAACAGCGTCAAAAAAAAAGCAAAAAATGAGAAGAAAATTATGTAAAAATAGATACAACCCTTCGGAACATTTGGGGCCGGGTAAAAATTCCGAATTTTGATTCTACCGAGTCACAGTTTCTAGAAAGAGAATTTCTCCGAAAGTCTGCATAGACGATTGAAAAAGACTTCAAATCGAAAATCACCGAGGTTTTAAAATTCAGAAAGCTCAAGGTTCGAAAGGCCGAAACTCCGAAACTTGAAATTCCCGCATGGAGCTTCGTGCCCCTCGCTTAAATTTTCGGATTCTTCGACTTTCAGCCAGTTTTGAATTTTCCGAGTTTCGAGCTATCTGTATTCCGAATTTTGAGGTTTTTGAAAATTCTCAATCCACTGAGATGAATCCGTAATTTTGACCATTCGGACTTATAAAATTCGGGACTTCAACCCGACCCCATAACATTGCATTCGCGATATACATGCCATCGAATACGCCCGACGATGAGAGCCGTCGTCCTGGACCAATAAATACATAATTTTATCCACCCCGGAGCTTAACGCTCAAGGGTTGGCGCAGGTAGAGTTGAAAATAATGATAATCCATGGTTTGTGGATCATTCCCAGTATAACATACCTACACTCATACAGATATCTACAACCAACGCCCAGATTGAATGAAGTGTCTAAACAACGGGTTTCTCTTTGAACCCGATACGTAGCCGGCGGGAATTAACGGTCTAATTTTGATTCTCTTTTTCATCCCTATATCCACCCACACAGACAAGCTCACATGTATGATAATAGAAGTACGAACACAATATTTTCAGCGATGGAGAATTGGCAATTTTTTGGATACAGTATATATATATAATTTTTTTCTTTTTGACGTTTTTTTTTTTTCTTTTCATTTGCCGTCCTTGTGACAGCCCTGAGGAATTATTATTCGTTTCGAAGAGGGAGAATTGGGGTGCAAAATATATGTATACCTGATAGAAATATGTGTACGTGTCGTCCTAGTACGCGGACGAAATTATTAGAGAAAAAGGAAAAGAGAAAAAACCAGAAAAAAAAGGAAAAAAAAAAAAAAAAATGGACAAGAAAAAGGAAAGCTGTTCGTATATTTCGTTGACGACAGCAACCCCTGCCATGTGAGAAAAAGAAAGAGATAGTATAAAAGGCCTTTGCCCGTGATGTCGAGTATTCCAAGGCGTGCCAAGCCTCAGAGCCAGCCCGAGTTCCATTAAATTGATTAGTTGTTCCGGCAGATGGAGAATTTTTGCAAAAATATTTATTTATGTATGTTAACTGTATACCATATGTATAGCTACATCATATCTGTATGCGAATACTGAATATTTGAACCACAATCATATTTGGCGGGCTGCATTTTGTAGCAGTTTTTAATAGACGAACTACGTGATCACATCGATTGCATGATCGGTAAGCGGACAACCCGATAGGAACAGATGACCCATTTTGACCGACTATTTTTTGAGTTTAGAGTCTCGTATGAAAATTTGTTAGTTTTTTTTTTTTTGCATACGGGAATCCCTCTCCAAATTCCAAATCAATTGAAAAAAAAATTTTAGGGATCGCTCACGAAATTTAAAAATTCCAAAAATAGTGAAAAGTCGTATTATTTTTTTATTCGAATTTTTTTCTCTCTTTGCGGCAATTGTTTTTACACAAAACAAAAATTACGTTCTGAAAATTTGAGCCCAAAATATATTTTTAAAGGTCGCTCAAGAATTTTGAATGATATTTTCAGGATGTCATTTTTGTTCAAGTGTAAAAACAATTGCCGCAACGAGAAAAGAAATTTGAAAAAAAAAGATCAAAAAATAATATGATTTTTGGTCATTTTTGGAATTTTCGAAATTCGTGAGCGACCTCTGAAAAATTTTTAATTGATCTGGAATTTAGAGAGAGCTCCTCAAATGTGAAAAACCCACAAATTTTCATACGAGACTCAAACTCAAAAAAGTAGTCTGTCAAAACGGGTCACCCTAATATATTTGATTTTTTTTTTCGACATGAAATAACGAGTACATATCCCTACGAAAAATCTCTCTGGTTGGTTTTTTTTTTTCTACCATCATGTTTCATCCAATGAGGAAAAAACAGCTGTCAACGGTCAGTATTTTCTCCCACGTGATAACGTGTGCAGCGATTACTCACAACCCTCAAACCATCTAGTCGTGGCAAATTTTTTGATCAAAAAATTGAGGCATTTTTTTATTTTTCGTTTTCAATTTTTTATTCAGTTATTTTCATTTTTTCTATCGGGAATCGTACGAGAAAAGAAATAACTCAGTTTCAAATACTATTTCGTCTTGTTTCACATGAATTTTGGACAAATTACCTGCCGCGAACTTTCAAGGTCTCAGCACGTACGCGAAGGGTGGTAAGAGATGACGTGAGAAAAAAATGAACTGGAAGTCAGTAAAAAAGCCATTGCAATCGGAGTGAGGCAATTGGCTGTAAGCACTCGCGGTTTACGTGATCAGAGCTTCAAATAGTAGAAATCTGCTTTCTTGAAGTTACCTTTATTCTTTGATATCCTTTTTCGAGTATCACCTACCTCCAATAGTTTTACTTCTACCTATACCAAGGTGAGTTCAATCTAAGAATTCGCACCTTATTCATTATGCAATTTTTTTATCTGCATGTTGAACACCGAAGGGTACTCAAAACTTTCAACAGACCATTTTGGAAGATCGATGGGTCCCAAAATTATTTTATGATCGCCCCTAAACGTGAGATTCAGTCGAAAGGAAAGTGCCAATTCGTAGCAGGGACTTAGTCGGACCACTGCATGGAGTCTGGATTTTTTTGGACTCTAATGGTCCAGAAAACAAACCTTCATCGAATGAACGTAGAGATTTTTGATATGATCATTTTTCTACTATAATGAATTCAAGAATAGTCAACCAAAGTTGGTGAATTTTAGAACATTGACTTAAAAACGGCGATTACAGGGAACCAGTCTTGGTTTGGGAAATTTGGAGTACTCCAAAATCGTTTATTTGTCAACCAAAGTTTATTTTTCATCAAAGAAATTTTTTTTTCGAAAAACTTTGTCGTAAGGTTTCAGGCACATCGTTAGTCCAATTCAACCTCTCAAGGTCTTACTTTCTTCGAACAGCAATTCTACATCTTATGAACGTAGGGATCGGAAAAAAAAATTCATGTGAAAAGTTACGGTCATTTATCCAAAATTTTCGAAATTTAGGACACTAATTTGCAAATAACTTGGCCAACACGAAACTGTAAAAAAATTCGCTCATTCACGTGTCATGAGGATTTCTTTGCTGAACAAAATGAGCCCCAACGACCTTAATCGGAACAACGATGTGTCTAAAACCTTACGACAAAGGTTTTCAAAGAAATTTTTTTTTTTCGATGTGAAATAAACTTTGGCTGACAAATAAACGCATTTTGGAGTACTCCGAGTTTCCAAAACTAACCTGTACTGATTCCTTTGAGTTATTTTGACGGTATAACAAAGTTCTGTACTCATTCGATGAAGGTTTGTTATTAAAATTCATGCAGTGGTTCACCCGAATTTTTACGACGAGTGATTTTCTTTGGACTGAGTTTTGCATTTACGAATCCGAAACGTATCTCCTTTCAGGTCTTTTCTGAATCGTTTTTCTTGACAAAAAGTAAATTTTCCAGAAAATATTTCCCACCCGTTTACTCAGGTTCCTTTTTTACTTTCGAGGGCGGTATACGTATTCTGTTGATCTTGATGGTGTAGGTGTCCACGTATGGACGTAGTGCGTTGTGTCAGAGGCGTTGTCGGTTAACTCGGGGGTGTCAAAGTGTAATTACGGTACCAGGAGAGGATGTCATGTCGGGGCAGCGTCACGTGGTAAGTAGGGTGACTGTGGCGAAGGAAAATTTAAATTTCAAATCGAGTGATCTAGCCTTAAACAGAGCCGCAGAGCTTAGCTTCTTATTCAAGCTTCAATTTTCGTGCAGTTTTTTGTCACTCGTTATTTTTTTTTTCTCTTCCTTTCTTTCCTATCTTTTCACACTTTTTTTTTTGTTCAACACCCCAAACCTTATTCATTTTTACACATTTCCTGCAGCGTTACAGGAAATTGGAACAGTTATATTCATTCTCCTCTTTTTATATCTCAATCAGAATTTTTCCCACACTATATGTTTATAATTAGCCTACGGCACAGAAAAAAGAACAAAAAACCGGATGAAAAAATTAATACAGGGATGCTGGAGAAATCAGGATCCCTTTTTAGCTTTTTTCATTCTTTGCAAACATTTATCTTGCTATACGTATAATTAGGGTAGCTTCGACTAATTCAAGGTTTAGTGATCTCATTTGCGAAATAAATATCCGATCTAAAGTGTCGGTTTCTTTTTGATTCACCTAACCAGACATTGAGCCAGAATGAAGTATCAAAGAAAACGAAAAACAAATAATAACTACACTAAGCAACGCGAAAATTTGTTTCTGGTGTCATTGGAGGTTCGGAGATTGGCATAAAATCGGTGAAATCCAATATGGCGATTGCCAAATTCCGTCAGAATGACGTGAAATTTGATTCTGAACGGGGTTTTCGGTTCACTGATTCAGTACAAAAGAAAGAAATGAATAAAAATGAATGTTGGTATTCGAGTTATTCGGTCTGAGTCCACGCAGTAGAGAGACTAAATTACGTATTTGACAATCGCAGTGCGAAAAAAGAAGAAAGAAGAAAAAAAAATGGAGTTTTTACGAAGAGTATAAATTACCAACTATGCAAATTCAGATTTTTCTTTTCCGGGAACGCTCTTTTTTTTTCTACGCTCTGATGATTATTATCCGAGTTTCATGGACGATGTGTACTTGCGAAGTCCACCATAATATAGCCTGCAGCACGGATAGACAAAGATGTGTAGCAACCGCAGTGAGCCTGGAAATGAACTGTGGATGGGGCAGCTAAATGTATACGGGTCATGCATATGCAAGCTGCAAGAGCAGCATGACACACAAACGCGTTGTTTATGCGGTACATGGATGTGAAATGTCTGAGTAACTCTTGAAAACGACCGCGACACGTCTACGAGTGGTAAACGTCAGTGTGTTCAGAATTTCCGCGTTAATAATCTTGCGATTGTTGCACCGTCCATTTATATACAAGCGCACATTCTTTTCATTTCTATTTCACTTATTCTCGCCTTCAGTCTTACGCTGTTTATATCTATATATTCTTTTTCATACGACTTCTACGAAAGATGTATTATAATGTGCACGCCAAGTATGTTATACTTCTTCGAACAGTTCTTCTTTCCAATGTCTACGGCTTGCTGTTGAATCAGCATAACACTCTTTCCACACTTGCGTAACATGTTCTAGCATTTGAATGAGAAATGGAATGTGCACGCCAAGTGTGGAGCTCTTGGAACAATTTTTTCAATGTCTAGATGTTACTCTCTGGTCATCACAACAATCTTTCGACATTAGTAAGTTACGTAGCTGTTGAAGCAGTTCTTCTTTCCAATGTTCAGGGTGTTCTACGATTTTAAAGAAAAATAGAATGTGCACACCAAGTACGTAGCTCTTGGAGTAGTTTTTTTTTTTTTTTTTTTTTTTTTCGAATGTCTAGGTTCTGCTCTGGGATCGGAATAACAACCTTTTCATATTTGTATAAAACTTACTACGATTCGAACGAAAAACACAATTGTGCACGCCAAGTGCGTAGTTCTTGGATCAGTTTTTTCTTCCCAATGTCTAAGGCTTGTTCTCGGATCAGTATAACAGCCTGTCCATATATTTGTATGAAACGTTCCACGTTGATTTCGTGGAAAAATGTCTACCTAACTCGAGGTGTGCAGTTCTTGGAAAGTTTTTTTTTTTTCTTCCCAATGTCTGGATCTATCTTTACATCGATTTGTTTTTTGGTTTGTTTTATGTGTGAATATACGCGGAGCAGCGTCTTTCGACGCTTTTTTTTTTTTTATTTCGAACAAATAATCGTGTGAGAGCGTTGCCGCTTGATGTTGAGGAGAACTTTTTACTTTAATTTCGGTCACCACCATGCCTCGGACCTGAAAACTTTTACAAATGTCATTTCTAATCGTCCGGCACTTCAGATATTGCCTATCGCTGATTATACTGCGTGTTTTTTGGTAGTTAAAGTATGTATAACAGTCTCGAGTACCGAGAGAAAAATAAATAAATAACTAAGCTATCGCAACCTTCACCCAAAGGTCGAACAATAAATTTATGCAATGAATTGATTTCAGGATTTTAATCCTATTGTACGTCAAGCTCCAATCTTTTACTTGTTCATCAATTATTCATAATAATACTAACAAAAGTCATGAATTTATTGCAATGCAGTGCCCACCAAGTATAGCTTTCGGAATAACAGTTCATCTTCACACGTTTTTTTCCTTCTTTCTTCTTCTTTTTCTATTCAGGTCAATATAATCATCTGATGAAATCGTCTGTTTGCCGCGTTGTTTATAGAACTTTTTCGTTTCGTTTCTTTTTTAGCTTCATTACTGGCCACTTTTTCTATTTTTTTGTTCAAATGCCATTTCTAATCGCCGGGCACTTCAGATATTGCCTATCGTATAGCAGACTGCGTGAGTTTTGGCACTTAGTTCTATATGGCATATAACTTGTATATATACCAACTTCCTGGCAAATAATACTGTGAGAATAAAACAGAAGAAAAATGAACAACGATCAACCGTCGAGAGGTCAACCACTTAAATTGATACACTAAATTGATTTCAGATTTCGCCTCATAATACAACTTTAAGTGCACCAAAATTTTCTCAGCTTTGTTTCAATCATTTTCTATATATACGGCTCGCAATTTTCTTATCACTTATTTAAATGAACCCATAATGTATTTTGCCAACACTATGAATTGATTTGCAATAAAAAGAAAAGAAGAAAAAAAAAAATTGACGAAACTTAACCAATTTCAAGGAAAAAGTTTCGGCTCAATCAAATATTCCATTCACACTGAAATAAGAAAGAAAAAAAAAGTTGAAGTAGGAAAAAAAAAGAATAGAAAAACGTTCAGGTTATTTTGTTTGCTATTATTCTCATTATTTTACACGCCTCGCCTTAAAATGAAGTTTCGATCGCATCGTTGACATTATTGTCTCCGTGGGTTGGATCGTGTCGGTATTTTGCCGCCCCCGGTGTTTCGAGGTTATCGAGATGGGGCGGTGTTGTAGGCTATATCACCATCTCGCCAGAGCGATTGCATTGTTGTGAAGGTGTGCATTGTTTGAGCTGCGATATGCCAGCCTCAGGCGACCAATCAACGCTTGCGCTCGAGTCGTGCCTTATCGAAGATTCTCTCTCTCGCTACTATACACCAGATCGCCTACACCTTCCCTCGAACCTTGAATCAAGTCCCGGAACCCGATCACGGTGTTTAGCTGGTGTTTAGGAACGTTGGTGTCAGCTCAGGCTTTCCGGACGGAAGAACGGACAAGAGCCAAGATAAGTCTGGGTCAAGGACGGGCGGTAACAAAGTGATACATCACTTGAGAAGGTGCTGAAGTGACGCATCTTCGAGAAACAAAAATAAAAAATAGACACAAATTGCAATGATGTAGTTTCTGCTGATGCTGAGTAAAGGACTTTACCGTTACCAGGGATATATCCGTCTAAATTTACTTTCCAATCCTCGTTCTTATTATTATCACTCGCGTGCGAGTTGGTATGTACCTGTAACGTGTCTGGAGTTTGAACGGTAAGTTGATTTAAGAAAATTGTAGAACCGATACCGACAGGGAAACCTTTTCACGGGGGAAAAATTCACAGCCACGGTGGTTTTTGGCCCCTACGTGTTTTCGTGTGGCACTACGTGCCGGGAAAGCAATAAATTTTTTACCACGAGAAAAAAAAAACATATATTGAATTATGTGTGAAAGTCGTCACGCTATTTTTAGGGAAAAAGAAAACGTGGATAATTCGGGATTAGAATCGTCACAATTTTCTGTACAAGGCAGTTTCTTATTCCTCGATTAACAAAAAACCAGATTCACATATCAATACGATGGTTAGAATCTTTGTTCAAAACTGCGACGATTTTGTACAAGAAAAAATGTCGAGGGTTGTGTAGTTTTCAAATTATAACCAGTTTCAGTTGACCAATCACCGCGCGGTTCCCATTCGGTAACGGTCATATCGCTACATGACGCCACCGCTAGCTGGCGCCGCTTCGGTGTTGTTAGTTCTTTACCAGAATGTAGCAATTGTCCGAACTTCAATTCGCTCTAATTAAGAAACTATTGAATTCTTTCCTTTCTTTTTTTTTACAAAGAATACATTTAAACATGAAAAGACATTTCGGCAATTGTTTCAGAAGAATTGTTTCCCCAGTTTAAACTATAAAATGAAAGTTTAAATTGATGTATACTTGTAGTTTAAAATCTCGTCATGCTTTCGCGGTCTTGTATATTCTGAAACAGGACAGGAGGGGTGCTGTCATTACAGTGTAATAATCCGTGATGAAAATTCCGCAATTTCCTTTCCAACTCGATAAAACTTTCCTTTTTTTTCTAGCTTTTTTTTTTCTCTCTCCTAACTTTTTCAACAACTTTTACGGAATTTTTTTAAGCGCGTAGTTGATAAGGCTTCATTACGCTCTGCAGTATGTTTCGGTGGATTTCGCGAAACGGGCGCGTGAATATTCACGGAAAAGTTTTTCAGCCAGTGCGGGTAGGTGTATACGAGCGTCGGTTTAGGCACTGTGTGAGTGTATAATATAAAAGTAAATAAATACGAAAAAGAAGAAAAAAAAAGTAGAAGAAAAATTCACCAGTTCCACTACACGCGCAACGCTTCAAAATTTCTCACTGTAGACTCTCCAGCGAACATGTCTAAACGTTTTATAAAAAAAAAAAAAAAAAATATCAACCGTCCCGCGACTCGCTTCCCGCGATTTCTACATTCGTTTACTTCATTTATGCAGAAATTTATAATTCCTCTTGATAAGAACCATTTTTCAAAAAAAAAAACATGCCCGTCACTCTGAACGCGGAGAAAACTGATTATGAGGTAGAGAAGCTTCGAGCTTGCAACATTACTCAGAGTGTACCTTGACGTACGTCGTCTTAATGCAGTAACTTTCTACTTCTGTACAAACTTCGTTTGAAGTAGTCATCATCGTTGCAGCTGTGTATCTTACCGCTATTTTCACAAAACCCATGAAACCGATTTACCTGAAGAGGGAGAAAAAAAAGAGATAGCGTTTATAATTATAGCCAGCCTCATATAAATTTCTTCGACTTCTTTATTTTATCTCGAGTCGTTAAAATTGAGTTGGGTTGGATGAAAGCTTACCGTCAGCTTACTTCGAGGTAATTTTAATTGACGTCGCGTTAATATAGCTGGTCCTTTCCTCCTATCCTCCCTTTGCCGCGAACTCAACTCCAACTCCAGTCTCCAGCTTCGAACAACCATCAAATATTTATACGAGCGCTCAGGCCAAAGCAAAGTGATTCGCTGGTCCATGACGAGGTGGCTGGAAGTGGAAGGGAGAGAGAGAGAGAGAAAGAGGGTGGATTGGTTGGTTCATTAGGGTGTTGGAACGGCAAGGCCAAGTGACGTTTCGGTTAGTACAGCTATACATAAGATATGAAGTAGGTAGGTAGCAGATGTCGCCCAAACACTTTGCACTTATAACCAATGTTCTACAACCCCCTCCTCTTCTTCCTCCTCCTCCTCACGAAACGTCGGTGAATTTCACCGTTGACGGACAGAATTTCATTTCGTTCAAGAGAGCATCAATTTTTCACAGCCCTTTCTTTCTCTTTTACCAACTCCCAATTCCTCTTTTATCCAACCGCTTCTCTGTATATATGTATATATACATCTATATATATATATGGTATATTCCTTCTTCAAATAATAAAATAAGGATCGCTCTACCATCCGACTTTATTCTCGCTCCATCTTATCTCCAAATTACGGAACTAGGTATACCTGTATCTACCTATCTGTGGGAAAGAAAACTTGTCGGGCTTAATTCATTCGAAATTCATATTACTTCTTTATTGTTCTTCCTCTTTGACAAAACTCATTTGCATTGACATGAAATTCAATTTAACGGACTGAGGTTTACTCGTATGTATATATTTTCGATATGTTTTCATCGACTTGTTCAATTATACTCGTTGAATGCTGGCATTTCCGAATATACGTGTTATGTACGTTGGAATCAACGATCCTACATGTCGTACGTGTTACAAATAAAAAATTTACATGTTTTACATGTTGTGATAGCAAAAAGTACATAGGTTGAAAAAATGAAATCTACATATTGTGCAGGTGGCAGAGACAAAATGTACATGTTCTAAATTTGGCAGAAACAAAATATGCACGTTGTGCATGTTGCAACAGCAAAAGTACATTTTTTACACGTCGCAAAAACAAAATTTACATGTTGTTCATGCAGCTGCAGAGACGAAATGTACATGTTGTAAATGCTACAAGAGAGAAAAGCATGTTTTCTACATATTTCAACCGTAACATGTACATTTTATAAAGCGAAATGCAAATGTTGTACATGTATATAGCGTCAAATTGCATGCGTAATTGTACATGTATTTCAATGCTTAGTTCAACATGCCGTGAATGTGATCATTCACAATTGTGTATGTTTTACATTATTATATGAGCATGTAATGTTTGACTGTACATTTAGTCCATGTTGCAGTATTTTGATAACACGTCATTTTATACATATTTTAATTTCAAAAGTATCATGCCGAAGCTTACATGTGAAATCGTGAATTTCCAAAACATTATGGCATGTATATTTGTCCCCGTTTCACGTTACATGGCAGCATGTTCGAGGCATACTTTTAGACGACGATAATAAATGAATATAACATCATTTAAAAAAATGTATAAAAAAAAACTGATATAAAGAATTGTATATCCTTTTTCCACATATTTATATTAATGTTTTAGGACCAGAAAGGTACCTCTATCTCCTTTTTTATACGACTGTAGCAGCTGTACGCAAGGGATTTAATTTTTTTTTCTTTTCATTTCGTATTTTCCCCGAGTGCTGATAACTTGAGAACGCTGTATCTTTAAACGAGCCTAAATTTAGGGAGTATGCCGATTGCTTATTGAGCTTTTTTTCCCCCAGTGAACTTATATCAAATAATAAAAATTACTTCTGTGGTTTATTTTGGGAAAAAATGAAGCTGGCTCTGATATTATTACAGTGAATATCTTTTTAAATCTTGATGTGTTATTGAATTTTCGTATATCAATGAAGGAGAAAGAAATGTTTCAACGGAAAGCTCCTGCACGTAAGCTGTTTTGCAAATTTAAAAGAAGATACCGACGTCGTTATACGGTCTTGAAATATTTTTAAATATATATAGAAAATTGATGGTAGAAATAAATCTTTAAATGTTTTCTCGGTCTTTCTGATATCTCGGCTAAAAAAAAAATATATATATATCTATATATATGTATATATATAGATTCTCTCATTATTGTATAAACGTGTCGATATTTATGACCATTGACTATATAGCTATGAATCTTCCTTGAATTGTGTTGAAAGACATTCTAAATATCAATTTTCAGATCTGTCAATGTATATGTACACGACTGTCGCGGTCGATTTTTGTGTTCTGAAAGGCTTAGCTCGTAATTCGCCCTTGAATTTCCGGTCTAGGGTTCGCTTCCGGTGATGAAAGTGATTCGAGTGATAAAATGACGGGGTAGGTATAAAATTCACCGTAAATTTCAAAGGTAAACCTCAGCTAGACGACGCGACGAATTCGTGGGCGACGATTGTGGGCGGCTACTGTATACCATTTATATATAGGTATATAGTTATGGTGGCCGTGAAACGGGTAAATAAAAAGTACACACAATGGGAGTGAAAAAGGGTAGGAGAAAGGCGCGTGGACAAATGGTCAGATAATACGATAAGGCGGGAGCACAACCGACGATCAGTTCTCAACACGCCATATTTATTTATAATCTGATTCATATTTTAATAGTATTAATATGTTCTTTATTTAAATATAAGACGATTTTTTGTTAGAAAAAATCTCGAAGGTCTAATAGCCTTTGAACTAGAGCGAGTTGAAGTTCTCAACCAATCGCAACGCGCCCCTGGTGGCGGCGTCACGTAGCAGCACGACCGTTACACTTATCGCG
The DNA here is from genome assembly GCA_949628255.1 of Macrophya alboannulata. Taxonomy (NCBI): domain Eukaryota; kingdom Metazoa; phylum Arthropoda; class Insecta; order Hymenoptera; family Tenthredinidae; genus Macrophya; species Macrophya alboannulata. The sequence continues at coordinate 19,054,832 of OX451206.1, read as the reverse complement.
AGAGGCGATTGGTCTAAAGATCAACAGGCTCCCGTTTGAAAACTATCAAATTCACAGAATTTACACTGATACAATTTCGTCTTGTTTTTTTTTTCTCTTTTTTCTTCTGCACAAAGATTGTGCTACGGACCTGTCGTATTCTTGACGCTGGACACTCCTCATCTTTCCGGTTCAATATTTAACCGGAACTCCTTTAGGACGATTCGGAAATCGTGACATATCCCAGGTCCAGACGCGATATCTCTTTCCTGTTACGTCGGATGTTGGAATGCTTGAATTTTCCCACGTCTTTTCCGAGACGACCAAGTTATACATTTTGGGAATATTTCAGATCTGACTGACAATGGGAGGACACGGTTTCGCCCGTCACCTCTCAGAGCTTTTCCCTCACCAACGGGGCCTATTTCCTTCGTTGACATCACGTTGTTACGTATTCATTCATTCGACTTTCTTCGCCGTCTCTCTTCTCAGTCTTGACACACGAAATTTTCGCCCTCTTGATATCTCGTACCAACGAATTACACGTCTCATACGAATTTCAACAGGACTGATATCCCGTCGGGGAAAATTTTTCCCCAAAACTGTTTCTTCCTCTATTTTTCGCATCTCTAATTTCTGCCTTATTATACATGCCGATCCGATTTTTCTCTTCTTCCATCTCAACAATACATTTTAATTCTTCATTTTTTATTCATCACCTGTTCTTATTCGGCTTTTATTATTTCTCACAAAATAAAACAGAACTCGAAAAATTTATTCAACCTGAAATATTCGATTCTAGGTAAAATCGGTAGTAGAAGCTTTCGGGCACACAAAATCTTCACAGACTTTCTTTAGTTTTTTTTCTTTGAAATCTTTCTCTTTGATCCACTCGTCTCTCTCATAGTATATGGTGCAAATGGCAGGGGTTGGCTGCAGCCGATTGTCCATATCAAAAGTTGTTGCTTCTACTCCCTGGAGTTGAGTTAACCGTTGCTAAAAGCTATAAATGAAGTTCCAGTCGGCCCGTTATAGTGTCTATATGCATACACCCATATATATTTGTGTAGAAGTAGACCGGGGGTGGGAAAACTATTCGCGAAGTGAGAGTAGCATAACTAGGCCTAGGGGTTGAAATTAAGTAAATTTATCTCTCCCTTACCGCAATAATCAGACACCGTTAGTTAAGGCTGGGACCAGTTCCGTTCGCTTTCTCTTCTCTTCTCCTCTGCGCTTCTCTTCGCCTCCGTTCCCTTTCCTTCCCCGGGAGACTGGTACCAGAGAAAGACGCTATCTACCCCGAGAAACCCTGGCAGGAACGTCTTAATCTTCTCAATGAATTTACACATATATAATATGCAACTATATATAATTATATCTGTTTAGTGGTGTTTGAATTCACCTACCTCGTGGGAAATTTTATAATAATATTTTTTTTTATACCCAGTTTTCGTTGAAACTGACCACCGTTAGAAAACAATTTATTGAATCGATGAGCCCTTAGACACTTTTTTCATTCACGAATTCTTTCTATTTCCTCAGTTTTCATATTTTACCCAGTTGTCGGTGAAACCGATCAGCGTGAGAAAAAAAAAAAAAATTATGGAATCAACGAGCGTTTCGACACATTTTTTATTTATGATATTTCTTCTACCTCTCATTGCTTCCTACCAATTTTGAAATATCTTATCCAGTTTTCGTTGAGACTGACCAGCGTCAATTTTTTTTTATCGAATCAACGAATCTTTCGACACATGTTTTATTCGCGATATTTTTTGGTTTTATTTCTTTTCTATCGTTTTTCAAATATTTCATCGTTTTTGTTGAAACTGGCCAGCGTTTGAAGGAGAATTTATTGAATCGACGAGCACTTTCAAAAAAATTGTTGCTTCACGAATTTATTATCAATTTTTTCTTCCCGTTGATCTATGAAAAAAAAAATAATGAAGAAACGTGTAAAATTTTACTCGCTGTTTGATTCTTCGTAACAATTTTTTATTTGATTTTTTTATTTTATCAATAATTGGAGTGGGTAATTGTTCAATAGAAAATTTTGTTTCCGCGTGAAACAAGCCTTCAACTCATTCAATTTCACCGACCGATTGGATGAAAACGAAAAAAAAACAAAAAAAAAAATATATCAAATGATCACGAACACGTGAAATAAATAAATGCGTGTCATAAAGCTCGAAATATTTCGTAGACAAAAATCGTAAAGCATAATAAGGTTGAAATCGTTGAAAAGAAAATCGTACCTACAGAATTTTTGCTTGTTCAATTCGAAATAACTATCCTTAAATATAAATCAAACATTTTTGAAACTTGGAAGTGGCCATATCTTTATTGGTCATCTTTTTGAATTAAATTGGCCGTGTCCTAGACTTTATACGACGTATGTATGTGGTCTGGCCTCTTGCCTCGAAATGGCACACGGCTGCTTGCTCGAGGGATTTTTTTTTTTATTTTATTTTTTTTAATTTCGGTTGTTACAGAGTACGGAGAAAAAAAACACAAACGTAGTTGTAGGGTGAGAGAGTGGAATCCAAAAGGGAAAAATTCATCCTATGCTCACGCAGCTGGGTTTAGCGTCGTTATAGACATCCCCATGATACATGTTCCAGGCTTTTCGTTTTTTCAGTCACACCCCTCACGCCGCCAGCTGCACACTCACATATCATATAATTTTGTTATACCTTAAGTTGTCCGAATTTTTTGCAAGAACCGAGAGAAAAAATTTAACATAAAAATATTTTCCACGGAATGGTTGGAAACAGTTCGAATTCAGTTGGGTTGCCAAAAAAATAGTCATAAATTCGCTGCAGCTTTCTTTTTCTTTTTGTTGCCATATATATTTTTAACGCCAAAGATACAGTTGAACCAAAATTATTGTTCGCAAAAAAATGGAAAAAAATAAATAAATAATAATAATTTAGAAAGTTGAGCTGTCGATACAAAAAATAATACAAGTAAAGAACCTCTAAGAGAATATCGAACCCTCGATTTTGCGAAGCTTTTAGAGACTACAAAAAACTGCAAAAAAAAAAAACAAAAAAAAAAAAAAAAACAAAACGAAATGATTTATTGTGTCAATTGAAAATTTCGACAGTGCCAGTGATTCAAAAAAACGCTATTTCCGGAGTTTATATACAAGGTGACCAATTTCAAATGCCACCTCCAAATATCGCGAAAATTACGGATTTGAGAAAAATATATTTCAGACAAAAGTTGTTTGGTTTCAAGGGGGACATAGGACCGTGAGAACGATGCGACCCTGGGGGTTAATGCCAAGGTCACGGAGAGGCCATTTAGATTTTTTTTGCATGGAAACCCATATTTTTTATCACAAATTCGTATTTTACGAATAATAATACGTTACTTTTGTGGGAAACATTTTTTTGTGAGACACCAATTTTTTATGATATTCGGCTGAACGACTAGAGATTTCTGAACTTTCGAGAACATTTCACCTCTAAATTATTGAGTTTAGAGGAAAATTGCAAGAGACAAAAAGTGCGTAATTTCATACGAAGAATTTTGGAAAATAATTGCAGAAACTTTTCCTGCAAAAAAAAAAAATAAAATAATCAAAAATTGTTAAAAAAAAGTTCTGAAAGAATGTTCTTCAAGATTTTTTGCATAAAATTACGCACTTTTTGTATCCTGCAATTTTTCTCTAAATTTGATAGCTCAGACGTGAAAAGTTCCTCAATTTTCAAAAATCTTCTTCAGCTGAATATCATAAATAAATAGTGTCTCACAAAAAAACTTTTTTTTTCCACAAAAGTTACGTTTTTTCCCCCGTAGAATACGAATCTCCAATAAAAAAAAAAAATATAGATTTCCATTAAAAAAAAATCAAAATGACCTCAAGGTGACCTTGGCGTTGGCATTAAAAATGGGTCACCCTGTATACTCCGATAATTATTTTCGTTGTAAAGAGTCCGGGCACAAAAAGATGCGATAAAAAACGTACACAGGAATTTTCGCTGCGTCTTTCGACCATCCTTTTCGAGTTTCAAGCTGGAAACAATGTATCAGACTTACAACAATCGTATTTCGATCACGTAGCTGGTCTGCGTCTTTGTTTCGGTTTTTTTTCTTTATATCTCTGGCAGGTATAGGTGTATCTGTTTCCTTGATTCTATCTCTTGATGCGAACTCCTATATATCTCCTTGACTGTAGGTGTGTATCTTATAGGTAGAGGCAGCCGATTGCTATCAATTTTTTCTAAATGTATCTATCGCTGTCTATCCACATCTATCTATTCGTCTACCGTACATATATATATATATATATATATATATATATATATATATATATATATATATAATTATTATTACGATTCAATAGAAAAACCGATCGGGAAATTCGTGACGGGAAAATTGATGCGTTGATTTCTATTCCGAGTTTCATCCTGCGTTGATTATCATACCGAGCCATACGATCCGCGTGAAAAGAGATTGCTCGTTCAGAAATCGATTCAGCAACGGATGAATGGATAGTTGGAGACAGAACAGTTTTTCGAAAACCGTTTTATAAGAAAAGAGTTTCTTTTCTCGCAGACAATTTTGGGATTTCATTTATGTACTTGGCGCAGGATACAAAGGGTATCGTTGGATCAATCAGTACAGCTTGGTTTTGGAAATTCAGCGTACTCCAAAATGCATTTGTTGGTCAACCAAAGTTTATTTCACAACAAAAAAAAAAAAAAAAAATTTCCTTGAAAACCCTCGTCGTAAGGTTTTAGATACATCGTTGTTCCAGGCAAATCCACTTCATACGAACGAGGGAATTTTTTTACAATTTCGTGTTGGCCAAGTTATTTGCAAATTAGTGGCTCAAATATTGGAAATTTTGGATAATTGACCGTAACTTTTCACATGAATTTTTTTTTTACCGCTCCCTACGTTCATAAGATGTAGGATTGCTGTCTGAAGAAAGCAAGACCTTGAGAGGTTGAATTGGACCTGCGATGTGCCTGAAACCGTACGACAAAGTTGTTCGAAGATTTTTTTTTTTGCTTTGAAATAAGCTTTGGTTGACAAATAAATGAATTTTGGAGTAGTCCAAATTTCCCAAACCAAGCTGTACTGGTCCCCTTGATGGCTGGTTATTTTTATCGAGTAATGTCCCGTGAAATGACCGTTGAAATTTCATTTTAATCACGAAATTTTATGTGATATCGATTTTTTACTGGTCAAATATGTTTTTCTATTTTGTTGTTTCTTTTTCACAAAACTTCATGCAAATGGTGATAAATTTTTTACAGTTTTGATTTTATCTGGAATTCCCGAAGCGATACCACGGGGTATTGTCTCAGAAAAAAAGCAGCCCTTAATCAATGGAATCAATCAACCGATGCTCCTGGAATCCTGCACACCGTGATCGGAGGGAAATCCCTTCGCTGAAAGCTCGATTTACTTCGCTGTATTTTTTTTTTTTTGTAATTTAGACATGAGAGTAAATATTCGTGGATGGTTTGACCTACAAGTCTGCCTAACCTAGGCTCAAGTAGGGAAAATTCGTGACTTATAGGATCGTGCTTCTATGGGGGGTCGTGGCGGGGCAAAGACAACAAATGTAAGGCGTATACGAAGGGCATATATCAAATGGTTTTACTTTATCTTTCTTATAGGTCCGCTTGCAGACAAATGGGTACATTTACATATAGGCGAGCCTTGGCGCTAAAAGCATTCCCTACTTTGTCCCAATGTGAGACTTGCGTTGAACGGCCATAGGTACATACATACATACAAGGGTCTAAGGTATATATCATAGATATCCACCAAACACATCGTTCTCTGAACCGCGTTTTCTTTCCAGTTTATGTATTTATATGACTTATAAATTTACTCACCGAATTTACTCACCATTTCCATGTATACATATATATATCCCCACTTAATTTCAGTAGTGAAAACGTGTACAATGTACATAGATCTAGGGGGAAGATCCCTTTGGATTTGATTGCAAACAACTATACCTGCAGCTCTTTCGCCCTCATTTTTCTTCTTCTTCTTCTTCTTTAATATGGTTTTCAAATTTTTCTGACATACGTACATTCGCGCCTGAAAAAATAAGGAGAAGTCGCAAGCAGCCCGCTGCGACAGCTTTCCCGTTGCGAAAAGCGCTTCGTGTAGTTCTCCAGGAATTGGGTCGTACGAGGGTGCACTGGAAAATGCAAATATTAAACGCAACCTGTCATCGTAAGCTGCGACAGCTACTAAGCAAATAAACGTACACCAAGTAGCTTCTGCTTTCTCCCTCCTCACCCTCCAACGCTCCACCTAAAACCCTTCAAAGTTTCTTCTTAGCTATATACCCCATTTCGTGTCGTTCACTTAGCCTCAGACATCAGCCCTCAACGTGCACTATTTCAACCTTATGTAAGACTTCACGAGAAAATATTTACTCCAATTAAAAAAACCAAAAAAAAAAATCTTAATAATAATAAAATACAGAAATTTGAAAACTGCGATTTACTTTGACCGAAAATCTTTGCTTTCGAATTTTCAAAAGGTATTATATCAAATTTTTCAGTCGTAATTTGTATACCAAATGCCCTTTCGATCTTTTGAAATAATTCCACTATAGTGAGCTTTCGGAACTCTCAAGGGTTAACCCCACGATAGATCAATTCGTACAGGATTATTTTAACACCAATCATCTGAAGAAAACCAATTTTTTTGTGAATATTTCAGATGCGTGCGTTCATTGTGTAAACCAAAAAAATTGCATAACGTTAATAAGAAGTATATATGAGGTATTCCACGCCAACTCGGCGGCATTTGACCCAGACCCTCTACGATCTGTTCCATTATTTTTTATCTTATATTCAACCTACAGAAAAATACGTTTTTCTGTAGGTTGAATAAGATAAAGAATAAATATGGAATAAATCGTAGAGGGTCAGGGTCAAAGGCCGCCGAGTTGGCGTGGAATTTTTTTTAATGATTTACTTAATTTTTCGAAATTTTCAGTCGCACTAATCCCATTTTCGCATTTATGACAAAAGTTTCACGGGCGATTTCAATATTCGTAGTTTAAACAGCTTGGAAATATATGTTGAACATTGAAGTTGAACTTAAACTCCTGTAAGTGGAATAGTTCTCATGTAATCCTGCAGTTCAAAATGTCAGAAAAGTTGATAATAGCGACAGAAATGCTGCAGTGTCTGTTGCAAAATGTTGAGCAAGGAACTACTCGCCAAGTTGAAATCAATGAGACCAAAAATACAAAAAGTGAATTTTCAAATATTATACAAGCCCTTCCATCAACAGAAAAATATCCTGTCTCAAATTTCATCCGGATTTGATCAGAAGTTTCAAGAAATGTTTCCGTCAAATCTTCGCTCCGCGGATGCGATGCGATACTCGAGAGATTTTCGATAAGGATTATTCGGAGGAAGAAACAATAAGCCGTAAATTTCAATAAGGCATTTTTTTTTTTCTTTCATTGTTTTCGTTATATCTTTTCTGTTCAAAATTTCGGAGTAGATGTATATCGGAGCGGGTAGGTATATGATTTGTTCCAGCGTTCTTTTGGTAAAAATAATACGTATATCGTTTGGCTCCTATATAATAATATTTGAAGGGTGGAGTCGAAGGAGTATAAGGAATAGGAGTGTGAGAGCTGTAGGTTTTCCAAAGTAAGTGGTACACACGACGATATTTTATTTTTTATCTCCACAGTTTTGCAATATTTTCCCTTAGGACGGTGTATCACAGTTATCTATCGGAAAGTACAAGGCCAAGGCAGCTCGCTGGTTAAACTTAGGCAAACTCGTGCGATAAGGAGAGCAAAAGAGAGAGAGAGAGAGATAGAGAAAAGAACGAAGAAAAAGCACAAAGTAATAGTAAATAAAAATAAAAAACAAACATTTTTTTTCCCCTTTCCGTTCGAAAAAAAAAAAAAAAACGGACAAAATTATGGGCACTACGTGCAGACCGGAGCAAAGGAAAAAGACAAAAAAAAAAGAAGAAGATGAAAATTGGTTTCCACTGAAAATAAATGCAAATCAAAATCAAGAATAAAAAACGCTTTGCAGGGATTTAATTTTGAAAAACCGTATAAAATCGTTAATTCGAGTCTCTTCAAAAAATCGTTTATTTCTATATCGATATTCTAATAATTGCAGTGATCTGATAATTTTTCTGAAAAGTTTTCCAGTCTATTTTGTCTTCTGGTTTTTATTTTATTTTTTTTTTCTAATCTTCGAAGTGTATAATCTCTCGTGCAAAGAATCTCCCTAGGGAATAACCGACTCCTGGTTGACGTGGTAAAATAAAAAAGAGTACAAAAAGGGTGGAAAATTTTTGTTCACGGTTCGTACTCGATGTGCGATATATCCAGGTGGCATGCACCTTCATTAAAGTGACACATTTCATTATTTCTTTCGTTTCCCTGCAGAGCCACAGCGGGTTCTTGGGTTTTTCTTATTCTTCTTCAGCATTCGCATCGTATAGTCATGGGCGTGGTCCTGCAAGTAGAAACGAAGAAGCTTGAGGAACGGAAGAAGGAAAATCTACGCTTTCTTTTACGCGCCCATAGAATTTTCCTTTATTTTGTCTTTTTTTGTTTTTGTTTTTTTTTTTGTTTTATAAGGAAGTGGTGCAGGTATCCGCGGTTCAAGATTTTGGTCATTTTTAATAAGAACGAACTCAAGCTTTATCTCATTCATTAATGTCGCGCCATTTTATTTTTCTTATTAGCCATCAATTATAGTTTTTCATTCATCGAGTTCACTGTCATCTTTTTATTATTTTTGTTTTTCTTCTTTCATGTATTTTCTCATTTTTCTCTTTAATGAAGATTAACCATTTTTGTATTCACCCTGGTTCAACTCTTTTCGTTTCTCTCGCGGCTTTCTCTACTAACGATCGACCCGCGAGAGCCTCGTCGAGCGTGACAATAAAATATTTAAAGCTATGACGTACGTTTTTTCACCTTGTCCTTTTTTTTTAACTTCTCGCCATGAAAATTGAAAAGTTTCAAAAAAACGGGAAGTTATTTGTTTCGGTCTGATTTTCGAAAATCGAGTTTTTACCACATCTCGACGTTTTGGGATTCTAGGAAGATATTCTGACTATTTTTGGATAGACGTCCGTATGTGTGTGTATGTAAACAAATTTTTGTCGTACGATATCTTTAGAACGAATAGACCGATTGGAATGGTTCCTACGGCGATCGAAAGGGTTTATCAAGACTTAGATCTGATTAGATTTTGGAGTCGATCGGTCTAGTAGTTCCAGAGTTATTCGAAAAATTAAAAAAAAAAAATTTCACGTTCTTAGCGCATATCTCCTAAACTGTTCGTGCGATGAGTCTCAAAACCTAATCAGATTTAAGTCTTGGGTAGCCCTTTTGATTGCTGCAAGATTCATCAAAATCGAACGATTAGTTTAAAAGTATTGCACGACAAAAATTTCTTTTTTTGTCGTATGATAACTTTGGAACGAATTAACCGATTTGAATGATTCTTGCGGCGATCGAACAGGTATACCAGGACCTAAATCCAATTGAGACTGATCGATATCTTCTGACGTTAAATATAACTCCCCAAAACCTAGAAATGTTGACATTTGAAAGAACTCGATTTTTGATTAAAAATCATACGGGAAAAATTTTTATACGGAAAACTAACTATACTTATAACCTTTCTCAATGTATTATAAACTCAATAGTATCAATTTGTTGTAACGTATATTTAACATATAGCGGGAAGTTTTAGGGTTGGCCCACAGGTCAACCGGTTTCCTGATTTTTTTAACTTGAAAGGTTTGGCCAGGAAGTCTTAGGTCTGGCCCATCGTGGTTAGCGACATTTTTTTTTTTTTTTCAACGAAGACCGTAACCCGCTTCTGTCTATCCGAACTTTTGGAAAGATCAATTTTTGAATTCTCTTGAATTTCGATCTACATATGTACTATACGCTATATGCTATGCGCGCTACTACTTACTTCAAGTCCCTGAGGATCTGGTGAGAGAAGGCTGAAAGCTGAGAGAAGGGAAGAGCATAGAAGAAAAGAAAAGAAAAGAAGATGAATGAAAAGAGGATAGAAAGAGAAGAAAAAGTAAGAAAAAAAAGATGATGTAGAAGATAACTTTGACTCGTGGTGTTTGAAATTTGATTCGTCCCTCTTTTTCAAGAGCTCTTACGTAGCGTATAGTGCGGGTAAATCGCACGCACTCAACCTCCCTTTCTATACCAGAGTATATCGGTGAGATCGTGCGACGACGTATAACTCGATTAATTATTCAGATAACTTGATTCGCGTAATCTTGTCACGTCACATAGCTGTATATACTCTGACTCTTCGGAGCAAGGAAGCCGGAAGGAAGCACGAGTCAACTGCAGGTTTAATACAAAACTGTACGTTCAAAAAAAAAAAAAAAAAAAAAACGCTCACGTCATATCGCAGCGATAATACAATCCGTTTAGAAGCTCTGTCCGCGCATGGATGATAAAAATCGATTTTTATTCTCACGTTACTTTTCTTATGTATATCTTGATATCGGAAACTCAAACTGTCTACAGATATCGCAATTAATACCACGCTCTCCCATGGGACAGAGTAATCAACCTACAGCGAACCATTATCTCAAAACCCAACGCGGTTATAATAGATTGCGGTAATTTATTATACGTGCAACTGATCATGCAGCAAACATGATTTGAAACGAGTTATGCTCTGCGCGAACTGTGGATCCAAAAACATTATAATACTTTATAAAACGATTTTTAGTAACGTTTAGCGAACTTGTATGGGGCATTACTAGGGTGGTCGTTGAAATTAAAAATTTTCGGGCCGCCCCCCAAATAAACTCCAAATAAATAAAACCTAATCGTGTAATTTTTTCAGAATTTTATTTTAACATTCAACCCTTGACCACAGAGGATGAACTTTTCCATTTAAAATGTACAGGGTTTCGCGGTCTTTCCAGTTATTATTGTATTGTAGGACTAATTACGGGCCTAAAAGTTTGAAATTCTTACAAATTGGTCTACTAGAATCCTGCTGTGTGCAAAAAAATTGTCACCCCCCTGCCATTAAAATTTTTTATATTCTGCAGTTTTTTTTTCCGCATTTTAGTCATTTGAAATAAATTCACGAATTTGAGCATAAAAATGTGGGTATTTTATTGTTATTGACCAATCGACTGGTCAGAGAGTATTGAGAAAAGATAAATCCACTTTGCGTGTCGTTCTCGGTCTTTAGTTTATTTATTTCTGCCCAGATTGGTAGGGTTGGGATCCGAGGGTCTGTCAGCGGTCGTTGAATCAGTTGGGTACGGATCACTTGAAGCCGTAACTAGGGCGGGTACGAATCACAGGCGTTAATTAAGGATTTATTTGCTTCTTATCGATGGCGTCGGATAATCAATGAGAAGAATCGGAAAAAGCACGAAGCGAGGGAGAGAAAAAAGCAAAAAAAAAAAAAAAGAGGAAAGAAATAAGTGGAAGGTAGAAGAGAAGGAACAGAAGGGCATGCCCGAAGGAGCCCTTTTGATTACAGTCTTGAAATTTTCATCACCATGCTTCGTCATGGAATTAACGAACGTACAAACGAACGAGATGTTCAAAGCTCAGCTTCTTTCTCCAGTAAATAAATCAGCTGATTATTAAACAAATGAAGAGAAACGTTTCGAAAAATTAATGGACAAAAATAAGTGTCCCCTTTTATTAGGAGGGCATATATAATGTATACTAGGGTGGCCGTTAAAAATAAAAATTTACGGGCCGCCCCCCCAAATCAACTCCAAATAAATAAAAACTGATCGTGTAATTTTTTCAGAACTTTATTTTAACATTTAACCCTTGATCACCGAGGATGAACTTTTCCATTTAGAATGCACGGGGTTTCGCGGTCGTTCCAGTTATTATTTTATTATAGGACTAACTACGGGCCTGAAAGTTTGAAATTCTTACAAATTGGTCTACTAGAATCCTGCTGTATGCAAAAAAATTGCCACCCTCTGCCATTAAAATTTTGTATGGGTCCATGCCAATATGATGATAAAATGCAAAATGTGAAGAACCCGAAAAACATTGGGAAACATATATTTTCAATGTTTGTGAGCAACATTTGATGAAATTGAAAAAAAAATCATCATATTGGCATGGGATAACCCATACAAAATTTTGAGGGTAGGGTGGTAGCAATTTTTTTCCACGTAGCAGCATTCTAGTAGACTAATTTGTAAGAATTTCAGATTTTTAGGCCCATAATTAGTCCTACAATGAAACAATAACTGGAAAGACCGCGAAACCCCGTGCATTTTAAATGGAAAAGTTCATCCTCTGTGGTCAAGGGTTAAGTGTTACAATCAAATTCTGAAAAAATTAGACGATAAGTTTTTATTTATTTGGAGTTGATTTGGGGGGCGGCCCAGAGATTTTTAATTTTAACGACCACCCGAATGTATACACCTGAAATAATAGAAACCTGAATTCGCTTTGAATTCAGATGGAAATTTGAGTACTAAAAAACCGATCGCTGAATTTGCAGACTCGCATCTTGCAAAATAAAATTTGCGTTTATCAAGCCAGTGTCTAGCTCCGATTTCGAGTGCAGTGGTCCTGGCATTAATAGAGTGGGAATAGGTCTCTGGGTTGGATGCAAATTTGAATGATAATTATTCATTTCCTCGGCAGTGGAAATTAAAATACAAATCGAGTCTTGGCACGGCCCAGGCGAGAGGTGTAATCCTTGAATTAAGGTACATCCCAGTTCCTCGGTTGGGGAATGAAGAAGAAGAAGAAGACGAAGAAGAAGAAGAGGGAGACAGAATTAGAAGGTAAGGATAGGGTTTCGGCCCTCTGGCCAAGGATATAAATTGTTTTAACGCTTCTCTGATGCGATTAGACGATGAGGAAGCCGTCTTATTCGCTACGGATAACCGGGGTAGCTACGGTAGCAAGGGAGGCTACCCCAAGACGCTGCCATTAAATGAAGGATTTCATCCCAAAAACAGACGGTGCCATCCCCCATGGACTGTGGAATACAATTTACATAAAAGCCCGAGGTCTGCAATACGATCATCGTATCTCATCTCATTACGTTTTGGCAAAGTGCAGCAGCAATGCGTGCCACTTCCTCCACAATTACAAATCGGAGCTTTTTCCGATCCCACTTCCTTATTTACAGCCTATTTTACTCACTGCCACATCAGCCATCCATCGCTTAGTCTTGCAGTCGCCTTATTTCAGACTCTCGAAGTCACTAGGATTCCCGATACTCCCAAGGGAATAGAAAAGCTCCTCTTGTCTTCAATCGTTGAAAGTTTCTCACCCTTGTTTGAAACGGGGGTATTCGTACGGCAGCCGCAACGAGACCTACTAATAAAATCCGCGTTTCCTCCTCGAGGGGAAGTTTCTTCATGCATGTCGGAGGCCAAAAGCTTCTCTTAGAATTGAAAAAAAATAAGAAGAAGATCAGGACGAGTAAGAATGTGAAAAAAAAAAACCAGAAGTAAGAATGAGCTAACTTGCGTTTCGACATCACTGCAGTAGCGCAGCCCCTTTATTCAAGGTAAAAGCTCGTAACCTCCACTTTTATTCCGGATACGAAACGACCTTGGCCTGTAAAGTACGTCGAGAACTGGCGAACTTCTTCATATTGCAGGAACAATTCGGGCAACCAGGCTACCAGGGTTTCTCTTTCAGTCTTTATACTTCTGTGTTGAACATGCCTGCCCACCGGGTACCGGCTCTTTCTAACTGGTAGACTTTTTGGGGTATGAGGGTTTCCCTCACGGGATAGCTGGCCGAGTCCAGAGTAAAATGTAAATACCCGCTCTGGGGATATCACTCAGCCTCGAAGAGAAGAGAAAAGAGAAGTTAAATTAACTGAGTAAAAATTTTTTTTTTTCACGAGGATTGGCTACTGCGAAGGAGATCCTGCGGGGTTCTGGACTCTACAAGATGTGGCTGAATGAAATAAAATAAAAAAAAAAAATAAAAAATATATAAATGGAAAGAAAGAAGCGAAAATAAGGCAAGGAGACAAAGGAGGAACGATCCCGCGCCGTTACTCCTGGGTAGGTTCTTTCTGTTCCTCTTAAATCCCCCGGCCCTTGAGCTCCGAGTCGTCCGACACTCGGAAAGAGCATTACGATAGTCTCAAGCTACGGCACAGAATTCATTTCAATAAATTTGCATACCGAGGAGGAACGTCTGCTCTTCTTTCACCCCCTTCTTCTTATTCTTACTCCTCATACCCCAAGACTCCGTACCATCCTCGCTTTTATTCATTCGTTACTTTTGACGCTTCGGAAAACGTTACCGTGATCTATGCCCGATTATTCCTCAGGGTGTCCTGCACCGATGTGATCCTTGAAATTGCTTGTGAAATCCATGACCCCGGTTTGTATAACTCTCTTCCGGATGTTTCTACAATTTTTGCAGATCAGTATACGTGTTCGAAAGTTTACTTTTCGGAATTCCAAAAAAAAAAATGCGACTGACCACGAGTCCAGACCTAAAACTTCCCGCCCAAACTTTTCAAGTTAAAAAAATGTTATTTGCAATTTTTATTCTTTGAATAACTTTGAAACTACTATTTGACCGATTGACTTCAAAATTCGATTAGATTTAAGTCTTGGTAGACCTTTTCGATCGCCCCAAGAATCATTCGAATCGGTTAATTCGTTCCAAAGATATCGTACGACAAAAAAAGAAATTCCTGTCGTGCAACATCTTTTGAACTAATCGTTCGATTTTGATGAATCTTGTGGAAATCGAAAGGGCTATCCAAGTCTTAAATCTGATTGAGTTTTGAGACCAATGGCACGAACAGTTTAGGAGTTATGCGCTAAAAACATGAAAAATTCTTAATTTTTAATTTTTATCTTCGAATAACTTTGGAACTACTAGACCGATCGACTCCAAAATCTAATCAGATCTAAGTCTTGATAAACCCTTTCGATCGCCGCAAGAAGCATTCCAATCAGTCGATTTGTTCTGAAGATATCGTACGACAAAAATTTGTTCAACACACACACACATACGGACGTCCATCCAAAAATAGTCAGAATAGCTTCCTAGGACCCCAAAACGTCGAGATCTGGGGAATCTCGATTTTCGACGATCGGACCGAAATCAATAACTTCCCTTTATTATGAAAATTTTCAATTTTCATAGCGGGAAGTTAAAAAAAAAAAAAAAACTGAAAACGGATTGAGAAACTTCCCATGAAAAAGGACCTTTCAGCTCAGTCCTATAATGTGGATTAGCACGCATGATAGAGCCGAAATTTTGGCGGTCAATCAGTTTTTGCTTCTACCTTTTAAACTGTCCCCTGGTGGATTAAATTTTCTGGAATTCAGCTGCCCTGATGAAATAAAAGCGGGTTTAAAACCGCGTCGATTTGTGGCTCATGCGGTTGGACCATTCGCTTGCTCGCTAAAAATTTATCCTAAAAAAAGGAAAAAAAAAAAAAAAGTTCGAAGCACCAGTTTTACCTACCGCGTTTGGTAAATCCATTTGAGCTCACGGGATTTCTACTCGCGCTAGGATCTATACTGTCGTACTATTCCCAGCTTAATTTTCGCCATTATCTTCTTTATTTTAGGTACTCTACGAATTCAAAAATTCCCTGTTTTTTTTTTTCAAATCAAAGTTTTTCGCTAAACAAAATTGATTTTGCGAATAAAAATAGGGAGAAGAAGAAGAAGAAGTAGAGAAGAAAAAGTCATGGTGCAAGTTTCACGGAAATAACTACACAGCTCGTATTTTTCCGTTCAAAAATTTTACCGTTTTTTTTTTTTTTTTTTTTTTTTTTTTTTAGTATTAAAATGATTTACAGCTACTCTGCCATTTGGAACCTAGAATTTTTGTCCGCGCGATTCCGCAGGTTTAACCTTAGCTCAGCGGGGCGGATACCGATTCTAAAGATTTATCTACGACTTTCTATTCTTATGGATCCAGATATTTTACTCTTGGAACGACGGTTTATATCTCGTTGAGAAAATACTTCAACACTTCTTCGAGGTTCGAGGCTTTCGCACGTACGTTTCGAAAAGAAAATATCATTCTAGACTTTGCGGACCAAAATGTTTCGAAATTGTTCAAATTTTTTTTTCTTCTCTTGGTTTCTTCGATACTCTAAAAAAATACGAAACTCATGAAATCATCGAAAATACTATCAATTAAAATTCGATTGACTGTTTTGGTTGAAGTGAACGTGAACGTGAAAGGATTTGGCAATTTCTTTCGCCACTGCAATTTAATGTGAAATACTGTAAATTTACGATTCATTAATCTCGAGGATTCTGGGATCATTCAAAGAGTTTTCCAGACAGATTTTCCATCTTTTAAAAAATCTGTTTTCCCGATGCTGAAGACCCAAAATTGGCAAAAGCAATTTTCGGACCAAAGCTGATACTTTTTTTCTATCTCTGCGGATTAAAAACGTGTAGGGTTCAATCCTCGCCTACGAATCATCCCACACAAGTTCTATAATCTGTACTTTACATTTTAAGTTTTTTTTTTTTCGTTTTTCTTCTTCTTTCTATCACCAGCCATTAGTCCGTGATTACATTTTATGGATGTACCGTAAACGTTGAGTAGGGGGTATATAAAGTTCGTCTCCTCATTCTATGTACATGGAATATTTGAAATGGCACTCGATCGAAGATAGGCAGGTAGGTAGATAGGTAGGTAAAGGTAAAGGTATAGGTATCACACATACCTGCATATAGAAAAGCCTTGCGTATTGTCCCGCGCATTCGAGTCTGTTCAACCGGACTATCGACGTGTATCTTTTATACGCTTTTCCCGGTTCACTCGCCACGTATCCCCGTATACGTCCATACGAACATATAGAAAATTATATATATATATTGCATGTATAAATGTATGTATGTATCTCCTCGATTTCACCCTGCCATCCAACATTCCCGGTGATCAGCTGGCACGAAAACAACGTCACGCGATTCACCCCTGTCACGGAGTTTCCGTAGCGAAAACTAAAAACGGTACTAAAATAAAAAAAAAAAAAAACAATTCGAAGTGTATGACAGAATGAAATAATGTAACGAAAGAAGACGCGATAAGATTCGATATATGTATATTGTACAAATAATTGAACGATTTTATTTTTGCGTTGGAGATGAGAAGGAATATTTTATCCATTCCGTTTTTACTTTTTGGAAATGATTAGAAGAATCTTCAGACACGATTCAGAATTTTTTTGACATTTTTCGGAATTTGTGTTACATAGATTTATCGCAACGAAGAAAAATTGGTATCCGCAGGGTAAACAGATCGAAACTTTTTCAAATTTCCAAGGAACACTTGAAGTCGATGTAATTTTTCAAACCAATGATTTTAGACAAATTCCATTTTTAGGCACGCAAAATTTTCGACTGTATGAATTTTGAAAACGTTTGTATCAACAATTTCCTATCTCGAAAACTTTTTGTCGAGGATCATCAAACCGTGATAGAATTTTTTTGGAAGATTAATTTTACTTCTCGTTAATGTAATGTCTCGCGTTTGTGTCGATACTGGCCAGTCCATTTCAATACCACATGAACCTCATTGTAATTCTGTGATCCGGAAGCAGGAGGTCCATTAAAGTAACCGTCTTGTTCTTCGGAGTGAAGAGTAGTTCGTGATGCGATGACACCCGGTTAATTGAAGAGCGAAACTTCTTTTGGCCATAGGTCAACACTCGGCGGAAGTTCGTTGCACGGAATTGGAGAGACCCCGCGTTAACGCAGTGGGATCGCGGAATGCCACTCACAAGTCCTTTTTTTATCTCGTTAACAATAAGTGGATCTCCCTTTCTGTTGGACTGTGTAGCTGTCAGTCAATCCGGCCTTTTTATTTTCTGCAGACCAAATAAACTCGATGTCTATTTCAACGACCTAGTACACCGTTAACCCTTTAGCGATGACCGATTCGTCCTCGGCTTTTAGGACTCCGAAATATCTGATTTTGGTTTCCTTTTTTCTTTTGAATTTGCTGATATGGACGCTGCAGCAATCGTGACCACAGTTTACAACCCTTGTGTCAAGGATGATATTCGTGCCTTTGACGAGTCGAGTTTATGATTAGTCACCAGGGTGAAAGCTCACTCGTTACGGTCTGCAGACACCAACGCGGTCGACCCGGCTCCAACCGCTTTGGCTAAACTCAAATACACAATCATCAACAGAGCTCTTCACTATCTTGTACATACCTTCGAGGCAGCACCAACAATAAAGTACACCCAGGTGCTCGGAACAGAAGCTCAGATGAAAAGCCTCGTGAGTAGTGTGCCCAGTCATGCACACGATCATTGTACCCACTTCGGTCATATAGTTTTGAGTATTTTTAAATTCTTGTTCATTAAAATTGTGCCTCGAGTCTTTGTCCTTTCGACAAGGGTGGCCATAGGGCGGCCCTACGTTTATTGTGGAAACGGTTGCGATCAGTTTCTACGAAACTTTCGAGCCGGGGAGCTTTCGGTAAAGCTTTTCTTAAGCTGAGATCGAATTCGTGAAATTTAATATAGTTGATTCAAGGTGGGGAATGAAAATGCAAAAAATGGACGATTTTTTGAAAAAAAAAAAAACTCTTTCAGTGAGAATCGTTACGTTTCTTTGACTAACTCTGAGATAGTAGAACTCCAGAGAAAATGAAGGCTTCAATTCGGAAACACAATTTCGAATATATCTGGTCTGAGAAAAATTTTCAAAGCACACTTTTTGTCAGGATAACTTTGCGGTGTGTCTGCGTTAGCAGATTCTGAAGTAATATATCTTTAACGTCTCGGTGATGATTCAAGAAAATTGAATCAACGAACGTAAATCCGTAGAATTTACTCAGCGCAAGTAATTTGTTAAAACAGCGTCAGACGACAAACTTTTCCTTTGAATAATAAAATTTCAAGTTAGGCAGAAAAGAGAGAGGTAACTCTGTTTATCAATAACACTGATTTTCCTTCTTATTTTTCTCCAAGATCTTCCGTTAATTTCTATAATTTTTTTTTTATCATCGAGGGTTGAAAAATAAGTTTTTCCTCTTTCACACGTCTTACCAGACACGTGAATTACGAAGACGGAGCTTTGTTTTTTTTTTGTTGTTGTGAAAATGACCGAAATTAGTGGGGCAAGCTTTTTACCGTCATGGCAATTTATTAGTTTTCGGATTAAGAGCTCGCTTTTCAGCTCCGCAGACATCGCCACCCCAACCCTCCACCAGCCCCTAAACCCGAGTCTTCGACGCCCAGCCAAAGCGCACACAGACTTTCAAGTTTGACTACAACTCAAGCAGAACGTTCCCAACAGTCTAGTAGCACATAACGATTTAAAATCACCAACTAACATCGTCTAACAAGTATCTAACAACAAGTCGTCGTCTCGAGAGTCTCCGTCGTATTGTGCTGTTTCTATCGCAATTTATTTGCCTGCAGGTGAATAAGCGAATACAACGCACCAGATGATATACCTACCTCAGCGAAAATTTTTCGCTCACAAAACGAAGCTATAACAATTGTTCACATAGCCCTCGGCGCTTTAAACTGTAGACTTATGATCAAGCTTTTAGATTCTTTTTATACTTATTGCACGAATTGTTGCGCTCTAGAAAGCACAATATTCAAAATTCCATGTCGATATTTGACTCAGTTCCGAAGACAATATCGAAAAGTATCATTTTTTTAATACAGGTTTTCAGCTCTCCTCGGTCATCTGAATCTTGCATGGTATTCTATAAATCGTTTTTGAGTTCCTCCGGTCCAAATACAACAAATGTTTCCCTGCGGACGGATTTCAGTCTGTGATTTTCCCGGAAAAGTATATAGGTACCGTTATCGATTCTGTCTTGAAACAATTGTAAAAATCGTAAGATATTTCTGAATTTTTTTGTTGTTACCGCGGAGGCTTATCAGCGTCTCTTTTTGGTCCCCCATAAATTCGTCTCTTTTACTTCGGCTTGAATTAACCACCCCTTTTCTTTCTTTCTCGCTTTCGAAAAACAATCATTCTTAATCCTGCATCCGCGGTTATCCACAATCAGTCAGGGCTCGGGGAGGTTTTGCGATATTCTGGAGGAGGTCCTGGATATCGATTTGTTAAAGGCGAGAATTTCGGCTTTGAGATAACTCAGGAACCTGCAGCCCTTTCTCCTTCCCTTTGCCATAGGCCATAGCCATACCTATCGCCTTTGCCATCCCCACGCAGTACTTCGAGCGTAAGTGCTGTGTTTAAACACACAACGTAGGATATTAGTGCGGGCCGTGCGTCGGAAGAGCAGCGTGATTTTACCAGGTTCATTCGATTATCGACTAGGCTATACCCGGCAATCGGTTCGCTAACTCGATAAAGGACCCGGGCATAACCCCGACCACCCATTAGACCTCTTCTCTTCGTTGTTCGCTTAGATGTTACCATTTTCCTTGCCCACTACTCTGCACTTTATGCCTAAATACCTCGTTCCCAATTGTTAACCATCTTACTGGAACGACAAGCCGGGTAGATACTAATCATATCTGATCAACACTCCGAACAAATCACCATTTGGGGAATCAGAAAATTAAGAAATATACGAGATATCAATTTTTAGTAGAAACTATTCTTTGGCTACTTTGCACAGGAATCTAGGAGCATGGATAGACCATAAGGGCTGATTTTTTCGCAAGACATACAGGGTGTCCCAACTTAAACTGCAGTGCATTAGAATATCGCGGAAAGTAATGGTTGTAGAGAAAAATGTTTCAGATAAAATTTGTTGGGTTCCGAGGGAGACTGATACTGGTGATATTGGCTTTCTTCTGAAGGAAGGCGCCAGGGGGATATGAAGGTTAACTTCGTTTTTTCTAAAGAAACTCTAATTTTTCACGATATCTAGCTAAGCGACTAGAGATTTTTTAACCTTTAAGAACGTTTTACCTCTAAAATATCAAGTTTGGAGGTAAATTGCAAGAGACTAAAAGTGCGTAATTCAATGCGAATAATTTCGGCAAATAATTGCAGAATTTTTTCCTATAATTTTTTATTGGACTTCCTTCAATTGCGTGAAAAATCAAAAATGGTTGAAAAAGCTCTGAAAGAATATTCTCCAAGCTTTTTTGCATGGAATGACACAATTTTGGTCTCCTCCAATTGTTTTCCAAACTTGATAGCTCAGACGTGAAAAGTTCTTAAATTTTCAAAAATTTTCTTCAGTTGAATATCATAAAAAATCTCTAGTTGTTTAGCTGAATATCTTGAAAAATTAGTGTTTCATCAAAAAAATGTTTTCGTCGAAAGTCGTTTAATATTACAAGTAGAATGATATTACGAAATGAAAAATATAGGTTTCCATTGAAAAAACGAAGTTGACCTTCATATCGACTTGGCGCCTCCACTTACAAAAAAATCCAATGAACCCAACCTCCCAAACCTCGGAACCCAACCAATTTTATCTGAAAATTTTTTCTCTACGACCATTACTTTTCGGGATATTCTAATGGACAGCTTAAATTGGGCTACTCCATAAGGTGACCATTGGAATTTTTGATCAAATAAAAAGTACGAAAAATATGGCACTTTCGGTATAAAGATTTATGAAAAAGGAACATCAAAGTTACAATTTTTTTTAAACAGAATATTGTTCAAGAAAACTAACCCGCCCTGAAACCCTCGAATTGATCCAGCGGGGTTCTACATATCCTGAAATCTGTAGATCAAGACAATTGTCAATGTCACAACCTTTTGTATGTACTTTTCAGTCAAAAAAAAAAGTTGCGGATATCTAAGAAGCCCGCAGGCGGTATTGAATATCGTTGAAAGAATATTTCCCCAATTTCTCGGACAAATTTATCAGCGTCCTCGTCCCTTGCAGCTGTTTGTGCAGCCCGAGGGTATAATTTAATGTTCAAACAATTCATTTTTTTTTTTTTTTTCTTACTTGATCATTTTTTACCGATTTTCCAAGTGTTTTCTCCTCTCTTCGAAGGACGGAAGTCGATCCCAGACGTTCAACCCCTCGCCATCTCCAGAAGGCAATCCGACCACTGCTCTCTTTAATTCTTAAAGCTTCCTAGGGGAGGTTGAGAAATGAATTGAAAATACTTCCGGTATCGCCGTATCGGTACTGATTAATTCGATACCATGGATTCGCGATTCAAGGATCACAGCGTCTGTTATATATCCCTTCCCTTTAATTCCTTGGGTCGTTTCGAAGCTGAGGAATCTCCGCTTTCGTCTTTCAGGTTGAGATCTTCCTCCCACTCCTTCCACCCTCGCTTTTTGCTTACACCCTAATTGCATTCAGGCTTTGACCCTTTCTTTTCCGAGCCAAATATCGATCGGCGACTTGTCATTCGCGGATTGGCTTGAGCTTTCGCTTTGGCTTTTGCTTTTGGTTTGGGTTTGGCTTTGGCTTTGGTCCTGGGTATCTCAAACGGTGAATTTTCGACGCCTAACAGGACGTTACACCTCCTATTCGTTATTCCCTTTGTGTTCGAAGTTTGCTGGGGTCAGCAGAGCCACCAGTCACCGTAAAATAAAGATTGAAATATTCACCGTTCCTGCAGTGTACCACCCCGCACGAGCGGAACGGCACGGCCGTTCGAAACGACACGGATCCGTTAAAATGATAATTTTGAAAAAGGGGCGAAAGAGATGAAAAAAAAAAAAAAAAAAACAAGAAGAAAAAAAAAGCTTACTCTGCAGCGCGTACGAGGTCGAGGACCAGATATAGCTGCGCCCTTCGCCGTTTACGACGAGGAATAAAAATTACAATTTTTATATTATTATTGCAAATTAATTCGCGAATTAAAGTTCTCATTGCCCGTAATAAATTTTGGGCAAATTTTTTTGTCTTCCTTTTCTATCTTTAATACAAAATAAAAATTTACGTTTTTTTTTTGAGGGGGGGGGGGGGGGGGTTGTAATAATTAATGACAAACAAACAAATGATTTTTAATTAAACATATTTTTCATCTGCTTTGGCTAATAAATTATTCATGTTTAGATTTTGATTTCTATTTTTTTTCGGATTTCTTTTTGTATTTCTTTTTTTATTCCAATGAATATGACCTATATGTTTAAATACCGTACGAGAAATCCATTATTGTTAATAAAAATACATAGAATTGTTCACCTTTGATATTTCACACTGACATATGTATAGGTTACTGTATTGGACACATTTACACGCTGTACGCGTCGTATCGAGTTTAATAAACTGCAATTACAAACGATCAAAGAAAGCTTTGTAATAATGAATTTTTTATTTATTTTTATTTATTCTTTTTTTTCCCTCAAATCAATCACTAGCAAAATTTTGATCAAAAAATTTATCGGTGTAGGGAGAAACGAACGAAAAAAAAATTTGCAATTCGGTTAGAAGAGTTTTTTTTCTTCTATTTTTCTATTATTTTTTACTCAGCTTATGGCAAATATTTGCAAATTTTTGCAAAAATACGAGAATATCTTTCGAAGTGTGTTAAATTAAAAAAATAATGCAAATAATGGTGAATTTGTTTTGATTTTTTTGAAATTTATTTATTTTTTTTCTTTCTTCTCTTCACCCGAAAACTTATAGCCTCATATTATGTGCTCGATTTTGACAGGCAGTCGATAACCCTGATAAAATACTGCAAGGCTATCTTATCGTTTCTTGAGCAGTTTGCCGCCAAGGGAGACGATAGAGGATGAAGTTTTTTGTCCAGATCTTTTTTTTTTTCTTATTTTTTTTCCTCTTTGAGTAGGTAGGTTATAAGGATAGGTAGGATGGGTATATGGTTAGCAAGGAAAGGTCGAGATCGGCAATAGGATTGCTGGTTATAGAGGGTTTGAAAGGAATACAAGAAGCATATAAGAAAGCGAAACAGAAATTGAAAAAAAAAAAAAAAATGAATAAATAAAATAAAATACATAGAATAAAGATAACTGCATGCGTACTGGATTTGTAATTTCCATAAACATTAGGGTGTTGAGAATATAAAGCTATAGAGTTAATTTTGTGCAAAAATTTTTTCTTCTGTCAAATATTAACGTTCCGAGTATCAAAAAAAACCTCGTTTCTAGTCATTCTAATAAATATAGTACTATATTTATTACATATATACATAATATATGAGGGTGGTCTTTATTCAGAGTGTGGGTGAATTTTTTTACAGCCGCCTCCTCCAAACCTCTCCAAATTATTTTGAATAAAATCCATAAAAAAATTTAGCGTACTATCTCAACCCTAAGCCCTCCCGTAACCAGGGGGTGAACTTTGCCATTTAAAATTTGTATTTTTTCTTTTTTTTTTGCAATACTTTCGAAAATTTGTATACGGAAAACTAACTATACTTATAGGCTTCTTTAATGTATTATAAACACAATAGTATCAATTTATTGTAACGTATTCGACACATAGCGGGAAGTTTTAGTGTTGATCCACAGGTCAACCGGTTTCCTGATTTTTTTGCAAAGAAATTATAGCCTCACAATGAAATATTCACCGAAAGCATTGCGGAAACGTGTGTATTTTAAATGACAAAATTTGCTTCCTTTGCGGGCTAAGCCTTAAGATTCAGACAGAAAATTTTTAAGGGATTTTTCTCGAATTATTTAAAAACGAATTGTGGGGCGGCCGCGAAGGAATTTGTCCACACCCCTGATATACATAATCCGAGGTATAACTAATCGGTTCAAATTCTGCTTGACAAACGCGATTTGAATTGCAACCCCAAAATTTATGGGCTGCACTTTTTGAAGCTGCAGCAGCTCCACGGCAGTATAGCAGCTGAATTTGGCCGAAACCAATCGCAGGGGATTGATTAACGCATTGTATCATTATGACGTGGTTATCTGTACCTCTAATCTATCCGGTCACGCATTTACCCGGTAGGTATACGTGGCCGCATTTATGGGGTGGCTTTCGAGCTTAAATGTATTAATCATACCTCTCGATTCAAGCCTTTGCGTTCTCTTCAGCTAATTCTCCTCTGCAGCCTCTCCTCACACTCAATTTAATATCACGTATGTTTGCGTAGGTAAATATACATATACAAGCGTATATACGTATATATGTATATATGTATGTAATATATATTATGGACATAGCCTTTTAATTAACGCTAATTTCAACCAGTCTTTGACTCTGAATGACCTTGGAAACATGCACCGAATTAGAAACGAGGTATGAGAATTATTCATGCCCATGATCTCAATCCGAAATCCTGTTAATTGAAGATTTTTTCAGCCAGCTGTTTCCGGGATCATTTGGCAAATTTAAATTTATGAATTTTCCAAGTCGAGAAGAAATATTTTTCAATTGAGAAGAGTACTCAATACTGTTTTTTTGAACTTGAAATAACATTATTTTTCATTTGAAAGTATGAAAAAAAAAATTACAAAATTAAAAGTCAATTTATTTCCGATAGAAGCTATATAAACGTTCGAATTCAATGGGATATGGCAATTTCCATGCCCATCATTCGAGTGGGAAGTACGTTCTCTTGATTTCAGATTTTTTCATCGATCCATTTCCGAGATCATCGCGCGAATTTGTGGGTCAGAGCGACGGACAGACAGACCGACATCTTTCTAAAAACCTGTTTTCCGGATTACAGAGGATCGAAAACGTGAAGATTCGTTGAAATGAACAAAAGTCACTTTTTCAGCGAAACGAAACGAAGAGAAGAATAAAATAAAAAAACTTTCGGGTACTGTACATACGGGTATACGACGATTAATAACATAATCTGTTTACCTGTCTCCTGTCCACGGGTGTTTGTTCACAGTAAACGAATTCAAAACTTTGATAGTATGATATATGTATTATATATGAGGTATTTTCTGCCAAATAGGACAGGCTCGGTTCCTAACCCGGTTGAATTTTGTTGATAATTTTTTTTCATTATCAGCAAGTTGATTGGAACTTAAGTGAATATTTTCAAACTTTTACTTCAAATACTTTTTTAGCTATGAATTTTCAATCTTTTCTCTATAGTTGACGTAACGATCCCAGCTATAATTACGCAGCTCTCTGGTTCTAAGTCCGATCAAAAAAAAAAACCAAATATACGAAAATGTTCGTCAGGAGATGGATTTTCGAATAATATATTGATTAAAAATTCCATGACGCATTTTTCACCAGTATTTTTATGTTGAATGGTTTCAAATTCGATTTTCGTCGAGTATTTCAGTTTTGATTTTTTTCAATATTTTTTTTTTTTTTGCAATTTTTCTACATTTCAACACAAACATTTTGAGTTATACATGTACGTGGGCAGATTTTTCTTTCAAAGGTCGTCGTGATTTGAAAAATTGTATAATTATCAAGATAATCAAAAAAGTACAGTCAAAATTAGGCAAAATAATATTCAAAACGGGAAAAAAATTCTTGAAATAAAATAAATAAGAAGACAACACCGCAAGACGGTAGTATAGGATTTCTTTTGATTTTTGATCTCCTGCACGTGACGTTTTGTACTTGGAGAGTTCTTTTTTTATTTTTTTCTATTTTTTTTTTATTTTTTTTCATTCGTTTATTTCTTGTTGGCAAATAAAATTTCATTTCAATCGCGGTGCAGCCCCTACGAAATCCTTGGCCGTAATCCAAACAGAGGCAATCGCATTCTACCGCAGATATATACGAGATACCCCTGCAGCTGCTCTCAAATCTTAAATATACGTTTTGGCGCTATTTGAAGTTTACTTATTTTCGTTTTTATTTTTATTTTTTGCATTTTTTCGTTTTATTTTTCAACCACCGGTACAATTACATGAGAAAAATTATTACCCCTCCCTCGCCCCTTCAGTAATATTTACCGTCAATATTAAACCCCGGTTGATAATTTCTCATTGGTCGTTTTATTTTCATCGGACACTGATTTTGGAATTGCAATTATTCAAAAAAAAAAAAAATCTGGAAACCGGTTGACCTGTGGGCCAACCCTGAAACTTCCCGCTATGTGTCAAATACGTTACAATAAATTGGTACTATTGTGTTTATAATACATTAAAGAAGGTTATAAATATAGTTAGTTTTCCGTATACAAATTTTTTTCTGTATGATTTTCAAAAATCGAGTTTTTGTCAAATGTCAACGTTTCTAGGTCTTAGGGAGTTATATTTATTTGATGTCAGAAGATATCGTTCGGTCTGTACGTTTAGGTGCGAAATTTTTTACAGTTTTTAAATAATTTTACAGATTCGACATCGAGTAATTCGAAATCGACTCACGTCTATCAAAAAAAAAAAAAAAATTTTGTCGTGCAATATCTTTTAAACTAATCGTTCGATTTTGATGAATCTTGCGGCAATCGAAAGGGCCATCCAAGACTGAAATCTGATTAAATTTTGAGATTAATCGCACGAACAGTTTAGGAGTTATGAGCTAAAAATAGGAAGAATTTTTTTTTTCATTTTTATTCTTCGAATACCTAACTTTGAAACTACTCGACCGATCGACTCCAAAATTTAATCAGATATAGGTCTTGATGAAGCACGATAAATCACGATAAATTCGTGATTCGAAATGTAGTTTCCTTTTCAATTTTTATTGTCCTGTTTCACAAAAAATTGATGCAAAATCTGGCATATTTTTTTTGTAACTGTTGTTTTATCAAGAATTCCTCAATGTAAACCCTAGCCCTTAACCAATAAAATCGGTCTATCATCGATGTGACAGCACTAATTGTAATTGAATGCGACCAGAGGGCAATAATAAGTCCCTGCAGTAACTCGAAACAAAAGAAAAAATGAAAATGAAAAACCAGAAAACGGTAATAAAAATTAAAAAAAAAAAAATAGACTGTTTTTTACCCGTAATTTTTTTTTTTTTTTTTTTCAATTTCACTCCTCTCTTTTGGATCTCTAATTGTTTTTTCATCACGAATCGTTACCGCGCGCTTTATTCGTCTCCCTTGGTCATGAAAAATGGTTTATTTCGCTCAGCTGAATCTTGCGGTGATCAGACTCCCTCTCGCCGTATTCTCGTGAAAAAAAGGAATAGAAGAAAAAAAAAAAAAAAAAAAAAAAAAAGGATTTTTTCCTCATTTTGTGGCCGCGGTTTTACTTTATTTGTATTCTTTTATTTTATTTTCAAACCCGCGAATTTTACAACCGCGCGATGCTTTTAACTGTGGGGAATCGATCCCCTGAATTAATACAGGAGGAAAATAAAAGCAAATTATTTGAATATTTATGCATATAACCGCGCTCGGAGTTTCAATGAATTTTATGATTTTCAAATGAATTTTTTTTTTGTCACTTTTTTTTTTTTTTTTTTCACAACAGTTTTTAATCGATTTGTCTAGTCTTCGCTGTCGTTTTATGTATTCTTTTACCTCTTTTTCTTTCACCCCTAACGGCAGTAGATCGAATTCGAATTATTCAGAAGCATGAAGAACCAAAAACCGTGGAGCTACATCCATTCTATTGACAGGTGTCTGTTGCCACTTTGTCGCATTGAAATAAACAACCACCAACACTTTTTTACTTTCCATTTCTGATAACAAAACTACCCTATCCGTCCAAAAGCACCCGAGGGACACAGGGAAAGCAAGACTCGAGTAGTTCTGTACCTATTCTGTTTTTTCTGTTTTTTCTGAGTCAAAAAATTTTCCGTCTTTTAATTCCGGGTGTAAGAAATTGCGGAAAATTTGATGCAACGAGTATCGTTCGATCGTATTCGTCAGACAAAGTTCGGCAGCTTCTAACCCTTACAAAAAAAAAAAAAAAAAAAATGAAACTTTCTATTGTATATTTCCATTTCCAGGAAAAGCTTTCCCGAATTGCGGAAACGCTTCCGTAATTCAAGGCATGCGTTATAGATCCGTTTCCGCGGTTTTAAATCGCCCAACTTTCGAAGGCACGAATAATCGATTTGGGAATGTTATTCTACGCAGATGGCGGAGTCATCCGTCGTCCAAAAACCGGATGAATAAAGACCGAATAAAAAATAAAATTGACAGCTTCTAATTTTTTTCTCAAAAACATCACCACGCTCCATAACTTCTTCCCCTTTTTCCTCTTCATTTTACATGAACCTCTGAAACTCAGATGTATCAGAGCTGAGATCCCTCTGACCTTGGAGTTCATTTCAGATGCTGCTCCTCATGGAAAATCTCGGTTGTTGTCAAAATTTGAGATGATGAGGTGTTAAGGTTGTCCCATATAATAATTGGTAATCTCGGATTGTTATATTCTTGGATAAATGCAGCATCATAATTCTGTGTGGATATGGTGCTGCCTGGTTTGAATATGGGGGGTGTGTAGGTAGGCAGGTTGTAAGGCAACCGAGCTTTAGAAGTGATAATTTTTGGTGTGTGTTAAGCTGAGAAGCGTGATAATTTATGATAGTTTACTAAGCCTACTATCGTATGCCGACCCAGATCTCCTGCACAAACATCTGGCTGTAGTCGACCAGGTGGAAGGTATGTAGTTGGCTTTAAAGCCCAAACTCATCGTCCTATCTAAATAACGTAACCGAAAACTATGAAAATAGTAGCTAAGCTGACCCTCGAGCGCTCTTAAGCGCCCCCAGCTATTGTCTCTTCTGTACTGGTAGCACGTACTGGCGAGCAGAAAATCTGACAATGGAAAATCCCGGTGTCTGATACCGAGCACACGCTCGCCGATTGCAGTGGGCGTTGAAAGAGTAAAAAATAGAAATAAAAATAAACGCAAAGAGAACAAAAATGGTATAACCATTTTCACAGGAAGGCGCCGAGCTGCGATACGAAGAGCAAAAATTTGGCTATTATAGGATCGAAGTTTAGTGGAAATGTCAAACGTCCTACACACGTCAGACTTCGGATGGTAAAGAACAAAAATTGGAAGGAAATCACTAAATTCAGATTTTCTTTTGATTTTTTTCGAAACCCACGTCACTCGAAGAGTTCTCATGGAACCTAAAACCCAAAAGCGTAAACAAAACTGTTTCAAATTTTTTTCTTAGAGAAACGAAACTCAAGCCAAATCGTTAATTCGACGGTTTTCTTGGAGTTGGTTGAACCAAAATAAATAACTAAATAAATTTACATACTCGGAAATCTTGAGAACCTGAAATGGTATTTTTCTTTGACATTGCTCCGTGCGATAGGGTCGTGTACCGTTCTCAAACTTCGAGGGTATTGAATGACTTTAATGAATTTGTAGAAAGTGAATTACGAACAAAGACCAGAATGAGTCGATATTTTTTATATGAATGAACGAAAGCTGTTCGAAATTGATAATCCGATTGAAAAGTCTGTGGAATTTAAGGGCTTACTCACACCTTCATCATCAAAATTTTGGACCCATGTTTGGAAATGGATTATGAACTGACGAAGCCACCGACGAATTATGTATTGGTATTGATTATTTGTCAATCAAATTCCGGTTCAAAGTATTGAAATAATTGAACTAGTGAGCTTGTGCAGCTTTCATAGATAAATCCATAATTAATTGGTTTGCAGAGGATTACTCTGGCACCGATCGTCTGAAACAAATCACGTTTTACATGAATATTTTATAGCGGTATGTCTGTCGTGTGAATAACGTGAATTTCATTGAAATTATGTAAATGAAATGTATTTTAAAAAAATGCTGGAAATAACAGACGAGACGATAAAATCGAATGAAAAATGATTTCAGACCTGAGAAAAATTGCAGAAGCCCATTATAAGCAACCGAATTATACTTTTTTGAATGTAAAAAAGACGAAGAATAACAATGGATGAAATTTGGGTCTTTGACTTTTTCTCTGGTGGGCTTTATAAGTAGGAAAATATATTACGAGGGAAAATATCTGAAACCTACAAAAGAGTTGTCCGGAAAAAAAAAAAAAAAAAAAAAAAAAAAATTGTTTAAAGAAGAAGATAAAGAGATCTTCGTGGGCGTTATATTCGAACAGGTTTTTCGAATCGCGTCGAAATATGGTATCCACTTTTTCGTTTGATCTCTCTTTTCGTTTACCAATTTCCATAATCTCCAGCTACCGCAGCACAAAAAATTTCCACGTTATTTTTATTTTTATTTTATTTCATTTCATTCGACTTTTATCTTGATGAACTGCAGCCCAACATTCGCATTCATATTTACTCAGAATCTGTAGGATATATACATGAATACCCGAAAATTGTAGCGGTTGCAGCGGTACGCTGTTTTATTTAACAAAAATGAGAGACTACCTATCTACCTATACCTACCTCCGGTCTCCAGCAACCATCTCTCGTTGTATAATTATATTTAAAAATATGCGAAACTTAATTGGGGAATAATGGAGAGAGCTTTCAACTATAGGAGGGATGAAGTCTGGCTGACGTCGTTATGAATATTAAAACTCCTCCGAAAGTGCACACGCCCGATAATACCTACCGAACTGAGAAGGTAGGTGAGCTGCTCATAAACCGCAAATAGCTGTCTCTTCAGTAAAAAGCTCTTGGTCTGACGTCGAAGCCGATATCCCTTAAGGTGAGACACGTTCTCCTATAAACGACGTAACATCCCTCTGAAGAAAAGAATTCCCCTCCCGATAGTGTAAATTTTTGAAGCACAAACGCGTGAATCCGTCTATCAATTTCGAAAAATTTTTAATCAAAAGACAAAGTTAGATTCAACTTTTTTGCTGTTTTGACTCTCTGCGATGGAAAAACAGAAAACCGATTGACCTGTGGGCCAACCCTAAAACTTCCCGCTATGTGTCAAATACGTTACAATAATTTGATACTATTGTGTTAATAATAATAATACATTAAAAAAGGTTACAAGTATAGTTAGATTTCCGTATACACATTATTTTCCGTTCGATTTTTAAAAATCGAGTTTTTGTCAAATGTCAACGTTTCTAGGTATTAGGGAGTTATATTTAATGTCAGAAGATATCGTTTAGTCTGTATGTTTATGTGCTAAATTTTGAATAGTTTTTAAACAATTAGACAGATTCGAATTTGAGTTATTCGAAATCAACTCACGTCCATCAAAAAGAAAGAAATTTTTGTCGTGCAATATCTTTTAAACTAATCGGTCGATTTTCACGAATCTTGTGGCAATCGAACGGGCTATCCCAGACTTAAATCTGATTAGGTTTGGCGACTAATCGCACGAACGGTTTAGGAGTTACGCGCTAAATTAAACATGAAAAAATTTTTTTTTCCAATTTTCATTCTTCGAATAAGTTTGAAACTACTCGACTGATCGACTCCAAAATGAAATCAGATCTAAGTCTTGATGAACCCCTTCGATCGCCGCAAGAACCATTCCAATTGGTCGATTCGTTCTAAAGATATCGTACGACAAAAATTTGTTTACACACACACACATACGGACGTCCATCCAAAAATAGTCAGAATAGCTTCCTAAGAACCCAAAACGTCGAGATCTGATGAAAACTCGATATTCAAAAACCGAACCGAAGCCAATAAGTTCCCTTTTTATTGAAAATTTTCAATTTTAAAGTTAAAGGAAGTCAAAAAACGGGCATAACTATCTGATAATGACAATATGTCATCCGTTGATGACCAAACAGAGTAGATGCGAACTGCAAACAATGAAATATTGGTTAATACCCTGTTGTTTGATATTTGTATGCGGTTAGTTCAGTAGTTGAAGCGATATTGATACTGCAGCAGGAGATGGAAGAATATGCTGTGATATTTGCGGTTGAATACATGCTGAGTAATCTAGTATTTATTTTCCAGGTTTTAGATGCTAGAAATATTTCGCTTACTAGTAGTAACAGAGAAAAATCGAAACGAATCGAATCGCGTTGGAGTTCTATAGAACTGTGTTCTACTGGAACAGCTAGCTCGTCCACAGGAAAGACTGCAGGATCGCTGCAGGGATTGAACAAACAAACTGGGGAAACTAGACCGCGGAACGTGCACGAATTTACGTCACGTATACAACCAACGATATTTCCAATTAAAAATTTATCAGATTGGCAATTTCCCAAGAGCCGGAAGACGCCCGGTCCGATACTGAGGCTGAGCTATTATTTGCCGTCCTATGTACGCATGAAACTGTACAGAATTTTTAAATCTGCTATCGTTTACTCCACTCTTCTAACATATTTACGTGAAATACGTAAATATATACGGGGTATTCCACCCCAACTCGGACGTGTGCCTCTAGAATTTGCTTCATGTCGTTCATTTCGGCGATTAGTATCATCGCTATGAATATCGATATGTTTGAAGCCTGCATTTGTATTTGTTGTAAAAACTAGACGAACGCGAAAGGAAGAAGAAGCAGATTCTTATGCGTTGAAATTGCGTGTATATTCGGAGGGAATTTCCATTGTACATCTTGTCGAAAAGCCTTAGCCTATTATGTACCTGGATTATATTCAAGTTCCGTTGGTTGTAAGGGTTGGCATCCCGCATTGGCTTCGGCTACTTTAACGACTGTGAAAAGTTTGCGGACTCTACCTCTTGGAGAATTTGCAAGTTTCTTTGGTGTGCGAATCCGAGATACGGACATATACGTGTATGTATGGGTCCGTTTGTGTTCGTGAATTCGAACGTGACCGCGTCCGCGATATAGCGGTGTAACTCTGTAGCTCTGACCAAGCGAAACGAAATAGAACCATTTGGCGTATGTCCAGACGGTCAAACGGGGGATTTTCTGGTCAGATCCTCGACACATCTCTACTTTTCAACTTCACATATACATTTACAGACGTAAAAAACACCGTACTTATACTTGTACTACGTGATTTTCGGTTTCTAGCTCAACGCGAATATAGGTATGTGTGCAGTCTTCTCGATATCGCTAACTCACACAACCACTCTACCACGTCTCCCTTCTCGTATCGCACCCTTAATTCCTACGGGAACTACCGTAATTCAGCCTTGAGAATAAAGGACAACTAAATCCTGACTAGCTTTTCCGCCCTCACTGCAGTAGCAGCAGCAGCAGTAGCGGCAGCTCAGGACACGGAAGGAACGTTAATCAGTTTTTTTTTTTCTTCTTTCTCTGCTCAAATTCCTCTTCCGCTGATAAAGGGATCTGGAATCTTGTTAGCTTTGAATTATTTTCGTTAAGGAGAAAGAAAAGCATCGTGAAGAAATGCAGAGTGCAAAGTAAGAGAAAAAAAAAAATAAAAAATTGCTAACCATATCAGCGAGCACGATCAGATTTCCAGAACGTTTGGAAACATTTTTAGTAACCATCGAATCAACTAACATCCGTGTCTTAGTGAAAATGTTTCGCTGAACAGGAACCCGAGACTAAAACTACTGCAAAATTTTGAGGAGGTCGAAAATTGAATCCAAAATCGTGATTCGAAATGGTTGTGAGATCGAGAGCTTTAGGGGGGTTCATGGACCGTGAATGGGGACATTTTTTGGAGGACTGGCATGTTTCCAAATCGTTATTTAATCAACCAGTTCGATGAGAGTAGTTCGCTGATCTTTTGAAGCAATATAATCTAATAGAAGTTAAGGGGCCGGGTTTAAGTTTCGATTTTTGAAAGTTCCGAACCGTAAACATTCCAAATTTTAATATTACGGTCTTATAGTTTTTGGCACCAAAGCTTTCAAGCATGCAAACTTTTTTGGTTACCGTCTTTCAATTTTCTAGACCAAAAAATCATCAAATATCCAAAATCGAAGCACCGGATGATCCAAATCCTCAAATTGAATGCTTTCACTTTGACTGGATCTAACTCTGAGACCTTGACGAGTCACAATTCATTTTGAACGATTTGGACACATGCCAGTCAGTCAAAAATACCCCGTTTGAGGTGAATTGCAACGACTAGTGACGTCAGTGATGAGTTGAGATGTGATTGAGTTTCGAGTAGGCTGAGGAATTGGTACGAAGTGATTTGAGTGAGGAATGGTACCTGGTGCGGAGGTAAAATAAACACAAAAAGTAAAGCGATTTCATGTGAGGTAAAATACGAGAGAAAGAGGGAGAGAAATGCGGAGAAATATAGGAGAATGAGAGAGCTGAGGGAGTAGGTATGTATGTACCGTGGTCTCGTATGTTTGCAATCTCTGAGGCGCGTCGTCCTCGGGAACCTAATTCTACCGCGCCGGAATCTATTGGCGACTAAGTAAACTGCCTTCGACCTGAACCGTTCTCGCTTGCAAGCTCGTGGTCGACGGAATAATACCCTGATGGTGAGGCCACGGTGGTGAGACGGAGACGAGCGAGCCGAGGAGTTATTTAATTTTCGGAACGGAGCTGACTTGGCACCGCGAATTGCGGCTGATTCCTGGAATGGATCCCATCGCCTCATTCTAACCACCAACCGCCAAACTCTAACCACTATCAACCGTCAAATCCCCGTATCCATCCCTACCCTGTGCCACTCTGAAGTCTTTCAAACCAATACGAGTTTAGTGTTTTCTTAGGATACCCATTTGTGGCGGTCCACTCATTAATTATGAATTGATTTCACTGCTAAGCAGATTGAGAATCTTAGGCGCGGTCTGATTCAATCGGATTCTAGATATTGATGATCTAATTGTATACTTCGTGTAATCGAAAATCATCAATATTCACATCGACGGTCGTGAGGGAAGAGAATGTGCACGCCAAGTATGTAGCTTTTGGAATGATTTTTGGATCTTCGAACCCGTTGCTCCTGGAAACTTTGATCAAACTTCTATTCTGTTGCCAATTTTTCGTCAAGATCATAAAAATTGACAGCAACAGAACTGAGAGAAAGGATTGTGCACGCCAAGTATGCAGCTCTCGGAATGATTTATTGATCTCAGAACCTTTTGCTCTTAGAAAATTTGATCGAATTTCTATATTGCTGCCAATTGTTCACGAAATCCATCAACATTCACAGCAACAGAAGTGGAAAAAGGGAATGTGCATGCCAAGTACGTGGAATGATTTTTGGATCTTCGAACCCTCTGCTCCTAGAAACTTTGATCAATCTTTTATTTTACTGACAATTATTCACCAAAATCATCAAAATTTACAGCAACGAAAATGGAAGAAGAAATGTGCACGCCAAGTATGCATAGCTTTTGTAATGATTTTCTGATTTCCAAACCGTTAGCTCGTAAAGGTTTTCATCAAACTTTTATATTCCGGCCATGTGTTGATTACTCATAAAATTCCTCCAAATGCGAACACCTATTCCAGAAATCGTATTTTCTTCACGATACAGAAAATAACAGCTTCCGTATTTTCTACGGCAGTAATATTCGGGGTGTGTGTATCTCTTTCGCAAGGAACATATATAAAACAATAATACTTGACGGATTTTTGGCAGAGTACCACGCCCGACTTACTTATTTTAAGAACGGTGCAATCTCTCAGTATAATATTTGCAAAGATTGAAATACATAGGCATCATGATTAAGTACCTCGAACCGTATATAGACAAAAAGCTTTCTTTGACGAAATTGCAAACTTTGATAAAATTTCTTTATCGGGATAGAATCTCAAGGCACAATCAAATCCAGCACCCCTCGTGGGCTTTAGGCTTGTAATTAATGTTTGTGAATTCGGTAATGATTTTTTATGTGACTGTGTGTAGAGTAGGCCCGAGAAATTGGTATGGATTGATTTGAGTGCCTCGGGGTAAGGGTGTATAGGTTCTGGGACACGTGTTGTCCTGAAATAAACGAATTGGGCAATAAAAAAAAAGTGCGACTTTTGCCCGCGGTGTTTTTCATGTAGCAATACATATATGTATATGTATATGTACATATACCTATATACATTATACGTACGCGGGGGATTTTCGAGGCAACCGTAAAGCAACGGAGTGAAATAAACCGATTGATTCAACCATATCGCGTCAAGAGACACCATTTCACCAGATTTACCAGATCCACAAAAATTCTATCTCCGAATCGACCAGCATAAGACTTAACGTCACGTTACGTAATCCTTCGATCGTCAAAGACAATGATCATGAATTTTTCGTTCCATCTTATTCTTTCCTTCGTTCTACTCTCACTTCATTTCCTCTTCATTTTCGTTTTCTCTCCTCGACCAGCTGACTTTTTTCCTTTCTTCTTTTCTTTTTTTCTTCTGGAAAAAAGAACTGGGGGCAGTTTTCAGCTTATATCTCGCCCTCCGACTTCCACGTGGCAAACGGTCCCTCTGCGAGGATTCGACGAAACGAAAAAAAGAAGACTTTCCTTAGGTTAAGGCGGCAGCTTCTCTCTTCCCTCGAATCCCAGGGACCGGACGTGTTAAAAAGCGTAGATTTACCTCTAAGGTCAATCATTCCTTGAGCTTCAGGATTTTTTCGTTCATCCAGATTCTAGACTATCGCCGACACGGAGCTGAAATGAAAGCACACACTAATCTTGACTCTCCAGGATATACAGAGCTGAAAAAAAAGACATCATCTAAAACGGAACAGAATGGTTAAAAATAAGGATGGACCGCAGGCTTTTACCTACAGTGATCCCAGTCGGAACGAGTAAGCCAATTGCCTTGAGGGTGATCGTAAAGCGTGCGAATACCCGACTACTTTTACTCTCGAAAGACCTGATCCGCAAAGGCAGGCTAGGTGTGTTTTTTTTTCCGGTTCAGGATTTGGCTGTGCAAAGATCCGTCTGGGAAGGGTGGATTTTCTTTAACGTATCAGAAAATGGAAGCTCCACTTGACTCCAGCCTAGACACGTGTGGCGTTCACGGAGTGTGTCAGTATGAGTGTGGAATACATGTGGCTACCTATCTATACTCACTAAAAAGAAGTCCATTAAGGTGACGGCCGTTAGGCAGACGAGGACCTTATACCCACCCCTACAGGGTCGAGCCTTACATGCTACGGAACGTGAAACATGGGGGTTCAGAAAAGGCGAGTTCAGTTGGGTTCAGTTGGGCTTAAAGCTGACGCCCCAAAGGCCTGGCAGAGCCGGGCTGTGACCGACCACGAACGCGAATCCACCACCAAGCATAGTTACCCACTCAATAATGCACCACCTTAGGAGGAACTTCGTTTAAAACGTGAGGAGACGAGGAAGCTCAAGCTCACCTTCTGTACCAGGCGAGAGTCTCACCCTCGAGATGAGAAGAGAAGGGTATGGGCCACGCCGAGCTGGGATGGGCTGGGCTGAGCTTGGCGTGCGGGTTACCGCTCTCGAATATATACAATACCTACAACCGAACGAATTTCGTATTTACATGCAAATTCAAACTGAAAGAAGAACAACTATATTCGGCACTTTTACGCAACGCTACCAACGAATTTCCGATCCACAATCAATGGATCTATACCGAGCTAAAAAAAAATAAATTTTCCTCTTCTTTTTCTTCAGATATTGGTGAAAAGGGTGGTTTTTTCAATGAACCGATAAACTTGTAATCAGCAAGACCATTATTCTTGGCGAAAAAAGGGCCTCTCGCTAATTTCGCCGAACAACTATGGTTCCTCCAGCAAAAATTTTACCGTGGATCTTACTCGGGCGATCTCTACCCTGATAAAAGCTCGATAGTATTTCGGGTAATTGCATGGGTTTCCAAGGTGATGAAAATCGCGATGAAACACACTGTTTTTGCCTGTCGTTCGTTGTGTACCTAACTGCTTATTTGTTTCATGGTTATATTGCTCGAGGGATAATTATCCCTTCAAAGGTGATCAGCATCTAGAGTCCCGAAACGTTGAGGGTTATGGTTTAATCAATTGAAAACAATAGGGGGTATCCCGTCCCGTACCGCCCTTGTCCAAGAGCGTTGGTTTGCGTGGGCAGGTCATAAGTCTCGTTCCAGACTCCCGGGCGGAAAATCATGCGCCGGTCCAGAGCCTCCGGGACTCTGGTTGTTCCAGAGACTGCGAGAACAAGCGGTATGGCATGGCACGGCATGGTATGGGTATACGTAGAACTGAGAGGGATGAAGGGAGGAGGTTAACGGTAGCTCCGAGCTCTATTCTCATCAAAAATATACGGCTTTTGGTAGCCCTGTGACCTTTGACATTAATTTTTCTATGCTCTGCAAGTATTAATTGTATTTCTTTAACCATCTTGAGAACGTCGGAGACTTCTTAGAGCAAATGTTTGGCTTTGAAATGGCTTCGACTTAATTTCCATGACTTGGGACAGAAATTTTTTTTTTTCATTTATTTCGTTTCCATGATTTCCGTCACGGAGTGGATTTCGAATTAGCCTGCAGCCAATTCAATGTCCGAGATTTAATGGGGGGAGTGGAAACAAACAAAGAAAAATGAAATATAAAAATTTTTCCCCGGTTCGATAGAGGAATAAATTTTGGCACTGAGCCTGCCGGGTTCATGCGGCAATTAAAATAAAAGTAATGTTACCTTGTTTCTACCTACAACCACGTTCGAAACCTTCATATCAATCGATCCACTTCTATCGGCTTATCCTATATACGTACCCCTCTGCCTTTACGTAGGTATGTATGTATGTATACTGCCTACTCTTTCGCCGAAAAACATTCGATATCATGCATATGCATATGTGAATATAATGGAAAATGGTTTGAGAGGATAATTCCGAAAGTAAATTTCGAAATAATGTTTTTATAAAATTAAATTTTCATTCTGTAGAGATCTGGCGATCGAATTTCTTCTCCATACCGCCATGAAGGGTTGCTGAACGTACGTCACAGTGAAAAACATTTTCTGATTAAAAAACTATGCAGCCCAGTCGCCAAAGTAAAAAAAAAAAGGCAGTTGCATGGCTTACAATATTTAGAGGAATTTTGTTTTTTTGGATGAGAGAAGTATTTTGGGGACCTGAATAATCCTCTGAGCTTTTCACCGTTGTAGATATCCGTGATTCGATTCCTGAAAAATTTAGTTGGAGAGTTCAAATGATTACGCATGGCTATGCATGTATAGGTCAGGGTGATAAATTAATTAGGTTTCTTTCAATTATAACGCTGAAGCTTTGGCTATGGTTTCTTCTATAGCTGGATTCGACCGCAACACAAGACCAGAGTCCAACGGTGTAGGATCAGAGTTCGGTTAAAGTAAACTTGTTTCGACTGTAAGCTTGAAATTGAACTCAAATTGAACCGGAGTTTAATTACTTTCAGTTGCACGGCAAGTTACGAACTCGCTTCTGGTTTGTTATATCGAATCTACTTCTGTGTACGTACCTATTTCTAACCAACGCTTAGCCTTAACTGCACCCTAAAGTCTTGCTACAAACATCATGATTGCTTACTCGTTATCACGATACGTATACCCCGCCTAGGTTATACCGTCTAGAACAATTACGGATTTCGATTCGAGGTTCTCGATGATATTCATCAGTCTCAAAATCACTAAAAAATTCATTGTAATCGAAATTTGTCGAGTTCAAGAGTCGTACACCCGAAGACAGCGAGTCTATCGCCCCGAAAATCGGCAACCGAAGTTACACCGTTTTAAGTAGGTAATGCTGAACTTGCGAGCTCCCACGACGTAATGAATAGAAAATGTTGTAAGTGAGTATGTATTGAACACTTCATGGAAATCATGTTATTATGTAGCTTACGAATTTTCTTAATCTCTGGTGCAGCCTAAGGATATGTCAATTGATATTTTCACCGTCGAATACAGCGCCACGAGCTTCACTCGTACGCCATTCTCCATCACGGAAGCCCTCAAGTCGGGAATTGCCAACCTAAAACGTCGTGTAACCTCGGTTGCATATCTTAGGGGGCGACATATTCACTGTCTATGGGTGTACACTATAGAAAGGCGAAGCTTGTACAGTGATATTGTGTGATTTGAAATTACGGATATTTTTAATTGCGCTGTCCATCGATGCGGTTAATATGACTCTGAGATTGAGATAGTCTGATGACGTCGACTTTAATTTGCTCTTCGGCAAATTTAACCATCTCTCGTTAACGATGCAATACAATGAACCAGTTATTACTCGAGCCATTCACTCGATCAGGCTCAATTTATTTTCAATAATAATCGATATTGGAATTTTCTAATTTGATTCTTCGGGCCAATAAATGAATTTTTCTTTCACAAAAAAATCGTACAGTGTGCAATTTCATTTGATGTTTAGTTAAGGTTATTATTTTTTTACACTATTTCTAGGGATGCGAGGCCATGTGTGTATAGGTCGTACTGTTAGCAAAAACTACGTATCTCCATACGCGGATGGGGATAGGGGCGGTATAAACCGTCGTTAAATCATTTTTTTAATTACAAGCGAACTGGAATAGTCGAAACAGATAACACGAGCACACTACAGGTTCGTGTAGGTATAATATAATACATAGCCCATACAGCTACATGCTATTCCAGGCTGTATTTAGTGGGAACGAAACTGAGCTTATTCGTCGCGGTGAAATAACCAGCTACGCCAATTTATTTCATTATCTAGAGAATCTAATTTATCGTCCGCGGTTTTCACGGTTAGAAACGTTATTTTTTTTTTTTATAAATCACACCCGCGGTTTT
Organism: Macrophya alboannulata; assembly: GCA_949628255.1. NCBI lineage: Eukaryota > Metazoa > Arthropoda > Insecta > Hymenoptera > Tenthredinidae > Macrophya > Macrophya alboannulata. The sequence goes on along the minus strand of OX451206.1, from coordinate 19,013,608 downwards.
TGCACCCAAATTTATTTTAATAACTTATTTCCTTAAATTTTCACGCTTTTATCTACGTTTTTCGCTGTAACGCACGTTATATCAAGCTGCGATTTTCTTTCTTTTTTTTTCTTTTGTTTATTCATCAAGCGAGATGATTATCGGTCTATATTCATTATAATAAATTTCAACCATATTTTGAGAGCGAGGGAAATCCCGGATTCAGAACCTGCAGAAGCAAAAATTTAAAAGGAAAATGAAATTTTCTTTCAAGTCTGCACGAAACTTGCATATAGATGGAAACTCGAAACTGGAACCAAAACTAAGAGAAATTTTTATATGGAGCGAAAGTCGAAACTCTCTACTCGTATAAAATTTCTACGATATCGAGAAACCGAAACCGAAACTGAAACTGAAACTGGAACTGAAACCCTCCTTATTCGGAGAGTTTTCATGGAACCGAAAACGAAAAACGTACATAAAATTATCCCAAATTTTCACGAATCTCAAGTGAAAATGGTAACCAATATTCTCGTTTGAAAATTTTTTAGACAAACGAAACTCGAAACCAAATCGCTAATTCGACGGTTTTCCTGGAGATTCGGTTGAATAAAAATAACTGAAGGGTGCCTCCAGAGATTTTTGAATGGGCAATAGCCTATCAGTTTCTGCATCGCGCATCGAAAACAAACCTTTCCCTGATAATTTAAGCCTTTAATTAGAATCATTCTGTGATAAACTAGAAAAGATGTAATTTTCGTTTTTTGGTTTTTTTTTTTAATTATTTTTCTTTGGAAACTATTGCAGATATTCAACTGAAGATTTTTGTTTTTAACTTATTCTTACGACTGAAGTACACTTGGAAAGTATTTTTTCATCCTGAGACAAATTAACATCAATTTGTTTATCGGCTTTCGAAAATTTCAAATTGCCATTTCTTGATTAAATTTCGAGGTGTCACTCGCGAATTTTTTTACAGAATACTTCTTTTCTAGTACAAAAATATTTTATAATTTTTTTCAAAGTTTAAGTAGAAGTGGAAAAAAAAATCAGCAGTTGAATATCTGCAAAACTCTCCAAAGAAAAATAATAAGAGAAACGAAATTTACATATTTTCTAGTTTCTCACAGAATAACTGAAATTAAAAGCTCAATTTTTCAGGACAATGTATTGTTTCGATGTAGAAACTGGTGGGCTATTGCTTATTCGAATATCGCTAGGGGCAGTTTTCCCGATTTCATCTGGCTAAATCCTTTACTCGGAAATCTTGAGAACCCGAAATGTTATTTTTCTTCGACATTGATCCCCGCGATAGGGTTGTGTACCGTCCCCAAACTTCGAAGATATTGAATGTCTTTAATGGATTTGTACAAACTGAACAAATAAAGACTAGAATGAGTCGATGTTTATTAGGGTGGACGTTAAATACCATCTTGAGGAGTGAAGCCCTACAGTTTATAGACAAAAAATAGATAAAAATTTTGGCCCCAGAGCGAGATTTTTAAAATGAAATTAACCCGTGACGGTAAGGTCTCAAAGTTTCCCATTTAAAACACATGCATTTTTACGGATCTCAATTCGAAAATTCACTGTGAGGCCAACTTTAATTCAAAAATTTCCAAACTATGTGGAAGTATCAGGTATGTGTACTACTACATGGAGAAAAATCGAGGATATCATACTGTTGAATCTGCTCATGATCCGACTCCAAAATAAAATTCTTGAGCATTTTGGTTCGGAGTGGAATCATGAGCAGATTCACCGGTATGATATCCTCGATTTTTCTCCATGTAGTAGTACACATACCTGATACTTTCACATAGTTTGGAATTTTTTGAATTAAAATTAGCCTCACAGTGAATTTTTGAATTGAGATACGTAAAAATGCATGTGTTTTAAATGGGAAACTTTGAGACCTTACCGGCACGGGTTAATTTCATTTTAAAAATCTCGCTCTGGGGCCAAAATTTTTGTCTATTTTTTGTCTATAAACTGTGGGGCTTCACTCCTCAAGATGGTATTTAACGACCACCCTAATGTTTATATACAGGAATGAACGAAAGCTGTTCGAAATTGATAATGCGATTGAAAAATCTGTGAAATTTGAGGGCTGACTCGGACCTGGACATGAAAATTTTCAGACCCACGTTTGGGAATGGATTATGAAACGATGAAGTCTCTGATCAATCGTGTTTCGTATTGATTATTTGTCGATGAAATGCCGGTTGAAAGTATTGAAATAATTAAACTAGTGAGCTTGCGCAGCTTTTATAGGCAAATCCATAATTAATTCATTTGCACACACCTCAGTCACGCCAGACCCTGAATTGGAAGCAAATCACTGATTCGACTTTTTTTGGACTTGGAAAACAGGAATAACTAGATTTACCAAGAAATCTTGCGAACCCAAAACGGCATTTCACTTTGGCGTTAATCCCTGCGAAAAGGCCGTGTACCATCCTGAACTTCGAAGGTATCAAACGACTTTGATGAACTTCTAGTGACTAAATAATTAAAGACAGTAACGAGTCAACAGTTTCAAAATGAATTAAGGAATTCTATTCAAGATTAATAATGCGATTGTAAAATGTATGTAATTCAAGGTTATCTTTAACAAAAACTACCCAAGAATATATTTTAAGGTGCATATCCATGACCCGGAAAAGGTTTTTCGGTCTAGATAAAAAATTGCAACAGAAAGAGGCTCGTTTTTTGGAATGCAGACCCTTTAGGTATAAATTTTATCTTTTGATAGATTGTGATTCAAGTTCAATTGAATGTCATTATTAACCGAGTGTCTGTGGAGTCTAAAACCCCGTGAAATGAGTAACAAACCAATTTTTTCAGTAGGTTTCGTTCAACTCAATCAGTTTAGATGTACAGCTCTTTACAAGAAAAAAAAAGGCAGTGAAATATTTAAATCTCCTGAAAGCATTTGATATACATATACAAAGTCCGTGATGAATACGATTGCTTATCTGTCATGTACGTGTATATGCGGAGTCGATATAAATCGCGTATTACTTGACTCGCAATTTCTCGAGGCATGCACCTTATACGTAGAATGAGAATCAAAAGTTGGACGTGCCCTGCTTTGTTTTTTAATGGCCAGGACCGATAGAATCTTGGCCGTTTCATTCGCGGCCCGAATCTGGGTCGTATCCTTTTTTCTTTTTTTTCCCCCTTTTTTTTTTACCCCAGAGATCACGGGCCGTGATATTCCGTTCGGTAACTTCGTTTATAAAGCTTTACCACGCAGAGCGAGAGAGATTAAGTGAGTTAAAGCGTTGAGGATGAAGAGAGAACGGAGCTGTTTGTCCGTTTTTGTTTTAGTTTCGGAAAAAAAAACAAATCGTCAAAAGCTCATGTATCCCAATTGGCAATAGGCGGAATTATTACTGGTCTAATTTTGACGCTGTTACTAGGATGCTTCGGGTGGGTAATTACATCGGCTTCCTACCCGGGGAATGTGCCTAGTACATGTAGTATATGTATATACCGAAGTGAGTTATGCCGGGGTGATTGTGCCAGTGCTTAGGTACCGTCGGGGGGAAAAGAGAACAGAGCAGAAAGAGGATGCCCGTTTTCTCTCGCTTACTCCTCCGCCCAACTTTGACCATGGGCCTTGTTAATTAGAAGGCGTCAGGTTTGCTGGCGCCCACGCTTTCCCAGGCTCAGGTCGCTATCCTCTGTCCTACCCTCTGCTCTCAGCCCTCAGCCTTCAAGCATCGCTGTCGGTTCTTCGACGGTCGACCAACCACCACCTCTGTGTACCAAGCGGTGGGGCAAACATCCCTAGGAATTGGAGTATGTCAAATGTCATACGTTCAGAGAAGTGTGAGGACGAAGGATGTTGTTAGAGTTTGGAATGGTTGGGAGGGTTTGGAAAGATCAAAAAACTCTTCTGTAGTTCTTCTAAAATCACTACGTAGTCTGGAGAAGCAAACGCGGAAGATTGTAGTTCAGTAGAAAAAATTGGAAAGATTTAGAGAAATTAAAAAACCCTTCTGCAGCTCTTCTAAGACTATTATTCAGACTGGGAATACAAATCCAGAAGATTGCAGTTCTGTACAAAACTTTGACGTGGTTTTAAAAGATCAGAAAGCCCTTTTACAGTTCTTCTTAAATTACTATGTAGACTGAAGAAGAGAATACAGAAGATTGTAGTTTAGTGGAAGAGGTTGGATGAGTTTGGAAATATGAAATAATCCTCCTGCATTTTTTATAGAACTACTATTTAAACTGAAGAACAAATCCAGAAGACTGTAAGTCAGTAGGAAAGGCTGTAAAGGTTCCTAAAGGTTGAAAAAAAAAACTTCTGCAGCTCTTCTAAAACTACTATACGTAGATTAAAAAAGAGAATACAGAAGATTTTAGTTCAGTGGAAGAGGTTGAAACGGTTTGGAAGTATCAAAAAACCCTTCTGCAATTTTTCAAAAACTACTACTTAAACTAAAGAACGAATCCGGAAGATTTTAGGTCAGTAGAAAAGGTTGTAAAGGTTCTGAGACGTCGAAAAACTCTTGTGCAGTTTTTCTAAGACTACTATCTCAACTAGAGAAACCAATTCGGAAGATTGTAGTTCAGTTGAAAAGGTTGGAACGGTTTGGAATTATATGAAAAAACCCTTGTGCAGTTTTTTAAAAATCAGTATTCAAACTAAAGAACGAATCCAGAAGATTGTAGGTCACTAGAAAAGGTTGTAAGGGTTCTGAAAGGTCGAAAAACTCTTGTGCAGTTGTTCCAAAACTACTAAGTAGACTATAGGAACAATATCAGAAAATCGTAGGTTCACTTATTGTCGGTAAAGCGGAGCTGATTTCTCTCCTTCTTCGCCTAAAAAAAGCCCACATAGCTCGCTGCTCTAATAGTCTCTCCGATCGATTTTCGATGGCACAATTAAATATACCTCCGACATCACAACTCGACTTTGCTATCCGCATGGATATTTATAGATATAGGAATTACAGACAGGTCGTTATCATCCACCTTCCATAAGCTTAGGAACGAGTGAACCGGCGATCGATATTTGTACGAGCATTATACGCTCTTTCATTTTTATTGTTGCGGGCTAAGTGGGATGAATTACTTCGCAAATAACAAGGTACGAGGTAGGTATGTAAGGATTTTCTGGGATCAAAAATAAGCGCGTCTTTACCCGATGAAAAACTATAGAACTTCGACATACTGAACATTAAAATCATATTTTTGTCATTTTGTGCAATTCTTTGCTGATGGGTCGGTGCCTGATTTTCGAACTACACTGCAGCTTTGGGACTTTGCATATAGTTCATCAATTCTATACTATAATCAATACCTCGTCGTTAATCAATCGAGTATTTGGGTCTCTTGTTGGTGAGATGGGATTAATTAACAGTAGTCCTTTCGAAGTGGGTAAAGCGTGTATAGAATTCCTAGTGGAAATCAAATCTGTTAGTAGGAGAAAATTACGTTTATTTCAGTAGGTCGGCAAGTTCTTAAACGTAACTTAATGCTTCGACTAGTTCGAAGTTTCGCTGAGAATTCAAGTTTTAAGGCTCCCAAGTTCCTCTAATTACGGACCTGGGATCGTGACAGACATGCTAGTGAGGTAAGTCCGTGTCGCGGCACTATCTTCACTTCACTCTACCGTACCCTACTCCTTCAGGAATTGGTATGCGTTTCGGTCTCGTGATAAAGAGAGAACCTTGGAGTTGGAGAGAAAGAGAGACACACACAAAGCAGCAGTGAAAGCAAGAAAGAGAAAGAGAGACAGGAGAGAGGAGAGTAGAGACTCTCCAGCTGATCCAAATCCAATTACTCCAAAGATCAAATACTCCGATATAAGGAATTGTTTTCCCCTTTGATCCCAATCCCGGATCAATTTGTGTGTAATTGCGTTTCATCACTGAGAAAGGCCAATAATATTCTCCCGTCTGAATATGTAGAGGGTTGACCGACTGCTGTACCTAGCGTTGATTAGATCATCCCCGGCTGTCATCTCGAAGTAAAAACGTCCCAGAAGCGTCTTTCGACTAGTTCGAGATCGTCGCATCGGTCTGAACTTTCCACACTAGTGCAAACACGGTATACCTAGTGTAACACTCACCGTGTTCACCGAAGATTTGGTTCACTTCATGCCCACTTCACTGGCACTAATGCAACACGAGTTGAACATTGTAGGGACTGCTCGGTGCAGTGTAAATCCTTTTAGTTCCATTGAAAACTATGAATGGGTAGGCAGCTGCTAATGCCACCTCGTGCCCTGAAACAGCAAATTATTTGGATTGAAATTTGCTGCTGATCAAACGCCAGTTCTCAAAAATGAAAAAAGAAGTGCTCAAAATCATGTGCTATGTGTTCTTCTTTCCAATATCTTGTGCAATTATTTGGTTTATACTTTCACGGTTAGTAGCTGCGTCGTTCTCCATGTTCTTCAAGGTCAGGGATGAACCTCTTGACTTGAACAAGCCTGTGAACGTTCAGTAGATTGTGCACTAAAGCGCGTCTAGTTTGTTAACTATTTGCAAAATGGTACCATCTCGAAGTGCCTCTCCTCAAAGATCCGAAATAGTCTGTGTGCAGTGGGGTAGTCTGACTGTAGAATAAGGTTCGATCAGAGATGAAGACGGAGACCAAGAGCCAAACAATTAACGGTTGATCGGCGTTCACCGTCCACTATGTCGGAGCTCGTAGGCCGAGGCATTTCCCAATAACAGGAATAAGGGGCGCAGAGGAATTCGGTATAAGTACGCCTCGGCATCTTTCGGTATATTGCTTTACCATTGGCTGAATGTTAGGGCCGGAAGAAGAAGAAGCAAAAAAAAAGACGGCAAAAAAAAAGAATAAAAAATTCGCGGGATCTCGTTCACCGTAATGGGAAAAGGACGCGCCCGAAGAATTCGCCCCTCACTCCTTCCCCCTCACGCCCCGCCACCTTCCAATCCCCCAATATAATTATTTGCGCCATCAGTTTTAACTCTCCAAAAAAAATTCCGGTCCATTTTATATTACGGAATCCCGCAATGCGGTTCATGGGTGTGAACAAGTACTGTATTGTTCGAGCATACCTTCAATGTAAGATGGTACCGATGAAATTCGATTTGGTTAGGATCAGTGATCAGAAAATAAATTTTTTCTTCTTTCAAATTCCAGAGTAATTAATTGCAAAATTTTTTCGGTAACCTGTGGTTCGCCTTCCGTATTGCTGAACATTGCACATCCGCATGGACCTTCATGGTGTGCAAGTGGGCAGTGCATTCGACACGGCGATATTGGATTGCAATGTAGGCCACTACCGAGTACTAATATCAGCCCCTAGGATATTGACAGTGTTAGCCATATTGCATCCCCGATGACCACCCTGATTCAACGAGTATATGGGTGCAGAGTTAATAAGTCGACCCTCATCAAATCTTTGAACGCGATTTTAGACGATCGCGTGGTATCCTCATGGCTACAGTTTCTTGTTTGATTCGAAATTTGATCTGTTTTTTTTTTCTTGTGGGGAATCACATGAGGATGCAAAAAAATGCAGAAAATCGATCAATAGATTTGGACAATAGTTCGAAGAGCTGGAGCGACGTAATCAAACGATTTGCGAAACGGGTACGTAATAGAATGGCTAGGGGTTGTTTGAAGGGTAAAGTAGGAGGCAAAAGTAAAAACGAAAAAATATATACGGTGTTCGAAATAGCCGAGAGTTGGGGTTTGGAGCGGGGGTTTGGGGGGTTGGGAAAAAGCTAACAAAGCCTCATCAGATGAATTAAAGTTTAATTCAATCCGGCCATTTGGGGGTGGCTGAAAACTGCGCACGGAGCCATGTCGGAGCTGGGAATCCCCGCGTATCCATCGTCGAGTTGTATATAGATATACCCACCTCCCTTTAGAATGTTAATTCGCAATGCCACGTCTATATAACCCGATGCCGATCCACCCTGATTTTCATCCCTCTATACCTTCGCCGGCGCCGTCGTAATAAAATCGAAAATATTACCCTGTTCTATGGCCAAGCTGGCTGGAATTCGACCTGCTAAGGTCTCGTAATTTCTTTCCTCATTTACCCCCTTGGATCTAAAGGGTTAATTAGATAGCAGCTTTACAGGATACACACACACACACACATACACACAAATACATTTCTGAGAGAATTACTTCCAGACATTCCCGACGTTTCGTTAAAACAAAAAAAAAACAAATGAGTAAATAAATAAATAATCCTGAAAAATGGAAGGAGCCGTTTTCGAGATGTCTTGGTATATGACTGCAAAAATGTAGTTTCGAGATAATCGCGTTCAAAGTTTGGCAAAGAATTGCAGCGCTCGGCTTTCAAACTTTATTAAGACGAAAAAAAAAAAAAAATCGATTTTCAAAAAATTCTAAACGTGTGTATGTTCCCATAAAATATTATCTCGAAATTCTGGAAATTCGCGGAATTACGAGACATTGAAGTGGAAATCGTCGAGGTTGCTCGGCGTTTTCAAATTATTCTATATGGAAATCGTTGCCACAACCTTTAAGCTCGCTTTTTCGGAACCACTTTTATAAAATCGGATACCAGTGTATCTCGATGACTAATCATCCGGTCGAGTTCAAATCCAGAGACTTTTGTAAATTAAACTTTCTTCTCGCGCTCCCGAAGACAAAAAAAAAAAGATTCCTTAAAGGTACTTTTATGAAAGCCGAGCTGTAATTGGCGCAATCCCCATTTAGTTTATCAATTAGAAAAGGAATCTCAAAATGACAGATGAAACCTTCGCTTAGAGATAAAGGGAGTAAATTACATCAGCGAATATACCGCAAGGTCATTAATATTGAGAACAGAATTGTGGCATAAAGAGAAGAAAAAAAAAATTAACAGGGTTAGGTCGAAACTGCCCTAGGCAACTGTCACAAGGTACCTAATTTTGTCCCCTGGTGTTGCTAATTATCTATATCCCTAACGTGGGAACCGGCACCTACTACTACCTCGTCCGCGTCGTCGTATCCCGGCAAATTGATATCCGTCGAGCAAGCTTCCCCTGCAGGATCAGACTCAGCCAAAGGCAGAATTTCTCTGCCCATATAATGTACAGAGTGGTCCAAAAAACAAAAAAAAAAAAAAAACAACTTGACAAAGTACATATATTTCAACGGATTAATCTTTTCTACTGGAACAGATAAAAAGAGAGCATGGCTTCGTGCCTTCATTAGAAATTATACTGCCGAGTTTCTCTCACAAAAAACAATAACGAAAAAAAAAAAAAAACATTTGCAGAATTAACTGAAAGTCTTCAAGCAAAAAAGCTCTCTGGTAACTTCGGAATTTAATACGTTTTGATCCGTCATTTTGGTCTCTAAAACGAAAATTTGGTTCTACGAGTATCATTGCTGCTTTTTTCTTGACATTTAATCCTTGTTCGAAACTTGTGTCAATTTTTTGGATAGCTGATCCTTGGGTGGATTTGGGCGAATGTAGAGTCGGGTTATATGTACCATATATACGCAGTCGATTTTATATTTAGTGGGGTTACTCTTCCTGCGTAGTCATCCTCGTTGCCGTTTTCTTGGTCTTGCCTATTTTAATATTCTGGTAATTCGTTCCTCGCACGCAGCTCAGGCGGAAACCTACCCGGTACACTTAGACGCGGAAACAAGTGGAGCATAACGTATTCATAGCGAAGTAGAAGCCACGGAGGATAGCGGGCCTTGTGTATACCTTATACCTACCAACCTACCAACGAGAGTTGATGCTCGGGGGCTCTGAAGGTCCTGATAAATTATTAGCCCTCGCTAAGTGGGGCGCGAGAAGACGGTCCTGTTTTAGTCGTCCCAGACGGGCCTCGAATCAAATTCCAATTTGCAAACTCAACGCCGAGTTCGACCCCCACTGCAAACACGGAACGCAAACCCTTTCCTAACAAATTGTCAAGGATCATGCGCAAAATCGCTAATATCCCTGCCTCGAACCTACACTATTTATGTGTACCTATAATCCACAAACTATTCGATCTTCTTGCGACTAAGAGATGGCCCAGGAGAGAGAGAAAAAAGAGAAAAAAAAATTGGTGAAGAGGGACCCGAGTTTCAAGGATAATTAACCAGAACCGGGACCAGTGATAAAAACTATCGAGAACACCATTTCATATCTTCTTATGCATTTTTCGAAAAGGACAAAAGCGAGGATGCGTTTCTGTGCCTCAAATTTCTACGGATTTGGGACCTTCCAGCGTTCCAAGTTTGTGACTTTCAAGTGGTTGCGCCAGATGTGGCGGTCCCTAGGCTGGCCGCTAAGGGTCCCATGCGAGGGTCCCGCGAGTACGTGACGTAGCGTCTTTGGGTATTTTCCAACTTCTACCGAACAACGCATGGAGGTACCGGGCATTGTTTCCCACTCTTTGGGTTCAGTCCGAGGCAGAGCCTTAATGTCAGCTAATTTTGAAGAGCGTCTTTAGTCTTCGTCAAGTATTCGTGTAGCAATTCATCTCTCCTTCGGAGTAGACGTGCATCCACGGAGTATTGACGCGACTCATTGAGCCAACTTTGCTTTTGGGTTAAACTTGAGAGGATTGGAACACCTGGCACGAGGCTATTGATGAAAACGCGGCTGACCACGATGGGCCAGACTTAAAACTTTCCGCTCAAACCTTTCAAGTTAAAAAAATGTTATTCTCAATTTTTCTTCTTTGATTAACTTTGAAACTACTACTTGACCGATTGACTCGAAAATTCAGTTAGATTTAAGTCTTAGTATACTTTTTCGGTCGCCGCAAAAATCGTTCAAGTCGGTTAATTCGTTCCAAAGATATCGCACGACAAAAAAGGAAATTTTTGTCGTGCAATATCTTGTAAATTAATCGTTCGATTTTCATGAATCTTGCGGTAATCAAAAGGGCTATCCAAGGCTTGAATCTGATTAGGCTTTGAGACTACTTGCACGGAAAGTTTAGGAGTTATGCGCTAAAAACATGATTTTTGTTTTAATTTTTATTCTTCGAATAACTTTGAAACTACTCTACCTATCGACTCCAAAATCTAATCAGATATAAGTCTTGATAAACCCTTTCGATCGCTGCAAAAACCATTCGAATCGGTCGATTCGTTTCTAAAGATATCGTATGACAAAAATTTGTTTACACACACACACACATATACGGACGTCCATCCAAAAATAGTCACAATAGCTTCCTAGGAATCCAAAACGTCGAGATCTGGTGAAAACTCGAATTTCGAAAAAATCGGACCGAAATAACTTCCCTTTTTTTGAAAATTTTCAATTTTCATAGCGTGGAGTTAAAAATACGCAATTATTCCTCTCAGGAATGATTATTACAACCTTAAAGAGTATGGAAATGTGAAGAAAAATTTTTTTTGGGTATATAATGACGACAGTCCAGCGTACCGGTGCGAACAGTGATAAATACAGTCTTTCTACGATTCTTGAATAGCGTATGTCGACATATTTCACTTTCAGTAATTTTTCGATCAACTGGATCTTCCTGTACCGACTATCCCGAAAATCCAAAATTCAAGTCGATATCTTGAACAGTTCTTGAAATATCGTGGCAAGACCTCCGGAACACGTATATAGTTTTCAGATAATCGCATTCGAAGTCTTGCGCTTATTTTCGTCAGAACTGCTGAACTCACGTTATTCAAAAACCACCCGCTCTATAGAAGGAGTTTTCTAGAATTCTTTCTGCCCCTGCAGCAGTCGTAGCACGTTTGTAGGACCCCATAATTGTACACTGCAGTTATAAAGGAACAGGGCGCAGCATAACCCCAGGATTCGCAGAACTGGACGACCCGAGACTTGCAGCGCGGTTGGCTGGTCGCACATCGCTCAACGTTTTCCGCTCTCCCGTTCACAATTTCTCAAAAGACTTTGCAGAAAAATTTTTCCTAAAAGATTATACACATTCGTAGGCCATTTAATTTGGATGAAAGTGAATCTTTGGTTCAGTCTTAACGGAAGATGATGGTTATCAGTGACTCTGTATAATGAACCATCGATGTCATTACTGGACTTTGAAGAAAAAGAAGAAAAAATAAAAAAAACCCTCGAAGAGATAGAGAAGAAATAAATTTCATATTGGTGAAAGGAGGTCGAGATTTTCGATTAAAACTTCACTTTTCTCTCTCTTTCTTTCTCTCTTTTTCTCTCATTGTGCGTGCAGCAAGCGTAGAAATCAATGACCAAGCTGTTTTACAATTAGATGAAGAAAAGTTTAAATGAAATGAAAATACGAGTATAATAGAAAAGGATATCTACACCATATATAGCACTACATGTATACATATATATACAAGTATATAGATAGATAAAAATAACAGTGAAATAAAAATAATGGAGGTAGGTATACAAAAAGGAGACACAGGGCGACGGTTTTCTTATCTCTTTGGTCCTTTCCCTCGGTATTTTCATAGTGATGTCCAGCGATTAGGATTCGGGAATATAAAAGCCAGAAAGGAAAGAAAAGGAAAGGCTCCGCTTTACAGCGCAAGCCGAAGGGCTGCCTGTGCCAGGTTTCGAAACATTTTGAATCAAATTCGGTGATTTTATTTCATTTCATTTTATTTTATCATTATTATTATTTCTTTTCTTTTCTCTTTCTCGACCTTAGCTGTCACCTTGACAGCTTGACAGCGACGCACGTGCCGGTCCTCAAACAAATGACCGGTCGTCCCCGCACGTCATAGTATCCGAAAAGGCTGGAAAGGTACGGAACTTCGATTCCCGGCGGGACCAACTCATGTGATGGATCATTATTGGACCTATCATCTTTCCCCGTAGACCCGGGCGGGCTTCTCCAACATTTTCACCCCCCGAAACCACCCTCAAAGTCCGGGCGACGCCACAACGTGCTCAGGAGTTCTCTTCTCTTCTCTTCTCTTCTCTTCTCTTCGCTTCTCTTCTCTTCTCTTGTCTTCAGGCAAGACGAGAACTTGTTAATTGATCCTAGTAAGTTTATTTAGGTACACCTACCTACGTCGTCGGATCTTTCGTCGCGATTTTCTCATCATGAAAAATTTTAGCGAAAATCAAAATTGTTGAACTAAAAAGCACGATGATATTCGTCCGATCAATGCTTATCAGTTCTGTTTACAATTTTACAAAAATTTGAACTCAATTAGGAAGGCCGACACAGATTGTCTGACCAAGAGCTGCAAAATTACTTCCACTATAGGAATAAAGCTCTCGAATTCAAAAAAGCTACGTCCTTTCAAATAGCAAACGAGACAGAAAGCTTTGAATTGAAAACCTCAATGTCCATGATTCAAGGAGCATTTTGTATATATTCTAGATTTCGAGCTTTCAAAAAGCTCCTTGATCCACAAAATTGAAGTTCTTCGATTTAAGCTTTTCCAGCTAATTTGTGTGTTTCTTTTTTTTTTTTTTTATTAATTAGGTTCCTTTAGGATTTCGGCTTCGGCTTCAGATTCAGTTTCATGAAAATTAAAAATTGGGGTACCATTGCAATTGCGTGAAAAATGGACTCAATTTTCGGTTACTGACGATTATTAACGCCTTTCTCTCTCTCTCTCTCTCATCTAAAGCTTTCGCCTCATCCTTAAATCGGAGCTTTAAGATTGTGTAAATTTCTTGGACGGCAAGCGATTGAAGTGGTTCTGTAAGTGATTGAAGCTGCCTAAGCAACACTATAGCAACAAAGCATCGTGGCTTGGCCCAGGCTCTCGAAACAGGGAATTGCTGCTTCTGCTGCTGCTTCGACGGAGAACTTCAGTTTCGCTGATTTTGCTTAACCTGATGGAAATGCGTGTTTCCAAGGCAGGTACAGATCTCCGCGATAGTCTTGCCTGCGAGGATATATATCAACTACAATATAGACGTACTAACACCTTCATACATCCAAGACGCTTTAGAGACGTCGATATTTTCATTTGCGACCTTGAACCATTTCAGGAACTGCTTTCAGGTGGACCACTGCATACATTTTGAACTTTTTGGTCTCAGATGATCCAGGAAACAGACCTTCATTGGATGATCATTAAATTTTTTGGATACTATCAAAGTAAATCGAGTAATCGCACTTTTTAAGTCAAAGCTTGTTTCAATGCTTGACTATTTTTCAATTAACTAGGACAAAAATCAATGTATTAGAAAGCTCTGATGAAGATTTGTTATTCCGACTTTTGGAGGCCCAAGAAATCTGAATTCCATGTAATGGTCCATCTGAACTCTTGAGAGGAGAGCTTTTCTTTTGACTGTGTCTTAGGGTGATCAGAAAAAGCCCAATCGTCCAAAAACTTGACTTTTATCTTTTAATTTCGAACTAGAGCTTTCTGAGAATTGGGATGTGAAAATTGAAAGCCCTAGATTCCATCTTGAGCTTTTGAAAACTTTTTTAAACCAATTAATCGACGAAAGTTAGGTGTAAGCAGAGTCGAATCTGCAGTTTCTACGAAAGTTCGTTGTTGACAATTTAGCGAGGTACTAGGATCTCGTTCCGTGATTATGTACACTAGTAGTAAGCTAGATGTCGGATGTATTAATCACTGATGCGTGGCTGTAGAAGCATGGATGTGTATGTACTTACGTTGGTACTTCTGTCCTCGATTATCTTGACTAGATATCCCCGTGTCGAGAGAAGATGGGATTCGAGTTTGAATCAAGTTATATACACAACTAACTGCGTGAGTGCGTAAAGCCCTCTCAGTAGTAACATGCGTGGCTATAACGTACACGTACACGTACATAAGTTCCTCTATCTCTTTGATCATACGAGTGACTAGCGAATCTGTGTCATGCGGTCGTATATTCGTACCTACGTTTCTGGGTATTTCTATATCCACACAAGATATCTATAGACCGAAATCCTGCGTCGATTAATCCGGCTCACTGCTTCAACATTCTCAAACTTGTATAGCTCAATTTTCAAACTAAGTACCTTATATACACTCGGCAATCTCAATTGGAAAATTTCAACTGAGTAAATTTAAGCAAGTACATTCATGTTCAGGATTTTCGAATTAGACATATTTTCAGGGATTATGGCGACTGACGTGAATGATACACAGATACCTTGGCTGGGGCTCTTATTCTACACAATCTCACCACGAAATCTCGATGTTAAAGACCCTCGTATCTCACATTATACGGCTTCCAGCATAGATTGAAGTGAGCTCTGTAAAAATTACATGGGTCAACTGTTGACTCAATTCCGGAGTCAATTTTAGTTCAAACAGATTCAAACTTCTTGAGCCTACCTAATATTCACGTGATTCTGACGTGGACTGGGTTTATTAAAAAATATTTAATTTTGCACATATTTTCAGAATTTTTTAAATCCGTATACTGAAAACCACAGAAATTTGAACTTTCTAGAATCTTTTACAGCCAAACGAACAGACATTTTTAAGAACTTCTAGTCTAAGTCGAACCTAAGTGTAAGGACTGCAAGTAGAAAAAATTATAGATTATTCGGACTAATGGTAAGTCAGTTATTAGGTCAGCCATTAATCTATGTCATTTTCACAGAGCTTACTTTAATCTATGCTGGCGGCGACATGATGTAAGATGTAACGGTCCTTGACATCAAGATTTGTAGGTAACATTACGTAGAATGACGGGCTGAAACAGGATGTCTGTGAATCATGCGCTTTCAATCGAAATCGTTAATTAGTAATCGATTATTCATTATCTCCAATCACCTACAGTAATTTTTTGTTAAAAGTAAGAAAAAGCTCTCCTCAATCGATCTACGTATGTAGAAAGAGGGATAATTCGTATTCCATTTATCATCATGACTAATGGAAATGTTGTGTATTTCGATACTTCCGATTGTGAAGGGAATATGATTTGAAATAACGATGACAGTGAAAATCAGGTCTTGTTGTACGGGTTTTTTTTTTAAATTTTTTTTCAAAGAAAATGCGTCTGCCTCATTGAATTGAAAATAATCGATGTATCAAAAAAAAAAAAAAAATGTGAATTAGCACCGATTCGAAATAAAATTACAATAAAACGTGATGAAAAATTATTGATCCTCCGTAAAATTGGATATATAAATGACTGAAAAATCTCGCGTAATTCGGTATTTCATCACGCATAACGCCTCTCCAAAATTCAGGGGTAAAGTGTGATTTTCAGTACAAACAAAACACGGTGGTATATACACTAAATAGGCAACGATTATACCTCTCTCCTCTCACGTTTGTTTGGGCTGTTAGGTGGGTATTGTTCTTCAGTGTAAAAGTTTTCCTCAACAATAGTTAGTGGATCCTACCTTGCGATAAATCGACGCCTAACGTCCCACAATTCAACGTTTAATGTAGCCACTCTATATACCGGCTCTGGAGAACAACCCGCTACCCTTTCGAGTAACGCGACGGCAATAAGGAGAAGAAAAAGCGTTTCAAATCGTAAAGAAGAAAAATTTCGAATATTGATCAAACGTTTTGCGAAAAAAAAAAGTTAGAAGCTTCGACTTGGAACGTAAAATGCGAAGATTTGTTGAACATTTTCATCGCAAACCTTGTAGTTAGTTTCTATTCCTGATTATCAAACTAATTCAGCGAAAATTGAACGGGTCTGGAAAGGTTTTATAAATTCTGTTTCTAGCTGGATTTTCGCTTACCTTTTGCCACTGCAGCAGCAGCAGCAGCAGCAGTAGCGATCGCTTTGACGTTGACCCAGATTGACGTTGACACCCTAACAAGACCACCGATAACATCGAATACTCGTATAAAATTCCCAGGAGACGATGTTCCGCGACTCGAATGTGACTGGATTCTCATCTAGGCACCTATCTACCTACCTTTCTACCCACGGTCAGATATCTGCACGGGTCAATAACTATTCTCCGTGAAATCGAACCGTCCGACGTAAACAATACTTCTCAAGATTCATCGGACTGGAAACAACGACTTACCTCTGGCTCTGACGTAGGTATCCGATCAGTGACGTCTGACCTGTCCGAAAATAAAATAAAAAAATAATTTAGACGGTCAAATTCACTCTGCTTTCACTCGCACGTGATCGTCGTTTTTATATTACCCCGAATGTGATTATACACCGAGGATTTTGGACGGTGGACATAATATATAGGAGATGATGGCTGGGGTGGAAACGGGGTGGTGGTTCAAGGGAAGCGACTAATCGAGCCCACGGTATTAGTGGCAGGACGATTACTCGCGGTATTCAACCTCAAACAAGCCGCCATTGAAACTCAAACATCAGGTTGGTTCTAAGCAGCTGAGGTTGCGATGCTACCAACGTTTTCAAAGAGCTATAATCTCTGGAGAGGAGAAAATATAAGCCGCAATACATAGCAGGATCGGAATTACTCGTTATCATTTAGCGAGTAGATTCTCTTCAAAAAACCAAGAAGAAGTTGTATCATCAAGAAAATTCGACGCTCTTATAGTTTTTAAATGAGAACGAAAAACGTAGTGCGATCAATCGCAGCTCGCGATCAATTTCAGCGAAGAATAACGGTCGCTACGCCGCCACTAATTGGTGCGCCACTATCCAGCCGTTGCGTCATCGGCGAACAGTGTGATTCGTCGGTTTAAAACTTCTCTAACTCAGAAACCATAAGTTTCTCGAAATTTTTGTAAAGGAATTTTCGTTTCAGATTTTGTCAAGGAATCCACCACCCGAAGATTGTGTCTTGTATTCGAATTAGCCTCGCTGTCTCCAAGTGGCAATAGACATGAACCGAATAAGCAAATTTCGGGAAAAAATAGTCACTCTATCCTGAATGTCGATAACATTTGTTAACACACATCCGTTGTATGTATATGTATATCAGTTGCTACTTATATAACGGCATGTGAGGCATGCTGGGCACCTGATCTCAGCCGTTACTAAGTGGATCGTATATTACTCGATTTAACGTCAGTTTACTAGGCGAGTATAGCAGCGTTAATAAGTTACTGAACACCATCTACAACAAATTTGATTACACCACAGCTAGTGCTTTGATAATTATTAGCCAACTGAAAGCACTGCCACAAAGGTCAGCACTGCAGTGTATATTATCAAATCGATAATTCACAAGGGAAAGAGGGTGCAAGCTTACTTCGTGGCAGTAGCATATTTCTTATTCAGATATATTCCAACAACTTCAAGGTTTGAACCTCAAAAAATGGCGGAAAATAATTTCCGATAAGAGAATGGAGTTTTTTGATTTTGATAAAGCTACGCGAATCTTTGCAAATCATATCTACAAACGGGACAAACAGTTTGAATGAAAAAGCTCAAAAGCTATGACAGATTTTGTTAATATTCCAAATATTGAGCTTTCGTGTAAATAATTTGGAAATACTCACGAAGCTTTTTTTGAAAAGCAATTAATTTTGTATAAAATTTTGACAAATTGATTGAACCCTAGGACCTTACGGACGTTATTGCATCAGATAAATGCGTAAGAGCTGGTGAGTATTTTCTTGTGGAAAATTGGTTAGCGGATCGATTAATCGTACAGGCGTGGGTGTAGGGTGCCGATCACATATACAAGCACAGTTTAACGAGCTTTTTGGTCCCCCGTTCGGACCTCGCAGTGCCTGGTATCCTGTAATAGGGGAACCAGAAGATCGCGTATATTGTGCCCCCAATTTATCGAATCTTATGGGTTTGATTGTCAAAGTTTTTTTGTTTGTTCTGTTATTTCCTCAAAGTTTTAGAGTTTCAGGGATAGAAAATACCTTGCGATGTCATGTCTGACGTCTTCCGGGACTCGACGACGGAACAACGTTGGCAAATATAATATTAGCAATAACAGGGTTCGTCCCCCGACGTAGAAATATTTCGGGTAGGTAGGTAGGTATGTACGTGTATAACAACGAGATTCGCGTCACGATTTGCGAGTTGGCCAGGTTTAGTTGGCCTCTTCTACGGGGGTCAGCGGCTCTAGGGAAACGAGGAAATGCCAAGGGGGTAAAACGAGGACGAGGACAAGGACGAGATTCAGGATCTGGTTAGGAGCTGGGCGAATCGAGAGGAGACCGAGAGAAGAATAAGGAGAAAAACGAAAAACGAAAAACGAAAATAAAGAAAAGGGTACGACTAGCTAATCCGCTGTCAACCCGCTGTCACTTTTGCGTCACAATCTCAATCTTTACTCGAGTCAGCGGCGACAGTTTTGGTTGACAGTTTTACGGTCTAATAAAAATTAAAAAAAAAGGAAAAAACGGTAAAAAAATTGAAGGATGAATACTTGAGCTTAAAAACGAGAAAAAAAATAGTTTCTTCAATAAATTTACAGCGTCGATGGAAAATTTCTAATTAAATTTACGGATATATTGATAAAAAATATTTTTTTAGAGAGCTTTGGTAGAAAAAAATATTTACTGATCTGGAAATATTATTGCCTCGGCTGTTTCGTCACGGGTTCGTGAAACGGTCTGAACGCTAATTAGAATGAATCACCTCTCTTCGTATAAATACGTTCGAATCGTCTAACGAACGTTAAATGTCACTAATTAGTACTTTAAACGGGAGTTAAATCTGCGCGGAATCAATGCGAAACTAATTCACTGATGGCGGAATATACACATTAGGAGTATTTGCAATTCCCAGCTGGAGGATTCTGTAACCAATTTTCACAGCTGGAGGAAATCGATGATACTTTTTGCTTATTTTTACTGTTCAGTAAAATCCTTGGAGAATAATACGAGGAATGATCATTTTTTTATGTAGATTTTGAATCTGCAATGAATTGGAATTCTGTTTAAAAAAAGTGGTTCAATTTTTGTACCAGCTGAAAGATTTTATCACCAATTTTCACAGCTGGAGGAAATCAACGATATTTTTTGGCTATTTTAACTGTGCAGTAAAATCCTTGGAGAACAATGCGAAAAATGATAATTTCTTTGTAGATTTTGAATCTTGAATGAATCGGAATTCTGTTTAAAAAAAAAGTGGTTTATTATTCGTACCAGCTGCATAATTTTGTCAGCAATTTTCACAGAATTTTTTTTATAGATTTTGAATCTGCAATGAATCGGAATTCTGTTTTTTGAAAGAAGTAGTTCAATTTTCATACCAACAAGGTAAAAATCGCCTAAATCTGTTTCTACGATACTTACTTGCGCATAGAAGAAAGAACAGCAAGAACTACGAGAGACCCAGTCTATTTCGTTTTTTTTTTTTTTTTTTTATTTTATTCCCAGAACTTTGTACTATAGGTTAGACTGTGCAACGGTAGAGTTTGGCAAAGTATCTTATAGCTATGTATGTATAGGTATGTATATATCAAGAGACTCGGTAGAGTCTTGCGCCAAGTACATTAAAAAGGATTTTTAAACGCACGGCGTGAGACTCGACCCGAGTCTCTATACCGGAGAGACTGCGATTCGGCGGAGTGGGGGTAATAATCGTATGATGTTTTTAATGTTTCACCGTATTCTATATTATCCTGTAAACTATCAATTTATCTTTAGAATGCGGGTCTAAGCAGTTTTTATTCAACACCAAGATCAATGCGATCGGTGCACGGAAACTGATTATTTTCTGTTTTCATTAAATTACAAGCACTCGGTTCGATCAAGAATTTTCGTCTACGTCTCCGTCAACATAAGTGTAGAGTTGCCTGGGTATGTAGGGACATAGAGAGGACATTGCGACAGGGGAGAATACACGGGTATGAAATCAGACAGAGTTGCCGGTCTACCCTATACTGTAACGTGTTTTTATTATTCTATGGTTCATGGGCACGAGTCCTATGCGCGTCGTGCATGCGCGATGCGAAGAATAATAACCTATATTTTGTGATGACAGCTCGGTAGAAGAGAAGAATAATAAGAGTAGCTGGAAACTTTTCAAATAATTATTAATGCAAACTTCGATATAATTTGTGAACCAGAAATTTTTGAGATCAGCACCGGTATTTTCTATAGTAATGCTTAATAATTATTTCTACTTGTTTATTTTACGACGTCGAGTTTTCGAGGTTATGAGAATTATCTGTCAAATTGGTCACGATTATTAACGACGCGGATGAACAAGTCCGGCTTGTGTCGTAGGATACTTTTCGTAGACTTGCTCCTAATTTTTATTTCTCTCAATAAGCTAACTCTTACACAAATGTTAACAATCGCATTATGTATACATACAGTGCCAAACGTCGTGCCTCGTAGAATGCGTTTATGTGTTTCAGACAGCTAAAATCATACCTCAAGGTTTGGGAATACCGTGTAAATGTGTCTAGATCACAGCAATGGGATGAAGATAATTTCGCCTAATTTCGCCGGCATAAGTTATTATCACCTGACCAAGTTTTATAACAAGGGCATTTTGATGGATGACCGGGCTGACATATTTGTGTATTTATTTAAAGACTATGAATAGATTTGTTGTAGCAGAATTTTTTCCAAATTACACTCTACACAAAATTCAATTGAGTTGGGATAGGAATGTTTATATCTTCAAATCAAACAAACACCATTTTCAGACCGTTTCTCACGTTTCAGTTGTAGGTAGTACATTTAAGCTTAATGATGCTCGGTCTGATATGAGTTCAGATTTCTGTGGATTTATATTGATCATTCTCTCGTTTTCACTGCATGTTTTCTGTAATTTTTCAGTAACGAAATTCTAGAGCCGTTCTAGTCTACGTTGCCTTCCAATCAATGAGACACACAATGAACACTGCGCTTGCAACTGCTGAGTTTACAGATATATTGTCCCTTCACAAGTCACAATTCAGAACTCATAAGTAAATGAGGAAGCAGAAAATAATACTGTTTGATCCTGTTACAATCACATCACTTTGTACTATTATTATAACATCACCGTGGTAGGTGAACCGTTCATATCCAGTGACCAGAATAGTTTATATGAATCCAAAAATGTGAATTATGATCCGATAGTACGACAAGGTTCTAGGGGCTATTCTCAGTGCTATTTATTTCCATTGAAGCCAGCGATCAACTATCTTTTGTCTCTAATATTTTTATGTAATGAATGTCAAAAGTATAGATAATTTGTCATTGTTACCAGTAGACCAAGATTTATGAGTGAATTTATAAAGACTATTAACTACATTACAATTTCTGATTTGATATAGAATCGTTGCCTAGTTTCTTCACGTTCAAATTAATCTTTGGTCAAATTTCCTTTCAATTCTACATTCATATAAGGCTGATCTTCAAATTTTTCCTACGTCACAGTTACAGAGTGATTGATTCTACCTGGAGTTCGAATCCACAGAGTTCAAAAGTATAGTACATATTTGTTATAAAGAAAAGCTACTGTTAGCCAGTACCGCATTATATCTGTCACTATGGTGATTTTCTTATTCATATTGACACGTGGCTTATCAAAACGCATGCCAATGAAACCGACAAGCCCAGGTTTGTAGCTGGTATAACGTCCTAAGCGCCATCATATGACCGTTTGCCCTTTTCAAATTCAAAATTTATAACTTTTCGTATGCATAAATTCTACAACTCTTTATACAATTCACCATGAACAAGACTTGGGATGAATCTAGATGGTACAAAAAGTAATGAAATCCCTCCGAAAGCACCTCTGGTGCAAAAACCTTTCGCCAAGTACATTATACAAAAATGTCGTTTTCATACAAAAAAGTATTGAAATCAGATCTTATTGCCAAGTAGGTGATATGAATTTGAGAGAATGACATCTACTTTATCTTGGATTATCAATAATCTGGCCTCAAAAAAAATTTTCATAGCATTTATATAGTCTTGTGATACGTTATAATCTAGTGGACAATAGTACGCCAAAACAGATTTAGCTGTACTTTCCACATTGAGAATAGCACGGCAATTTGTACAATTCATTACGAACAGGATAAGAAATAAACAATATTGTACAAAAAGTCGTGAGATCTCCCCAAAAAGCACCTCTGGTGCAAAAACCTTTCGCCAAGTACATTAATGCAATCATTACCCACAAAAAACATCCTCCTGCCAAACATCCTCCTGCCAAAAGTCCTTCTGCAAAAAAATATATACAATTAATTTATTATGCAAATGTTACTTATTCGTTAGAATCAAAAAAATTAATCGTTCATCGACAAATGTATGGAAATCACTAACTATTGCCAAGTACATGCCTCGCGATTTATTTATACAATATCAAGATACTCGGTAGAGTCTCGCGACAAGTACATTGAAAAGAATTACATCGAACTCATGAATCAAGATCAATTAAAATTAAAATTAGGAAAAAACAAAGAAAAGAAAAAAAAAAATTTGGAGTACGTGGTACTTGGCGGGCATTTTTGTAGAAATTACAAGAAAATATAAATGCCCGCCAAGTACCACGTACTCCAAATTTTTGTTTTTCTTTTCTTTGTTTTTTCCTAATTTTAATTTTAATTGATCTTGATTCATGAGTTCGATGTAATTCTTTTCAATGTACTTGTCGCGAGACTCTACCGAGTATCTTGATATTGTATAAATAAATCGCGAGGCATGTACTTGGCAATAGTTAGTGATTTCCATACATTTGTCGATGAACGATTAATTTTTTTGATTCTAACGAATAAGTAACATTTGCATAATAAATTAATTGTATATATTTTTTTGCAGAAGGACTTTTGGCAGGAGGATGTTTGGCATCATGTACCTACTGCAGAGTAGCCAATGGACCGTATTGGTGATCTGGCTGGCTTCTGACTCCTGGCTCTTATTTGAAATGCATTGGCCGTCGCCTAGTCGGTGTGTTGTTTGCCCTGTCAACCAGAGGATAATGGATCGACGGTAAAGCTAGCTGACCGAGAGCTGATGCTCGTCAAAAAGCGGTGAAGAAAAACGTCCGGAAACTCTTCGGAAGATCAGTTTAATAAAGTGATCGGTCAATGCGGTTAACGCTGTCAAGTGCCACGCCTCGTTCATCTTCCAATTTCATTTTTTTTCCTTCTCCTTTTCCTTTTTCTTTATCCCATTTTATTTTTTGACTTCTTCTTCTTCTTTTCCGATAGAATTTTGTATAATCCATTTTTTGCATTTTTTGCATTTTTTGCATAAACTTTGCATGTTTTTTTTCAGGGAGTTTCTATTGACTCAATCCTTTTCACAGTTCGAATCCGAAGAAGGATTTACGAATGCTTATGAATTTGAGTATAGGGGTAGCGATTCCTAAAATGGTAATGACTCAGTTTCTTCACAGCTGATCTAATTTTCTTTGGAAAGAGGACAATTTATAGAATCAAAAACTGTCAAATCGAAGAAATAATCTTGTAGCGAACTTTCGAAATTGATTCAATATTTTTATTTTAGAAATTTCTCAGCCTCGAAAAAGTAAAGATGTCAAAATTCTGAATTTTCGAATTCTCATTCCTCTCCTGAAAAATATAACATCGTTAATTCAATATCCAAAAATTCTGAAAAAAAAAATGATTTATTGGTGTCAATTATTTTTTAAATTTCAATTTTGTTAGAATTCTAATTCGCTGCTAACAAAAAATTCTGTTTGATAAATATTTTTGGGGTTTTTGATATTTGACAGGACCTGTTTATTGGCTGGAGGGTAACAGCATGGTGTTGGTTTCTGGCGTGGCGACTGTGATTAAAAGTGTAATTTGTCAAGGCTCGGTTTTCAGCTTTTTGGTTGGGGGACGTCTCTCGTCAGTAGTCGGTGGTGGTAGTAGTGGAAGAAGGTAACGTGGTGTAGGTGTATCTTGAAAGGCAACGCGTTTTCAAGATTCGTTAAGCTTTGTAGTTTTTTCTCGTTGAAGAGTATATTTCAAGCTTTGCCGCCCGCTTTGTGCCCCCAAAGCTCAACGACGATAGTCGACCGCAGGCGGATTATACGCCAAAAGGGATAAAAAAAAAAAAAAAAGGGAAAAGGGAAAAGTAAACGAAGAAAAATAAAAAGAAATAATAAAGGAAAACGCGAAAGTAGTAAGAGGTTGAAAAGAAGACTAACCAAAAGTATAAAAAACAAAAGACAAGAAAACAAAAAAACAAAGAAAAGTAGCTCAATTTTCTTCTAAGCTCCAAACGCCTCTTATATGTATATACAGCATTCCAAGCTAAATCGTCAACCCGTGAGCCTTTGCATTTTTGACTTGGCTTAAATGTTTTTTGTCTGATTTTTTTCAAATTTTTATCTCAAACCGTTTGTGAGATATGGATTTTTGAAAAATAATCTGTACATTTTTTTCAAATTCTTATAACTCCGTCGAAAATTGGCCAAATCTAAAAACCAGGGAAGTTAAAAATTTTGCTCTGAAGTGTACTTGTGTTTAAAAAAGTGTAAAAAATTCCAAAAACAGTATTTGAAACAGTTTTTTTTTTTTTTTATTTCAATTTTAAGAATAAATCACTCTGTCTGCAATGTTCGTATTTTTCAATTTTTTTCAAAAAATTTTGTAGAAAACTGTTGTTTATTTAACAAATTCTAATACCCCTTCAGTCATGGGCAAATGATTCCTTCTATTTTTTTTGTATCATAAATTTCTCTATAATCGATAAAACTAGAAAATCACTTCGCATCATTTCGAAAAATATATTTTCTGAGTCAGGATAGAAATAATTCTTTATTAAACCTACAATACAGATAAGTGATTTTCAAATTTGATCGATTCAAATAAAAATTATAAAAATTAAAATCAAAGGACACAAGGACATTGTAGAAAAAGTGATTAATTCTTAAAATTGAAAGACAAAAAACTATTCAAAAAACTGTTCTCAAAATCAGTTACATAATTCTAAACGGAAGTATACTTCAAAAGAAAAGTTTTTATCCCCTTGTTTTTTAAGATTTTGTCAATTTTTCACGGAGTTATAGGAATTCGAAAGAGAATTGAAAATTTTTTGAAAAATCAATATCCCATAAACGGTTTAGGATAAATATTTGAAAAAAATCACGGAAGCTGCTATTAACGGTTAGTGTCGGAAAAAAAAAGAAAAAAAAATCGGCTCAATCAAAAATACAAATGCTCACGTGTATTGTACAGGAAAAGCGGAAAAGATATATCGAACGATTTTTCGGTAGTTTGTGTATGAAAATTTAACGTCCCACTACTTTGTTCGTTGAAAAATGAGCGATATTTAAGTTTTAATGAAACGTGTATGTATACTGTACAGGTACCTACCCATGCTGCACCAAATATTGCCTCAAGCGTGACCCGCAGGTTCGATTTTCCTGCGGGTTAAAAGCCCCTTCGTACACGGCCCGGCGTACCTACCTATACATAGGTATATAGATAAAGTATAATATTTTATTCGACGTGCTTTTATCATGAAAAATAACGAAAATAAGGCAAATAAAGGCAACGCGATATCAAGAGGGCAAATATTTGCTGCAATGCTCATTTCTCCGTTTTTTTTTTTGTTTTTTCCTCTCTTGTCTCGTTTTTTCTCTTGACGTTTTTTTGTTTTTTTGCTTTTTTTCCTTCAGGCCAATAAATGCCGCGGGGTATAAATCAGCTACCAAAGTACCCCGGCTCGTATACCTACCTAGCCAACTACTGCCACTGGGTTGGTTTGGCTGGCCAATGCTCGGCTACTCGTTCTTCTGCAGCAAACTGAATTACCAGCTCTACTAACCGTACAGCTACGAATTCTGCGTAATTAGCCACGAAGAGATTAGAGACGCGAGACATTTGTTCAGATTTTTCATGCCTCGGCTATTCCTGCGATATTTTTTTTTTTTTATTTTTTATTCTCTCTTATTCGGCATTATATGCAACCCACACATAGCAACTATATACAGACACACCTTGGAAGTCATTTTTTTTGGTTTTCTATAAATCACTCCCAATATCCTGTCGACTCAGTTTTTTTTTACAACTGATCACTAACATTTTGAGACACAATTCAAAATTATTTGACGTTTTTTCGACCTCTCATCACACAGATTTATTGCACCGCAGAAAAAGTGGAAACTCATTGCTTTGTTAATCGAAACCTTACCAAATTTTTATGGAATATCCTACATGGATACCATTTCGGGGGTAACCAATCACATGGTATTAATTTATATGATAAATTCAATTTTCTGGACACAAGAAATTTTTTATCTTAATCCAAATTTTTATTTTGTTTTATGGCAAACGGTGAAGTAAAAAGTTTGTTAAGTTCTTAAAACGATAGAAAACTGAACTTATCTCTGAACAGGGTGGGGGTTCATCCGATCGGGTATTTTTCTTCCGGTTGAATATTTCCGAATAAACATCTGCAGGGTATTCCTAAAGATTTTCGGAGATTTCCCCGAATTCGAAGGTTAGGCTGCAGTCAATATGTAACCAGAAAAGCAAAGATTGTCCTTTTCGGCAATATATCTAATCGCATACGCGTCTACGAACACGAATAGCTTGTACGTTCGAAGCTATATTCACCGGGACATTTATACCTATACAAATCCTCCAATTTTATCCGCTGAATATACAAAGAGTAGAAATGCCGAAATTTCAAGCACATATTGAGATTCGTTTCGTGTTTCTATTCAAAATTTTAGAAGATATGGAATTTTTCGTGATCAAGAATTTTTCTTATTTTTCTCTTTCTTTTTTCTACATTCTGTTTTACGAAAATTGATACAAAGCGTGCACGCATATTTTTTGCAGTTTTCAATTGATCGGGAATTCCAATAGCCACCCTGTGGACTATTGTCTCAGGGAAAAAACTAGCCCCTAACCAATAGAATCGGTCTATAGATACTCATAAAATTTTCGATTAAGTGACGAAAGAGAAATTCCGTCGCTGTGATTCGTTGAAGGTAAAAAGTGACTCTTTGATGGTGAGATTCTATATAGGCCTAGACACGCATGTCAATGCTTTCGATTCTCAATGTCACAGCTTCATGAAAATACCTATAAATAATATTATCAAGCACAGTTCAGAAGAGGAACGATTCTACCCAGGTGGAGTTTAAAGAATGGCCCGATGTCGGGCCAGTGACATTGCCGGCGGTGGCGATGATCCCGATGTAGTCGTTTATCCCAATTCAAGATTAATACCGTTGAATCATCGTAAAGACAAGATTGTCCCGACGCTGGAACCCAAAACTGGGCCAATATTGGGAATAAACGCTGGACCAGTATTGTGGCTGGGTACTAAGCAGGTATCTCAAATTTAATAACAAAAATATATATCGAAAGCGAAACACAAGAAGGGCGCAATCTCTCTCAAGGCTTACCCCCTTCCGGATTTCAGTCCTCGAAATTTAGGGCGAGATAAGTCTGATACTGTCCTATCAATCTTGGGCCGCCGATGCTGGCCCAGTAATGGGCCGGAATAATGCCCTTGGCAGATTTTGAATTTTTCAACGCTGGCCCAGTGCTCAACGTCGACGCTCGGCTGATGAGGCTCGGCCAGTGCTGGGCTGTGTTATACCAGTATCGGTAGAGTCTACCTGAGTGGTCGGTAACGTGATGGGAGGGTGAGTGAGGTTCTATAAACGAATACTAATTGTTTATACTAAATAATTAATTATTCGTTGTGTAAGACGAAGATAGATGTCTATATTCGTGCGGTGCAGGTATTCCGGGTGCAAGACGGAGGTTGTGTTTATATTGATCGATGGCTTGTCTCGTGCAGGTTGTCATTAGGCGACTGGTAATAACAACCCTGGAGAAGCGTAAATTCCCTCCCCCATCCCCCATCCCTCATCCCTCATCCCCTGACCGTACCCCACCCTCGCAAAGCACGTGAATAAAAATCGCCCCAAGTTGGTACACGCACCATTGCGTTAGCGTGTTACGTAATTAAAGTATAACTAACAACATAAGAAATGAAAGCTGTTTGACCCCGAAGACCAAACGAGCTTACGAATAAAGAAATGGGGGTAAATCGAACGTATCAAAAGCCTGTTTTTAGTCCCGTAGCTTGTACGTTGCAGCCCCCGGGCCCTCGGGTCTCCGGATCCCCGGGCGGGATCGTGCAATAAATTATTATCACGAAATAATAATTGTCCTATCGCGTGTAAAAAGTAGGCTAGCTTGGTACCCTGCCCCTACTGCAGCACAATTTTCTCTGCCCAAAGAATTACCAGCTCTCGTCTATATGTGCCTGTGTATGTGTATTCGTGTATCTTATATAACCGCATATATACATATTTTAAGGTCACTGACTGATTAAATCTTCTTTACATTAACAAAAATTAACTTTTTTTTTACCGATTCTGATGTCGATAGTCTGAAATATTTTGGGGGGTAAGTATGAATGCAATTTGGAATCAATTTTTTTTAATATTTTTTGCAAATCCTGAATAATTGCATTTTGAGATATAATTCGAAATTGAAATTTCAAATTCGCGCACAGAGCGTCGTGCCCTCCGGTTAAATTTTCGGATTCTTCGACTCTCGAGGCTTTGGGCTTTCTGCATTCCGATCTTCCCAACTTTGACGTTTCTGAAAATTCGAAATCCTCTAAAATGAATTCGGAATTTTGACCGTTCAGGTAGCATCGTTCATCCGAACTTCTCCAAATTTCGAGGAAATATTTTACACCGATTTAATTTCGGGGCAAACCAACGATATTTGATGAATTTAATTTTTGTATACGAAAGTTTTTGATCTCAAGACAATTTCACGTGCTCATTGCGATCGATGACTGACCACAACTTTAAATATCATTAGTTTGCCATGAAAAGACATTATTTTAGGATATTTTAGGAGACTCGATCTATTTAAGACAAGGTTGATGAAATTGGGAAAAAAAATTCTGATTACGTTGTACACAAAATGAAAGTAATCAGGTGTGAATAAAATGAGTGAATAAAAAGAAAAAAAAAAAAACAAAAAAATTATTTACAAGAAACCCAGTTGAAGAATCTTTGTACACCGTTGTAGAATGTAATTCAAGTAAGTTAAAGGACTCGGTGAATCAAGTCACAGCGCTTATCTATATGGTCGAAGAACTTTTCTTTGAATTGCTAAAGTTTATTTTTCTAATCTAGTTTCATATCGATTGTCGAATAAATTTTCAACCACTTTCAAGTAGTTTCAAAATACCGCTGTATACGTATACGCGTGGCATTGGAAATTCATTCTTTGATCATTATGTTGTATCACTTAGTATTTATTATAGGTTTTATTATATTTATGTGAACCACATATAGGGCATTCCACGCCAACGTGACCAACGTCTGATCATCTGGGATTTTATTCACTATTTTTAAAAAAGTTATCTGCAGGTTCAAGAACTCAAAAAAAATTTTTTTGAATTTTTTTCATAACCGTTATTTATATCTATGATTTTTTAAATGGACTCAAAGTTCGCCCCGTTTTAAAATTCTAAAAAAATTCAGAAAAATTGTATAAAATATGAGGATCGTTTCAAGCCATTATATGGAGTAGTCAGCATAATAAAAGTCCTTGATGAAGAATAGTTACAATTGAGATTCAGTTTTTTGGAACTTTTTTTTTTTTGAATGTTCTTTTGTATCAAAAAAAAAAGTTGTAGCACATGTTTGGAAAAAACCAATTCATATTTCATAAATTCATAAAAATAGACTAATTTTCGATACGCAAATCCTGCAAGATTGAAAAAAACAACGGTCAGTAATTGAAAAAAAAAAAAAAGGCCCGAAAATAATTCAGTTCAGGACAGAACTGATGGGAATTCTTGTTTACTTGTAGAACAATACGTGAGCGAAAAAAGAAAAAAATTCAGTAGAAAGAAATTTAGTAGAAAATATATAACTGGTATAAGTATAATAACGAGAAGCACCAAGGAACAAGAAAAAAAAAAAAAAAGAATTAAAATCAGGATTAAAATTCAAATAGAAGAGGAAAAGCGGAACGATAATTCCGTGCCAGAACTTATAATTAGGAATTTCTTTAATTATATTCTCTCCCTCCCCTCTCTTACTTCTCATGTTATACCTACCTACTTAAAAATCATTCTTATATAACTAAGAATGAAATTCCCTTGGCCTAATGCAATTATTTGTTTAATTATTACCATTCCGGACTTAATTGATGCTTTTCTCAAAAAAACAGGCACATTCAGACATCCGTTATAGTTCTTTTTATTCGATTCATCTTTCTTCATCCTCAAACCAAAAAATGTTCAAACGCGTTATTCTCAGACAGAAGATCAGGCTTTTTTCCAACCCCAAAAAATTTTACATTTCCTTCCGGTTTCTATTTTCTTGACGTTTGGTAAACATAAGCGTCGGATTAGTCGAACCCTTGCAGTGATATTTTTGGGGTGTTAAAGTTGCTGATTCAGATCGGTAGACAATTCCCATTTCTTGGTGTCGGACGTTTAGTCAAGTTTGACAAGTTTGTCAAGTTCCCCATCTCTCGGGGTAAAACATTTTCGGATTCTCTATGTGAGAGTGAGTCCTCTCTCCACGATGCCCGGCCTGAGACCCGGGAGCTACCCGGGAGTTACCCGGGCAAGCAAGCAGGCAAGCACAAGAATGTCAAGTGTGTTTAAGTTCACAAAGCTTCAAGTTTCCTCATAATAATGGCTTCAGCTCTCCATTCTATTCCCCGTTATCTACCCCCTTTCTCTATTCAGTTCACTCTATTAATTGTTTTATATTGGCAAAGTTTATACTTCAAACGGGACTCGGGCACGAGAATTAAGATCCCGTACTGTTCTTTCCTTCTTTCCATTATTATTCCCCCTTACGCACGTACGTATACCCTGCCTTTACAGATTTTTGAGGAAGATATGTACGCATATACGTACCGCGATGCAGAACAACGTAACGCCTCTCTTAATTTACACCATATACCTTTGTTTTATTTTAATATTATTGTTACTCAGGGGTAGGTGCAGATTTGAATCAAGTAGAAAAAGTACCCTGATATGTGTTGAACAACCGACACGCGATTTTAACCCCATCAATTTTATTTATTTTTTCTACTTTTTATCTGATTTCAGGTGAGTTTTTCTCCACTATCCGATTATCGCCGGATAATATTATACCGCAAATTTTCTTCCACTTGACGTTATAAAGTGAGTATATAACAGTTAAGTACATAGTTATTTTTTTTTTCTTATACTTTCGAACAATTTATCAAATATAACGGTTTTGTCACGGTACTTTTTATCGTCCCCACTATTTCATGTAGTCGCTGAAATTACTGTCAAGTTTGATTAGAGCTGTATATAGGTTGACATTCAAAAATTAAAAGTTGATTTTCTTCTTCTCGTATAAGATCATACAAGAAAATTTATAAGACAGAAGTTGCAGTTTCGAATCAACTTTTCGAAAAAAATTTTTTAGGCATTTCTCGAAACCCAAAAATACCAATTTTTATCAAAAATACACAAAAATATTTTTTTCAGCCAATATATGACTTTTGATTTGCCTCAAAAATTTACAGAAAATACTCTCAAGTGTTTACAGCAACTATATATTTTTTCTTAACATAGTTGGCTGAATCGTGTGGAAGCTATATTATTTTGTTCGAAAAAAAAAAGAATTAATAAAGCATATTAAGCATATAATAAATATAGCTTCCAAACGATTGAGCCAACCATCTTAAAAAAATATATGGTTGCTGTAAACACTTAAGAATATTTTCTGTAAATTTTTTAGGCAAATCAGAAGTGACATATTGGTTGAAAAAAATATTTTTGTGTATTTTTGATAAAAATTGATATTTTTGGGATTCAAGAAATTACCGAGAAAATTTTTTTCGGTAAGTTGAATCGAAACTGCAACTTTTTTGTCTTATAAATTTTCTTGTATGATCTTGTACTTTTGAGATACGGAGATTCATAGAGAAAAGTTAGAATTTGGAAAAACTGGAAAAATTCGATCCAAAAATTCTGAAAAAAATTCACATAAATTCTTTCGATATATTTGTGTAATAAGACAAAATTATGATTTTTTTGGGATAGGTCAGCTTTTCGATCGTTCGAAACGAGGTGGAACACCTCAAATATATATTTTTTTTTCAATTTCAATTTTTTATAGTACTTTTTACTGATGATTCAAAAAATAAAATAAAAAATACCGGGAGAATTTGAAATTTATAGAAAGAAAAGAAAAAAAATGTTCCGTACAGATGCAGATTTTTATTTTTTCATCTAGGACACGGACCTGCAAATAGAAATATAGGCTTCCATTTAAAAAACCAAAATTGACCTTCAAGTGACCTTGATATGTATTGTAACCACCTATAATATTTTTCGTGATTTAAAGCGTTGAATTCAGCTACTTAGGTAATTAGTAATTGGTTCCGTGTTTGGATATAATCAAGCAGCTCTCATATTGCAAATTTTTTGAATAAGAAGACAAAAAACTATGAGAAGAACAGTAAAAAATTGAATAGTATATGCGTTAACCAATGCCGATTGAAACATGAGTATGATTATTATTCAAGTTGGTTTAACGCTACTAGCTTTGCTTTCGCAGTTAAGCTAGTAGTGCTTAAGCTAACGTTTCCGGGTCAATTATATTAAATGGAATTATAGCGTAATTCAGGAACTGCACTAGCATAGCCCATTCTATTTTCAACTCTCGGAGGTTATACTCGGAACACAGTTTATCTGAATATCCTTCATTATATTCGTAATACCAAGATTATGGAAAATCTTTGGTTAATGCACTGACTGCACTGATGCAGCAGAAACTATCCAGCTATACATATAATAATATGAACAAATTATTAAAAACTGGCTTATTGTTAAACTCAGAGTGTAATTATCTCAGAAATTCCGTTTCATCAATTTTTAGCCACAACAGAACCGTTTCAAAATTTATATGATTCTCGGTGTCCAGGTTTTCCTCTCCGTAGTTTTCGGCGTACAAATCATCCGCTTCGTAGTTCTCGGTGTCCAAGTCATCGTCCAGGCCTTCCTTTCCGTCTTTCTCGGTGTGCAGGATCATCCGGGTCGTAGTTCACGGGGTCCAGGTCTTCCACTTCGTACTTCACGACTGGAAGACTTGTATACCGGGAACTACGAAGCAGATGTCATGAATGTCAAAAGCTACCAAGCGGACAATCTGGACATCGATATGTGTTGCAGAGTGAGGTGCGCAGGGGCGAAGCCCCTAGTCGTATATAGAAGTAGCGAGGATAAATGATCGCATCTTTTCCCATCACCGAGCTGCGCCGTTCCTTGATGGAAAGATCAAATTACCTTATACCTACGTCGCGACGCAAACACTTTGGCGAAAAAAATTATGATTACGCTATGAAGAAGAAAAAACTGAAAGTCCTCGGCTATCTAAAGAACGGGCCATTTCGACCGCTCATATAGATATACCCCGAAAAAGTAGACCCGAAAAATTACCTTAAAAGTCTTATTCTTCATTCCCGGCTCTTTGTGCGGATTATACCTCAGGGGCGTCGCACATCGATGTACATACATATCTCAAGTTTTCACGGTCTCCTATAGTTATTTTTTAACTGATTACTAATATTTTGACATACGATTCGAAATTATTTTCTGATTTCACGGACATCGGATTCTGCGAATTTAAATTGCACGGAAGGAAAAACCGAAACTTCTTCAGACTTCGAGGGAATATTCTACGTTGATGCGATTCCAGGGAAGACCAATGATATTCTATGAATTTAAATTTTGAACATGAAAATTCTTTATCTGAGGCCAGTTTTTTTTTTTTTTGACAAACGTTGAGTTCAAAATTTCGTTATAGTTTCAAACCGATAGAAGACGGAATCTAAATCTGAATATTATTAGTTTCCTTTGAAGTGACATCATTTAGAAATATTTTTAACCAAATTTCCAAAAATTCCTGACAAAAGATGAGATACCCCGCAAAATAGTACACTACGAAACAATAGTGCAAAGTATGCGCACTTGTTTCGCATATTGTTTTTACAAAGCAGGTGTGAAAAGCTCGATTTTCCACACGGCTGAAAGTGGGCATTTTGCGCACTAAATCCCGTGTGAAAAATCGAACTTTGTGCACGCTGTTTGGAAATAAACTGTTTTTTCTTCGGTAGACTCCGACTAGAGTATCGAAGTCCACGAAATCTGAAATAATTTCAATAATTATACGTTTCAAAATGCGAGTAATAATGAATTAGCTTACAAAAAAAAAAAACACTGAGTCAATAAAATATTTCTTTGAAGGGTTTTTATCAACGATTTGATAAAAATAATATCCAAGGTTCATGCGCGCCCTTGACGGTAGCAGTAATAATAATAAACACAATAATCATTATGTTAATTATGTTTCTTGTTTTCGCTCACCGAAATATACAGTAATAAACCATTGATGATATTCAGTAGATCATTAGGTTGTTAAAAATAGATTAAAAAATAGAAATAAAAGAAAAATAAAAAAAAAACCATATGCCTACACTTATGTATTATACGTATAGTTTAGTTCGGTAGGTACTTCTTTCTTATCTGGGGCAGGTTGATCGTGGATAGGTAAAGATAAGCGTATAACGACCACTGGCAGACAAGCAGTAAAGGGAGCGCTGACGATTGCGTGTCCAGCTGTTTTTTCCCCCCTTTTTTTTTCGTTTCATTTTTTTTTTTTCGTTTGCTTTTTTATTTATTTTTTTATTTTCTTTTTTTCTTTTTTTACCTCGAAACGAAACGGTTCCGTGTCATTTTGTTGCGGGTTGTAAAACTAGCTCGCGAAACTGCCTACCACCACCATCACTACTACCACCATCGCATGGCCTGACCTACGGAATTACGAATGAACTAGCGTATATGTATATATATATATATATATATATATATATATATACATCTATTTATCTATATATATATATATATATATATATATATATATATATATATATATATATATATATATATATATATATATAGATAAATAGATAGCGATAAGATGGATGGATAGATAAATAGATTATACCGCGCGTTAAACGCCCTCGATATATACGATCTAGATTAACATTTTCTGAACAACGTATCGCTCTGAACAGAGATAAAAAGCTAATCAAAATATAAAAGAAAAAATGCGTATATACATTTTTTTGATTATTTTGTTTTTCAACGGATAGAATTTTTTCACATTTTTTTTTTTTTTTTTAAGCAATAAAGATCTTGTCAAATCTCGTTAATTATTTATTGGTTCTTTCATTGAGTCAAATTTTAAGCTTCGTGATGCTTGAACAAAATTTTGGGTTCATTTTGATCGATTTTTTCTTTTTTTTTTCTTTAATTCTAATAACGATAAAGCTTTGACTTGATATTTCTGCAACTGTGTATGACTGTACTATTTTGCGGAATTGAGAAAATTACTTTGTCGAATCGGAGAATGACTGCAGCTTGATTATTTCTACAAAAGAAACAAAAAAAATAATATCAGGAATCCGGTTAGAGTGCGTAAGAAAAGAGTTTCGGGACCATTTCGCGAATCAGACGAAGCAATTTCGTTGAATTGTAGCAATATGCAAAATAGCTTGATTAATTTTTTTCGCTTTCACCGAAAATCAAAAAGTCCTGGGAATTTAGTTGAAGTACCAAAAAATGTAAATCCAATAAAATAAGAAGTCGCAGCTAATCAACTCAAAAAAAAAGTTGACTATTTTTTCGATTCGATCGTTCTTTTCTTTTCTAACTCAAAAACTACCGAATCGATTGTTAGCAAAGTTTAAGCAGTTTCAAATTGGACCAAATCCTATGACGATTGTAAATTTTTTTTTCATCGAAGTGCGCTGATCCGTTTGCGAGACATCAGTGACAAAAAATGTCCAAACTTTATTTTATTTTTTTGCATGACTGAAGAACGACCGGGCAGAAAAAATTCAAAATCCAACCAGTTTTTAGTTGCATAAAACTGAATTTATTTATCTAGGTCCTGAAAGATAAAGGCACTAAAAATGGTCAGACGTGATTCTCTGGACTTGAAAACGCAGAGATATAGCGAAAATTCCAAGTTCCAATTTCGGGATGATTTGTAACAGCTTCCTTCAAGCTACCGCGGGAAATTAAATGCAAAAAAACATTGCTAATCGATTGAATTAGTCCCATCGAATTTCTAGTCGACTAGACTGCAGATCTGGATGTGGAGTTGTGCAGTACAGTAGAGTGCAGCACACCGTGTGTCGAGAATAGGACATTTTGTGAAATTTTTTACGCCATTCTCCGGTTCGTGATAAAAATATTTCTATTTATATTCCATTTCCACATCGAAGTGTGGCAACAGGGATACGGATACACCTATCCTACGCAGTCGTAGATCCAGGTTCCTGGGTTCGTTTCTGCAAAGGGAGCGACAGCAGGACGCCGCGCCGGTCCGTGCCGTTGGATATCAATATTTCATCCACGTTTTGCCCGGGCAATAGTTTGTATCGTTGGCTCACGATATTTCAATATTTTCCCCCCAAACCCATACGGGCAGGCGGTGCCAGTTCCAATTTGCCGTTAGCTGGCTATTATAAAACCAACGAGACGTTTACGCTTATTTCTCTCGCTTGATCCGCACTCCACGAAACCTAATTTCGACTCGAGCCACCCGGGGATCTACAACCGGAATTATTTAGACTGGCTTCAGGTCTTGCTGCCGGATTACCAGGTCCTACTGTTCTGGACAATGGCTGACGGCGCCGCGGACGCCAGGACGAAACATGGGCCTCCTTCCCTTACGGCTTATATATACCATTTCGTACCGCATGTTCCGGCTCGTGATGGTATGTGAGACAGTTTTTGTCACGAACTATTTTTCGACACAGAAGTTCAACGGGAAATACCGGAAAACCATTTGTCCAGTTTAGTCGAATATCAGAGAAGATATAGAATTCCTCGTGAGAAATGGAAATGGACGTTTTTACGAATAATGGTACTTCGACGAAATCATTTGGCGAATCTAGATCCGAATTACTTTGGGATTAGGAACTTGAATATTGTGATCATAGTATCGCGAAAGTCACACGTGAGCCAGAGGAGCTGGTAAACTTGATACAAAATTGGTACTTTTTCGTATGTTCTGAACACTAAGCAAGACATAGAAAGACTAGAAAGAATGAAAAATACAGAATTGTGCTGAGAGTTTTAAATAGTACTTAGAAAACTGTATGAAGCTCAGGCGAACCAGAAAAAGCCAAAAAAGCCAAAAAACTGAATACAAAAACGGTACTTTTTAGGATACCGTTAATACTGAGGAAGATATGTACGTAAAACCTACAGAATCACGTACAGGGGTTAAAAATATATTGAAATATGACGTTCTGAAAGTCGTATAAAGTACCAAAAAAGCCAACAAAGTTGAAATGACGCGTTAAAAAATGGCACTTTCAGGATGTATCCGTAACTATAGCTGAGCAATCGAAACAGTATTTGCAAAATTGGTTTCAGATTGTAAAAAACTTTTTGCCATTGGTACCAAAACTCAAAAAACTCAAAATTCAGGTATAAAAAAAGGCGAGGAAATATTGCCGATGGCTCAAAAGTCGTTGGAATAATTTTGCAAAATTATATTTCACGTGTTTTCAACCGAACGATTTGGAAACTGTGATCAAAATAACCTGAGATGTACAGAAGGTCAAAAAGAATTATGTAAAGAAAAAATAGAAAACTGTATCAAAATCGGGTGGCTTATTTTTAGATATCTTGAAGACTACGTCGACTCGCGTAAGGCTCGTCTTCCTTTGTCATTGAACGTGGCGTATCTTGGGGTCAAAAAGTTATCTTCCCCGTTGAAGACTATTTTTTAATTTTTTTTTTTTTAGGTTTTGTTTCCTCCGTTCTTGCGGCCGGGGGCTTCCGCCTCAAGAAGGAAACTGTCCCGCGCGTAATTTAATGGATAATTGCAAATGCCCCCGGGTAACTTTTCGAATGTTCGATAATTAGCATTCGCCTTCTGCCCCGTTTCACAACGCTATAACGATTCTCGGCCATTTTATACCCTGCACTTTTCATCCCCTTGCGTACCCTTTCAAAAATTAATATACTTCGCGTGTTTCCGAATCCCCGAATTCTGATACCAAATTTGAATACCGGGTTTCCGAAAATCCGCAAAATGGATCTTCGTGTGAAAGTTTCTGAACTGGATTCTCCCATCCTGAAGGGGTTGATGAACACAACCAAAAAATCAAACAGACAAAAGAACCCCGAGCAAAAGGAATTTTCTTTTCTTTTTTTTTATAGATATGAAAGCTGAAAGCACTCGTGGAATTCGAATGTAATTTACATAAGGTTCTCGAAACTTGCGGGAACCATATAATAATAATAAAAAAAAAGAAAAATTATTCTAACTATATGAAGGGTCGTCGATCGAGTCTGGCAAATGTCCTGCCTCTCACTATCCTTTTCATCCGTTTATCCTTGCGGGTATAGGGTTGTGCGGAAGATTGAGGAATGATACATGATTGATAAGTATGGGCGATGGCTGCAAGCTTCTTCTTCTTCTTCTTCATCCCAAAAACCCCTAGTGTGAATCTCGTTATTCCTGAATTGGCCCCGCAGAACTCCGCAGCCTCTGGACTCCAGACTCTAAACCCTTTACCGAAGATTTTAGAGAGCGATCTTTTACCCAGATGCTGAAAGCATTAGCGTGTCGGTCGTTAAAGACGGGTGACTCTATGCGGAGGATAAACGAACCGAAAATATATACATCGATGATGTATAAGTATATGGGTATATATATGTACTAGGAATATATATTTTATACATGAGAGTGAAGCCCGAAGGACAGACGCAAAAAAAAAAACAAAAAAATACAGATGAAAAATAAAAAAAGAAGATATTTAAAAACAGGGTAAGGGTCATGGGGTTGCGAATTGCTGCGAAGTACCTACCCCGTGGGCT
Organism: Macrophya alboannulata; assembly: GCA_949628255.1. NCBI lineage: Eukaryota > Metazoa > Arthropoda > Insecta > Hymenoptera > Tenthredinidae > Macrophya > Macrophya alboannulata. The sequence continues at coordinate 18,974,065 of OX451206.1, read as the reverse complement.
ATGAAAATGACAATGAGGAAGAGATGCAGAGGGAAGATCGTTGCTGCAAGCGGGAAATAATCGTGGCATCGGCACGAACGAGGCGCGGTGGATAGCTAAGGGTGAACATATAGCCAGAGGTTGAGGGTTCGGGGTAGATATCCTTTGAGAGAAAAACCAATTCGGTGTCTCCTGTAGTATTACGTCACGTCTTTTTATTAGATATCCGCCTTTCTAGTCTGCCCGAGCACATCGTCTACTACGTCATATCACGGGGTGCGCTTGAAAGGGTCGTGAGAGGCTCACATGGTCGGGTTGTAACTCACGATCTACTGCGTTCTATCTACTCATGGGATTATATCATTTTTTTGCTTTTTCTTTTGTTGTTTCTTTTTTTTTAATACGACAGATACCACCAACGATTTTGTACGTATATTGGAAAAGTCGATTTTATACCTTCGTCATGAAGAACCGATCGAAGTACAAAGTTTATTTTCATACAAAAATAAAATCTCAAAATAAACGGAATCAAAAATCTAAGATACATAGAATAAATAAAAACTCAATCACTTTTACATCGATAGAAAAGTTTCGAGCAACTGTGTGTCTCGATCTGGGGATTCTTAACCTTGAAATAGTCGATTTTCAAACGAATCGCAAGTGAAGATCAAAGAGAATATCTTTGACTTTGATTTGCACGAAGGACAAAACAGAATTTTCGAGAGTGAGAGTATGAGAATTAATTAGGAAACAGAGCTCGAGGAAATCGCAGTAAAATTAATTCCAGTGTTTCCCGTATTTTATCACCCTTGAAAAAAAAGGAGATTTAAAAAATGGAGAAAAATATGTGAGATTGCTTCCTGAAAATCTTCAGGGCTTAATCATTTCTTTATGAAAATTTGTCATGCTTATGGGGATAAACAGGGATCTAAATTTGTACGATATTTTTTTTTTTTATTTTTTCCTTTAACAATTGAGAAAATTTCCTACGAAAAAGTCTCACGACTCAAATCGACGAGACGTACCTCGTCCAATTTGCAATAATTCTTAAAAAAAATTTCCGAATAATCCCACTTTCGGTATCTTCGATGGTATCTGAGCTGGGACCGTCCTGACTGGGGGTTTGTTTCCGATGGTGCTCCTGATGCAAAATCACGCTTAGCGCTGAAAATGGAGAATGGAAACGATGAGGTCTGACGGCTGCCTGGATTGAGGCGAACTGCCTCTTATATTATAGTTTTCACATTTTATGTATTCCCTGCAATTACTTGAGAGGCGTATATAAAAAATCAGGAAATCGGTTGACCTGTGGGCCAACCCTAAAACTTCCCGCTATGTGTCAAATGCGTTACAATGAATTGATACTATTGTGTTTATAATACATTAAAGAAGGTTATAAGTATAGTTAGTTTTCCGTATACAAATGTTTTTCCGTCTGATTTTCAAAAATCGAGTTCAGATCCAAGTCTTGACAAACCCTTCCGATCGCCGCAAGAACCATTCCAATCGATCGATTCGTTCTAAAGATATATCGTACGACAAAAATTTGTTCACACACACACATGGACGTCCAGCCAAAAATAGTCAGAATAGCTTTCTAGGAACCCAAAACATCGATATCTGATGAAAACTCGATTTTCGAGAATCGGACCAAAACTAATAACTTTCCTTTTTTTCGAAAATTTTCCATTTTCATAGCGGGAAGTTAAAAATGAAGTAGCCATTTAACAAATGGAAGAGGAATGGGGGAATTTCTTCTATCCTTGCAGGTATATACGTTCGGACATTTATCATTTTATTCCTGTTTTGTTGTAATATATTATTAAGGGATGAACGCGAGAGAGAAGAGTGGGTAAGGGAATGAGTGAGTGAGTGAAGAGGTTCGGCCGGTGCTATTATTGGAGTGAGAAATCAAGGCTGCGAACTTTAAATTATCTCATACTCCGCGGAGCGAAGAAGAACCAAATAAGTTAGTTTTTTTTTCTCCTTTTCTCTTTTCTTTTTTCAAGTTCGTTTCAGTTTGTTTTTCTTTTCGAAACACGTATAGATATATCGGAAGTTACCCCCGTTAGAGCCTATCGAGCCGAAATTTTGTCTGATTGCCAATCTGCTTACGGATCCGCGTTTCCGGATCGCTGCAGGGGGATGAAACTTTCCATACGAATAGGAAATCTGTTATTCTCTAGATTATAAATTCTGGATCACTGCAGATCCGATATTTATATATATCCTATATGCTCCTCTAATTAAGGAGAGGCTTGAAAACATGTAGTTATGTATGCGACATTCTATGTGACTTTAGCCATCAAAGTTTCCAATTTAATAAATTCATTTTAGAAACGACCGGTTTCTCCGTGATACAATTTCTCACAAAACTAATTCCGTATCACTCACAGAATATGAGAAAAAAATAAATTAAACCAATATCGATGGGTTGTTGTCCATCGCAAATTTTTGATTCATTCTTTCCCCTCGAAAATTGGCTCCAGAATGTTCGAAAAAATCTGGATAAATTTGTTCATTGTAGTCGATGAAATGATCGAATCTTCTCATCTCTAATAATTTTCGGTATGAAGAAAATTTTTCGTGATATCTCCGTTTGAAAACGCTGAATGCGTGTAACTCAGCGCATGGATCACTATAATGGGCTGTAATCCTTGACAAAAAGTATTGTACTTTCATACCCAAATCTGTAGAAATTTTTTGAGGTTTAGTCATTCCTTGTGTGGCTAAGGTCACATGGGATGTCCCATATATACAGGAATATATATAATATACGAAGTATCCATAAATTTTCCACAAAGGGAGAAATATTAATTAATTAATTAGCGAAGTACCCGGACCCCCACGGCCCACCGGACGTATAAACTCCCCGAAAGTCAGCGCAGCTTCTGAACGTCTCATTTTCATATTATTTTAGAATTTCTGAAAGTTCTCGAGAATCATTTTAACCGCCTGTAGTTCATTTAATTAAACGAACCTCCTCTGCTGCTGCTGCTGCTGCCGGTGCTGCTGCTGGTGCTTCTGCAGTTAGGAGCAAAAAGACAAAACATTATTCATTCCCATTCTCAGAATAATAATCATAACTCCACGTAATTCACAATGATAAAGAAATAAGAACAAAATAAGAAAAAAACGTTCTGCACTCATTCATTAATCATTCTCTAATACACCGATTAATCTACCTGAAACAGTTTCACATGCGACAGGATGTTACATTTTTTTCTTCAGAGAACGATGAGTCTCTCTTTTCTTGATGGTTCTAGCAATTAGTTAGGTGTAAAACGTTCGTAGATAAGGAGCGCGCATCGGGCCGTGTATTTCCTCCTGTGGGAACGTTCGGGCATCTAGCGGCGAGCGCGGAACTATTCGACGCGGAAATGATATCTAATAGCCATATCTGAGTCTGGCGAAATTCATGGTCTCTTTTCCAAATGGAATAAAAATTCTTTATAAATTATTACGAATGAAATTTTCTTTGGTATATAGGTATAGTGAATTGTTCGTTATCTGTACAGCGATGTCGAGTTTTTAATCACGAAAATGGCAACGCGTTATTACCAAAGTATGAAACTGGTTGGTCAAGTGCTTCGTCGGCAATAATAGTTGGATAGGTTTTTCATTAAATTTGAGTGTCCAAGAGCTCTTTCTTGAAGAAAGAGGCTCCAAGAGTAAGACTGGAAGAAAGGAAAGAAGAAGTTTGCCTCGTCTTTGGCGGTTCGCTGTTTATCCCAGTCGCCGTTTCGATTCGTTCATTTTCGTTTTCTCATTCTGCGAACGTTTGTGCTTGTTCTCTCATCCCGTGGGACAACTTGATGTATTTCATTCTCTTATTTATTTATGTATCACTTCGTTTCACTTTTTTTTTCTACCATATTGCTTTTGAATTCGACGAGATTAAAACCCCAACATGATATGATCGTTCTTTCAATTCTCAGGCGAAGCAGAAGCACAATTGCAGTTATGTTCTGGTTCTGCAAATAATCGCATCGTGTTCAGGTAAAATGATAATTGCCGTTGAGGTAATGTAGTGAATATTTTTACTTGATTCGAATTTTTTACTTCGGAAATAAAGAAATGACTTCACACGCTCCTCTTGATCCTCTTTTCTCTATTTCTGCCAAGCGGGTTTAATTCCTACAGAAATTAACATACATACGGACGTATTTTAATCTCTATAATCTGACCCCACCCCCCAGGTACGCGAACGGACAAACTTCTAAACGATAAATTAACTCCCTTGTAACAAGACTATGCCCTACGGTATTCCGAAGTTAATTGCCCGAGCCAATGTCAACTTTCAGCACGGAATCATGCCAAGTAATAAAAATAAAATTGTACCTAGCCTAGAATCGCGAATAGGTATGTCTTGGCAATAACGAATCCAATACGAAATGAAATTGATAAGAAAGAAGAAGAAAAAAAATCACACAGAAAGAAAGAGAGGGGAAAGTAAAAAAATTCCTGGGGGTATCAGTCGCGATCGAAAGGCGAAATACCGGACGTATTAAATTTAGAAATTTTTTCCTTCCCTTTTCTTTTCGTTTTTTCTATCTTTTTCCGAGGGTAAACCTAGTCCGCTGTGCTAAACCTGCACCAGTTTTACCGTTCTCTGAATATAAAAGCTGCAGCAAGTAGTTCGGTACGAGCTATTGGCTGGTAGATTGAGTGGAAAATATCTGGCTTACAACTTCGCCTGCTTCTTCTTGTTCTACTTGTTCTTCTTCTTCTTCCTCCTTTTCAACCATCGTTCCATCAGTTGGTACCCACTGCGACAAGTAAAACTATTTACCAACTTCGCCAATTTTTTTTTTTCTTCCGCTTCTTTTTTTTTCATCATTCTTCCACATTCTCTCGGTCGGGAATTCATACGGCAAATTCTCTGCGATGATGCGGATGATCCTTTTCCGATATACCAATTTTTTTTTTTTTTTGTTTTTTGTATAACGGAAGTGAGGAACGTTGTAGGTATGTATATACCAGGGCGGTCCTTATACAGGTCATTTTTGAATTCTGATCGTTATACGCCCTCTAAAACTCTTCCAAATAGTTAAAAAAAAAAATCCCTGTAAATTTTCAGTTCTTAATATTAATATTAACCCGACCCCCAAGACGATAAAAGTTTTAAATGGAAAAACAAAAGCATTCTTTGAGATCAAACTTCGAATTTCTATAACTTTGTCAATAATTGATGAAAAAATTTGAAATTTGGCACCAATGTAGTTACTTATATGATGTATAAAAGGGTACATTGGAAAAAAAAATTAGTACAGTTATTTTCTTACTTCTAGACATGAAGAAATTTTTTTTTTTTTTTTTTGATATTGAAGTAAGAAAATAACTGTCTAAAAATTTTTTCATTATACATCATATAAGTAACTACATTGGTGCCAAATTTCAAATTCTTTCATCAATTATTGCCAAAGTTATAAAAATTCAAAGTTTGATTCTGAAAATTACATGTGTTTTCCCATTTAAAACTTCCGGCATCTTGGGGGTCGGATTAATATCAATATTAAGAGCTAAAAATTTACAGGAATTTTTTTTCAACTATTCGGAAGAGTCTTAGAGGCCGTAACGATCAAAATTCTAATATCACCTTCATAGGGACCGCTCTAATGTATACAGTACATTAGGATGGCAATATTTCTTTGACTTCTTCTTTTTTTTTTCAAAGTTTACACGAAAATTTGTCAGTCTCGTGTATTTTAAGAGCACTCTCTAAATTTCGGCTGGATTAAAAAAGTTTTTAGATTTCGCTGAAGAAGTTCAGTTCTTCAAATTTTTCTAAGATATATATATATATATCATATACTAACCGAAAATGCAAATAAAATTCAAGGACTGTTCTAGTTCCTTCAAGTAGAAATGAGGATACGAGAATTTATTCTACTTTTCGAATGGTTGGTTATAGAAAATGATTTTCAACTGCATAAAATGTATGACCATAACTGAAACGAGCTTTTTACGTAAACGTATAAGTACGTAAACGAGAAACGCTCATTGTCAGATAACGAAAACGGGGTTAAATATTCTAAGGGTGACATTAAAACACCATCTGTGCAGAGAGAGAGAGAGAGAGAGAGAGAGAGAGAGAGAGAGAGAGAGAGAGAGAGAGAGAGAGACTGGACTATAACAGTAACGGAAGTAACGTCGGGGGTATTCACAATCAGATTTAACGCTTTTCCGTAGCTGCAGTAGTAAAGCCTCTCTCCGCCTTTCTCTGTCCGTTGCAGAACGTGAAGAGCGAATATGTTGCAAACGATAGTCCGTATCGTAAACGGAATTCGATTCCCGGAGCCATCGCGCCCAGTTCGGTCTGTCCAGTTCAATTTGATTCCAACCAACAGTCAAATGTCAACGCCAAAGCCCTGGCCTTCCAGCAATTTGAAATTACCGCATCGCCACTTCGACCACATTTCACCCGCTTATTCTCACCCCACCTAGCCGCTCGTTACAACCAGAATTTTCGTTCGGTAGCCCAAAATCGATCCCGCATGCTAAACGCCGGATTTTACTAAGCTCAGGATTTTCCGTTTGGCAAAATTTTTCCGATTAAACTATGAGCGATTATAAATCTTCATTCGAACCTGGACTTGGAGAATCGTTGATGCTAAAATCTATCCGGATGGATTTTGAGCCGGATCTAATCCTGGACCTAAGCCTAAACCAACATCGAACTAAATTGCCTAAACACTAGAGAGAACCCGGAGGTATAATATGCCTGGTTGAATCTTGGATTGATTGGCTAGATTCTGTTCGAATAAAATGAATTCCAAGTAACCGAAATTTCGAGACTAGTCTTTAGCTGGTTTCTTCTATTCTTTCTGAAGGTTTCTGGGTCCAAAGCTAACGCCTAGTGCAGTCGTTTGGGTGATGAAATTCCGTTTGGCTCTCGTGTTAACCAGAGTTTCCGTCGTAGTTGTATCAAAGACAATTAGAGACAAAGGCAGATGAGAAACTGTCCACTGGTTTGGGAAAGCTCTTACAGTGAGAGATAGAGATAAAGCCCCAGTGGCAAAAAGTAGCGATACCGCGGTATAGAGAATTTAATCTAAACTCCGACTGCAGGAAACCTGGAACCTGACTACAAACCGTAGAACATCCCTTTGGCCTGGAGAGAATTCCCATGAACAATCCGCGGAAACAGTTTGTCCGCTAGACTGATTTTTATTTTATTTTAGTTTTTTTTTTTTTGTTTTGAAATGCTCCAGCGCCACTAAGAGTCGATTTTTATCAGAATTATTCCAAGCAAGCATCAGAGAGCTTTTTTTTCAAATTTACGTACATCCGATGATCAAATCAACCCCGGGCTGCAGATTCCTCGGAGAAAGTTATGTCCGCAAGTCTGTCAGACTGTCGGATGAAATCGTAAATATTTCTGGTATGAATACTTCTTATAAATCAGATAGCGAAATAAGATGTAAAGTCAGCCGAGTAAATCTAGAGTTGGAAAACAGTTTGAGGATAATAAATTCGAGGGAATAAACATAGTTCCAAATCTTGATCGTAAATGAACGCGTTTGCATATTCTGGGAAGAAATTTTTGGCCGATTTTTACACGGGTGTTGTTACGAAATTGAGCCTTTCGCTCCATCTCACGGAATTTTTTTCTCATAATTTGATACGATGATTCTGATATTTAAATGGATTACTTTTGGCACTTTTTTCGGGGCTGTATTTTGATAAGGATAAATCAACCGATCTTTGGGAGGATGGCAGAGCGAGCTGTCGATGATGGAAGGGGTCTGGATAGGCTCCAGCGAAGGAGGATTTGAAATTTTATTCAACGTGGTCATAAGAAAAAAGGAATCGTAAATTTAGTCTATTTTTAATAAAATTCAAAGCCCGTTCCGCAGATACCGTTTTCATATTTACGATTCTCTCAATCATCTCGCAAGGCTCTAGACCAGACTATCTCAACCGTACTTTCAATTCAGCAGTAACAATAAAATTGGTGATTTCTACGCTTCGTGGGAGGCAAAGCTGCTTGACATATCGAATGTACCTACCCACCTATCCACCTCCCTTACCGCAGCTTTTTTCGATAACTATTTACTCGCACAAATGCTCACCCGTTTATCTCGAACCTCGAGAATACCCGACTCCTAAAAGGTATGCACATAAATACCAACTACGAATTTACCTTCGATAAAAAGGATATCGAGTTATTTGCCGGGCCACAAATTTTCTGCAAAAAATCACAAGTCGTAGATTTCGTGGATTTTAGTGTGGGAAACTTAAAAAACAAATTGATTAGTATGCTGACGTCGATTTCCCTGCAAGCCCAAGGCATGCTTCCTCAAATGTACTACGAGTGAAACGTCTATTTTTAACTTCCCGCTATGAAAATTGAAAATTTTCAAAAAAAGGGAAGTTATTGGTTTCGGTCCGATTTTTGAAAATCGAGTTTTCATCAGATCTCGACGTTTTGGGTTCTTAGGAAGCTATTCTGACTATTTTTGGATGGACGTCCGTATGTGTGTGTGTGTAAACAAATTTTTGTCGTACGATATCTTTAGAACGAATCAACCGATTGGAATAATTCTTGTGGTGATCGAAAGGGTTCATCAAGACTCATATTTGATCAGATTTTGGAGTCGATCTGTCGAGTAGTTTCAAAGTTATTCGAAGAATAAGAATTGAGAAAAAAAATTTCATGTTTTTAGCGCATAACTCCTAAACTGTTCGTGCGATTAGTCTGAAAACTTAATCAGATTTAGGTCTTGGATGGCCCTTTCGATTGCCGCAAAATTCATCAAAATCGAACGATCAATTTAAAATATATTGCAAGACAAAAATTTCTTTTTTTGATAGACGTGAGTTGATTTAGAATCACTTAATGTCGAATCTGTCAAATTGTTTAAGAACTATTAAAAATTTCGCACATAAGCATACAGACTGAACTATATCTTTTGACATTAAATATACTCCCTAAATCCTAGAAATGTTAACATTTGACAAAAACTCAATTTTTGAAAATCAGACGGAACAAAATTCGTATATGGAAAACTAACTATACTTGTAAACCTTCTTTGATGTATTATAATCGCAATGGCATTAATTTATTGTAACGTATTTGACACGTAGCAGGAAGTTTTCGGTTTGGCCCACAGTCAACCGGTTTCCTGATTTTTTTCAACAGAAAAACTACTGAATTAATAGATTCTAAGAATTCGTCGGACTTAAGTTGGAGCAATTTATATAGATTGAGACTAAGATCGTCAAAATCCGTGGATCAGTTCTCAAAATATCATTGAGTGAATTTTGCGTTTTGAAAATTTTGGTTTTTGGATAACTCGAGAACTACTTGATCAATCTAACCTAAAATCTAACCAGTTCTAAGTTGGGATAAACCACATCCATTGGTACAAGAAAGAATGAAATCTGTTCATTCGTTCTCGAGATATCGTCGGACGAAAAATTCATCACATTTTGGTTTTTGCAACGGGTTCCAAAAGATCTGAAAACCGGATTAAAAAATGGTACTTTTTGTGACTATCTCATAAACCGATTGAAATTTTGATAAATGACGTGCGGAATCTGGTCAGAATTATTCCGTAAAGTTGTAAGTTGTGCACTTTGGCTTCGTGAAGTACGAAATAAGCTGCAATAATTCAAAAAAACGGCACCAATAGGATAGAAAAAAAAACGTTCTAAATATTCTAACACCTTTTTAAACTTTAGTTCACGTAGTTTTGTTGGCGTAAGTCGTTAATATTCGTGTTTGCAGGATTCGCTCCTTTGAAAATCCTGGTTTGAGGATGTGTAGAATCGCGTGAAGTTCAGGCGTGAGGTGTGAGGTGTGATATGTAAGGCTTGAGGTGAGGAAAGAGAATATAAACGTATATAAGTGAGAAAAAGTCATGGGATACGAGAGCAGAGCGGTGAATATAAAATAACCGGAGCTTTGATATGGCATAAGTTAGGACGGGTGGCGACCGGGCGAACGAGCCTTACCGTTAGTCGGCGAGAGCTTGAAACACTTGAAAAAGTTCAGGCCAAAGGAATGGGAGAGAAAGGAGAGAGGGAAAGGGAAACGAGCTTTATTTCAAGCACAGGGTGAGATGGCGAGATGGCGAGAGGGTTACAGGGTGGGAGGCCGAGCTTGCAATATCCTATGATTTATTATATGCTCAGAAAGTTCCTCGCGGTGATACATAAGTTGCCCGCAGATTTTACTCCGCCCGCTTGTTCGGCCAATTAACTATTTCATCAGGGCTAGACCGGCGAGGATTACTTAGATCCCGAAAAACCAAAACCTTGATTCTTTTATGTAATAAAGCTCGAACTTAATTCGGGCCAAATATACCGAATCGAAAATACTTTAAAGCTACATCGAACTTCTTCGAACGGCATTTCGTTATTCTGTGTAAGTTCTTGTTTTTGCTATACGATATCGAACGTTTATTTATTGTTTTACCGATTCGTCGGGTAAAGTTTTTGGAACGACAACAAGCTACCCCGTTTACGAAGGCCGGGCTGCTTAAGGCAGGGTCTAAGGTGAAGTCGAAAAAAAAACAAACAACTTTTGGCAGTTTATACTGCTCATAGATTTCGAGGAAAAAAATTATTCAATGATTCCATTGGCCTCTTGTCTTTCCTTGTAACATATCGGAGTCAGTTGAAAGGAATTTCCAAAACGGAATTAACGAGTTGCGAAATAAAGTCGCGAAAATTGAAGCCGCAATTATCCGTCTCGTGGAATTACAGCGGGCGTTAGACCGTTAGTTAGAGCTTAAATCCCATATAGTGCGAAACGGTAAACGAAACGGAAGAAGTACATTTCTATGGAACAACGCCTTCGACTTCCTTTCAATCATTTCCATGTCTTTCATATCCGAACTCGTCAAAGAGTTCATCAACTATAAACGGCGGAGTCCGTTTGCGAGCTTGAGCTTTTGTTTCCGTTTCATTCCGCATGATAAACTTCCAGGAAAAACATTTTTGGAGATATTCCAGTCTTCATAACAAAATGAAAAAGAAAGAGGGGAAAAAAAATACACACAAGATTCTAATTTTCCTCTCGTTCGTATATATATATAGGTATACGAAAATTCTTTCATGTTACAAAATACGCCGGAGTTCAGTTTATTTTGGCAAAATCCTAGCGCGTTGTGGTCCGCCGTTGGATGAGAGGAGGATGAGCCCTAATTTACCGGAATGTCACCGGTGAGGATAAAAATGCAGATTTTACTATCGCTCCGGGGGAAGGGGTGCCAGCGTGCGAATACGGGGCGATTTCGTAACGTCGAAAAACTAGGGTAAACGCTTTCCACGACCAAGCGGGAAAACCCCGTGCGTACGGAATGTCCTCGCTATACGGACGGCCCAGCCCGGCCACCCGAAGCTTTCGTCAATTTCACCGAAATCCCCTAAATTTTGGTCCCCACGATCCCCCGCCTGCAGATTTTTCGCCGGTTCAGCCCGACGTGACGCAACCGACTATTTTCCTCTCATATTTATTAAGCACTCCGAAACGCATGTCTGTAGTAATTTTGAACTCGGCTGTAGTTTATTATTTTCAAAAAATCGGTATTGGTTATAGTCTCTCGAATAAACTCGAACAAACTCTGACATCGAGTATCAAAAACGGTGGCTACACTTTTATAAATTTCGATTTCTTAAGATCTTGAAATTTTGGGACCTCTTTTTCGGAATTCTACGATTTTGATTTTCCTGTTCTGAACCCGACGAACTCGACTTTGGCTTGGCAAGTTTGTACACTTTCATTCGGCGTCATGGTTTCGGTTTTCCGAACTCAAAGATTTTTAGTTTGTGACAATTTTGCAGCAGCTTTCCACATTGAACGGTTTTTCGTTTCGTTATAGGATTTCGATTTTTCAACCCCTGAACCTCATAAGCCACAATCTCTCAGTTTTCAATTCACAAATTCGGATTTGCAAATCCATGAATTTTGATTTCAGTCTTCCGAATTTCGAGATTTTTACACTATTGTTCCGAATTCGAATTCGACAATTTCGATTCCGTGTCATAGTATCGGTCTTCCGAATTTCTTTTGCATCGCGGTTACGGTGTACGTTGCAAGCTCGACGATTTTCGTTCCTCGATAATTTTGCCTCACCGTTCGAAATCGAACAATATTTCGTCTAATTGTTATGCGATTTCGGTTTCTCAAATTTCCGAATTAGAATACCTTTTTCCGGTGTTCAATTTCCGAATTCGGATTCACAAATCGACGAATTCTTGTTTCGTTTTAGGGTATCGATCTTCGAAATTCTCAGATTTCAACTCCATTTTTTTAGATTCGACAATTTTAATCCCGGTCTAAAAATTCCAATTTCGATTCCATGTTCTGGTATATCGGTCATACAAATTTGCAAAAATTATGGTTCGGTCCTCCTGGCTCAAAAACTTTGGTTTCGGATTTTCAAATTCGAATTCTTCTTCAATTGCGTATTGCAGTTTGAGTTTCCCGAATCGCAAAACTGATTCTGCTGCAATTCACGGCTTCGGTCTTCTCTATCGTAAGATTTCGGATTCAGTTTCGGTACACGAACATTAATCTCTTCCAATTCCCGAATTTTTGGGATACTCGAATTTTCAAACAAATTTTCAAGACCGTAGAGTTCTTTAAAAAAATTGGCACGACATCTCGGATCCCTCGGTGTTGTTTCGAATTGAATTGTTCAACCGAGGAATTTAACGTCGTGTTTTCCTTACCGGAATTTCGGTACTTCTTTTTCACCTCGCAGTCTCGAAAGTGTATGTATTTTATAGACGTGGAAAAACCGAAAACGAATCTTCTTTTTTCTCGCCCTTTATTTTCTTTTCTTCTTCTTTCTTCTCAACGATCTTTACTGCTCCCTTTAAAACGGTATCTCGTTCACCCTGGCTCGCATGAATCCGAATTGTCGAGACGATTTTGTCCTCCCTTGGTGTGGCCCAAGTGGGCAGCTAGTACTAGGGAGGATTTTTCCTTATTTTTTTTTCTACCCCAACTTACTGAGAGCCGCCTCATACCACGCGAAAAAAATACGTGGAAGACCAGCACAGGGCCAAGTGCTACCTCGAACTCGAACTTTTCGGCCGTTTTATCGACCGTTTTCAAGATCGTAGATCTTATCAAGCCGGAGCTATTTGTGCCAAATATCTACGGAATACTTGGCCACCCTTATAGTCGCGATGCAAGATATAATTCAAATATTTTATCAAAAGCCCATTCAGCGTTGATATTTATGCGTTCGAAAAAACCTCCGAACTCGGACTCGGAATTTTGATGAGTGTGAGATCGGAAATCGCTGCGGGCATTTTCCCTTCAAAATTTTTATTTTTATTTTTTTTCTTCTTTTTGACTCTTCTCTTTCTCTCTCTCTCTTATCAAAAATGTAATTTCGATAGTCGGCGCTGTCACGTTTTCAGCACAGCTTGAAGCCTACGCCCAGGCCACCCTTAGCCATGCTTCAGCTTTCTTCAAGATATCGGAATATTTTTATTCACATCGCGTCTAAAGTTTCGAGGACATCGCCTCCTCGTCAACGACTATTTTATTCGATTTTCATACCCTCCGGTAACGGGAAATGGCTAGCTACGAACAGAGATGCTGCGGCTTCTCTTCTACGACAACACTTATGCAGTCCAAGAAATTCTCCTGCAGACCCAACGATAAGGGCTCGCAAGCCTACGGAAACTCCCTTATCTCTATGACGACCAAAAACCGTCCTAACGGACACTGTTTTTCCGTTTTTTTTTTTTTTTTTATTTCCCTTATTTCTGTTTTTATATCTCTATCTCGAAATCGTAAATCGAACGTTTTCTTTGTTTTTTGTTTTTCTTTTTTCGTTTCGTAGACAAAAATTGCCAACGCAGTGTTAAGATACTTCGGAAATTATTCGAAATCGTGCCGAAGTAAAGGAATTTCATGACTAAGGTAAAAAGAAAATCTCTGAGATCGGCTTGTGGCCAGCCGGGCGAGAGGATTTCATAATTCCCGGAGGCGATTCGCGCCCTTCTCGCGTTCCTCGCTTTTACCTTCTTTTTTTTTTTTTTTTTTGAATATCTTTATCTCGCGGTTATTTAGCCCCGTTATTTATGGAGGGTCCTGGCGTGGCGGTGGCTAACCTAACAGATAATGTCCGCACGACGAATTTACGAAGTTGCGAAAAGATTGGAGACCGAATTTGTTAGCGGGACAAATTCCGACCGTTGGCCATTCCGCAAAGCTGTATCCATCCCCAAAACCGACGCGACGCGACGCCACGTTGCGTTCACGGACGGTATAACGTCTTGACGAATATTACTTCTTCAAGGTCCGAGTGATAAATTCACCATTTTGCAGAGACTTACGGGTCCAGAGTCTCCATTATTTTTTCCAACTTGACTCACTAATTTATACTTCCGTACAGAAAAAGTTGTGACACCCACAATCGGCGAATTTCTCTATTTTTCTTGAACAATGGAACAATTTTGATATTCAAAAAATTATGAAAGATATGAAATTTTGGTGATTGTATCTGCACTTTTTGGTTTCTTTGTTAAGAAAACTGGTACAAAAATCAGGAAAACCGGTTGACCTGTAGGCCAACCGTAAAACTTCCTCAAATACGTTACAATAAATTGATACTATTGTAGTCCAGTCGGAATGTATAGAAAATTCGACAAGTAGTGCCAAAACATAATACTCAGCTGGAAATTTTTTGACGGCTTAGTCAGATGCCCAGGAACATAGCCCTTGATTATCTACAAGATTCAGTAACGGATTTAGCAGTAAAAAATTATTAAAAATTGAAAACGTCTAATTTCGAAACACTCTTTTTATTCGTCAAGTTTAGAGAAAAAAGAATCTAAAAGCTTGAATCATTTATGGTCCAAAAAAAAAAAAAAATGCGAAGGAGTTTCTCGGTGATTAAGTAAGAAATGGTCCAAATTATTTCACAGATCGCTATATCTCAAGTATTTTGACCCGAGCGAGTCCGAATCGATTATTAAATTCAGGAGAGCAACATATTGCAGAAAAATCAGGAAACCGGTTGACATGTGGGCCAACCGAAAAACTTCCCGCTATGTGTCAAATACGTTACAATAAATTGAAACTATTGTGTTTATACTACATTAAAGAAGGTTATAAGTAGGTATAGTTAGTTCTCCGTATACAAATTTTCTTTCCGTCTGATTTTCAAAAATTGAGTTTTTGTCAAATGTCAACATTTCCGGGATTTAGGGAGTTATATTTAATGTCAGAAGATATAGTTCAGTCTGTATGTTCATGTGCAAAATTTTTACTAGTTTTTAAACAATTTGACAGACTCGACATTGAGTGATTCGAAGTCAACTTACGTCTATCAAAAAAAGGAATTTTTGTCGTGCAATATATTTCAAACTAATTGTTCGATTTTGATGAATTTTGCGACAATCGAAAGGGCTATCCAAGACTTGAATCTGATTAAGTTTTGAGACTCATCGCACGAACAGTTTAGGAGTTACGCGCTAAAAACATGAAATTTTTTTTTTTTTTTAATTTTTATTTTTCGAATAACTTTGGAAGTACTCGACCGATCGATTCCAAGATCTAATCAGATCTAAGTCTTGATAAACCCTTTCGATAGCCACAACAACCGTTCCAATCGGTCGATTCGTTCTAAAGATATCGTACAACAAATATTTGTTCACACGCACACACACACACGCACACACATACGGACGGCCATCCAAAAATAGTCAGAATAGCTTCCTAGGAACCCAAAACGTCGAGATCTGATGAAAACTCGATTTTCGATAATCGGATCGAAACCAATAACTTCCCTTTGTTTGAAAATTTTCAATTTTCATAGCGGGAGGTTAAAAAGTGGCGTATTCTTACTAGTTTTGATTTTATCAAGAATACTAGCGCTCGTTTCGTGGAGCGCTGTCTCAGAAAGAGAACCAGCCAGCTCAAGTAATAGAACCGGCTAATCGACACCCCCAGAACCTCGTGGAAAGTGACGAAGCGGAGATTTTTGAGCTGTGATTCGTAGAAAGTGAGAAGTAACTTTTTGAGAGTAAGAATTTGCAGATTTGGACAGGCTTGTTGATGCATTATAAAGTCGATGTGACAAATTTTACCTCACAGGAAAATTCCACAAGTTTTCTATAAAAAATTCTGTAAAATATATTCGTATGGGATTTTGAATATATTGCGACCTAAATTTGGTTTAAACACCTAGCTCAACGAGCCACGTGTCCCTGTCATCGGCTTTGCGTCACCATTAATTGTTAATTGCTAATTGCTTGATGCCCGTGAGAGGTTTAACGAGCAAACTGTAGCCGCACGTCGAAATGTTCGGTGTGAAACTCACCTGTACAAATCGATGGTTCGATATTTTCTCGACACTGCAATTGTAGTATTTCGAAAATTTTTATCTCATAAAACCGTCAAAATCATTCTCACGACAGCCGGTGAAAAAAAAAGAGACAGGAAAATATAAAAACGAAAATTAAAACGTGAGTACTTTCCGATTTTTTTATACTCTCGGTATTTTCACTGACCATTTGTTTATCATCAAAATATCGAGTTTTATTGAAAAAAAATAAAATTCGATTTTATGTCCGACACTCAGAACTGCAATGAACTGTTTTTATTTTCATTTATTTATTTTTTTTTTAACAATTCTATATACTTTTTTGTCTGTATATTTTTACCTATTGTAATGCGTTCGGTGGAAAGCAAATTGGTTCAGTTCTAAGTTTCGATTGTCCGCCGATAGGAACTGGGCTGGAAACTTACCGCGCTCGACAACTCTCTACTTACGATAATTAGCTCGCAGTTTACTTCATCCTATTTTTTTTTCCTTTTCTTTTTTTAGTTTTTGCTTGTATTTTCTTTTTTCTTCTTCTTCGTATTTCTCTTCGATCTGTTTTCCACTATCGCCCCGTTCTCATCGGCTAAAAGGAGGCATAGCTGGGATGAAATGCGATGATATTTTTCAACCGTATTATATATATACTTTTTCACTTCATCTCATACGTTTTGCCAACCTATTGATATTACCCAGACGACAGGAAATCTTATCGAAAAAATGCAATTTTTACTATCATAAATTTGTTCACTTATATATTCCAACGATTCCGGGGGTATCTGCATTTTGGTTGATCATTTTTTTTTGGATCACTGGCATGATTTGAAGAAATATTACATCGATCCAGTTTTTTAACTTCTCGTTATGAAAATTAAAAATTTTCAAAAAAAAAAAAAGGAAGTTATTGGTTTCGGTCCGAATTTCGAAAATCGAGTTTTCATCAAATCTCGACGTTTTGGGTTCCTAGGAAGCTATTCTGACTATTTTTGGATAGACGTCCGTATGTGTTTGTGTGTGAACAAATTTTTGTCGTACGATATCTTTAGAACAAATCGACCGATTGGAATGGTTCTTGCGGCGATCAAAAGGATTTATCAAGACTTAGATCTGATTAGATTTTGGAGTTAATCGGTTGAGTAGTTTCAAAGTTATTCGAAGAGTTGAATTTAAGAAAAATTTTTTTTTTCATGTTTTTAGCGCATAACTCCTAAACTGTTTGTGCGATGAGTCTCAAAACCTAATCAGATTTAAGTCTTCGATAGCCCTTTCGATTGCCGCAAGATTCATCAAAATCGAACGATTAGTTTAAAAGATATTGCACGTCAAAAATTTCTTTTTTTGTCGTATTAAACCTTAATTGGAACGAATTAACCGATTTGAATGATTCTTGCGGCGATCGAAAAGGTATACCAGGACTTGAATGTAATTGAGACTGAACGATATCTTTTGACATTAAATATAACTCCCCAAAACCTAGAAATGTTGACATTTGAAAAAACTCGATTTTTGATTAAAAATCATACGGGAAAAAATGTATATACGGAACACTAACTATACTTATAACCTTTCTCAATGTATATTTGTTGTAACGTATTTAACACATAGCGGGAAGTTTTAGGGTTGGCCCACAGGTCAACCGGTTTCCTGATTTTTTCATAAATGATTACTCGAATTTCGAGGCACGATTACAAATTTTTTTGAGATTTCATAGACTTTGCTTTGTACAGATTGAGTCTATCGAAAAAGGTGGTTGGCATAGGGTACAGATCGCATCGTTCATAAAAACTTTTTGAAATTTTGAAGTGAATATTCAAAAATTATGTGCCTCCGGGGTGAACCAATAATATATTGTAGAGATAAGGTCAATTTGCCATCTTTGCGAGCACGTAACAGACTTCTTTTCTCTATAAGGTTTACAAAAATTAGCTCAAAATCAGAAATTTTCGTGTCCAAAAATTAAATTCATTAATTATCGTTGGTTTGCCCCGAAATTACATCGATGTGAAATATTCCCTCGGAATTTGAAGAAGTTTCGATTAACGATGCGGCCTGTACCTTGCAACATCTACTTTTTCGAAGCCGGGCTTCTGCTCCGAATTTTTCAAGTTCCGCAGAGTCAAAATTAAGAATTCATTTGAGACGATCTCGGATGTTCAGAAACTTCAAAGATCGGAATATAAAATTTGAAAAGATCGGAATGCAGACATTTCAAAACTCCGAAAGTCCAAGAATCCGAGAATTTAATGGAAGGGCACGACGCTCCATGCGTGAATTTCAAGTTCCGGTGTGTGGTTCTATTAAAGTTTTCGAAATCGACTATGTAAATTTTCGTGAAAATACCCCTTATAAAAAATTTGAGTTGTTAATATTGAAATTCGAAATTTTTACCGCCGGGAACTTCTTCGATAAAATCAATGTACGCAAAGCTAATTCCGTAACATGTAAGACAATTCCGAATTATATCTCAAAACACTAATACAAAGCTGTGAAAATGGTTTTGAACTATTTGATAAGGCTTAAAAAAAGTTTGAGCTTTTCTTTTCTTTTCTGTTTTTTGTTTTACGGTTTTTTTTTCCAGTTTTTGCCTTCGCTTTGTTATATCTTCATATGTGTGCACTGGACCTAAAAATAAATGGGAGTGCATGGAATACACAGCTTTGTAAATATCTCTCTTTCCACACGCCGAAGAAATAGCTCAGCTTTATCGCCGCACAAAGCAGTGAGGATCTCCTATACCAAAGTAAAATTCGCCCCCTCACGCGTCGAGTCGAGTCGAGTCGAGTTTCTATACCCACACTATCGCTAAAATAAACTCTTTGTTTACACGAAGCACCGATGTGCGATGGCGTGATGTTTTCCCCCACGATCTTGTTTGACTCAAACTCCTCTTCGTCTCTTGGGCTTCCCTTAACAAGGCATCATTTCCGGCCATGGCCACACCGAACACGTCAACCTATTTCCCAAAATTACCCGAAACACCTGACTCTATGTCTGAAGCTCAGCTTTTGACAAGAACACAAAAGAAGAAAAAATTAACAGTTGAACAGAGAATCGTTGAAGAAGCTTTCGTCAAACAATACGAGTTTCATTATTATTGACCTCAAGCTTTTGGAAAGGGTGTTTCCCTGAAAGTCTACACAGTGGATCTCAAAAACTTCGAATTGTAAAAGCCCGAGGGTTAAAAATTCCCGGAGCTGAATTTTCGAAAGTCCAAAGCTCCGAAACTCGAAATTTACGCACGGAGCATCGTGCCGTTTATTAAATTTTCGGATTCTTGAACTTTCGGAGTTTTGGACTTTCCGAGTTTCGAGCTTTCCCCATTCCGATCTTTCCAAATTTTAATATGCCGAACTTTAACTTCTCTGAGAATTAGAAATTGTCTCAAACGAATTCGGAATTTCGAGCCTTTGGAACTTCCGAAATTTGGAACCTAAGCCCGTCCCCTGTTAAAGAGTGCATTAAGTCGCCATAACACAAGCAAAAAAAGCTGTTACATCTGTACACAAATAAACGTACCTGCATACCTTACACTCATATAACCTTGTGCGAAAACAGAGGAGCTTTCCGCAGGTGTTGGGAGACGGTTTCTTGCTCGGTACGCCGTGTAATTATTCAGGCTTTTGTCCGCACTCCACCCGCTCCACAGGGCCTCCGAGAGTTAACGGAATCCTACAACAATGTGTTTCCGAGTAATGACATGCGTACGTAGCAATTTACTGAAAGCCCCTGAACCCTGAGGCGGTTTCACACTGACCTGGAAAAACCTTCCTCAGTTGTTTGAAGCCCAAAATCATAACTTTCACCATCCAACAGGAATAGGTAAGGTGGCGGAATGCCAAACTACTGATCAACTATATGGCTCTGTAATCATGATGAGAATCCAAATGAAGTATCAGAATCATCCGTACAAAAATATTCAAAAACTTAATCGATCTTTGATATATTTAGTTTTCGAATAATCGAGCGATATAAAAATTTTAGATGCAAAAATTAAAAGCTCTTTCGTTTGAATTTGTTGTTAAAAGCAACATTCGGTATCCACTATTCATTGTGCCAGAAAAAGATCCCAACACAAGCTTTGGGATCAACCAGTGCCTCGATTTTGGACATTCGGGTGTCCAATTGTTCGGAAAACAAAGCTCTATCCAATCACCTGATAAATTTTTGATACTGCAAACGTGACTCGAGTAATCAATTTTTATCCTCGCAAATTTTGAAGCTTTGAAGCTTTTTCTTTTGACCGGTTCTCAATTTTATAGAAAAAAAATATGAACGCGCCAAAAATCCGACTATACGTCGATGTGTACATACATACTCACCCTCTTCATTACTTTCGGTCCAATGCCGCTGTTGATATAATTTTTTTTTTTTTACCAATTTTCGATTAATTCTGGTTCGCGTTGCGGTGGTTTGCATTAGGTACGTCAATGGTTTTCGAACTCCTATAGGTCTGCGTGACGAGTGTGTGAGTAGTTCCATTCGTCAGTGCCTATTGCATCAGAAAAAAAAATAAAAGAAACAAATCGAAAATGAAAAATTTTCGTCGCTATAGTTACCGAGCGAGGTAATGAATGGCTGAGGTTCTACACCATACATCTGATGTTTGTTCAAACTTGCCATTCTGCAAACGTGGTGTGGATAACGAGATCCATCATTAACATGCACAGGTTTTAACCTCAGTAGGTATTGCTGTAATCAAAGCACCAGTTCCATCACTTTCAAAGGTTGCTCTATGAGGTGGTAGTCTCAGAAAGCGACAACTCCAGCCTTTAAGTAAACCACAACATTCTATGGTAGGTATACTGTCTCTATCTGTTTGAGGACGACTTTATAATCACTGTCAGTTTAATGTGAAGTCAAGACGTGATGGAGGTTTGAGAAGACTGCCGAACCCAAGTAATGAAGTTAACGTAAATGAGGAAGAAACATCGTTTGGTCATTAGGCTGTGATAATTTTATTTTACAGCTGGCCATGTTCGAGGAAAATGATATAAACGGATAGAAATTCAGTTCGTATTACTGGCAGACTGGTGGGGTACGAAAGCTCTTTGCACAATGTATAGGAACGTTTCCATGACCAGGGTGGGAAATTCTTTGCTTCTGACATCGAGCGTCTGTCTGCGGGATAGCGTGTGGACCCAAAATCGACAGTCATTCTATTATGAAAGGTTTCATCCACATCTTCGATAGCGCGAACTGTATGACGGTGCTTTTCGGTTTTTGCAGCTGGTATACCGTCTGCTACGAACAGCCGATTTCTGGTTGTTTGAAAAATAGTAAAAAAATAAGTCCAAGGAACGATGACAGCTCGAGAAATTCTACGCCGCGGTGCACTTTTCGAACGATACGTACTCACGTTGTATTTGTATGTAATACCGAATAACATCAATTCGCACATATATAAATGCGTAACTTCAGAATTGTTTTGTTAGGAGGCATAAATCGTATCGGTTATGTCCTAAGCTGGATTAATTTCGGGATTTTTTTTGTTTTTTTTTTTAAGTTTTCATCCAGTTTTTTTTTTCAAACTTGCAAGGCATTAGTGTATTTTTATAAATTTTTTCATTTACCAAAAAAATTTATTTGCTGACTTATGAGAAGAAACCTGTACTCCAGCCGTAGGGTTGCATCGACCTGGTGGGCAGGATAGCAGCTCACTTCTTTGTCTGAATAATATTTTCACTAGGTATTCTTGAAATATGAGCTTTTGAGAAAATGCAAAAAAAAAAGAACGATTCTTTCATCCCATTTATAGGGTTACTCCATTGAAGCTCTAAGCACTAAACGTCGAATCGGGATATTTTATGGTTAAATAATTAGATGCCTAACGAGCGAGTGCACGCGTAGGTGGTATAATAACGTACAACGTGCTGTATCTTTGCATGCGCCTTTGCTCATGCCTCGTCGCATGTCTCAGCAAGGATTTGCATTTCAAGGAGCAAAATTAATGTACAGCTATATACCTGAGGCTGGCTCCTCGTGGGTGGTAGTGCGACTTTCAAGGCAAGGGTAGAAAAGAGAGGACGGTATTAGAGCCTCAGATCAAACGCGACGATAACTCTGCAAGCGCTTTCCGAGGAGCTTTTCTTACCACGGCTGCATACATAATTTTCATTCCTTATTTACCTTTTATTTTTTTGTTTCATCCTCGTCTATGACAAACAAGACAAAATCTTTCACGATTTTACGTTGGGTATTTGAGGAAAGCTCCTCACCCAATTTTCTCCCTATCTTCTTCAGGGTCTTAAAATCCCAAACGTTAAAGCTGACAATGAGCTAAATTTATCAGCGGGTTCAAAAGCTGGCAAAAAAAAGCTCTGCCAGGTCATAGAAACATGAGATATGTTGGGTATTATAAATTATTTGCGGAATAACCGCGCGTTCCACTTTTACCTTGGAACGTGCCAGCTGGTATTCCGCAGGTAATAACGAGGCGAAATAAAAATAAGAAAAAAAAGGTAGAAAATAGGAAAAGGAATAGGAAGAGAAAGAGGAATAAGAGGGTATATATGGTGTAAGTGAAACAGGCAATGACATAAATAAAATTCACTCCTGGGCAAAGTAACGAGCCGCCAAGATAACGCGAAACCTAGCCTTCTGGCTGGAGGTGCCGACGCTGGTGTAACCACCAGTATGTGCACCTAGTTCGGTACCATTTTCCGTTTACGTTGGCCTCTTTCCCGAAGACTCCACCCTGCACAGTTTTACACCAATATTTCACAGTCCTGGCGAACACGTGACACTCCTACGCTTTTACTAGGCAATCCGTTCCGCTTAGGAGACTGTGCCGTTGGCTACCTTTTGTACCTTACATCTACTGAGACTTTGACCAAAATCTATAGGCCGGAAAGTTGCTTTTCTACGAAATCGAAATTTTCTTCGAATAATTTACATTCCGGTTTAGGTTTACATGCCAGATTCTATGCCCGATTCGGGGAAAACTTACAGATAGTATAACGCCGGAACCGGCTAGGTACAAAAACGAAAAGAATTGTGCCATTCTTTCAATTCCTAGAGGATCAGAACGCTCTTAAATTTGGACAAAGGTGATTTTCGAGTGGAATGATCCTTGAGAAAAATCTTTATGCACATTTATTTGAGGTATTGGAAAAATTGTGAACGGGTACAATTGTGGGGGCACACAGACGCGTTGTGACGAGTAGAAGGACTTTCAGAAAACTCCTATAGAGTGGGCAGTTTTTGACTAGGCGGAGTCCGAATGTCCTGACAGAAATAGGTGCAAGACTTCAAGTGCGATTATCTCAGAACCACATTTTACGGAGGTTTTGCCACAATATTTGAAGAACTGTTCAAGATATCGACTCGAATTTTGGACAGAGTGTACGAAATACTATACTGCATTAACCGTACCTGAAATTAGACTGAGGAAAATTCTTGTTTCGATTCTTCCTACATTTTCATAATCTTCAAAAGTTTCATTGTGAAGATCTTCCTACATTTTCATACTCTTCAATGTTGCTATAAACTTCCCTGGAAAAAGTGATTGTGTATTTTCATTGCTAGGTAGTCTTGTGTCGATCTATCGAAAATGAGCCAATTTTCAGACGCAAATTGAGGGTGTTTTAGTTCGCTGAACGAATTGTATCATAAAAATTCGTGAGCAAAGTAGAATGAGAGCCTGGTTAAAAGCCGTGTTACTGCAGAAAGTTGAAAATTTGATCTGACGATGAGTCCGAGAGTTTCATTAGCGAAAAGTTGGGAAAATAAAAACAGAACTAGTTCACTGAGTGGAACACTAGTCTCTAAATAGACTTCGAAAAAACCTGAAAAAATTCAATACATCCCCGAAAATCTTCGTAAAAGATTTCTAGAATAATATTTTACTCACATAAAACAGCCAAGATTACGCGAGAACATTTGCAAAAAGAAATCGACATATTGTTATTGTTAATCTTGGACACAAAACAAATTTTCCCACAAGATCAGCCCGATGTATCTCAACTCTGAAAATACCAAGGGCCATTTTTTTACGTTTATTTAATTTCTTCAAGCTTACACTCTTTATGACATCTGATATTTTTGATTCTCGCTCAGAAAGGCTTTTCTTTGGTCGTTGATTCCAGATCTGAAGTCGTAATATAGAGATTCAAAATAACGGGTCCAATACGGCGCACCTAAATTGTAAAAAGTCGACTATTTTGCATCAGAATTGGTACTCGAAGCCTTTCGAGTGGAACATGTCCTAGAGTAACATGTCACACCCTTCATCCGAAGAAAAAACAAATTGCAGCTTAATCAAGCGCCAAATTTTATCGGAATTCGAAATAATTTCATCACAAATTTGTTTTGTTCAACTTCCGTGTTGACTCCGTATCATTTTGAAAAGAATAATGTTTTGGAAGAAGGAATCCAAGAGCTTGCAGTTAGGTTAACTTGCAGACATATACGATTCGCAAAAGCCCTAAAGCTCACATTTAAGCACATACCATTTTGTGAATACGTTTATCTGTCCCGGTCGCTTTCTGATGGTAAGGCTTGCTGTTTCTTCTGTTTTTTTTGGGGTTATTTTTTTTACCGAACCGATGGTTTCGAGTATTCGGTAGTCTTGGGTGCCCCGAGGACCGTCGTAACAATCTTACGAGCCCTGGGGCTCAGGTTTAAGCCGATTGGGACAACCTTACGTCTCCTCGTATCTCGTCTTGGATGTCAACGTCGCGTAGCCGCTCCACTTTTGGGATCTAGGTCCACCAGGCATGGGCATTCTCTGTTTCGTGACTGCAATACACCGTGTCAAAGTTTATTCGTGTGTTCATCCTCCTGCAGCTTTTCGAGAACACCTCGTCGAGTGAACGTCTCGAAAATGGGGAAGGGGGTGGAACAGCCGAAGAGACACGGGATGTACCCATCTACCCACACGAAGAGAAACTTGCGATAATTGAGCTAAAACTCCAGCCGAACTTCGGCGAGGTCTTAGACAGATACGAGCCTACCGAATAATCAAACATGTACGAACTCTCAATTAGTCGGTTCGGATTTAAAGGTAATTTTGGAAATGGATGGGGGAGGAGATTAGGCTGGTGGAAAATTACTGTTTCAAAAAGACGAGGACGCAATTTTCGAAATGGGGTACGTTGATAGATGGTTAATTGTCGGGGAAGGATTCAAATTCCGAATTTTAAATGTTCCGAGAGATCAAAATTGCGGATTCATTCGAGGCGATTTCGAATTTTCAGAAACGTATTGAAGTTCGGAATATATTAGAATTCGGAAAGATCGGAATGCAGACAGCTAAGAACTCAAAAAGTCCAAAAATTTGAAAATTGAATGGCGAAGCACGATGCTTCATGCGTGGATTTTAAGGTTCGGAGTTTTGGACTTTCGGATCTTCAGATTTTGGCAGTTCGAGTCCTCGGTGTTTTTTCATTCGAAGTTTTTGAAATCGGCTATGCTGACTTTTGGAAAAATACTCTTTCTAAAAACTGTGGGTTAAGAGCTTAAAGAATTTGATTGACGAAATAATTTCAAGCAAATTCAATTTCTGCGGAAAAATTAACTCAATACTCCAAATTCGTTTGAATTACTCTGAATTTTGATTTTAGTCTTTGCAGAACAATTTTCAGAAAGAAATTTTGACATCCGATGTCATTAACCAGCCGAAAAAGGCTGGTTTTACCAAAAACCGCAAAATATATTCTTCTATGAAAATGAAGCTTCTGATTGAATCAGGGTTGCACTTATCTCTTCGAACCACATGTCCAAGAATGAGCAAGAAGAGTAAAAATTAAAAAGCTGAATATCCGTTTCGCGAGGAGCATTTTGATTAAATTTCGAATATTGAGCTTCGAAGAAGCTCCTTGCGCCACAAGTTTTAAGTTCCTAAGTTCAAGCCTTTGAAGCTCATTTTTTGATAGAATCAGGAGAGATTGACGGAGCTTTTTTCTTGAAATCAGGTTGTGCTTTCTTATAGTACCTACAAATTATTTCACAGTATTGGTGAATTGCCAATTCGCACTTCGCTGTCCGTACAAACCAGTTCAACGATAAACAAATTTCTAAATCGTATACTTTGAATACGTAGATTTTTATTACATAGAAAACGATGAAATATTGAGCAGTAAATTTCGCACGTACGTATCTATGTGGTATATTTGAAGAATCTCTTCATTTGAATATGGATTCCGGTATATCTCAATATGTATATTAACAGGGGAAAACTGTCAGGCTGGAATAGTTCGAGCTCGAAAAGCTCACGAACGAACGATTCCCAAGTAGCAATTGACGTCTAGATAATTCAAGGGGTTGATTAAGCCCCAAAATTAATCCTCGCTATGTTTTTTGCTGGTTCTGATTTTGTTTTTTCATCTTAAAGATATTGATGAAATAGTATTGATTTTGGCCGATGAATGATTTTTGCTTGACCTCGAAAACGAATAGACAGAAAAATCTGATCTCATAGAATTTCCTTTCCTGCCATTTTTGAGACTTTCTTCTGACTCGAATCATCGTAGCTGATCCGAAATTGGAAAAAAATAGGAAATTTTCACAGCAGCTTAATAAAACCGGATTAATTTGCCACTAACTAATCCAATCAATAGAATGAGGGTGTAATTCGCCTCGTGAACCATTTTAATCGTAACCAACCCGGAATTATTATCAGTTCGGAACTGGAAAATGTATCGGGTCACTATATTTACTGACTGTCCGGAAATTGCAGACCTATTTCCGATTTTACGAATTTTCCAGAGCGTGAGACCCATTTAGCTCCGCGGTGTACGCCAATCGACGAGTTTTATAATCCCAAATTAGGTATACCAACCCCGTTATACGGGAAACGGTAATTTAGCACCGGCGATAATACCCCGCAACAATTTCTCCCCGAATTTATAATACAATGCACAAACATCGCGGACACACAGGTTGAAAATTTTTTTTTCTCATACCTTTATCCGGTTTTGCTCCGAATGTGAAGCGAATTTTGTTCCTTTTTTATTCCTAATAGAAGTGGTATAAATAACTAAGACATTGGTTTGAAAAAATAGAGAAAAAAGAGAAGATCACGGAAAAACGGGGAAAAAAACGGCTTGTTACGTCTGAAAAATGGCTGAATAAAAAGAGAATGAAAAATGTAGCTACTTCGCGTGGGCTCTTCTTCTTTATCGTGTAAACAATACGTGCTTGGTACTGTTTTCTCTGAAAACCAGATGAAAGGTAAATAGTAAAAATATACGGTGGAAGTAAGGAAAGAGGAAAGAAAGGGCCGGGTGGGTGGGTTTTATGCGTTACAATCCGCAAAAATATCTTAGCCATACTCTCGAGATTTTATAAATATAAATTGTGGACTTAAATTTTGCGGTACACATGTAACACACATTAAGTGGAAAATCCCATCAATCGCGGGGTAAAGAAAAAAAAAAACGATCTTCTTATTCTATTAAAAAAACAAACCATCTTTCGAGAATACCCAGTTAAAATATTATCGCGAAATTGAAAAAATTGACGAAGTTACAAGACTTCGAAGCGTCCACCGTCCAGGCAGCTCGGCGTGTCAGTTTGTTCTCCATGAAAATCATTCCTTAAACTTTGAACGCGGTTTTCCCGAAAGAACTTTTGTAGAGTCGGTGGGCAGTGCAAGACTTCGGACAGAAACGGAAATATTTCTATGGGAAAGAGCGGAAAATTTCGATTTAAAAATTTATCCCAACATTTCAATTTTCGTTTCTTCTGAGACATATTTAAAAATTATCGAAGAAATTGTCTATATTTTGAAAAGAAGTTACCAACGAATTACAAATTCGTGGGATAAGCGAAAAATAAAAATTTTTCAAAAAATTACTCAAGTTAGGAGAGAATCTGAGCGATGGTGAGACCGAAAGCTGGTTAATATTTTGCAGAGTAATCGATAGATACAAAAAATGACTCACAGATAGGATCTTGTGCAGTAAATCAACAATGAAATGGATTAGTGGTTTAAAAATTTATCGCTTACTTTAGAGTAGTGCTAATTAAAAGTTATAAATTTCCTGTGGTGAACTATCTGGTGCAGCACGCGCGTTTAAGCCAACCCAAAGTAAACTTGAGCGTTAATTTGTAATAACCAGCGCCACAGGTCGATGGTAACTATACATCTTGTCGGTCCTCAGGTTGCAAGTTATTAATGAATCTGTGGGGTTACCCTATGCGAATAGGGAAGAGGGCGGGAGTATTTTACGAGAGAGAAATCGCAATAGGAGCAGAGGAATTACTGGGGAATTAACCCACTTTGTCCCATTTTCTCAATCGCCTGCACAGCCATTCAAATTCAACTAACGATCCGGAGAGCCAATTGCTTTCGAGACACGTGCCAATCTACCCTTCTTCCCCCCAATATTTGCCAATTTTCATCGCGATGTTATCAATTAATTATTTTCTATAAAATTTTCATGGATTTTTGGCTTGAATTTTCCTCGAAGTTTTGATCGATATTCACAAGAAATTTCACCCTGAAATTTTCGCCCATTTTTAGCTTGAACTTGATTCCTCTGCACATAGTCTTGCCGAAAATTTGATCAACTTCCCAGCATTGGTTAAAAATTTTCTTTGAAAGTTCCTTCAAACTTTGTGAGAATCGAAAAAAGTTCCTATAATTTTTTCTCCCAAGTTTCTCAGGGATCTTTCTTCATATTTTTGGAACATTTTCGCTCCAAATTTCTTGGGAATCGAATTCGAAATTGAAACCAATAATAGTTAGAAGTTACCGTTCGATAGGAGTCAATCTGTCTTCAGTCTTTAAGAGGAAACGATGATATAGATGCTGTACAGTAGCAACTGGTAGTTCTCTTTATTTTTTGTTCCTGATTTTCTCTCTTTTTTTCGTTTCTGAAAAAGAGCTTTTAATTTCCTCTTTTCCCCCGTTTCAATGATACACTTCGTTTAATTGAATGCTTCTCCAGTGCGGAAACACCACTCTAAAATGTCTGCTGTATGTATATCAAAAGTACTGTGTAACTAGCGAAAATTGGTCGATTGTTATATTTGCAGAAAAGCTCTCACGTTTCCTGATAAATTTCCACATTTTTACCCCTCGAAATCGGATCTCGCATTCCCAAAAATTTCTGTCTGTTTTCAAGAAGAAATTTTTTCATACTGTTAAAGCAATTTCCAAGCAATTCTTCGCCCAGAAATTATAATAAGCTTTCGGGAAAGTTCAGAAAAAGGATTTCTATCCATTTCATTTAGGTAGTTCTTCCGAAAAATTTCTGGAACGAAATTTTGGGCTCGCTTTTCGTTTTTCGTATATAAAAATGTATCAATTACCTGGATCGATGGATCAGTGACTGATTGAACGGATTTTTTAGGTTAACGTTTTTGAAAAATAGAAATGTGAAAGAACTGACTTCTGATTTTGTGTTGGACTGACAATGAGCCGAATGAAAAGTGATCTATGACTAGAATCCAGTCTACCGTAAATTCGCATCCTCTGCTGCTAA
Source organism: Macrophya alboannulata (assembly GCA_949628255.1). Lineage (NCBI taxonomy): Eukaryota > Metazoa > Arthropoda > Insecta > Hymenoptera > Tenthredinidae > Macrophya > Macrophya alboannulata. The sequence continues at coordinate 18,944,364 of OX451206.1, read as the reverse complement.
AAGCTTCGCCACCGGTGGTTCAGTTGGTAGAATTGAGCTTCGAGCTCCGAGCTTTGAGCTTTGAACCCGTAGGTTAGGTAGGTGGGACGGGGATAGCAGTAAATTACGGCAAATTACAAGCGATGTTACAATCCGAAATCACGAACTGCATTCTGCGGCACGAAAGACTCCCAGATAGTTCTTGGTTGGCCCAAGCATTTTGTTGAAAGAGTCGTTTTAACCAGGTGATTCCCAGACCCGCATTCCTCCGGAAATTAGATTGAAACAAAAAGGAAAATAGCAAAACGAAAAATGAGGAAGCATCTGGAAAAGCAGCGATAACTAGCAATTCTAGAATTTCGATCGATTCGTATAATCATTCTACATTTTGAAACACGTTTTTTTTTTTTCGTATTGTTTCTGATTCGGTGAGATTTTGGTGTTGAAAAATAGTGGCGCGTGAGAAATTCGTTCGCATTTCCTGTGATCGTGCGAGTTCCTCCCTCTATTTTATATCTCCGTTCAGTTCAGTTCGCCTCCCTAATTTCCCAACTTGGTTTTCTTTGCTATCTGTAGCGGTGCGGCGGTGCGGCACTCCGCAGTTAACCGAGCAGCGATAAAGCTCATGCTAAAAGCTCTAATCGTTTTCCCATACGCCATGCTCACCAACTTTAGGTGGGTCTCCTTCTCCCTGCCCGACGATGCCTCGATACGATGCCAAGTATTTTTAACCACCCTCCATCTTTCGAAATTCTTCACCTTGCCGGAGAAAGAAAAAAACAAGAACAACAAAAAAAGAAAATAAGAATGGAAAACTGGAAAAAGTGAAGAAAAAAAATCCATCCTGAATTAGTACCAACCGAAAATTACCTCAAACGCTAATACTCGCCACATGAAACTCAACGGAGTGTTAAATTTCAAATTTTGGCTTTACCACATCGAAAAATATATTATTAGGTACCGATTTTCGTAACTGTAAGATAGGAAAAAAATTGCTCGTTATTTGAGAAGAGAAAATCTTTCTTCTCTTTTCGGCAAGTCAAGCTAGTTTGTACCAATTTTTTCATCTCATTATTGGTGGGTGGGTTCACGTTCCGAATTGTTGAAAATCCGAACGGTTGAAATTCCGATCTCAATTACACCGAGTCACAGCAAGAAAAAAAACTGGGTCGGGCTCGAGTCCTGAATTTTGAAAATTCCAAACGTTGAAAATTCTGAATTTTATTATTATCGAGTCATAGTTTTCAGGAAGGGTATTTCCCGAAAGTCAGCTTACTCGATGTCAAAAACTTGAAATCGAAAAACACCAAGTTTCAAGATTCGAGAGGCCAAAACTGCCAGACTTGAAATTCGCACATAGAGCTTCGTGCCCCTCGATTAAATTTTCGGATTCTTGGACTTCCAGAGTTCTGGATCTTCTGAGTCCTGAGCTGTCTGCACTTCGGTCTCTCCAAATTTTAATATTGCGAACTTTAACGTTTCTAAAAATTCGAAATCGCCTCAAATGAATTCCTAACTTTCACCGAATTTCGACCCTGCCACATGCAGGGATGATGATACGGATTAAATAAAACACCCTGTATAAACTGGTAATTTATTGCGGTAGGTTAACACACGAATTTGCGAAAATACCTACACCTACACGTAATGCATATGCACACATGTATGTAATACATGCATGACATGCGCCTCGCGTAACTCCCAACCAATCGGGCGGGTAATGGGGAGAAGGATAAAAACCGCAGCAATGCGGCTAAACCTGGCCGATGTTAACGCGTTTTGGCATTATATTATTGAAAATTATTTTCAACGTCGTTTATTATTTTATCCACGAACCCAATTAAAATACGGTAGGTACCTACTAAGCTCTAATTAACACACTAATTAGTAAGTGCTTGCAAAATGGCCACTGGCCTATAGGGTAACAACTTTCTACCCCAAAATTCTCAATTTTCGGTCCCACCCCAAAAAATTCACGGCTCAAGATCACAATCAAAACTTCCGAGTGATACTGAAAATCAATTTTTTTTTTTTTTTTTTCGAATAATTCGAGCTTTGCTGTTTTGCAAAAATAAAAAAACTTACGACTCCTTAGTAGGTGGCAACTTTCGGTGAGACCAATCCTAAGTTTCTGCATTTACTTCAATGTATGATATCGATTTGAAGAAAGTAAAAAAAAAAAAGTTGGCGTTGGAGCTTGCGGATAATTTCAGAAAAGTGGATATAATCGGGGGGAAGTACGTGGTTGCAAAAAAAAAAGTCTAGATTTACAATTCTGCATGTTTTTCGGCGGTTTTCTTTTCTGACGTTATAGTTTACCGGATCGCAAAACCAGATTAGGCTAATTAAGAGAAAAGCTTTGAAATGTCAGCAGCTTAATTATGAAGTACCTTTATACCTACGTGCGTGCTACTGCTGCTGCTGCTGCTGCTGCTGCTGCTGCTGCTGCTAAATACTAAGATATATGTACACCTTTAGTTGCAGCAGGTATAGGTAAGTGCACAGGTAGAATTGCGCCTTATGCACCGAGGGAAAACATGCACCAGCTTTAACACGTTATTTAGCTAACTGCATTGCTGCCATCATACAATATCTCAACAAGTCTAGCTATAAGCAAGTATACTATACATATATCGTATATATATCTCTAGATATATGTACACAAAATCGTATGCACTTGAGTTCATAACATTTAGAAAATTATTATGCATACATACATAGATATTATGGAAATATATCTACATATATATACATACATCTCTAGAAGTATATGTATGAAAGCTTGAAATATATCAGCATTATATCCGCGAACATAGAAATATAATTTCGTACCAATGAAAGCTCCAACTACGAGATCTTAGGACTTTTTACTTCACTTTAATCCATTTTGACTCAAAATTTTTTCCATTTTTCACTTGATCTTAGGGTTTGTATGGGGCATTCCAGGCCAATTCGACCAGGGTCTGACCCACATCCCCTCCAATTTAGGTCTTAGTAGCAGGAGGTGTTTTGCCCGGTCCAAATAGCAGCCCAAATTCTTTTTTTGGGACTTTCGACATTTTTGAAAATGATGGAAGAACTTATACAAATCTTTTAACCAAAGCTATAAAGAATCACAACAAGAATCAGAATGGATAAGCAGACTAGTATTCGAAATTATAAAACTTTTAGTACGTTTCGTTTCGTTTTTCGCTTTCGGTAATTTTTAAATGGTTCTAACTTCTGAATTAGAAAGATTCTTGTCATCTTCCGTAAGGTCTCGAAATTTACATAATTTATCGTAGAATATTGTGTAAAAATCTCAACAAAATCAAAAGTGGTCTATTCTCCGAAAAACACCTATTTAATATATTTATTTAAAAATAACACCTGATCCGGGGGTTGAATAATTTTGAAGAAAATAATTTAGAACAGTACATATTCAAAGAACAAGAACTTTCGTAGCATTGATTTTTTTCGACAGGACTTGCATGCACATCTCAAGTCACATGCGTTCAAAAATTTCCTGTCAATGGAATTTTAGTACGAGAAAAAAGAAAAAAAAAAAAACTGGCAACATTGAAATTACCAAAGTCCAAAGGCACGGAAATATTTTGTTTCAAATCACTCAGACATGATTCAAAATTATTTTTCGTCGTAGGGTTTAAGTCGGATCGTTCATCCAAACTGCTAAAAATTTCGAGGAAATATTCTACATCGATGTAATTTCAGAGAAAACCAATAATTTCCGATGAATTTGATTTTTGGATACGCGAGGTTTTTTTTTTTTTTATTTGTGAACCTGCTCGTTTAGTCAGCTTCCATCTCGTCAGCTGTTCCATTTTTTTTTATACTGCAGGTTTCGTGTTTTCAAGCTGATCCTTGTGAGCTTTTCACTTTCTTCGGATACATTTTGGCGTTTTCCGAATATTGAATTGCATTTTCGTGAATTTCCTTCAAACAAAACACGTTTCACAGTTCGAAATGACAATTTGCGGCCAATTTGAAATTTCCATGCCTTCATGACCATATTATATGCCTTCAACCCTAATCCGTTTACTGCTGCAGTCGGCTGCATTTCTGTGTATAACTTTATTGGACGTGGAAATATCCGAGTCGCTAATGACAATTAGCGTTCTCTCTACATATGTACATACATGTATGTAAATATATATAAACAATAACTTATAATTCATACACGTAACACCTATACGTAATAATAAACGTATATAAACTGGGTAAAGTTTGCAATTAAGATACAGTGCCTTTTTAATTGAAACAAACAAGCTTTCGTGCCAACGTTCGTGGTCTTTGGACTTTACTAAAGTTTCAAAGTTTTCTACCCCGCCATTTTGGCTCAATCCAGAAGTTAGAGTCGCCTAAAGTCTTGCTCAATGTTTCTTTTTTACTTTTCTTCTTAGTTTCTTTTTTTTTCTCAGTTTGTTTGTTTGTTCGGTTGTTTTTTCATTTTCTTTTCTCTCATGAACACGCGTCCAACTCTTTTGTTATATTAATTTATCACGGAGAGTAAAATTGCGACGATATATTAATGAACCTGCGTCTGTGTGAAATACTTTTTTGAATCAGAGTCCTATCCACTTTTTCGCAGCTTCCGAGTAGACAATATTCTGAAACGTTATAGTCCCGGGTACCCGAAGGTGCGAAATCCCGCCATAAAGGTAGCGGTTTTGTTTAGGATTTGAAATACGTTTACACTGTCATACCTACAGGCTGTTAAAATTTTATTTAACTTGCCTGGTCACGACTCTGTGATGTAAACCATGAAACCGTGAAATCGTGAAAAAGCATAGTCACAGAGCTGGGGAAATATTACGAGCAAAAAGTAGTAAATAACGATTTTTTACATTTCATTTTTTAACATTTATGTTTATTTTCTTGTGTTGTTTTACTTCTGCAGTTCTAGGTTTCAACTCTGCAACAGTTTTCTATACCTAAGGGAAATTCAAATCGCAGTAGATAGTACCCGTATATACGTACCATACCTTGTCCTCCCGGAGACTCCAACATTCTGATCTTTAAAAAATTCATCAGATGGATAGGTGCTAAATATTTACCCTTGTCTTTCCTCACCTTCGTCCCATTTTCACAAACCCTCGTCTTCTTTTATAAAGCAGAATACAAAAAGAATCAAAGAAAGTGATTAAAAGCTGATGACATCGGCTGCAGCTTCTCTCTTTACAACTCAAAGCTTTTTTTCTTTTCTTTCTTTTTGTTCTAATTATTCTTCAAAATCGGATCTCCTCGGTAGTATATCTTCGATGAAAAATTTTCCTTCTTTTCCTGACGAATGAAACAATGAAAAACTTATTAGAGAAACTAAAAATATTTTATAACGGTGCTTGACAAGCTCTGTCTGACTCTGTAATGTATATAGTGCGTTCGATGTATTTATTTTCACAGTATGATACTGCGGGAATTCACAATTACTATTTGAAAAGCGCTTTTGAATTATACAAAAGAGGGTGGGGTCTTTTTTCTGTTTTTTTCTTTCCAGGTCGAACGAGGCTTGAATGTTTTCCGATTCACTGCTATGATTCACCGGCTTTTCAGCCTTCGAGATTTCCTCTTCTTCATTCTTATTTTTAACTTTTTTTTTTCCTTCTTATTTTTACCTCTTATTTCACAATTTCCTTATGCCATATTATTCCTATCTTCCGAGGAACGAACATAACGTACAGTATATACCTACATACGTGCAGTAATCACGGAATTAAAAATCACTCGACACACTAATCACGTAGGTTATAGGTATATAAGGTATACAGTTCGGATATGAATTTCTAAAAGATCTGAAAAAAAAAATCAGGAAACCGGTTGATCAGCTGTGTTAGGCCAACCCTAAAACTTCCCGCCATGTGTTGAATAAGTTACAATACTATTGTGTTTATAATACAATAAAGAAGGTTAGGAGTATAGTGAGTTTTCCGTATACAAATTTTTTTCCGTCTGATTTTTAATCAAAAATCGAGTATTTGTCGAATGTCAACATTTCTAGGTTTTACGGAGTTATATTTAATGTCAGAAGATATTGTTCAGTCTTAATTTAGAAACTATAATAACTTCCCTTTTATTTTGAAAATTTTCAATTTTCAAAGCGGGAAGTTAAAAAAGAATAAGGAATCGTGTGATTTTATTATAGTCACGATCCTTTGATCATAAGATATTGAAAATGTCACTAATGAGATAAAAATTGGCCAAATTTTCAAGCGATTTTGGATTCTGGATAAATTTCGGATTAGTTAGACTAGAACACCCTTAACATGTGAAAATTCGCTCGTTTCCAATAGATCGGTAAAAAATTATTGATAATAACACACTTCGCTATTCAAAAAGTGCCCACTCTGTTGAAGAAGTCTTGTAGAAGTCCTTCTGTTCCGCCTAATTGTACCCAGTCATAATTAAAAAAGGACGCAGGATAACCCTGCAGGATTCGTAGAACTGAATGACCTGAGACTTTCAGTGCGGTTGGCTGGCCGAGTATCGATCAACATTTTTCGCTGCCCGGGTCAAAATTATTCGAATTTTTCAAAAAACTTTTCAGTTAAATTTTGCCGCAAGATCATACAAGCCGAAACTCGGATTGTCCCAAATTTAAAATTGTTCTAGTCCCCTTAAGCGTTGAATACATCCTCGGAATACGAATCCGGTTACGAGCTACTTTGACCAAAACTCCAGCCCCAGTTTGGAATGAGTGTATAAATTCGGGGCAGTTTTATTGGGTGATTGGAGTTTGCACTCTGTTATAGTGTAAAACTAGCCCAACTCTAACCGAGGGTTTCGCGATGTTTGGACCAAACGTATAATGGCTGCAATTTTTTATATAAAATAATGAAATTATGAACCACATACACGAAATTTAAAGGGATATCGCATTTGATCAAATTTAGTGAAATAAGGAACCGAGCAGCAGCTATTTTAGGCAAGGACATCGAGGCAGGATAAATCCGTTTTTCGGGTGTTACCACGAGGATTGTCCATAAAAATTTGGACGCGTGTGTGCTTTCTTTTATTTATTCCTTTCTCATCTGTTCTTGCTCTACATATTTCCATTCCTCTTCCATGACAAAACAAAAAAACGAGCTTTTCCCCGCAACACGTATACTGAAGTATTCGTTAGGTTGCAGAAGCGAAATTTTGAATCATCGAAATGAACGTATCGGAAAAAGTGGCAGAAATTAAAGTTTTTTTGTTGGTTTTTATAAAAGTGGCCACTCTTCGTCCTGCCCGAACGCAATGAAAAGTTTCAAAAGGTATATATTTGCTACAAGATTCGTTACAGTGTCGAAAAATTGACTCCATTCATTCCACCCTCGGCTATCCCTTGAATATGGGATTGATCCTGATCCTCCTCGCCCTCATCCTCGAGGGGTAAAGCGTAAAGTTACCAAACAAATGTGGGCATTAAAACTTTGCGGCATTAATAGCTGGCAGTATGTAACCCTGCACAGGGAAGTATGTATTTCTGTGAGTAGTGAGTAAGTGAGAGCTGTGCTTTGAATCGAGGATAGAAACAGAAATGTACTCGTATATATGTATGTATGTATGTATGTATGAATGTATATATGTATGTATGTATGTATATGTACCTATGAGAGAAAATGAGGGCAATAGTATACGAGGAGATTGGGGGGGTAGGTACTGAAGTATCCAGAGATGGTAGGCCACCGCGCGGTTCACCCCATTTGATTTAATTGGATCCGCACCCGCTCGGCGCACAGCTACCATGCTACCGTACATTTGCTAAATTAAATGTTTTGCGCGTTTCTGGCTCGCAAAATCAGTGCTTATGTCTCTAGGACGTTATCGATGCTGTCGAGATGAGATAAATACGAGGGGAGCTGAGGAAAATAAAATAAGAATATAAAGTAAAATAAACCAGAGGGGATGAAATACTGACCAGAAATCCACGCAGCAGCAAAACGTTACAGAAAAAAAATTTCTTTTTTTTTCTTTCCTTGTTTTTTTTACTCCAAAAACGGGATTTCTATTTTCCATATAATTTACACAGGAAGAAAAAAAAGAAAAAACAGTATTTTACTTAAATAATTATAACTTGGACAAAAATTAAGATATCCGAATCGTTTTTGGCTTATTTTGGAAAGTGAGGATTCAGGTATTTATAAAACAATATGTGGGCTCTAGGATGAAGCTTGATGAGTTGAGAAATGGCCTGAAAGTATAGGGATTAATTAATAGTGAAAAAGAATTCGAAGAGTTTGAATAGAATTGTTATATTTTTCGTGAAATTTTGATTAATATCTCTCTGCTTTTAACGTCCGTATGAATTTATCGCCCGTCTGTTACAATTCTCAAACTTTGACCGACTGTCGTTCGCAGCGAGTATAGGTATACATATATACGATATGACAGAGCTGATCCTGAAACGATGGGAGATATCTGTAGCAGACACTTCGTGACTTATGAGTCTTTTGAAATTCGGAAATTATTACAGAATGGGTGAGGATGCTGAGGGTGCCTTTTACGAAAAAAGAAAAAATAAAATAAAATAGAATAAAAAAAAAAAGAAAGAGAAGAAAGAGCTTAGGAAGTGGTAAAAAAAAAAAAAATTATATAATAAAAAATTGACGTGAGAACAGCGGATCGGAACTGGAGAAAAATTGGAGAGAGAAAAATCTCACCGGCTAGGGGGATGATAAGGAGGACGAGAAAAGTACTTGAGAAGAAATATACGGTTAGGTATAACGTATATAGGTATATAATTGTTAACGAGCGAAGAAGAGCGTTTTCGGCCGGGCCTTTCATCAGTCTGATAATTTAATAAAAATCCAATTAACCGTTCAAAGACAGGACGTGGCGTCGCAAGCCGAGGTTATCGGAGCGCGTTGGCTAAATATCGATTAACCCTCGATTAAAAAGAAATTGCTCACCTCCCTCGCCCATAGCTATCACCGGTTTATTATAATTCGACGCTGTTCAAAAGCTAACCACGTTAATTGATTCGCGACTTCGTTCAGCTTCCAATTAACGCGATATTACAATGAAAGAAAAGCATATATATATGTGCAAATATATACAGGGTGTCTCGAAATTTCGAATTTCGATTCGATTAGCGAAAAATTATTGCACTGGTAAATTTCGTCTAAATTTTTCGCAATGAAACCGCCGATTTGCAGCTGATCCACGAATTCCGAGACACCCTGATAAAAATTTAGAATGTTCCTTTTCGGTTTTTTTCTGTCTTCTGTAGATTACGCTGCTCGAATTGAGTGGGAATCTCACAGTTCAAAAAGACTTTGGTATTAAAATTGATTATTGAAAAACCTAAAAAATTCACGACGCGCTCAAATTTATTTTGAAAAATCTGAAAAAAATTCCAGTTGCTGTTTAGAGGCAGAAAATTGATAAAAAAAATCGCAGACCAGATTTGAGAGGTCGAGGGTCACGGCCAGGTCGAGTTGGTATAGAATGCCCCATATATTTCAACCAATATTAGCGTAAAATTTTATCCCGGAACTAATTGCGAACAGATTTTCCACCGGTTGAACACTCTTCCTGATGAATACGCGTAATCTTTTATTACGAAATTAGTCTCGTTAAATTGAAGTGAGAAAAATGTAATCTCTAAAATCGCTGTCAAGACTGTGAAAAAATTATTCAAATTGTTGTAAAAAATTTAATAAATTTTGGGTTTACATATCAGCGTTGAAATGATGAAATCCGAAAGAAGTTCACTTTTTTTTTTTCGTGTTTCTTTTATCTTACCGAAATTTCTTCCGTTAAGTCAGTAGATAAATTTGTTTTGGCCAATGAAAAAATTCGTTAGGATATCTACGCTATAACGTGTAATAAATAAACCCTGTAAGTTGAAAAAAGACTTTCTTGAAAAAAAAAGATCCCGAAAATAACCCAGTTTAAGACACAACTGATAGGGTTTTCCCCCCCTTAAGCTCCGTAAAATTATCGTATACTTTCGAGCCCGTTAATCATCCCCTAATGTTACAGATTCCTGTACTATATTATTATGAAAATTATTTATTAAGGCCGGTTCATCAGAAAATATTGTACACAACGTAAAAGGGCGTGGGTAGAAATATATATTACAAATATGGCTGCTGAAAAAGCGGCATTATATGATACAACACAGAGACCTGCAGGCATGATAGCAACAAATTGTTAGAAACGAGACGGTATGTTTTTAAAAAATATTATCCCGCGTGTGCCCCATCATTAATTCAAGGTCATGAAACCCGGGAGGAGACGGAAAGGAGTCTACCTTTTTCTTTTCACATTTTATTTCCTTCCTCGAGTTCCTCCGGCACCACGGTACCAGTTCTTGAAAAAATAAAAACAAACTGAAAAAAGCTCTTAGATTATCGAGAGTTTTGCTGTATAGTATTCTTTCGTTTTCAACTTCTAGCTATGAAAATTGAAAACTTTCAAAAAAAAAAAAGGGAAGTTATTGGTTTCGGTCCGATTTCCGAAAATCAAATTTTCATCAGATCTCGACGATTTGGGTTCCTAGGAAACTATGGATATCTTCAGAACGAATCGACCGATTGGAATAATACTTGCGGCGATCGAAAGTGTTTATCAAGACTTAAATCTGAATAGATTTTGGAGTCGATCGCGGTCGAGTAGTTTCAAAGTTATTCGAAAAATAAAGATTAGAAAATTTTTGTTCCGTGTTTTTAGCGCCCAACTTCTGAACTGTTCGTGCGATTAGTCTCAAAACTTAATCAGACTTAAGTCTTGGATAGCCCTTTCGATTACCACGAGATTCATCAAAATCGACCGATTAGTTCAAAATATATTGCACGACGAAAATTTCTTTTTTTTATAGACGTGAGTTGATTTTGAATCACTCAATGTCGAATCAGTCAAATTGTTTAAAAACTATTAAAAATTTCGCACATAAATATACAGACTGAACGATATCTTCTAACATTAAATATAACTCCCTAAAACCTAGAAATGTTGACATTTGACAAAAACTAGATTCTTGAAAATCAGACGGAAACAAATTTATATACGGAAAACTAACTAACTATACTCATAAACTTCTTTAATGTATTATAAACACACTAGTATCGATTTATTGTAACGTATTTGACACATAGCGGGAAGTTTTAGGGTTGGCCCACAGGCCAACCGGTTTCCTGATTTTGCTTATGCGTAGATTTTTCTTCTTGTTCTGCTTCTTCTAGTTCTCTTTATCCTTTCTCCTCATTCCCTCGTCATTCTTGGCCAATTTCTCAACCTCTCTCTTTCTATTCCGCTGCCTCCACCCTCTACATAAAATATAAGGGTGTACTGGCTGATATCTTACTCGCGGACGCGACAAGGAGAATAACAAATGTGTTTTAATTACTGAACCGTGCAGAGTTTCTTCTCGAGAAGGTAGAGAAGTCAGAGGATGGAGGTCGGAAAGAATGGAAGTTGGAATAAAAGAGGGCGCCCCTATTTCACGGGGTAAAGATGCATTCTAGGGACCCCGGAGCCCCTCGATTCTGGGTACGTACACCTAACGAGGTCAAAAGTTTCAAAGTTTCACCCATACCCATTCGCAATTTTAAGAAGTCGTCCGTCGCCCGTTCCCTCAAGGTTTATATTTATATTTTACCTTGCAGCTTGGAATTTGGCGGGGCTACTCACCCCAGAGAACAAGAGCTGCTCATGATAAACGGACAAAAATCGGCAAACCTAGAACAAAAAATGAAAATGAATAAACAAAATTACAAAAAAATTAAGTGACCCTTTGACCTCGAGAGATGAAAGTAGGCAGGTATATACTTGTTCACTTAAGAACACGGCTATAACAGATTTCACGGAAAAAAAAAACTTTTTCGAGAATATAATTGGGAAGCCCAGAGGCTGAAGAGGCTGCTACTGGCCGCTTGGAACGCGGGAGAGAAAAAGAAAAAGATAATCTGAATTTAAAGCCAGAAAAGACGAAAAAAAAAAATAGAATAAAATAAATACCCTGAATTATGGATGTGTCTGTATGTATGTACATATATCTGCCTCAATTTTTTTTACTTAGTGTGACAAAACTTTTCAAACGGTTGAAATATTAATCAAGGAGAAAACGAAAGAATATTGAAAAAAAAATAATTCCTTTCCTCATTATCTCGAAATTTTGTGCATAATTATAGAACACAAACAGCTGCAGCGGGAATTAATTATTTTCCTGGCAATTAAACAGTTTCCTCCCCCCCTCCCCCCCAAAAAAGATGAATAATATAATCGATTTTGTCATATATATAATTAATAATCCTTCGAAAAAAAAATTTATCAATACACAAATTATTTTTCTCCCCCTTTTTTTTTCTTTTGTTCAAACTTTTTTAAGAATGAGAATCCATTGATCATCATCTGCACCCTAAAGTTACCGGTTCAGTTCCTTCAACTCCTTTAATTTCGCAAATGAGCAATTCTGTTAATTTTACCACAATCACCGATGTTAAATGACCGTTTCTATATCCGCTCCGACTTGTATCTCAAAATTGAACCCCACGTATGTAGGTATATACGTATACGTACGTCCGATGGTACTGCAACTATATTAATTACCTCTACCTATCGCTGTGGTCAGCCCGATGAAATACTTCCGTCCAAAATCCACGTCAATTCAATCTGCAGCATGCTGACACGACAAAACCATATCCAAAGCGTGAGAGATAGTGGAGTTAAAGAGGAAATTGTCAGCATATCTTGCAGTTCTAATTTAATTATCAATCATTAATTAACTGATTAATTTATCGATGTAAAAGGGTACAGAACTTTCAAAGCTTCGAACAATCGACTTTTAAACGGTTTGGATTGCTTAGAAATTGCTTAGAAGCTGATTCTCGGTTTTATGGTTTTCCTGCAATAAATAGCGAGAGAAAAAAAAAAAAGAAAACGAGAAATGGAGGGTATGAAGATAAGTCTTGGTCTACATGAAGTTTAAAATTTTTTTCAGGAAGTTGTAGTCCAGAATTTTAAAGAGGTCAGCAGATTAACGGATGGTGAGCGACGACGGGGGTTCGCTGAGCTTGAAGTGGTTATTAAGGTTAGCTTAATGTCACCTAAATACCGCCCAGCTACTGCTCGCTGGCTGCACATCCCTTCCGCCCTATATTCCCTCCGTATAACCCTCTAAGCCTGGCCTAAACCGAGCCGCTATACATTACACGTGATAATGCAAGAGCAAACTGCCGTGAAATAACCCAATTACTTAAAAACCTAAATCGGGCTTCCAATTCAATTCCCTCGACCGTCTGGAGTGGAAATCCAACGCTACTTTTATTTCGAGCTATATAGCCCGTTTTTTAACTTCTCGTTTCAGATACTGGGAAGTTATTATTATCATCGAACCAGAAAATTAAAAGTCCAGTCTTCAACAGATCTCACGTATTTAAATCCGGAGAATTTCTTCTGACCTTTTTCTGATGGACCTCTCTGTGTCTGACTGAATTTTTTTCTTCATTTTGTCTGAAGATATCTCGAGAACGAATTAATGGATTCAATTATTTCTTAGATCGATCGATGCGTTTTTTTTTTTCAACTTAGAATTGAGTGGTTTTTGGATTTCGTCAATCCAGTAGTTTTTTAGTTATCTACAGAAACAAATTGTAAAGAATTTTTTTCCTATTAAATATATCTCGAGAGTTGATCAACGGATTGTGATGATTTTTATATCAATCGCTAGCACTTGCTCCCACCGTAATCTGGTTAAATTTCGGTATCAATCGATTGAATATACTTTTCAAGTTATTCGAAGAACAAAATTTGGAAGAAATAAATATTTAATTGATGATATCTCGAGAACGGATTAATGGATTTTAACGATTTTGATATCCATCGATAGGATTTGCTCCGACTTACACCTGGCTGGATTTTGAAATCATTCGATACAGTAGTTTCCATGTTGAAAAAAAAAATAAGCTTTTTCTTCTATTGGTGAAACTTTTGGACAACATAATCCCGTTTTTGGAGCTTTGAAAATTGCAAACAGAAAGTTTTAGGGCTGGTCCATTGAAGTGAGTCGTCTTACTTGCTTGTATAATTTGTTTTGTCTTCGAAATTCGAGGTTAAAAGTCCCCGTCAAACAAAAATTGTAATTTCTCATTCTTCGAACACAAAAGCTTGGAATTACGTTTTGTGAGTTTAAAGTTCGTTGGAAAGCTGCAGCTGTTCTAAAAAAGACGAAAAGTTTAATCGTTCGGAAAATTTTCGTCCAGTTTTTTAAACGCAAAAAAAAAAAATATAACGCTTTTTTTCAAAAGCTCCTCGATTTGGTTTAATCGACTTTGTTTTTCCGGAAATGGCTCTTCAAAATGCACCTGCAGAGAAATTGAACGCATTTCACAAGCGTTCGCAACTGATTGAAAGTTTCAAGAAAATAGCAAGATATTTGGAACGAGAATATAAAGCTGTCGTCATATTTCGTCGATGGAACTGCACGTATTATAAGCTTCTTGAGAGGATCCGTAGCAATATATGTGACGGAGCAGTTTCAAAAATGGAAGGCATTATTACGGAAGAAGAAAAGTCCATTCGTCAGCAGTTGTTATAAAAAATGTTCTTTTATTCGAATTTCAGTGAGCAAATCATCATTTTTTTTTTTCTTTTCTCCCTTCCTTTCTTTTTTCCTTTTCTTATCAGTCTCTGAATTTCACGTTGAATTACATTCTCCTAACTGAATATTCACGGATATACATATAAGCTGAATGCTTTATTATTGCGAAAAACTTGAATTCAAAGTATGGTCTCTCGTCTCGTCACATTCACATGTGAATCGGAATTTCGTTAAGGAATTCTCTCATATGTAGTTCCATGCCTTTGGAATTTTCACGTGAAACGGACGTCTTCACAATTAGATTTTCCAGTTTTTCTTTTCATTAATTATTGCTGGATAATTTTTATTCCAATTATAAACAAATTCATTCGTTTTCGTCTTTAATTCATAACATTTTAATCAGGATGTCGTAATTTTGTTTTTTTCACATTTTCAGTGACTTCTAGGTTCCGAGTGATGAACAGTTTTTTCTTCTTCTCTTTTTCTTTGAACAAGAAGGTCTGAAAAATGTTCCTCCTTTGCTGAATACTGCAACAAATTTTATTCCTCTTCAAAAAGGGTTCACAGCCGTTTTATAACTGACAATAAGCGAAATCTTGCCCCCGCAAAAATTCTTAAACCTGCCCTGACGTGAAAAGTTGGAAAAATTTTTTAATCCCGGATTTTTCGAAGACCTTGAGTCTTCAAGATGTTATACTGCTGTCGATAATTTTTTTCTACTCTAAACTCAATCGAGAGTTTAAAAATCCTTGACCGAATTATGATGAAAAAATTCAGTTAAATCATATCAATGAAAAATCTCGATCTGTGTTCGATCTAAGAAAAAGTATAAAAATCAAAAAAAAATAAAAATTTGTCATATTTTCGCGAGAACGGTGAAAGCAATCGGTCAGGAAGAATGCGGTGAAGTTGGAGTAAAATTTTACTGCCAGTTTTACAACCATTGTAGGTTGATTCGGGTTCCTATTTTGCCCGGAGTTATACTCCGGCCTCAATTCCGTACGGAATGTAAAAGCCCAGCCAAATTGGGAAGTTTCAATCTTCCGTATGGTGAATTATTATTTGTCCCTCCTGTCATACTTGACGTCTTAATTTCAAAATTATTCTCAACGCCACGACCGCAGCGTCGTAAATATTCCGTAGGGCACATTCACACCGAGGCTAACGACCCGCATGATAACTTCTTAATTAAAAAAAAAAAAAAATTAACTGCCAGTTGTCTATTTCGTCAGTTTTACCAATTATTTAGCTCGAATATTGCAGATTTTCTTTTTATCTACCGGCTAGTATAAAGAGCTGCGCGCTGACTGTATCGTTGCATCGCGCCTGTGCTTGCGTACCGGCTTTCGTTTCGACCAATCACAGCGTGAGTTGAGAGGCTAGAGTCCCATTCATAGTTTCTTTACAATTTATTAGAGAGAAAAGACCGAGTAGAAATTTTTACTTTGTGATTTTCCAACGTGGTAGGAGCTGATTTGAACTCGTCACGAACTTGGTAGAGTAGATAAAACTTTTCTAACTTGGGCGGGACAATTTTCCGTCGTAATTAACGGGTATTAATTATAAAATTAGCGTTGATAAACGGACCGTGAGATGCACGGGAGATTCTAGTGCAAATAAAAAAGTTATAAATTTTGTGGATGATAAAACTGTTCCCGGATTTCTAACGAATAATAATTTATCAACTTGTCTCAGAAGAAGTCAGTCACGTACGATACCTACGGCTCCCGAGATAACTCCAATCCTCGACCACTTCCGGTTTCTCAACACAATTTATGGCCGTATCTACGCCGTTTACTTTGCCTATCAAATTCCAATGTATATCTAAAACGCTGAAGGGGAATTTTTTCTCCGATAAAAAAAAAAAGAAGAAGAAGAAGCTCGATTTTCGGGGTATAAAAATTGAGGGTGAAGAAATTTTTTTTGTTTTTTCACAAGCGATGGAATAATTGGCGGGAAAAGATTTCGGCCATAAAAGTGAATATCGCGATTCTCGGAATTCTAACTATCCTCTCGGCTAATTTATTCGAACTGATTAATCATCGCAGGATAATCCGTAACCGCAATTGCCGCGACCTCGACGCAGTGGCGGAATTCACTCGTTTAAAAATCCCCGCGTTAATTAGGGGAGACAGTTTTATTTGCCAGTTTTATGCAGGCGTTTAGGAAACGGCAATAAAGCGTCAAGTTTTACTTCCCGCTCGTCAATCTTGAGGGCAGTTTTAACGCTGATACCCCAGGTACTTTTAAGAGTTGCGTAAAAAACGCTTATAAAAGTAACATTATATCGTCTACCCCGCAGCGCTATTACCCATACCTGAACTACGCATTTGTTTTTTGATGCGTACACCAGAAGCTCGTCACGGTCTGGAATCTGAACCAATCGATAGAGACACCGTCGTCCTTTTACGCCACTTCGGTCAGGATTATTCAATCTCAACGATAAATCAACACAAAATTTACCCCCTGCGGAAAATTAATCATGATTCATTGGTAGCTTTATTCTTTGTTAAAAACTGCAACGAAATTGTTTCAGCGAAAATTTCGAGGGTCTAATGATAATCAAATGAGAGCAATTTAAAGATTATAAAGATGCTTCATCTAGCGGCGGCGCCAGGTAGCTGCACTACCGTTAGCCCAATCGAGTCGCACGATTTGCTAATAATTCTAATGGCTCTAATTTAAAAACTATGAGACCCTCGGAGATTCTGTTTTGAAAACTTATTCCCGGTTTTTCAAAAGGAATATTTTCACCGCAGCGAAAAATGGGTTATCTAAACTCAATTATGAAAGATTGTTCAATTTCTGTACAAAGATTGATCAGAGAGTAATTATGGACGGTTTGTTAATTGGAAAACACATTATCCAACCCAAGTCCGACCGTGTGCTCCGACGATCAGGTTTGGGATAAATGTGGGTAGAAATTCGATCTCTGAGGTGTGTTTTTAATGAGATTTACGGTCATCGCGTTTGTTGTCTGGGATCCGAAGAGCAACAAAATATCGCTGGAAATGAAAGTTTATTTGAAATCCAGGAGACTGATTTTGAAAATCTGGACCGTAGCGGAATCCTCGTTGATTACTGGGGGGCAAAAATAAGACGCATGGCTGAGCTCACTGTTGATATGTCTAAATGAGCGAAATCAAATACGCGGAACTAGCCACCTGTAGCATTAGCTGAATCAACGTAGAGAGCCATCCAAATAATATTACGAATTCAGAGTACCTCGAGCGGACTCTTTCAGGAATTCCACCTCTTTGATCATTCGGGTTGGATCCTCCTCGCGTTTGACCCCCGCGGCTTTACCAGGATTCCGTCTTACTTCTGGGACCCTCAGGAGGTTCTCCAATGTCAAGGGTGGCGGGAATTTCGCCAGGTTTTTTCTAGCCAGCTCTTCATCGAACGGCAACGAAATCTTCCAGCCCTCGATTTAGACGCAAACAAAAAAGAAAGAAAAAAAAAAACAGAAAATGAAAAAAGAAAGAAGAGAATACTTTGACTCCATTCTCCATGGGAAATGACACGCGGCCACTTTTCCACGGATTTTTTTCATCCCAGGCGGAATAATCACGAGAAGGAAGAGGCTCGACCGGCCTGCAAGCACGCGGGGGTGGTACAATCGCACCAGCCATTATTCTTGTGCTACAAGAACCCCGGCTTCTTTTCCTTAGGCCTTGAGAAAAAGCGAGGAGGAAGCCAGCCAGCCCTGGGACGTTGCTAAGTGTATTTTACGAACTTGAAACCTGAAATATGATTCTCGAGCCCGAGGGCGTTGCCAGCTAAACTTGTTCACCTCGTCGCTCGTTCAGTTTGTTGCGAATTGTCGCGCCGCTTAGTAGATATACTTTTTACTCGTCTCTTCTTTTTTCCTTTCCTTTTTTCACTTCGATTTTTTTTTCTTCTCCTTTCACGAGTTTTCCCGGTAAGAAGAATTCATCGATGAATGAAAACTTTTAATAATTTTCTGAAAATTTGTGCCAAATTGGTAATGGGTAATCTGTTCTAGGGTCTATTCAAGCAATCAATCAATTCAAGTCAATGGCCAGCAAATTCAACCATATCACGAATACAGTAAACAAATTATATGAGCTAGCTTTATCTTGACTGCAAATTAAATACCATTTAGTATAGATGTCAAAGCTTCGAGTCATTCCACATGTTGGCTGATCGAAACCAATTATTTTATAAGATATTAACGTTTATCCTCAAGAGGGTGGTATTCCCTGATCTTTCCCTACTTTGCAATTACTTTGCAATTGCACTCTGCCACAACACTGGATAATTTTTTTCCCAGTTTTCCTATATTTGTTTTTAGAACTAGTATTCGAAACTGCGTATATGTATGATCACATAACACGAATATGGAATTTCCACTAGGTAGTTCATTGTTTCAAATCGATAGAAACGAGTACGATGTGGGTGTTTCGATCACTCGCCAATTTACACAGCGTATAGAATGATTGCGGATTCTATGTACACCAGGGTGTATCCGTCCGTCACACAGAGGGAAAACAGGAAAAAGGAAAAACAGAACAAAAAATAAAAAAAAATGCAGATCAATTAACCAGGCTAACAATTTCTAATGCGGACAATGCCTATCTGACAGGTTGTCTCTCGCAGTGAAACGCAGCTATATTATTCACCGGTCCCTGTTTTCCATGACAGTTCGTTTACGTATATCAAAACATTGTTTGATTCTAATTGACTTTTATTCGATAAAAATTATCCCACTCATCATAACGGTAAAATCGCTCTTTGTCGTTATTATACTGTTGTTTGCTAACTCTATACTTGCTCCACGCTTACGATATCAAATAGTAACGATTTACCCATATGAATATAACACATTTCTCATCCTGTACAACGTCCACACACTGCACATCTACCTTGATACGTAATTTCTGTTTATACTATTCCGAATGTTGATTCAACGTCAGGGCTTGCCTTGTGGCAAATGCTTGACGCTTGACACACAGTGCAAATACAGTACATATCAGTAACCGTACAATTTGTAACAATATTGAATAAGACATCGGTAATTACTATCACCAAATGATAAAAACCAAAAAAAATTAAGAAATAAAATAAAAAAGTTGCTGCAGCTAGTGGGGGAGAATTTTTTTTTTTTTTTCGAAAAATTTTGGGGTTCAAATCTGATCGACCTGCAGGGAGTTTCGTTAACAGTGAGCAGGCGCGCTTGGGATACAGGTCCCTCCGACCTCTCGGCTGGCAATCTATCTAGATTGCCCATCTAAATTATCTCGCTAATTTCGCTCGTATCGATTGTACACAAATTGGGATTCCCCCTATCTTCCTGGATATCTTAATTGTGAATTGGTTGGGAGGTTGGGCCATAAACTTATGCCCGATTTTCTAACCTGAATCGTGACGAATCGGAGACCTTCTTAACAACTTTGGAAATTAATTTTCACTATCTACAAGCGCGAATCTCAATTCCCGAAACCATTCGCATCGTGAGCGCAATTTACAACGGCAATTATGTCAGCCTGATTGATAATTAAAAAGCCTTTTTGACTTCGCGATTTTAGAGTTGGGTGCGGTAAGGGCACATTGAGCAGACATGCCATTATTGCAATAATGATTCGCAAGATACTTCCGGATTTTCTCAATTGTCACAAAACGTGATGATCCTTATATGCCCTTATTGGATCCAACTCCTCAATTGAAAAATACTAAAAACCAATAACTTATTAAAAAATGAGGCTATTTACAAACAAGGCAGAATGGGCAGTCCTAAAGGATTGTACTCAACAGGCACTCACGATTTATCAATTATCAGTATCATAAGTAACAAGTTAATAGAGGACAAAAACAATAGTAATATTTATTTTTGTAGGTAAACTATCATAACAGATGTAATTTCCTAAGTTTTCTTGCCAGGGGTATAATCCCCAACTGAAATTAGAGTAACGCTCCAAAGGACTAGAGTTTTGGGTCAGTGCAGTAGGCTCGGGCATTTCGGACGCACAAGTAGCCTGAAAAAATGATGAATCTTTGTAGGTAAACGATCAGACTAGATAGAAAATCATAAGTTTTTTTGCTAAGAGCATAATCCTCAATTGAAATGAGAGTTATGCTCCAAAAGACAAGAGATTTGGGTTGGCGCAGTAGTGTCGACCAGTCCGGACAGACAAAAATCGTCCTTAGGAAGGCAAATTCATAAGGCACTCTAGAAATATACTTCGTATATAAAATGAGTGCCTAAAAACTGGCTCTTAGGTCTACCAGACTTTCAATCTAAGCAATTTTACTCCATTCGTCAGTTTCATTCAGACTAACCCTGAAATTTTTATGCAAAAATATGGAAAATCGAGGTCAGGGCAGTCGAGAAATGATCTGAAGAGATAATTTATGGATATTGTTTAAAGTCGTCCATGGCTTGGCAATAAATCTCAAGAAAGTAAGAAAGAAGAAGATCATCCAAGCGATAGTTGCTCAGAAGAACTTATACGAACGAAGACCAATATATTTCACATTTTTGTACTAAAAATATACTCGATACACAATATATTTCACGATTTTTGTTTGAAGCAAACAGATCTTACGTCAGGTTAACTGTGTCACGTCATATGAAATAAAACCACGTTGAATTGCCCTGCAGTTTTCTTGTCGGATGTTTTAGAACCCCACTTTTTCAGTCAGTAATAAAATTTTATGTCAAGAGGCCTCGAAATCCTCGGATTCGTTCACACCTTGCCGAACACAAAAGGTTGAAATCACGTTTTCGTCGTCTAAAGTTTGCCGGAACGCATCTGTTCCTCAGAAGCCAAAAAGTATAATCGTTTGATAAGATTTCGTGTCTTTATTCGCACGCAAAACTGTCTTCAAAACTTTGATCTAGCCCTCTTTCCTGAAATGGCCTGAATCGCAGCGTCAATGCAGAACGACTACGATCTCGAGAATCGTGGTATAATAGTTTCAGTGTAGAATTTTTGAACACGAAAATGCCCTTTGTGCAACGCGGTTCAACCGAGTGATATTTGATCAGTGAAAAAGGTCAAACGATAAAACGATTTTCAAAAACGTTTTCGCACTGCATCCAGCCAGCCGGGTAGTTTGGCAGGGTAATTTTGCTGGTAAATGTGGGCCGATTAAAGCTCGTTTAAAGGTACTTTTCGACTGTTTCTACAATTTTCGGTTGAACCCGCGCTCGGATGCGCAAGCTGACTTTAAGCTCGATATGATAGATTATTTGAGAAAAATTACGCCGCTTTTTCCGATCGCTTTCATTGGTTACGGGAACAACGAGTGAGCTTACAGGTGCTTTCAATGACGTCACGTACTCCCCGCTCTCATACGTCGTGCATGTATGACATGCTAAGGTCCGAACGATGGATTTTATCGGTTAGTGGTTTCCAAGAAAACACAATTTTTTACCAAGAAATATAATAACGCAGTAGGATTCCGAACCAAAGACCTTCGACCTTTGATTACAAGCTGGTTACTTTGACCGTGATCAAGTTTTGTATTCAAGTTGAAACCGTTTCTATCTTGAAAGCCATTCGCTAATCAACGTTTCGTACTTCCGGACTCGGTTAATCCAGGTTTAGCACATGGAAGCCAGAACGCAGCCCCATTGGTAGGGATTAGCCAGGGAAACCAGCGCCTCCAATTAGCAGGTTCAATGCCAAAGTCCTGCATTGCTAATATCTATGACCCAACCCAGGCGGCTGCTCACTGCAACCCCAGAAACTGGCGGCAGAATATTAAAGCTTTGTCAAAACAGAGCTTCATTAAATTTTTTTTTTTGAAAAATTCTGCCCAGAAGAATCATCCGGGGTTCAGAGAAGGAATTTTGTTACTTAAGGAGGCATATGCACCTAGCAGGTTTTATTTTCTGTTGGCAAAATTCGTTAAGCGGCGGAAATACGACGTCGTGAAGAAGTTAGTCTTTTTAGAATTAATTCAACTGCCTGACGGAGTGGCGGCAGATTTTTCAACGAATAAAACCGATCTATTATAATTACATAAATCAGTGTACGAGTAGGTATAGACGAAGCTCGATGCAAAGTTTTGAATAATTCTGGGGTTGGTATAATATCGTGCTGGTGCAATATCGTGAATTTTTCATTGTATAAAAACAGTCGATTATTAAACAGCCTTTCAGAGTAATTGGCAGTAATGGATTCATGCTATTCACCCGATATAGGAATCGACTGATGCCGAAGAGAAGAAAAATTTCGAACGGTTCACGTGACTAGATTTTATACAGTCAGATCAAGGAGATAGACAGTCGTTGCCAGGCAGAGAGGATGGCGTGCAGCTTAAAAAGCTCCGCTTATAAATAAGCCGGACTATATTTTGTTCCCTTTTTTATGTTTCAGGTAAGAATCTTCCGACTGCTAAAAATCGACGATGTCTCTGCGCTTTTACTGGTCGTGAGTATACAGTTATCCGACGATTCATTCCCTCCAGCTACCGGTGAGAATTGAAATTTAAAGCTCAGAGATTTCCGGAATCGAATTCCACCGACGAATTCGTTCATCGACAAATTCCTCGGTTTACGGTCTCCATGGCTTTACTCTTTTCCATATTTACTCACCACCTGGTTATTTAGCTTCCCATTTACTCGACTAGCTGGTTTCCTCGCTGGCTCATCCAACGCTATTTCAAAAGCCAGAAGCAACCAGAACTGCCGGCATATGTATGTCCCACTGTTTGTACCTTCATGTCGCGTTGTAACCGTGTAACGTATTCCTCTATGTACCAGATGTGATTAGTATGCAGTTTGTTCTCCCAACGTACCGGATGCGGGGCTTGGCTATAAACATCAACTGATACAATATACCACGGGTTTCCTACACATGTGCATCTGCATCAAGTGCAACCGCCACCCTGAATAAAAGCCACATAGGTACCTACTCCACAGTCTAGAGTCTGGGTAGTTGGCTTGTGTTCCATGCATCGAAGCCTCGAGTATCTCACTGCTAATTACTTGCGGGCTATTTTCCGTCTTGTTTAATCAAAAGCTTGCAAGTATTCTCCCCGGAAAAGCTCTCCTTGGATTATTCAAAGCCCCGTGGCATCATCAAGTTACCTTAAGGGGATACAGGACTGTTGAAGCTTCAAGGAATCGATGTTTGGTTGCGTTGGATTGCTTAAAAACCAAATAATCATCAAATCAATACTTCTTACAGTTTATTATATGTACATGTTCCGACAAGTACTAAAAAAAATCGATGTCCATATGTGGAAAATTATGCAAGCTATCCTGCGCTGAAGATTGTCTTGCGTAGCGCGAAACTCGAGTTTGTGGGAATGGTCCTAGGTGAACCACTACTGTGAGGTGAGTAATTTATATGATTTGAACTTCAGCATGTAATTTTTTGGGGAATCTACACGAAAGTTTTTGAATTTGAACATGAAGTAAATTTTTTTATACATTCTTACGGTAAAAAATGGTCTTTGAGATTTTTTTGTTTTGTTTTCAGTCTTACAATTGTGTAACGTTTTTGGAAAAGTTCCATGTTTTAGAGGAAGGTATGCTGCAAATCCGCGGTTCAAATTTCAAGTAATAATAATCATCCGTTTCAGAGTAATGATGTCCACCGTGTTCGGAAATGTAGCTCTGAGATAAACGACTTCAATGTTCCGATTACTTTTTTCTCTATGAATGTATGACTCAAAAAATTTCACGCAATTCCTGATGCTAGAGATTGATCGGCTGCAAAATCTCGTTCGTTCTTTTCTTTTTTTTTATTCCTTTATTTTCCGTTCCAGCCCCTTTCATCCCCTCGTTTTGTTGTCACTTGACTGTGCACTGAGTTACGTTCAGCGCTATAACGTCGGTAATTTTGCGGATTTCTGAATGAACTTTTGTTTTTGAATGTTCCTGACAGATGCGGCTTTCGGAATCAATAATTGAAAAAAATGCATTTTTCGAAGTTTCAATAGTGCGGACCCCTTAGTTTATTCAAAACTCTTGTACGCTGTGGAAAAATCATCTATTGGCTCGGGTCTTGCACACATTATATTATTTCAGCGTGAAATTTTTTCCCTCGTTTCAAATCCCTCTTTTAGGGATTCGCAAGTCGAGGTACGAATTAGCGTAAAATTGAAGTCGCGGGGTTTTCCGACCGGCATATCATCATATATTTATAATGAAGGATATATCTGGGTACTCGGTTCAGAGTTAAGCATAAAGGTCACAGAGGTTAACAGCAGCAGCGAGTCTGGCTCGTGCTGCTCGGATCAATGAAACAGAATTTCATCGAGCAGCAGCGATGTGGCGGGGTCTGTAAGTCCGGAAATATACGTATGCGAGAGGAGGCGCCGATACAAAACCGAAGGACATTAGTACGACGTCAATTATTCCGATGCGAAATGGAAACTCGATTCTACCAATCTCGATACATGATCGATTTCACCGCCGACAAGGGTCTCGGCTTCCTCCTATTCCGCATCATTTATACAGCGATATAAGATGATACGAGATCTTGCGAAACACTGATTCGCCAGCTACAGATTTCCACAAAATCTGAGTATCGCGGTTTTTTAAATTTTTCAACTCATCAAATTCGGTGGTAAAAATCGTACTGCGAGTGCCTCAAGCATCCAAGTAAAAAAAAAAACTAAAATTTCAAGCAGGAAATGTAAGTAGCCAGAATGCAATCATGCGATTCTTAGATTTTTTGCGGGGTCTGCGATATTCTGCAGCTTTCTCCAAACCGCAATCGAAAAATGTTGTGAGAGCTGCCAAGGATCATCTAATTTTAACTGAACTCTGAGCTTCTTGAGCGGATTGCATTTTGGAAATAATATCGGGCCTTGTAGATGATTTTTTGACACTCCAGCTGCCGTCAGCGAGGTTTTTTTGTGACCCTTGCTAACCGTTAATCCGATGCAAAGTTCTTTTTCCGAATATTGAAAGACAAACGAATTAGCGTCCACGACGCGAGAGACGGTAGCGTTTAATTAGGTAGACACCCTCGTCGTTCCATCGTCAATTAATTACGCCGATTGTGAGAGCGTCGGAATCAAAGTGATATCACCGGATTATATTATCTTGATCCGAATCGAATTTTTTAGAATTAATTTCTCATAAAAAAAAAAAAGTAAACGAGACATAAAAGCAGGTTTTTTTAGGATTACCGAAAATACTACCAAGCTTGCGGTAAATGTTGCAATTGTCAGTCAAAAATGAAATGGTCAAATTTTTTTTTGCCGGAAAAGTGAATTTTCGGGTGAATCGGGAAATTGCAATTTTTTATGCCCATCATCTGCATGTTAAATTCTGTGAATTTCAAATTTGTGAATGAGCTTTTTCGGACAGTTTAAGATTTTTGTGAGAATTCGTCTTTCGGATATTGAATTGAGCAAAAAATGGGAAAAAAAAACGATTTTTGTACCGAAACTGGTACTTTCCTTATAGCAAGGATTACGAAAAGTAAAAATAAAAATCACTCATATTCCGGAACCTCCTTTGAACAGCCCACATATAATACAAGTAGCTACATCAATATGTAGTCCATGTATGTTAGCTGCTGTCGAGCTTATTCCGTCGGCGACATTCGTCACGTCGACATTTCAGTTTCGTGTCTTGAATTTCGTGGAAAAAAACGTATATAGTAGTAGCTACAACGCAACGTAGGTAGAATAAAGTAGTTTAAGAATCGCGATTCAAGGAGCTTTCCAAATGTTCTCGACAAATTGTTTTTTCATTCCTTCTATTTTTCGTCCTGAATCATTTACCTGGATGTATATAGGTATAAGGTATATGATATTCAAAAACTAGGGGGAAAAAAATGTAGATTTTCTCAGGGGTTGTTGCTATTTCCGATTTTTACCTATCAGATTCTAAGACACGAGATCACGAGATCACTTCGACCGAAAAAAAGCATAAATATTGCAAAAACCGAAACGACTTGGCGCACCGTTGACCGTGTTTCGATTCGATTTATCGTTCTCAATAAATATCCGACCATCTCGACCACCGCGTTATCAACTCAGCTGGAAAATATCTATTCGCGTTGCTCACGCGTTGTTAGACTCCATGTCACAAGCTCTATGGTGGTATAAAACGAAGGGTAGTTCGAATTCGGAAATTGGCCAACTGTTAAAATAAGGTTGGGCAGATTAGTCCGCATCGAAGATCAGTGGAAAATAATATCGCACACCACATCGAATCGTCTAGTTTCTAATTCGCGAAGTTGACAACCCGGTGAAGTACAAATCAGAAATAAATTCCGAGACCGAAATCGATCCAACATTTATTACCGTTGAATAGAATGGATACTGAGAGTGAAAGCGAGAGAGAGTGAGAACCAGAAGCTCGAATTTCGGTATAAAAGCTTGAATCTGTCAGACAACAAGTGGCAAATCCACTTCAGTGGTCTATAACACCTTCCGTCTCGAGAAGGCAGGGCGATCGATTAAGCCCGAGGTCGTGGAGGGCAACTCTTCTATACACCCGAAATCGATTTCGCAAACTGCCCAAGCCGCGATTTTATACCTCATGATTATCGCCTGAAATGCACTCTGCGATTTTCGAATCACCTTCAACCAAACAAACGAATCTTTAACTAGGAAAATAGTTTTCTAGTCAGTTACCAATCTTTTCGGAGTGCTTGCTGAAAGATTGTACGAATCATTTAATTTTTTTTTTTTTTTTAAGACACGTACTGGCGAGATGTTTTTGTATTCTTACGTTGGAGTGTTTTGTGGTCGATGTTAACAGCCTGGAAATTCGAAATTCCACCCAAGCTTGAATTTTGGTCATTCGGATAGCCGGAATCAAACAGTGTATAAAAAAGCGTCGTCTGCAGGAACCAAACGATTCGATTGGATTATTGCCTGTCGGATTATTTCACGGTTGACATAAAATGATTGGTCGATAACGTTTTGCGAATTAGTATATGACCCTGGCAGATGTGGGACGGGATCAGCAGGGGATTTAGTGCTGAAAATAGCATCGGGGTGTTTGGTGTTCGGCGGTAACGTCGGAAATTCGAATTTGCAAGAGTATCTCACCTTGAAATCCCCAATGGTCATATATATTCATCCAACGGAATATCGTACCGCCTCTTCATTAATCTTGGACAACTGAAGGAACAGTGAACACACACATACATGAACTTACGTGAATATGTGGCATTTACATGAGGGTGAAAAATGCCGAAAAGTCTTTCGCTCTTGGCTCGAATCGTTTTGCTATTAGCCCTAAGTGCTCGCTTGTGTCTTCGGGCCTCTTGGTTTCTCGCGGAGTCACGAGATCCGGTCGTTACGTGGCGACAGCGGTGGGATGACGTGGCGTACACAGAACACCAAAAGATCGAGAAAAGGGGATGAGAAAATTTGAAAAAATAGAGGGTGAGGGAATGAGGTGGAGAGCCGCTTCAACCAAATTAGAAATCTCTGTAATTGCAGATTGTCTGCACGCTATCGACGGTAGCTGACCATCCCCGATCTTTTCTGTTCAACTATCCGCTAGAGAAACTAAATCATTTCAAGTTCCGTTAAACTCGACTCTCGAAATGCCAGAACAGCGTGCAAACGATTTTCCGTCTAAAAATTCTTTAAACACTTCAGAAATTGTTTCTGAAATATCTAAATCGGGTTTGGACTGAATTTGTTTTTGGAAAATCTTGTGTTATTAAAATTGCACCGAAGCTTGGCTTAAAAATTGCTGCTCATTCAAATAAGGTGGACAAAGTTAAACTTCGGAGAAAGAAAAGAAAAAAAATCAGAGCTTCGAGAGCTTAAGTCAGAGAGAAATTCTGTTGAAAATTTCTGAATTCTTCTTAAATCTTCAGATTTTAGGAGTATCTCGTGGGATAAGTTTTTGAGGAAATATTCACAGATGGAAAGAATAATTTATGAACGATGGAATGGACGAGACTTGTCGAAAGTATTCCATGATTTTACGCCCTCCGGGGGCTGATTGTGAGTGATAATTCAAGGGAAGAATTTTTTCTTTTATTTATTTTCTGTTTTTTTACAGCCCCTTGTTAACACGCGTGTCACGTTTTTACGTATTCTGCTTGGAATTTAGCCAACTTGGATTTGAACGGCAGGCACTTGCAGAAGAATGTGTTCAGAGAGCTAGAGGGATGAAATAGATCCGCTGTGAAACGATTGAAAATGACCAGGACCGTCACCACGATACGATCTATCGCGCCACTTGTACCGTCCATTATCGAAAATCAGACAATAGGATATTCTCGGTATAGCTAGAACATCGTAAAATCCAACGGAATGATATGATGCACGGATCGGGCTGTTCAATAGTGATCTATCGACGCTTTTCCAACCGTATCGGATATTCCTATTAAACCACGGTTTACTTCATCCGCGATAGGTATTACAGAGTCAAGTACCAATTAGCTTACGGTCATCAAAAATCTGCTGATCCTATGGAAACTAGCTCTGAAAGGTTCGCTCTCTACACACAAGAGAAGAATTGAATCACATGAAAATTTCGAGATCAGTCGCTGAAAATCAAATACAAAGTTTGAAACCCCTAATTATCTTTTCTTCGGACGAAATTTACAGCAGTTTTATCCCAGCAGTATACCGGTAAAAATGCTCAAAAAATATTCGAAAAATTCTGAAAAAATTCTGAAAAAATTCTCATTTTCAGGTGCTTCCATTTTAAACATTTCTCCAGAGTTTCGGATTTTTAAACGAATAATTGCGGACGTGAGGGAAAAAATGTGAAACTTCGGAAAACCCCATGTTATTTAAACGTAAATTTCAAGGGCCCGGTGGCACCGTCAAATATTAAAATAAAAATTCCGAACTTCGGGAACATTTTTTTTTATTTATTTGTAAACGTTTTATCCACTCGGAGCGAAAAATTTCCAAAAAAGTCAAAATAACTGTCGCCCTAATATATACACATACATTATTCACCTATGTGTATGTATAGTTCGCGTCCCATTTCAGCTGTTGTTTAACAAAGTAGTTTTGGACGCGCGAAATCTTGGCTTACGACATTTAAATTCATGACGCAGCTTGATTGTCTCGGGCGCCTCACCGTGGCTGGTCTTCTCTTGATTTCACTGATTCAATTGTCTCCCTGCATGCGCTTTACTTCCAGCATCGCATCGTCTTACGACTATCCAGCTTTCTGAAACTCCTCGCTCATCCTAATTTGGCAGCCTCCTTCTTCGACAAGAAGAAAAAAAGATAAAAAAATGAACAAGAAATAAAATAAGAAAAAAGCACAAGATTTTCAGAATTCGCTTTTATCTCTTTATATATTTTTTATTGCGTTCGCCTTCCTCTCTTCCGCTTTCTGTTTTTTTTCGGTTCTTTTTTCTTCTCTTCTTCTTCTTTTTCATATTTTTTTTTTCTTTCTTTTTTTTTTTTTTTTTTTGCCCCGGGGATATTATAACCGCACGAGTTTTTCATTTTTAATAATTGCGAGTGTCTCGTTGGGGAAAGTTTTCCTTCGAGAATTAGTTCGTTTTACTTTTTCTCTCTTCATCTTGCTCCCTCTCTTCTTCTTCCCCCCCGCCCCCCCGTTTTTTCTTCTCTTGCTCCCTTTGCATCGGGTGAAGAGATTCCTCTCCGCTGAAATATCGGGATGAACTTTGATATAAGCAAGTTGAAATTAGTTTGCAGAATCTCACTTCCGTTCGTTTCTCGGTTCATCCGCGACACGACACTGTTTAAAAAAAAAAAGAGAATAATATTTAAAAAAAATTATAAAAAAAAACCAACCGTACAATGAAATGGAAAAATTCGAAGTTCAGTGAGACTCGATATTCTAGTTTAAACAGCTAAAGCGGAACGGCGAAACGAAACGTCGTCCAATTAGGGGCTTCGCTTGTGCACGGAAGAATAATTCGCACGATATCGTCCCAGGCTCGCCTAGCTCGAAGCGTAATTCAATCTCTGCTTCTTGGTCTTCCAGCTGCAGCAGCATCCGTTAACGAGTCCCTCTGCACAGAATCTGAGACAGTTACAGTGTTTTTCAATTACAGGATCTTTTACTCTGCTTAATTTGTAGTTTTTCTACAACTCCATATGGTCCGGTCGAAGATACTAAAAAAAAATGAAGATTTTTTTTGGAGTTACTGGATCAAAATTTAGAGGAAAGGAACGCTAGTCTCTTCAAAAATCGACGTTACAAGGAAGAGGATCTCATGATTTCTAAATCTGTAGATAATTTTTTTTGGAACCTGCCGGATCGAAATATTTCCAAAATTTTATGAAATCTTGGAGCAATGTGCTTATCGCGGCTGTATATTGCAATAAATGATTTTTATCACATTTGATTGAACTAATCGTTCTTAGCCTTTTGAGATCAGGGTGTATCTATATTGAAAAAATATTGAGCTGACAGTGTCGCAGAATATTTTAATTCTGCATGGTATATTGCAATTGATCAGGAACTGGATCCAATAAGGTCATAAGTATCCTTCAGTCATCGATATATCCAAGCGATCTTTTTTTTCAGCCATGCCCCGTTTCGTACTCTTCCTGATTCAAAAGCGATATTGAAATCCGGTAAGGGTCGATCGATTGAGGACCAGCTCGATGCAATGAGGGTATAAAGCAGGATGTCACGTTTCGAGATAGTTGCTAAGAATGCACCATTCATTTGATCGTGAATATTCCCAAGGAATCTTTCTTTTTCAGGCACGCTCCATCACGGCAACTAGTTCCTATGACGGTGGCAACTTTCACACTCGTCAATAATAGCATACCTTCCGACCTTGATACAATATATTTTCACTGGGTGTTCGTCCATTTCAGTGTTAATTATACGCAAAATTCTTGTGATAATCGCAGTAATGGCGAATTACGAAGTATTCTCCGGACTCGAGTAATTGTGGGTGGAATTTGCGAATCATCATTACGATACGGGCATTCCTGCTCAAATGTGCCCTTATTGCATCATACTCAGTAATTGCAATAAATGCTGTGGTCGTTTTTGTTTTTTTAGTGGCAAACCTTGTACCAAATTTCTATGTAAACCCTCAAGTGGGGTCATTAAAAACAAAAAGAACCTATACAAGCTGAATCAACGTTTTGAGAAAAACCTCTTTTTGGAGTTATCTTTGCGAAAAAATCCTAGAAAAAAATCCCTGCATCCTTCAAAATCTCAAAGTTTGATCAAGCAGTGAACAGTTTAAGAGCGTTAATACAATTTTTCAAATCATCACCGAAATTGGGTTGAAAAAATCGATGTCTGCATTCTGTGCTTTCTGGGATATGGCGCAGTGCTTTGGGTGTATAGGAATGAAGAGAATCGGGAGTTCGACCTTCGGGAAGAAGGTTATAGAGGATCTAACGTGAAAATAATGAGGCGTGTAACCACGGTATCCTGGTGAGCTAGTCTCGCTATCGAGAACGTACGAACATGATCTCACGTGTAGAGGCCATCCATTTCCCCTATCTGAGGGCAGCCTCGCCGACCGACGACCAACTTCTTGTGCTTTATAACCACCGAGCTTTCTCGTCTTGATAACTACACCCCTCCACTCGATACACCCTTGCGCGGTAAATAATAACACCCTTTTTCATTTAACAGCTTTTAACGCGCGTTTTATCTTATCGTTAGAAGTGGAAATTTTTCCAGTACCTATAGCTCGATTAATTTCACGTTTTTTCGATAATTCCGTAACACGATTCATATTCCGATCAAATCTGTACAGAAATTGTATTCAGCAGATATGAATTTAAATAAAATCATAACTCATTCAGCTTTTCATAATATCGAACATATTCATTGAAGCTTAGGTCTTGAATTACTTATGTTAATGCTTTGTTCTTTGAAAATAAATAATTCTATCAATTTTTGAGAATTTTTTAGGTCAAATAGCTACATTTCAGAATATAGAATTTCGTAGTTTTTTTTATAAGGAATTTTAAGCTTTGATATTTCTTTTCTGAAATTTTTCCGCGAAGTACCTTGAATTCCGACTTTTGGGGAAATGGATATGACATAGTCATTGTTTTGAGAATGATATAAATTTTACTACGAAGGTGTGCATTAAATTTTTTTTTTTTTTCTATATTTCGGTGCTTTCCGTGAAACGAACGAGAGTTGTTATTCAGATAATCCAATTTTTAGAATGTGAAGCTAAAATTGAAGCTCGAAGTGTATCGATGTGTGGTATTACACTCGAGTGTATATTACCCCCGGATACGTCGATAACCCAAAGCGAAACGACGAACCAATTTGGCACGGAGCACAAAACATGATGTTCTCGTATAGCATCGTCATATTGACGTGGATTTTTCCCTTCGAACACCTTGAATTATGCATATAGCTATGTAATGCGCGTATAAAATAAACATAAATAACATATTGGTGTAAAAATATGCGCCCATCAAAAGCTCGGCGCAATTTTTTTCATCAAATTAAATCCGGCGATCACTTGGGAATTTTTTTTTTTTTTCTTTTGCTTTTCAACATTCATCACCCTTATTGCAGTCCAGAGTTTCATTAAATTTTTCCTCAGTAGTTTTTCGCCATTTTATACCTTGAATTTAATCTTCCTAATTCAAATCGAGTCCAGAATGGCTCAAGTCTCTGAAAAGTTAATCTCGTTTAAGTTCGCAGCGATGGTTCGCAATATTGAAAAGATTTTGTATGTATAAAAGGCGACGAAAAATATCCACGACAATTGGGGGCAGGTAGGTACGTTGCGGTATAGAAACTTAGTCGTGCGGAAGAGAGGAGTCCGAAAATTCAAATTCAAATCTAATAATTACCAAATCAAATAATAGAATTGAATTTAACACTGGTTACAGCTTATTGCTTATTAGTTGGGAATCGTAAGGCCACCACGAGCTCCCCGGTTATTACCGTATTATTATTATTGGTATCATTATTACTGTTATTATTATAAGAATGACAAGCTAGCTGGCTACCTCGTGCAAAAGTGAAGATAAGGAAAAATAAGTTTCCAGATTTTAATGAGAAAATGAAACCATTTTCAAATCACCAATTTAAGATTATGAGAATTAGAAACACTTGCAGCCTTTCCGAATAGACACTTCCTATCTTGAAGGGGGACTTTTCGGTTTCAGAAGACATACCTTCATCAGATGAACACAGAAATTCTTGATACAACCAAAATAATTTGAGTAATCACCTTTTTCACGTTACTGTTATAAAATCCATCGACTTTCATTGGCTATTTCGGAATTTACTGGGATAAACATTGATGTGTCAAACAACTTCTGTGTTTATCTGATGAAGGTATGTCTTCTGGACCATTGGAAGTCAAGAAGCCTAAAACCCATGCAGCGGTTCACTTGAATCTTTACGACGATTAGTTTTCATCTGAATTTGCCTTACATTGGGAGGCGGTGGTTCATAAATCCGAAATCTTACCTGATTGTGTTTCAAAGGGCTAGTGAACTTCTGCAATAAGACTGTTTGAAAATATTTTTCGAATAAACCAGTCCTTCAAAAATATTCTTACATATCAGGTTGGTCTTTAATTTGGTTATATTCGAATGTATTTGCTCTCATAGCTTCCGAAATTGCATCCCCATTGTAAGAAATGTGCCGGGTTGTAGATATCTTGGAGCCATACTGCGATAGGAAAATAAAATCCAAGTGACAAGATTCAAAGGCTTTGGATTGGTACTTAGAATTGAGACAGGAATTTGGAATTTTTGTTACATTTTCTTATACCTGAATCGAAACGTTTTGGCCCAAAATTCAAATTTGACCAAATTAGGGACCATTCTAATACAAACAAAATCCGTTTAAACGCGTCGTGGGTAAAAGTCCGCATTTATTAACAGTTTAGACTATCTTGTACAAGTATTTGGTACTACTAGTGTTCAACTTCATCAACGCACGTATAGTGGAGGAAATTGACTCCTCACTGATGGATGGTAAAGCGATATCTCCGACAGGTAATTAGAAGTTCCTTCGATGAAATCGAGCCTCAGATAGAAGGCGGTTTGCAGCGCATGATCTTAATGAGATAATAATTGGGCGATCGCACTATACAGCAATGTAATTACATAACATGTACAAATACGTACCTTGGCATATTGTGCTTCTATACCTACGTATTTGTATACGCGATGATTATTCTACTTCTTCAAGGCACTTGCGTGAGCTAAGTACGTTTCGTGTTTTAGTATTTTCGCACGATTAAGAGTGGCAGTGAAAGCTGCGCTTTGAAGCCGGGTTATTTAAGACCGAAGAAAAAAAACAGGCTGAAGCGAAACACGCGAAAATATATTTTAGAAAATCGCGAGGTAATGCGGAATAAAAAATTCTAAATCTTTAGGGAGCGCTTTCACCGCAATGAATTTAACGCGAATAACGGTAGCGATACCTTTCTGCTGCTATCTGTTTCATAAACCGAGTATGGTAAGTCAGATATCCCGCGCCGAGCTCCCGTTCCGGTAAAGAGTGGTAGAGTCGTTTTTTTTTTCAATGTACTTGGCGCGAGACTCTACCGAGTCTCTTGATCAAATAACTAAAAGAAACAGAAAAAAAAACGTGGGTGTATGATCAGCGGAATACACTTCAAAGGGTAGATCTAGACGCCTGAGTATCGTGATCATCAGCGTTGTGATCGTAGCTCAAAATCGACTTGATTACGCGCTTCAGAATAACAAAAGCAAAGTTGCCATTCTGCAATTCAAAGTGCTGCTCAGACAACGGCAACTTATTCTTCCCGCGGTCCAGTTATTCAATCATAAAGTCAGAAAGGATTAAACTTATGATGGGGATCGTTGAAGTTTCAGACACTCAGGTACGTACAAGCTGCAAATACTAACCATGCAATTAACCCTTGCAAACTCTTAATCCGCTGCATACAACAAGGATTTGCTACATACAGATGAATTATAACGGTTGGACAAAAGTTTGGACTCTCTACTTTGTGGAATTGAATATTTCATTTCTTGATAAAAATAAAATGGTCAATCTTGGTGCTTCAAATGCCGAAAAATAACTTCAAGAATAATTCCTGCTTGTTCGATGAATGAGGAGCGTTTTGGATTGCGTTGAAAAGTTTATAGAAAATGATTCTGACTGTTTCACTTTAACTTGTCTTCTTTTTTTATCTTCTTTACTGACGAGTATACTCTAAGTTCCTGTCTGTTTTTTTTTCTCTTTTACCTCCCTGAAGGTTCTGCAAGCTCGTTCGTTTCCGGAATGGAAACCATTACGCGTAAACATTTACAACGTTCGCAGTTCCGACTTCGACTCTGCAGAGCCCTTAGCAAACTTGAGCCATTACGTATGTAAAAACGGAAATAACTTCGACACAATACAATACATGTATATTTATGTACCTACCCGTGAATATATACATAGGTATACACATAAATATATATAGGCAATTGTGCGCCAATGAACAGCCGAACCAGCCTCCAGCTTCGGCTGCCTAGTTGAGTTAAATTCGGGTATATAGGTAGGCTTGAGATTTCATGGAGCAATTTCGATGTAAATCCGTGTAATCGATTGATACCACAGCGAGGTCTCGACCATGAGGCCTTGCTTCGTTGTTAACAAAATTTATACCGTCTTCCTCATTCTTCTAATGCCTAATAAAGTTTTGGCTATTCAACGCGTATTCGTAAACGATTATAGTTACTCGGTTATAGTAAATGGCATGTGTTCTCCTCATAATGGTAACCACGTATACATGTTTCAGTTCAATTTGACGTCTCAATCTACAGTTCATTAAACCGTGAACAATTTAATGGGATTGAAGAAATCCACACTGGTTAGGTACAAGTTTTAACATAACTCGACGCTTTGTCAACTGTCAAACACAACGCGGTACAAGTCGTGAAAGGAAAGGTGCTTTCACCATTTGATACGCGTCGTGTGACAGGTTGAAAAATATAAATACACCGGCACTCGATCGACCAGCTGACGATTAGTTTATTTCCGTGAGAAAAAAAAAAAAAAATTTCTTCACATACCACTGGCGGGTTGTCAGATTGCAAAAACTTTCTCGAATTTGGAAAAAAAATGCGGCTGACCACGATGGGCCAGACCTAAAACTTTCCGCTCAAACCTTTCAAGTTAATAAAATGTTATTTTCAATTTTTATTCTTTGATTAACTTTGAAAGTACTACTTGATCGATCGACTCCAAAATTCAGTTAGATTTGAGTCTTGGTCTACCTTTTCGATCGCCGCAAGAATCATTCAAATCGGTTAATCCATTCCCCAGGTATCGTACGACAAAAACAGAAATTTTTCTCGTGCAACATCTTTTAAACCAATCGTTAGATTTTGATGAATCTTGCGAGTATCGAAAGGGCTATCCAAGACTTAAATCTGATCAAGTTTTGAGACTAATCTCACAAACAGTTTGGGAGTTATGCACTAGAAACATGAAATTTTTTTTTTTTTAATTTTTATTTTTCGAATAACTTTGAAACTACTCGACCGATCGAGTCCAAAATCTAATCAGATCTAAGTTTTGATAAACCCCTTCGATCGCCGTAAGAACCATTCCAATTGGTCGATTCGTTCTAAAGATATCGTTCGACAAAAATTTGTTTACACACACACACATACGGTCGTCCATCCAAATATAGTTAGAATAGCTTCTTAGGACCCCAAAACGTCGAGATCTGGTGAAAACTCGATTTCCGAAAATCGGACCGAAACCAATAACTTCCCTTTTTTTTTTTTAAATTTTAAATTTTCATAACGGGAAGTTACAAAAGTTTTATAATCACGTCGTTTTAGGGCAAACCCATAAAACGTAGAGATTAAGAGCGTGTCAGTGCGTCGAGGATTGAGCTCGTTATCTAACTCTGTGTGCAAACTATTTTTCTGCATAATAAACATCTAGCTGCTATCTTTGTTTAAAAGGTGACTGAAAAGTTGAATGTCATGCTGATCAACAATGATTCGTCACATATCCTCGATAAAAAGCCTCATAAGGAAAGAATAGCTGCACATCTGAAGTGAATATGTCAGACACACAATGTAGAGATCGAAACTTATTTTTCTCAGTTCACTGTTGATCTCTAAAGTGAAAGGTCGTGTACGGATAGGAGACGAAATCACAGCATTACAGGAGCCGTTGTACGACGTGGACTGATACAAATTTTTACAACTGATAGAATTATTGGACATAATATGGTCGACGATAAGACGGGGGTTGATAACTCCGAGGAGTTTTTGTGGCTGGAGAAAAAAATCGTTCCAAAAATAGCCGAGGTTCTGGGTAAAGATGCTGGAAAATTGCGATGCGAGATCAAGGTGCCGACCGATGGCTTTTTTATATCCTCAATTTTTATGGTGGATTTGATATCGTGCTCTGGATGTGAAACCGAGGACGAGAGACACAGTTTCGTGGTTAAAGCACAGCCGATAGACGAGAACACGCGTACCTTCATGAGGACTGAAAATTTTTTTCATAACGAAATCATCTTCTACGAACGTTTAGGGAAAAACTACAATAACTACCCGAAGTGCGTGTATGTAATTCCGGAACCCGTAGAGAAAGCTACGATAGTCCTCGAGAATGTTACACAGTTTGGATACAAAGCAGTACCTCCGACGGAGCTTCCGGGGTTGAAACACGCGCTAACAGCCGTCCGGGAAATCGGAAAGTTTCACGCGCGGGGCTACGTCATGAAGGAGAAGAACTCAGATGAGTTCTTTGGGGTGGCGAAGGAATTACGTAGAATTTACGATACAGTTCATCCTGTGTCGGTCGACTACTACAATACAGTGTCATTGCGGCCTGTGAATTACTTGCGCTCAGTGAACTACGATCCGGAATTCTGCGATAAGATATCGGTATACCTTGGCAACGCCTATGAAAAGATATTGAAGGATTGCATGAAGCCGAGGAATGAACTGGCAGTCCTCTGCCACGGAGACTTCACCATGAACAATGTTTTATTCAAGGAGGAAGATAATGGTGAGCTAAAGGCAATGTTAATCGACTTTGCGCGGATTGGGTACACGTCACCAGCCATCGACATGTCCACCTTTCTGTACGTCAGCTGCAGTGCTGAGGTACGGGAGAATTTTCCCGTCATCTTCAGGGCCTACCATGAAGCGCTCATGGAGTATCTTGAGGAGCACGGAGTCCAGGATCTTGAGAAGTATTCTTACGACGCTTTCTTGATGGATTACAAGAGACACGCGATTTTTGGCTGTACAGTCGCTATTTGGTTCACACCAATACTTTGCTTTCGTCAAAAGAGAGACTTTGGTGACATCGTGGATAATAAGTCT
This sequence comes from Macrophya alboannulata, assembly GCA_949628255.1. Taxonomy (NCBI): domain Eukaryota; kingdom Metazoa; phylum Arthropoda; class Insecta; order Hymenoptera; family Tenthredinidae; genus Macrophya; species Macrophya alboannulata. The sequence goes on along the minus strand of OX451206.1, from coordinate 18,905,702 downwards.
AAGTACATGGAACTCATGTTGGAAATCGGTGGAGATGAGATCTCGAAGAAAGTCGCCGATATGTTGCTGGAATTAAAAGATAACGGATGCTTGGATCACATGATGTGAAACGAAATTAAACTTGGAATCCAATCAGTGCTGTTGAAAATTATTAATCAGTTAATTATTGATGTCACATCATTTTCGGTATACATTAGTAAATTTAGTACCTGCATAATACATGATAAATATTTGTTATTATCCTTGTATCTTCAACCTCAGAATAAAGATTCTTTCATAAATTGTTTGCAATGTAAAAGATGTAACGTATACATTTTCCCGTCACTACTCAATAGTCCGTAAGCAAAAATTCTTCAATCGTTTGTTTACCAAAATATCTAAATTTGACAACTGTATTTTGGGATAAAGAAACTCCCATAAAATTTTCAAACGATCTCATACTCCTCTCTCGACGGATATTATCAACCTACGAAGTTACAAAAGAAAACCAAGATCCATAGATTCGAATAAATATATCAGAACCATTGTAATGATCCATATGTATAGGTGATTATGATATACAGTCATACGTACAGGTGCTGTACCTATTGATCGCGCTCGGGCTTACTGCGACATGTCGATGCAATTTGGGCTTAAATACCGTATAAGAAGCTTGGTTTGTCTTCAAGTTTTGCAAATCGAAATGCCAAAGTAAAATGAAAGGGTTTTTTCGATGTCAGACAGTATAATTGGCGGCGATACCACAAAGGCGAAGGGATTGTGCTCGTAGTTTGCATATAGATATCAATGTCTTTTATCCGATTACTTATCAATACGTTTTTGGTTTCCGTACTTTTCTATTCAACCATTTTTCAAAGTCTTGGAAACCGATATTCGGATTCCGGGACAAAGCTGAATCAAACAAGTGGGGCTGCAGTTTTTTTATATTATTTTATTTTTATTTTCCTGTAAAAATGGTCAGATGCAGGGATTTTTGGTGCAGGTATATTCTAAGCAAAGCCGAATTTGCAGTACAAAACATCTTCTTCCGACAACAATTATTCGCCATCTTCAATGGCAAATAAGCTGCGACTTTTCTTCATCCGCAATGCATACAGTCTGCTTATTTCTACTACATCTAATTTTCGTAGCATCTGTTGCACACGTCCGCTCGTGGAGGTAACTCAAATGTGTAATTCATCGTACAGTTGAAACAGTGTTTCAACATATTTCTGGGGAATTCCACTTCAAATCGGCGGAGAATTGAAGTGACATGTTTAAAATCGAGTGCAAGCTTCTTTTTTTCACATTCGTAACGAAAATATATTTACAAAAATTTCAAGATAGGATACAGATTCGGTCAAGAATCCCCGTTGCATTTTAAGAGTTTTCCCAAATCGTCAAGGTTCCATTTCAGAAATTTGCAGACATTAAATTTCAACGGGATCAGTACACTTTGGCCGGAAGTGTACGTGTATTTACTCTACGATTGGTTTGCTGGCAATAAACTCAGTCAGCGAAACGATTTTGGCAAAGTGGCACAATCGCAAATATTATGATCAAGCAGGAGGCCTACTTTATAACGCGCTAGGAATACCCTGATGAATTTTTAGAAAAAAAGTTCCGTATTGAAAATTCAATATTCGGCAAACCTACAGAGTACGAAGATAAAAACCAAAAATAATCATACATTTCAAACAAATGATATTCTGAAATAATTGAATTGGAAAAAAATTCATAAAAAGAAAAAAAAAAAAAAAAACTGCAGATTTTACGAAAAATTTCACACTTATTTCAATCGACTCATTCATCCAACATTCATATAATATGTCAGACTGAAAGCTGAAACTGCTCGAAGATAACTTCTTTGCAAGACATACATATGGTATACGTGATGATAATTTACAGCTTGCATAAGTAAACAATATTCGAAAAACAAGAGAAGTGTTAAACAAATGATAAACAGGAAAATAATGAAAAAACACTCAATTTTGATATTATGCACACAATCTTTTACATTGTTCATTATTTTTCTCTGCCCAAGTTAACATAGTGAATGATAGCTTTCAGGAATGTCTTTTTATCTAAAAAAGTACAGCAGTACGTATCTTGCTATTAGTATTCGTTCATTACTTCGTTTGAACACTTTTTTCCATTACTATACAGCGCAGCATCGCTCTCAAATCTGTCATCGTTTTTCATGACAATGATTAATCGTTGCTAAAGATCAAAAGCTCACCGTATTCTCGTACTCCATTTTCTTAACCTGGAAATAGCAAGTATACATTTTTTTACAAACAGGTATGAAAATTTTTGTCAATTCAATCTGAGATAGTTATTCAATCAATCCGGATATATTTTGCTAGTATTGAAAACGACGAGTTGGTACAGTTGGGAGAAATTTTTGTTTCCAGTTTTCGCTAAGATTCATAAATATATTGACGAAGAAAAAAAAACGATTACACAGCGCGAGTTTTCCGCTATGCTTACTGAAAGTGGCAAACAATTGAGATTGATTTATGGCAGAGTCCAGACGTCGGTGTTATCTTGGTGCAATGCTGATTTCAAGGGAACCATGTCACGCCGATTGATAACAGTTAAGTTCATCGCCATGTAATTATGTTTGCTGCAGTAGTAATCTATGTGCAATGATGACTTTGCCTATATGTACTAGCTATCAAATTGCAGCGAGTAAACTGGCTATAGAATGATACAATGTTCCCGGATTCTCTTTCTTAGTTCTCTGTAGATGTGCAACAACAAAAGTCGAGATCAGTGCAGTGGAAAATATCATTCTGAAATGGTTGACAATGAACGAAAAGAGGCAGCAAATTCCGAGGGTTTCGTCTGGTTAGAGAGAGAAATCGTTCCGAAGATCGCTGAAGTCCTTGGAAGAGATGCTAAAAATTTGCAGTGCGAGATCAAGGTGCCATCTGACGGTATCTTCATATCCACACTCTATATGGTGGAGTTGATCTTCTGCTGTGAAGATGAAATGGAGATGGAGAGGATCAAGCTAGTGATTAAAATACCCCCGAAGATCAAGAGCATCTGTTCCTTCTTCAGGACTGACATTCTCTTCCATAATGAACTCATTTTCTATCAACGATTCGGAAAAAACTACATTGACTACCCAAAGTGCGTGCTCCTAATTCCAGAGCCGATAACCAATGCCGTGATAGTCCTTGAAAATGTGACGGATTTTGGATTCAAATCCATACAACCGAAGGAGGACGTTGATATGAAACGTGCTTTAGCAGCCGTTCGAGAAATCGGTAAGTTTCACGCGCGAGGTTACGTCCTGAAGGAGAAGAATCCGGAAGAGTTCTTCTCGGTGGCAAACGAACTCCGTGAAATTTATGACGATTCGGATAATCCTGTGATGATCAAGTTTGTTAACGTGTTGTCGATGAGACCGATTAATTATCTAAACTCTATCAACTATGACCCTTTATTCTGCAAGACAATTTCGACTTTTTTGCGGAACGCTCATAAAGAGATACTCCAGGACTGCGTAAAGCCCAGGAACGAACTCGCGGTCCTCTGCCACGGGGATTTCACATCAAACAATGTTCTTCTCAAGAAGGAAGATCATGGCGAGCTCAAGGCGATGTTGATCGATTTTGCCCACTTCCGTTACGCGTCACCAGCCGTCGATATCGCCACCTTTCTTTACCTGAGCTGCGAGGAAGAGGTGCGGAAAAATTTCCCAGTCATTTTTAAGGCCTATCACGATGCGATCCTTGAACATCTTGAAGACCAGGGGATCTGGGATCTCGAGAAATATTCATATGACGCTTTTTTGAAGGATTACAAGAGACACGCGATCATTGGTTGCGAAATTGCCATATTTTTCATACCAGTTATGTTCCTCGAGCATCAGATGGATCTAGAAACATTCATGCAGAGTCAGACTGAAGACTTGGAAAAACTGATGGTCAGCGGTGGAGACGTGCTTTCAAAGAGACTCGCCGATATGTTGCTGGAATTGAAGAACAACGGCTGCTTGGATCACTTGATGGGAAACAGACTCGAGCCCTAAATCATCAAATTCTTCATGGCTGTACTTGACCCTGCGACAACAATATGAAAACTTGTCTACCAAATTTTCCATTACCTTAATTTTAAGCATACGAATATTACCAGTTTTTGGCCAAAATAAAGTAAAGATCTTTATTGAAGTTGTCGTTTATTTGATTACAAAATACGGTGATGAATGGAAAGTTGTGGATGTCCTTTTCAACCACATAGTTACCTGGTTTTCGAACCAAATTCTATCTCAATCAATTGAGTAATTATTTTCCACAATACATAAGCACCAGGGTTAGAATTCTCCGAACCAATTATGTGAGTCGGGAGTCATGCTCGAAGTAAACAAGGTTCAAGTATAGTTAGATGCCACAAACACAGCGGAACAATAATCATTTGTGCCTGTTGTATCCTGTACGTTGTATTCACTGACTCGAGATCACATCATCAGTATCAAAGTTTTGTTGCCATATAATTCGTCCCTGCAGATTCCTCTACATATTTGAAAATTTCGGCCATTGATAATCCCAGGCAATCAAATCCCAGATAATTGAGGTATCACTGCCTTTTCCCGCCTAATCCTCTTCGACTATTGTTCTATTGCCAAAATTATCAATGCACGTTCAATGGCCTACTTATCCATTATGCTAAGCGGTTTTCCATGCCTACGTTCCGTCCTCGGTCAATCCGGATTCACCGTTCTTTAATTTGCACATCCAACTCTTAATCAACAACGAATTTCGTACTATGAACACGAGCTCAAACATCCTAGACCAAATCCTTTGTTTTTCCAACTCCCCTAGATTCTCCATATCATTCTCCATCTAGATGCAGAATAGCTCTGTTCGATTCCAAAAATCGATCAGCTTTTCTCGGTAAGTTCGAAAAGTTATGTTCTAAACAACAGTCCCAATCAATCCATAAGTTAGCGAATCTAACATTTGGCGAAAATTCTATGGAATACAGTTCAAATTGTTAACTATTTTCGAACCCTTCGGAACATTCGTCTATGTACTTTGAAGTTTCGATGCGTTTCAAAATTCCCTCCACTTCCTCAGCAAAAGAAAATAACGACGTGTTATAAAATTCTTCGGCGAAATCATATGACGTTTGAAATGAAAATTTGCAAAATATTTGCTCTCGTGGTTGCTTGCCTTATCAACTCGCATATTCAGTCTATAATCTATAATAAAATCCAAGGTCTTATATGTAATGGCATTCGAAATCAGTCGCTTATTCACCCCGAGTTTTATAGCAGCCTGATTTTCAGGAATAATTTAGTTCTAATTAGGAAACACTGGTGAATCTATTTGTGGTTGATGATATTATTAGCGGATAGTATGGTCGAGGATAAACCGGCGATGAAAAATTCAGTGAAATCCTTGAGGGTGGAGAGAGAGATCGTTGCAAAGATCGCTAAGGCTCTGAACAAAGATGCCAGAAAATTGCTGTACGAGATCAAGGTGCTGACCGATCATTTCTTCCTATCCGCAATCTACATGGTGGAGTTAATTTTCTTCTCTGAAAGTGGAATAGAGAAAGAGAGGATGAGGCTAACGGTAAAAGTCCCCCCGAAGGACAAAAAGTCACATGAATTCGTGAGACTGATCTTTTCCACAACGAGATCATGTTCTACAAAAATTTTGATAAAAATTACAGCGACTACCCAAAATGCGTGGATCTTATTCCAGAGCCCATAGGAAAAACCCGGATGAGTTCTTCGCGGTGGCAAAAGAATGACGTGAAATTCACGATGAGTTAGCTGTCCAGTGCTGATCGAGTATTTGAACACAATTTCACCAAAACCACCGAATCACCTGCGATAAATTTGTGAAAAGTAAGACTGAGCATTTTGTAAAACTGATGGTCAGTGGCGGAGACGTGCTTTCGAAGAGATTCGCTGATTTATTGTTGGAATTGAAGGACAATGGATGCATTAATTACACGATGTGACATGAATTCAAACTTTAGATCGTCGGTTTTATGGTTTATACTAAATGATCCTTTTCTTCACTTCAAAAGTACCGTATTTGCTTATCACAGAACCATCCCTTGGGCGAGCTCATTGCGAAGACTCGCATAGAAACTCGGACCATGCAGATAACTAAATCCCATCAATTATCAGCCTTATAGCGACACAATAATTCAGACTTTGCTTAATGCTGCTCTAGAATCCTTGGTAAATTGAGGATATGCCTTGACCTGAAAACGAGTCAAGCCCTTTATCAACTAGGTTATATATTACCTATTTAATGCTTCAATCCGCGATTATCAAACTCGGATAATGAAATATAGGTCCCATTCCGACTGACCAGACGCAATGTCACATTGCAGTACCCGTTATCTGTAATACGCAATTATTCGACACACTACGCCACGACTTGTTCAAAATTTTGAAAAACTGACTCAATTCTTGGTCTCACTCGTTTTTGGAATTCAGATTATCAATTGATTGCCCGTTATCAAGATTTTTCAGATCATAGGTATCGTCATGTTGTTTTTCAAAAAGCTCTGAGCTCCATTCAATCAAATCGCAGGAGTTCCGCGGAATTTATCTGGGATTGTGAGTTCTTACGAATGACAAATTTTCAATCTACCTCTATCCGTGGGGCGAGCGAGTATATCTATCTTCATGAAATGTCTACTGATTAGTTAACAGTGGGAAATAGGATTATATAGATATAACTAATACTCGAGTATTTACCTTGGATTCTAATGCCTCAATAGGAGACTTTAATCAAGTATTGCTGCACACCTCATACACGAATAATCTGATGAACAGATCAATGTTTGATGACTTGAAATTCACTAGCCGAAATATTTATTAAAAAATAATATTTTCGGGATTTTACTAATCGGTAGGAATTCAATGTTATAAATTGTTATCAGAGGATACATAAAACATGAAATTATATGGAAAATAACTAACTTTCAAATAAAACAAATTGAGAAAATTTCTACTCCCTCGAATTTCTATGAATTTTTGGGGAAATTCGAACATTTTATATAGCTTTTCATAAAAAAAATCGTAGATTTTCGCAGTTTTTTCATAATAAAATTTTAGATTTCGTGGTTTATGATTGAATATTGTATTAAATTATTATGAAAGAAACTAGAATTTCTAATTGCTAACTGGTTTTACGTCAAGATTCGTAGAAATAATTCGTAAAATTATTTTCACCAGGGATTTGCAAATTGAAGACAATATATTTCCTAATAATCGGATGAATGGTAAGTTTTTACTCCAAATTTTCTTCCAACTGTTTTTTCATTCACGTGGAATTTTTTCTAAAGTAGCTACTAATTGTTTTCATGAAAATTCGAATTCCAACAGCAAAGATAAAGGACCAATTTTTTATTTTGGCAATACGGCAATCAAACGATATAGAAAGAAGGAATATTATTTTAAAAATCGCAATTTTCCCGGACTTTTTTTGTCGTCTAAACAAAAATCTTGAAATATACAAAATTTTGAGTCTAAAATTGCATTTTTTTTCACGAATTTACAATTATTTCAAAGCAATTTGAACATATTCAAATTTACGGTTCGGTGAATCGTCATATGATCGTAGCACTGGATCGATAAGATCCTCAATAAAGTGACGGCCCCAAGGCTCTTATCAGTCTACTATACTCGATTGTCTGACTTCAATAATAGTTATCACTCAGAAACGATCGTTTTATTGACAAATAGGTAATCTCTGTTCCAAAAAGAATCATTCCGTTATATTAACTTCAGTTTACTGTAATTCAATAGTTATCGGACCTTCGACCTCAAATTCCAGAGGATTGCTTCTGAAACTGTTCTGAAACTATCGAATTATCACAGAAGTGCACAGAAAAAAAAGTTAACTTGAACCAAGAAAGTGATTAGGAAAATCAAAATTATCCATGACGAAGTAAGTATTTTCTTAAACCAAGGAATTTCCTTAATTCAAGAAAAATTTTTATTCCGTCAGGAATGATTTCGAGCTTCCTAACTATTTTCTTGAATCAAGAATATTTATCTCCAGCGAAAAAATTTTTTTTTTTCTATGTGTGCAATTAGTTGCAAGACATGGTCAGGATTTAGAGTCGAGCGAATTTAAAGCAAGCTCGAATTCCCAGTTCACAAAATTCTCCAAATGGTTCGAAAAACCTTGCTGAAAGTTTTATTTTGAATGAATTAATCGTTGAAAAATTTTACGCACATGTTCGATATGCGTGCAGTGCTTTCGCACGTAGCAGAGTGTCAATTCATTCGGACCTAAACTTTCCAAAATTTTGCTTTGAACGGTTTGAAACATTTGTTCCCTCGGGAGCTTGAGCTTTAATCTCCTGCGAGTGATGAAAAGTACCAATGTGTGTGATTTATGCGGCAGTGTGAAAAATTAATTAATGGCTATGTCAATTGCAAAAATTCTTGGGGTTGTGAATTGGCTGGTGAAAAAATCGGAGATTATATCTGAACGTATGTTCTTCGAGTCAATATTGAAAAACTATTTTACGGGTGGAGTGGGGATTCCTCGATTCGGGAAATTAAAGTTATAATCTTGTTATAGGGTCCAACCGGTCATATAATACCGCTGAGTTGCTGATCCCCGCTCAGTTCCACGACGACTTGACTGTGAACGACGAATCCGAATTCAGTTCCGATCGTGCAGATAGATTCTACGACTGTAGTTCCCAGTTTATTGAATTTCATAATAATTATTCGCAAAATCAGCGCTGGGGTTAGCTCAGTGCAATTTGGGTAATAATTTCTGATCTACAGTGCATCACAGCTGCAGTTACGAATTCCTGAAATTTAAATCCATCGCGAAATTCCCACCATAAACCCACGAACTCATTAAATTAGAAGTTGATCCCTGGTCACGGAATTCTTGCTCTTGAATATTAAGCAATATCGCTGTGGACTGCGAGACTGCGGGAGGAAGATCTGCTCACCATAGTTCTCGGATTTTGTTTGTCACGTAAGTTCCGTTTCTCTTCAGAAGTTCACGAGGTGATGATAAAATTTTTATTCTATAATATTATTCGAAAATAGTATGGTCGATGGTGAACCGAGGATGGAAAACTCCGAGCAATTCTTGTGGCTGAAGAAAGAGATCGTACCTAAGATCGCCCAGGCCTTGGATAAAGATGCCGGAAACATTCGGTGTGAGATTAAGGTGCCTACCGACAGCTCTTTCATATCGGCAGTATACATGGTGGAGCTGATTTCCTGCCGCGGAGTTAAAACGGAAGACGAAAGAATCAAGCTGGTGGTCAAGATGCAGCCGGAGAATGAGAACGTCCGTGCCTACTACAGGACCGATTTTATTTTCTGCAACGAAATCGGGTTCTATCAACGTTTCGGCAAGCACTACAGCGACTTTCCAAAGTGCGTGTCCATACTCCCGGAGCCAATTACCAGGGCCGCGATAGTCCTTGAGAACGTAACCCAATTTGGGTACAAAGTGATACAGCCATTCGAGAATTTGGGAATGAAACGCGCCCTCGCAGCTTTCCGAGAAATTGGAAAGTTCCACGCGCAGGGCTACGTCCTGAAGGAGAAAAATCCGGAGGAGTTTCATGGGATGGTAGATGAACTACGCGAGAACAGATTCGACGATTTCGCACACCCGGCATTGGTCAAGTTCATCAACACAGTTTCAGTCAGACCGCTGAATTACCTGCGATCAGTGAACTACGACCCGGAATTCTGCGAAAAAATATCGACTTTCTTCAGTGACGCTCATAAAAAGATACTCAAGGACTGCATCCAGCCCAGAAACGAACTCGCAGTCCTTTGCCACGGGGATTTCACATCGAACAACGTCCTATTGAAGGAGCAAGACGATGGCGAGTTCAAGGCAATGTTGATCGACTTTGCACTGCTGCGTTACTCATCACCAGCCACTGACGTATCCACTTTCCTTTACCTGAGCTGCGAAGACGAGATACGAAAGAATTTTACCGTCATCTTCAGGGCCTACCACGACGCGATCTTGGAGTACCTTGAGGAGCACGGAATCCAGGACCTCGAGAGGTACTCCTTCGACGCTTTCTTGAAGGACTATAAACGACATGCAATTATTGGCTGCGAAACTGCTATATATTGGATTCCACACATACGCCTCGATTATCAACCGGACTTTGATGACATTATAAAGAACAGCTCTAGTTACATGGAAAACCTTATGATCAGCGGTGGTGACGCGGTCTCGAAGAGACTCGCCGATATGTTGCTGGAACTGAAGAACAATGGATGCCTCGAACACATGCTATAAAATGAACCTATTCGAAACTAAAATCTTCAACTTCTACCTAGACGCATCAGATTTTGACGATATCTTAAGACTTTCTTATCTCATTGTAATTCATGTATGTACATACGTAATTTGTGAAAAATTATACCAAATGACACGTTTAGATGATGTCTTCCATATCCTGTTACATTCTCTCGTTCAGTTTTTTCATAATCTATCGCAAATTTTCCATGGGAAATTCAAAGCTGTCATTTCTTTCATCTGCACTTCTAATCTGTAAGTTCTAAACATGACTGATTAAAATAAGAAATAAAAATTACGTAGTGAATAAATTGCTAAAGGAAATCAAAAGCTGCTTCACTTTGCCAATTCGCATAATTTAAAGAGAAACAATATCGATTAGAATTCGTGCCAAAACTTTCTAAAACTCAGATTGCAAGACTTGGTTACTGCACTGGAATAAAAGAACTTGAAATTTTGAAAAAGTATCGAAATTGCTGAAAATTCAATCGGTCATTTGACATTTTGAATTTTAATGAAACAGACGCCGAAAAAGTACCAATGAAAGATCGTCGGAGTATAGATCGCTGCAATTTGAAACTGTATAGTCAAGTGACCGATAAGTACAAGCATGACTTCGTGAGCTGTAAGTGTCTGATGACACTTCAAGTGCTTGATGGCAGATAAGGAAAGATCGAAAAAGACGGTCAGTTAGCTAATCGAGGTCTGATATTTACATTCACTTTACCAAACTGCATTGGTAATATATTTTCGGAGATCCACTGATTTTCAAAGTGAGGATCCAAGAATCTTTTAATCAATCCCAACATCATCGCAACTAATTGGCAAATAGATAGCCGCGATGAGATTCCGAAATATCTTCGAAGAGTGCGAACCGGATTTTCTGCAGTAGAATTTCTTCGAAATAAAATATATTTTTTTCAATTCGCGTAAGAATTTGTGAGATTTTTTCGGTAACTATTAATCTCATAAAAATTCGTACCTGTTTTTTTTTTTTGATAGTTATAAATTTCTCGGCATAATTCGAACGTGTTCAAATTTCCGGTTCGGTAGATCGTCGTTCTATCGTTGTGGGAGATCGCACGCGTGCTGGCGGCCAATCGCCTCGATCTTAATGAAGTCGACGGCCTTAATTCGGACTGGTATCAGTCTAGTACTTGATTGTCTAACTTCAATGAGGGTTCTCATTTGGGAACGATCTATCTCTCGATATTTTCCTTCGATAAGAATTTCCGTCCATCATTTAGGAGAGAAAATAAATAATTAATTTATTGGTTGATTAATTGGTCCGAAATACGCAAGTTATATAATTCATTCGGCGTTAATAATGTTCACTTGCAATTAGCGAATCCTCTGCTTGAGAAAAAAAAAAAAAATGAAAAATCGAATCTATCTGATGTCAAGATTTCAGCCTCTTCTTCGTCGAATCAGAAACCTTATTCCAATTCGAAGAACAGAAATTTGAACAGAAAATTTTCAATCAAAAAAATTTTCAATCAATCAAATCATGAAGTTCCACGGTCAGGGCTACGTCTTGAAGGAGAGAAATCCAAAAGATTTCTTCGTGGTCGTAAATGAAATACGCGAAAACAAATTCGACGATTCAGCACACCCGGCGTTGGTCAAATATATCAACACAGTTTCAGTGAGACCGCGGAATTACCTGCGCTCCGTGAACTATGACCCAGAATTCTGCGATAAGATATCACCTTTCCTTGGCCACGCTCATATGAGAAGATACTCAAAGACCACATGAAGCCCAGGAATGAACTGGCGGTCGTCTGCCACGGGGCTTTCACCGTGGACAACGTCCTTTTGAAGGAGGATGATCATAGAGAGTTTAAGGTGATGTTGATCGACTCTGCGCAGCTTCGTCACTCTTCACCCGCCACTGACGTGTCCACTTTTTTTTACCTGATTTGCGAAGACGAGATACTGACGAATTTCCTGGTCATCCTCAAAGACTACCACGATGCGGTCTTGGAGTATCTTTATGAGCAGGACGTCCAGGACTTCGAGAGATATTCATTCGACGCTTTCTTGCAAGATTATAAAAGACACGCTATTTTTGGCTATATTTGGTTGTACCTCGATTATCAGCCAGACTTTGATGACGTCAAGGATGATCCTAATTACATTGAAACCATGATGATCATTGGTGGAGATGCGCTTTCGAAGAAACTCGCTGATATGCTGTTGGAACTGAAGAACAACGGATCCTTCGATCACACGATGCAGGATGAATTCTCGAAATCTTCGAATATTTTATAGGCTTGTTTGTTTTCGCAGTGACAATTTCAAACCTGAAAAACAATTCCAAATATGAAAATTGGTAACCGACCGGTTTTGGCCAAAAAGCTTCGCTCTTTTACTTGAGGTACAACGGTACAGAGTTTGTTTGCCCGATTTTTTCTCTGACGATGGTATAATTCGAATGACCAAGTTAACGACTGCCGTTTTAAAACCGGAAGTGGGATTGGGCTCAAAAGCTCATCAGCACATCTTCGCGACAGAAACAGTATCCTGTGCGAATTTCATCAAAATCGGTTCAGCGGTTCGACTGGAATTCTGCTCACAAGAAATTAGTGGTCACATAGATCCATTTTCGAAAATTCTTGCAAATTTTTCAACCTCCCGCTTTACCAAGAGGGAAGTTATTGTAATCATCCCTGATGATGATCAAAGCAATCGTGCCTAAAAAGCACTTGATAAGGTTCTCGTGAATTCGACTAAAATGAAAAAGCGCTGTGAAATTTTACGAGCTTTTGTTCTGTTCTTCATTTTTTTTTTTTTGCTTTCTTGTGGTTTTTATTTCTGTTGCCGATGTATTTCAATTAAGAGTCAATCGGACTGCTGACGGTTGACAACCCTCGCGATACATACGTAGAATGCGTGATTCAGGGGTGGCCATAAACCAGCTATAACTTTGAACGGAAATGCGACATATGTGCGTGAGATACGCGATTCGGGTGTCTTTCGAAGCGGCGTTTTAGCCAGAGAAGTAGCGTTCGTATATGACCTGGAGTGATGGCCTTAAATAGGTTTATATCGCTCATAAAACCGCCCTCCGGGACTGTCCCGCGAAAATTAAACGCCCTATACTCCATACTCTATGGGCAGTTCTATTCCTATCCGCGCGAAAGTTACACAGCGGGGAACTACGCATGTAGGTCTAATGGATCTTGATACTCAAGCGATTACCTGACGCATATATTATCATCTCCTTACTTTTAACGTATATCAGCTTTATTCGAAACTCGTGAGGATAATGTTTTTTTTTCTTATATTTTCTTTAAATCTTAGGCTGCGGTAAACGACGATGCAAATCGATGAAAAAAGAAAAAGATGACTTTCGCACTCTTGCTGATCGGTCGATTGAGGATCAACTTGATGCAATGAGGGTGTAAATCGGAAATCACGTTTCGAAGTGGTTTAATCATTTCAATACAAATAATGCAAAAGCGGAATTGATCTAAGCCTTGATCATCAGTTCATAATCCTCCAAATATACATACATTTGGGTGATTGTGAACTGATGATCAAAGCTTAGATCAATTCCGCTTTTGCATTATTTGTATTGGAATGATTAAACTACTTCGAAACGTGATTCCCGATTTATAAGGTTTTAAAGGGACTTATATTTAATGTCAGAAGATATCGTTCAGTCTCAATTGGATTCAAGTCCTGGTATACCTTTTCGATTGCTGCAAGAATCATTCAAATCGGTTAATTCGTTTCAAAGGTATCGTACGACAAAAAGCGAAATTTTTGTCGTGCAATATCTTTTGAACTAATTGGTCGATTTTGATGAATCTTGCGGCAATCGAAAGGGCTATCCAAGACCTAAATCTGATAAAGTTTTTATACTTATCGCACGAACAGTTTAGGAGTTATGCACTAAAAACATGAAATTTTTTTTTTTTTGACTTTTATTCTTCGAATAACTTTGGAACTACTCGACCGATCGACTCCAAAATCTTATCAGATCAGATCTATAGGTCCCCAAAATGTCGAGATCTGATGAAAACTCGACTTTCGGAAATTGGACTGAAACCAATAACTTCGCCTTTTTTTGAAAATTTTCAAGACGCGAAGTTGAAAATAAGTTCCGCATTATTTTGGTCAGATGGTTTTGAATTTTACTTACTAAGAGAAGACTATGCTTGTATAAAACTCAGTAGAATTTAGACGCTACAATAAATCCTTTGAAATCCCCGAAGTCCGTACAGACAAGCGATGAATAAGATAAACGAATTTTCAATAAAAGTTGTAAAGAATTCATCGATTAAATCAGTGCATTTACTGTTGCGATGTGCTATGATTTTTCCACCATGAACGGGAGATCTGATATTGAATCGTTTTCACACAATATTTTGCTACCGAAAGAAATATATATGTGAGTTTCTTGGATTGAATTGGTCAACGTTTGACCCAACAAGATCAAACCCAGGTTTTCTAAAGCTCTCTTTTACGTCTTACTTTCCTCTTTTCAAAGCTTCCTCCGGTTTCTTTATTTCATTTATTTATTTTTTTTCTTGTCTTTATTTTTCATATCTGTGCTTTCTATCTTCGAAGGAAAAAGGGATCAGTCGATCTATATTCTTGGAAACCGAAATTTTCCATATAAAAATATCACAGCTCTATTCCCACGATTGAAAATCTGTCAAAAAAATCTGTTTGAAGTACTTTTACTCTCGTTCTAGACTATAGTTCAGTTGAAAATAGAATTTTTTTCAACCATGAGAGGTATTCCGCCTCAACCCAGGCAGCCGTCGAATCTCACCATCGCCATTTTTTTCCACCAAGCGAGATCTTGCATCCGGAACATCATTTGAAGTAATCCTCCGGTCAGGACGATTCCACTTCAGATACCATCACAGATAACGGAAAGGGAAAAATTATTCAAATTATTGCAAAGAGTTTGAGGTGCATATGGTTGATTTGAGTTGTGAGACTCTTTCGAGGATAATTTCATGAATTGTTCAACGAAAGAATACCGCACCAATGTGAATCCTAGATATTTTTTATCTGCTATGGTGTCAGAGTTGAGATCGTTCTGGCCAACGACGGGGTTCATTTGAAATGGTGCCTTTGCTGCGAAATCTCGTTTAGCTGTAAAAATGGAGATGATGAGGTCTGAAAGTTGCCTGGGTAAAGGCGGGATCCCTATACTTAAAAAATGGGTAAAAGTCAGGTCTTTTTCGTAGATTTCTTACCCTCTGATGTGTATAAGAATATTACTCTGGTACTACACGTAATGTAATTAAATTCCGAAAGAAAAGGCTACAACAATGTGCGGTATACCTTATACTACGCCCGTTTACTCGCCCACACATGAGCCTACCCTCCCTCTCCCTCTCGTCACGATTTGTTTCCTTTGATGTCAAAAGCAGCCCTCAGCATTCGCGTTCACGTTCACGTTTACGTTCATGTTCACGTCCGCGTTCGTTCACGTGTGCATCGCTCTCCATCCACCACTTCTTTGGTATCTCCCTTCCTTCACCCTCTTCATACCCTAGTCACTCTTTCCCTCTTTACCTCTTTATACGAGGTGAACCCAGACAACCTGAAGAAGAGATATCCACGTCACCCTCTCGACTTCAGCTTCGTGTTGTCGGAAACAAACCCTTTATTCATTGAAATCATACCCGGGTAGGTGGGTATGTCTATTCACCGTGAACCCGGTTCTCACCAACTTTACAACATATAGACAGATCTACGGCATGGGAGTAGAGTTCAATTTTCTCTGTATGTGTAGGTACCCATTTTCAGAGTAAGTTATATGTACTTTAACCGGTATAGACGTACAAAACAGAACTGGGTCTGTTTGCATAACGGTATATGGACCGCCAGTTTCGCACCTTCACATACTCACACACACACGTATATACTGGACTCCGCGAAATCGTTCGTTAACGAAATTATCCCGGTGGGTATTCGACCTGCAACTCGGAAGGCGCGACTAATTCTCTAGTGCAGCTATACACGGAAATCCCCCAGCTAAATGTATGTACATTCAACGTAAACTTCTGCTCAGGTATATTCACTAGACGGAGACACTCCAGGAGTTTCGAAAATCCAGCGTCGAGTGTGAAATTTTGATCAAGGCTTTCAAGGTTTACGGAAGACTAGCAGACGTAGATCGACAACCCCTTCTTCACGAGATGTTTCATTCGATTAATCCGCGAGAAGGAATAGAAATTCTAGTTTCAACTCCCGAAACCCAAATTACTTTGTTCTTTAGTTACACCAGGAGGAATATAATTGTGTCTTACGAGAATTAGGTCCTACGTGAGGATCCGAAAGTGTAAATCGGAAAGAGCGATCGCGCTGGAAATTCTGATCAGCGTCTCTATCCATTTCGAAAAAATTTCAAATTTTACTGACGGTTTCAAAAGTATGCGAAAAATTTATTCGTCAATCAGTGCGCGAAACGTTTTATTGAAGATTGAGGAGCTGTAAATCGAAACTGGAATCGGTAAAGGTTCGAACTGGAATTTCAAAAGTCTAGTTTGCGCCAAAACTTGTTCAAAACGACCATAACTCTCACTTTCAGATGCAAATCAGAATTTCAGATTCTGCTTTGCGCCTCCGAGTCTTCGGTGAGAACTCTTGGAATAAAACTGGAATTTATATTCCGACTAGGATCATCTTTCGTTAACACTCATCCCAAAATTTGTATACAAAATTATTGAAAATTGAGGCCAAGGTACACGATACAAAGAAATAATTCGCCGATGTTTGAAGTTGTACTTGGCTTGACAATAAATTTTAAGGAATTATGGAACAATTTTGATATGAGTTAAAGATGTTGAAGAAGATAAGCGGTGTGACTTGAAAATTTCTAAAATAATCAACAGAGCAAACGTAGAAGCTTTCAGGACGGATTTCTATATTTTCATTACAGCTGGGAAGCTTTTCTAAAGACTGTCTCATCATAGAATGTCTGAAGCACAGACAGACGAACTTGGACTATCATGTGACTGTCAAAATTGTATAATTTTGAAACCTTTGATGCAAAATTTAAGCTCTTTAAAGGGGGCCTATACAGATAATAGGACAAAATTGGCAAAATAATCAATACTATGCGAGCAAAGCTCTGCATTTAAAAAAGCTGCTCAAATCTGAACAAGTCACATCTCTATATAAAATGAGCCAGGAAACATTGAATCAAAAAAAATCTAATTCCGTGACTTGAAGAGCACTTTGATTGTAGATATTTCAAATATTGAGCTTTAAAAAAGCTCCTCGAGTCACAAATTTCGAATGTTTTGGTTTAAACTTTTCAAGCTCATTTGTGGACATAATTTGCAGAGATTCACCAATGGAGCTTTTTTCTAATCAATTCATGCTGTTTCACAGTGAAAATTATTTCACAGTATTTCATTTTTACGACACGATCGGTTTGGATGAAATTTTCACAGGATACTGATTCTGTCGCGAAGATGTGCTAATAAGCTTTTGAACCCAAGCCCACTTCCGGTTTTAAAACTAGAGTCGCCAACTTCGTTATTCGAGTGATACCATCGACAGAAAAAAAACCACTGTGCGGTCGTGCCTAATGCAAAAAAGTGAAGCTATTCGGTTAAATCCGGCTATTTCTTTCACAAATTCAGTGCAGCCGTATGAAAGATGCTGACACTTACGATGGGAGTAGCTAGGTACGTGAAGAAGGCTACTCGGTAACAATTTCTGAAATAGACATCGGATAACGTACACCTACACCTATGTCAGTCTTGAATAAAGTCCATTATACTAGGTCACCATACCGGCTAAATAATTCATAATGTCGCGTGTGCAACCCAGGTGCAGTGTATGCAGACACATAGTTTACCTAGACTAATCGATTACGTTTACAAGCTTCTTGCGATAGGTAGCTAAAATAAAGCTTTCTACCCGATTACCCGTTGCAGTGAAGCTACGTTAAATTCTTCACTCACTCTACAGTATAAATAGCTACCCGATGCATTACATGGCATCATGGAGAAAAGAAGATATCGAGCACCATTGCAGAGACACGAAACAGTCGCAGATAAAAAATATAAACAATTGCAGTTTCCACTTTTTCACCTTTATAACGGGGAAACTCGATGCTTCGACTGCATTACAGGACAGAATGCTTGATTTTCGAACTAAATTTATCACCCTGTCATGTCGCTGCAGATGGACACTATGCACCCCCCGCCATGTGCGTCGACCTACCATGTTTTACTAGCCGTTAAATAAAACGAACGATACTTCCACCGAGGCAATTTCCTGACAAAATAGAGGGGTTTAGCTTTATCTCGTTAACTTTTTACACATTTAATTTAAATTGGACGCTTGCACACCATTCTATGTGCATTATGCAGTTTAACTATATTTACTTTAATCCCTCCTCTCATCTGCCCTCTGTCCTCTGTACAAGAAACAGCAAAGAGACAATGATTTTTATATACGTTTAATTTTTATCAAATTTTTAAGTCTGACGTTTAGGCTCAACCGCATGCTTCCTTCCAAAACTGTAGACGAGTACTATTTTTTCATAAATTTTGTCAACTCAACAATGACCACAGCTTTTGTTGAATCGACGAAAAGAAATTTACAAAAAAATGTTTTTCTGTTTCTTGAGCAAAATTTTGGGGATGAATGAATACAAAATTTTTTTAGCAACGTAGTAAACTTTTTAATTAAATATTTCAATATTTAATAAAGAATATTTAGAAAAGAATAGATGGAGTTCCAATTATCCGATGGTCAAAATATGGCTCAAAATTTCTTTTTTCTGATCATGAATTAAATTACTCCACAGAAACGGAAAAAAAAAAAAAAATTGGGGCTGAAACCAAACTTATTCGTATTTGTTCGAGCACCCGATTGGAACTCGGGGCGATATGTATACATAAAATTTTTTCAGAAAAAATAATTGGCATAAATTGTAGAAATCAATTGATACTGAGGTTTTTGTTTGCTTAAAAATGAGGTAAAAAATGTTGAAGTTAAAAACAACAAATTCTCTCCTCGTGACGTCGCGTCTGGGTAAAATCTATATTAACCCCAGTTTTTTTTTGGGTGACTCCTGCAGCGCTTCCCGCGTCACATTCCCGGTAAGGCAATGATAGAAAAACAATACGAGAAGCCCTATCAGCTACCATTCCACCCTGCTACTCGCTTGGCGAAAGGGGTGAAACCAGATATAGGCTAATCTGAGCATCGTTGGGCTTTCCTTTTCTCTCTTTCTCTATATATCTTTATTTAGTTATTTTTTTTTCATACCTTATTTGTCACTTTCTCTCTTCCTCTCAGCTGTGTATCTATCTCTGTTTTATTTCCTGTCAAAGAAATTAATCGATAGAATATTTCTTCGCTGCGAATCAGTGATGCGAAAAAAAAGTGAATCGGGGCTGCACTGCACCTTATTGGGGGTGGAACTAGCGTCTCGGAATTACTGTTTTAAAGTCCGTGCAGGGCAGTGTATCGCGACGACTGATCATACGATCGAGTTCAAATTCGGAGTAATATTGTCAAACATATCCCTGCCGAGGACGAGCTTATTTTCCTACTGACTTTTGTAAATTAAACTTTTTTTATTCACTCCCAAAGATAAAACAAAAAATTCCTAAACGGTACTTTTACGGAAGCTCAGCTCTAACTGTCACAATTTTCAGATTTGATTTTTCATACAAGTTCAATCCTTAGTGAAAGGTGTCCTTTATAAGATAGGTTTTTTTGTTTTTGGTTCAGACAAAATGGCGAGCAGTTATCCTGCCCACCAGGTCGATGCAGCCCTAATTCGGCCACGGTACACGTTTCTGCTGATAAGTCAATAAATGAATTAGTTTTGGTCGATAAAAAAATTCACAAAAATACAGTAATAATTTATGATAAACAGGCTGTGCAAGTTTGAAGAAAAAAAGAAAGAAAATTACCGAAAACTGTCTTACGAAAATATCTCGAAAATAACACAACTGAGAGGGTTATCCCTTTAAGCTTGATAAAATACGTCACGGAATATTGCGTTGGTATTAATACTGGATTAATGCCGGGCCGATGTTATACACTTGATTTTACAATACGGTTAACTAATATTCGATATGTGCATTCACGCAAATGTGTATAATATATAAATATGTAGGTATATACAGTATATATGTATTATGTCTAACGAACGTTTGGCGAACAAGCTCCGATAATTGCAAAACCGTCAATAATATATATCGTTAATCCCTGCGATATGTTGAATTCCAGCTAACAGTAATAATAACCCTTGGTGCCATGGTGGGTACAAAAATCAAACTAATTTCGTGACGAGAACTAATCCGTTCCATTTGACCCTATCCCCTTATTTATTTATCACTATATACCTACCCCAGATAGATACACTCTCTATACTATACCGCACACCCTTCTCATCAACGATCCTCGGCGAAGAGAATAAACGACGAGGCGAATAAGGGAGGATAAAAAAAAACCATACTGGGTGTTATTTATCGAGGTGCTGGAGGCTTTTTCTTATTTTTTTGTTTTCTTTGAGATGAAAAGAGACACTCATCAAACTACGATATGACCGAGGAGTAAAAATAATTCGCTCAACAATACGGAGCACAGACTGATTTCTTCTTTGGTCTTATGGAGGTCATAGAATTCTGTTGAATTTTTGAAAAACTGAAGAACTTAGCTGCATAATATGGCATCTTGATGAAGTCTATCAAAAATTCTAGTGAAATATTCATAGGATATTTCCTGTATGAAATTTGAGAGGATTATTTTTTTTTTTTTTGTGAACTATAATGAATACAATCGCAGTGAAAGTTTAACGGAATTATCAAAACGTTGAATAGAAACCTTTGAATTCTGATGACAGTTTTGAACAATTTGTGAAAATAGTTTTTCAATCTTGGCTGAAGTTATTGCAATGGAGATTCGATGAATTTGTTAAGAAAAGCCGCACTTTCGGAGAGTCGTTTTTCGAAATTTCATGAAATTTTCAGGAAATGGGTATACCAGGGTGGTCCTTATCTACGGTGTTTTTGAAATTTCCTGCGGACAAGGTGGAAAACATTTGCAAATGAATTCGAAAAAATGTACGCGAAACTTGAAATCTGTAGGTCAACTCAAAGTACTGCCTACAAGGCAGTGAAATTGGCATACGTCTTCCCCACGGGGATAAAGGTTTTTTGTCCAAAAAAATCGCCCAATTATTCATTGAATATCTATGACTATAGAAAAGACGTATACCAAATTTCAGATTTTTCGAAGCATTATTAAGGGAGGGAAAAAAAAATAATGCAGTGAGCCTGAATTTCCATGTAAATCAAATGGGAAAATTCGCTGCCTTGTAGGCAGTACTTTGAGTTGACCTACAGACTCCAAGTTTTGGGTACTTTTTTTTTAATTTATTTGCAAACTTTTTCCACCTTGTCCGCAGGAGATTTCAAAAACAGCGTATATAAGGACCACCCTAGGGTATACTAATTGAAATGGAACGAAATTTTCCAAAATCTGCCAGAAGTTAGTGAAGTTCTATTGAGAGATATTCAAAATTTAATGAAATTTCTGGAAATTGGTAAAATTTCAAATTGCAATACCGTACAGACGATTGAAAAAGGAAATTCGAAAAACTCCAAACGAAAAGAACGGAAAAGAAAATCCATAAAATCTTAGAGAAATTTTCAAAATCTCATGAAATTCCGCGTAAAATTCTTGAAATACCATTGAAATCCCACCGAAACCGCATGGAGAAATTCGTTGAATTCCAATGCGCCCTGCGAGAGTAACGCTAGAACAAAAAACTGAAAAATTTCATTAGAAGAGAAATCAAAAAATTGCAAAATCACATTGTGAAATTATTTTACGAAATCTGTAAACTTTGCACGATAAGTTTTTCAAAAATTTAAAAAAATTCAGGACCGAATAAAAAAATATTTGGAATTCACTGGATTTTAAATTCAACTTCACGCAATTGTACTTTTAATTTTTCCATATTTGATAGCATTTTCGGTCGTTTAACGGGTTTCCACATTCCTACTTTTTTTTATTTCATTTTGGCATTGAATTTGTATCCTTAAAAAAAAAAAAAAAAAGTGTATAGAAAAACGGTAAAAAAAAGAAGAAGAAATGGCGTTTCAATTCCGCATTCGTAGAACACCCTGTGTATGGGTGATATTCGATAGAGTTAAAAGATCGTACGAAGTAGAGGGAAAAAAGGGAAAGAATCAGCTGAAGGAACCCTTTGTTATCCAACGACGAAGAAGCGCGCGAAGCGAGGAACTCCGGTACGAGTTTAGGGGAGTTTAAGGGAAGCCAGGGTTTGGGAGGCAGCTGATATCTGATTATTGGATACAAGTCCTTTACTCCGTCTTGTATATTGGCTCATTTTTCATTTCGGGATAGGCCCAAAGCCATGCGTTCCTTTCTTCTCTTTCGTTGCCAGTAGCTCCTGCGGATCCGTGACGCTAACGCCGGGGGTATTTAATCGCATTTATATACCAACTAGGCACCACGCATGTCTGTTGAGGTTTATCTTCGGATCTACCCTTCGAAAATGTTGAGGGTGTTTTACTAATTAACCGTCGTATGTCATCCACGTTAACATTCGCCTTGAAAACTCGAGACCAAGAATTTTCGAGTTAATACCCACCCTCGGGGATCGAATAACGAACAGGTACGAAACCAGAGCCATTGCTTGGTATCTTGATCCAAGAATCAGACCCCCGCCATATTTAACTGCCCCCAATAATTTTCATCCCTTATTTTACCCCAGTCTGTGAAAGACGAAGCTTGCTGGACCTTAGAGCGTGGATTTTAACCCTTATTTCAACCACCTCTTCCTGAAAAACCCAAGTGTCACAATACTTTGGTTAAAACTAAAGGTGAACCCTCAATTTCGGTGAATTCTTTGCCTATAAGGTTTGTACATGTAAGGTTATACAATATGGAAATTTGTTGGCTGTAACAATGTAATCCGTAGTTATATTCTGTAGCCGTTAGACCAGCGCTATTATCTCAAGCTGACCGTCGTTAGCGCAACTGGGTGTACGGCGCCGCCTGCTTAACAATTACAACCTAATATCTATTCTAATTTCTCAAGCGTATACCGACAACCCAAACCCCTTACAACCATAGCCTGTTACTAATGCACACCGAAACGCCGTGCTTTGGATGAAGTATAGAGCCCAAAATCAGTGGAGTTGTTTTAATAACCATTGTCAATGGGACATCGGGTCTTGTATTCAGTGCGAAAAAGGGTAAAAAGGCTCAAACGTAGTGGATTGAAAAAATAAAACGAGCTTCAATTCTCTCAGTTTTGTTTTATTTCTGCGACAAATTTGCTATTCTTTAAAGTAATGCAACTTATTGTAAGACAATTGTGTAGAGGAATGGGGAAAGGGGTGAAAAAGCTTAAATCTAATGGATTCGAAAAAGGAGCTTCAGTTTTCCCAATTTAGTTACCTTTCTGCGCCAAATTTCGCTATTCATTAGATCTGAGGAGGACCTAAAGATCAATTTGGGCAAGACTTGAGTAATGATTGAAGAATGAGGCACTGCTGTAAAGTAACACATTTTATTGTAAGGCAATTGCGCAGAGGAATGCTTTGTTCATTTTGATTGTTCTCATTGTCGTTCGTCATTCATTAACTCGAGGACTTCTGAAGAAGAAGATGAGGAGAAGAATGAGGCAAAGAACAAATAGTCGAGGGTGAAATGAGCAATGGCATAGCGTGGCTGATCAACGGATGACAAATATTGCTGGAGACTGTCGCTGGTTATTTTGGAAATGAAATTGAATCGCCCCATAACTTGGCGGTCTATTAGTCCTGCAGGGGCTCGGCCAGTTTCATCGTAAATCTTTGACGAGTATAAGTATCGAGCAGGATGTATAGGGTGCGCGATATGGAGTGTGGGTATTCGGTGGTTCGACCAACAATGCGTACGGAAGCCAACCCAGGAAATACGTGGGCGTGGTGCCGAGATAAACTCACCCCTATAGAACTTACATGTACTCCCTTATTGTTGAAGCAAAGTTTTCATCCCAAGTTTCAAACTTATATGATCAAAAAACTAAAGTTCCACATTTACGAGTATATGTATGGGCCGAGGATATAAGGCAACACATAATATACATATACTGCACTATGAGGGCAAATTAGCAAGTTTTTGTACACGATCACGAGTGTCGTTTTTCCATGCATATAAATACTTGTAATAGTTGATCATTCCCGAGCCACAAAACTATTTTAATCATCATCAACGCCTGATGATAAGAAAAGCAGGCATTATAACTTAAACAGTCGAAATTCAATTTTTGATTGACAGTCTTGGACAGGACCTGGTGATACTAGCCAGACAATTTTTCAGTCAAGAAGACCAAAAAATGTAATTATCCTTTAAGATCTCAAAGATGAATTTTTAGGTAGTGAAAGCTTGATTTTTGATATAGATTGGCCTAACTTATTGTTCTTTATAGAATTTGTATTTTTTGGCGAGAATTTTGCAAACCAATGCCCGATAAATGATTAGAAATTGATTTGCGGGTTGATTCAGCATTGATCAGGTGAACAGTCAGCGTTTAATTTTACTCTGACAATTTAAATACTATATTTAGTATACATATGAAAGCTTTATGTCATCCTACGTTGGCTGATCGAAACGAATTATTATACAAGATATTATTTTATTTATTTTTCATTTTTCATTTTTCATTAAGTTATAGCCGCCATTCTTCCATCCTCTGGTATATTTTATTACATATTCAACGGTATTCTCAGTAATTACATGGGCTTCTAAGGTCCTAAAAGTTACTGTGAAAAATACTGTTCCTACGTCCTGTTTATATTACAACTGGCGTAATTAAAATCATTTCTCATTTACGAAGGATAAAATTAGAGTGTACAATACTTGGAAGAACTTTGATCTTGGATAAGTTGCTATGGTCGGCGTACTCTCCCCCTAAACACCAAGGCTGCAGGTTTTGAAGTTCGTTTTCTTTGGTGAATGGCATTGAAACTCTGCAGGTACTTATATTATAATGATTAAGAAATTCTTTGTCATTATATAAATTATAGAAATTCTCATGAAACGGATATTTTATAAAATTTAAGGACGCGATGTTTTGGAGTTTATGGTCCGGCGATTATTGTGGACAGAAAAGAGCCCTCTCCTCCCCTACCCCCTCCCATCATAAACTTATTTCATTTGAGCCAAAAAGCATTTGATAAAAGTACTCACAGTCTCTCTCAGAACGTTCTGTACACCTACATTCATTGAAGAGTGAGAGAGAGAGAGAGAGAGAGAGAGAGAGGTGTAATTGTTTTTCTCCTAATTACCCGAAGAATTTCCGTCTCTCATTATATTACGTGGCTCTGTATGTATTATATATAATATATATTTGTATAGGTATATATATATTAGAAGCAAACAAATTTTACCCAAGATATGAGAAAACTTTTCAGCCTTTTTACCGCGCGCTTATTTCAATTATTGTATATCGACAAAGCTTTGCAGATTCTCTTTATGGAAAATAGATTATCATTCTCGACGAGAGATCAGCTTTATTATTTCAAAATTTAATTAACTCTTCAACTACTTTGTCGTTGTGATAGTCCTTACTATCCTGTGGAACTAGAAAGTGAAATGAACTAGCCGGATTTAGCCAAAAAGCTTCGATTTTGGCACGATGCGCGACTGGACAGTGTTTTTTTTTTTTTTTGCCCAATTTCTTCATAATTGACGATGGTATAACCCGAACGACGAAGCTTGCGACTGTCGTTTATAAACCGAAAGTGGGATTGGGCTCGAAAGCTTATTGCCAGATCTAAGCGACAAAAACAGTATCCTGTGCTAATTTCATCCAAATTGGTTCGGCGCGGTTCGACTGGGATCCTGCTCACAAGAAACTGAAACGGCAAAAGGTTCACAAAAATCAGTATTTTCCGCAAAAATCATAGTTTGAAGGCAATTGGTATATGAATTTGCAAAAAAAATCTAACATATCTGTGAATTTAGATGAAAATCGAGTATTAAACGTATCTGAATTTACAAAAAGGAGCAAAATGTTTATCGAACTTTGATTTTTGAAATATTAATTATTTCATAATTTGAAAAGATCTTAAAATATCAAGAATCGTAAATGCTGATCCTACTCATAAATGATAATAATAAAACGATAAGAAAAAGATGGCAACAAATCAAAAATTTGTGTAAATTTGGACAAAAATCGAGAATTGAAAAGAATCTAAATTTGAAAAAACCGACCAGAATGTTTATTGAACTTGAATTTTTGATATAATTAACGGAATTTTGGAAATCTTTTAAGTATCATAAATCACAAATTTTTAGAATTCCAATATTCAAAAAATGTAAATTTTCTCGGAATCTGAATACTTATTCTAAAGAAGCCTAACAACATTTTGATAGAGACAGCATTACGTTTTTTTCATCTCATTTTTGTTCATTATTAGAAAAACAAGAACAACATAAAGCTATATCGAAGTCCGAAGATTGCGAGAATTTATTATTCCACCGCCAACAGCGAAAATCAGTGAAATAAGACACTTTATAACAGGATGGTCTTTTTTTAATCGCCCCAAGCGAATATCTCAAAAACTAAAAGAGATACAAAAAAAAGGTTGATACAAAGGCGAAAGGGTTTCGAGAGGGACATTTAATAACGCTATGGGTTTTGGATTTTCATAGGGTTTCATGTGGTTTTTATGAGGTAACTTTTGTTTTTTGAATGGGAACTTCTATTTTTCAATGCAGATTCATAATCTATGAAAAAAAAATACATCAATTTTGTGGGAAACTTTTATTTTCTAAAAGTTCAATTTTTTTTTTTGGTTGAAACAATTTTTTTTTTTCACAATAAAAAATAACTTTTTCGTTAAAAATATGAAGTCAAAGAAAAAAATATCAAGGGTAAAAAGTTTTTTTTTTGTTTTTATTGATTAAATTTGTAAAATTTATCAATCACTTTAGAAATGTTATTACATTAGTAGAGCTTTGTAACGTTATAATTAACTTTATTATTTCACGGTGAGAAATTGAACTTTTAGAAAAAAAAGTTCCATACAAAAGTTAGATATATTTTCTTGTAGATTATAAATCTGTACTAAAAAATAGGGGTTCCTATTTAAAAGACGAAAGTTACCTTATAAAAACCCCATATCACCCTATAAAAATTCAAAACCTATAGCATGCTCAAATGTCCCTTTTGAAACCATACAACTTTTGTCTGAAACATTTTTCACTGTATTTCTTAGTTCTCGAGATATTGGCCCGGTACGATCAAAAAAGATCACCCTGTATATAATAATATTGATAATAATAAAGCATTGAAAATTCTCATCGGTTGAAATCTCGCAATGTATAAATCGAGTTGAAAAATCTATACCCATCTACCTATATGTATAATATATATATCTACATCAAAATTCACGGCGTAATTTGGTACGATTGTGTCGGATATATAAGATTGCGCAAACTTCTCGGCCGTAACTGGTGATTGCGATTTCTCGTTTCTGAACGAGGCGCGAGAAGAGCGAGGAGGCCCCGGTCTTCTTCACATTGAAAGGGACTGCTACTTAGGTTTTTACGCGTTCTAAACTCGAGCTTAACTCGGTACTCGAGCCGGAGCGAAATTATTCCCGGCAGTGAAATCAAGTGGAAGTTGGAAAGTTCTTTCCGTTTTTTTTTTTTTTCGTTTTTCTTTTTGTATTTTGTATCTACCTTTCATCGCTGTTTTTTTTTTTTTTCATGTTTCAATACCTGATCGAAAATTTCGTAAGTTCATTCGGAATCTAAGGAAATCATCAATCGATCATGTTTTTATATCCAACATCATGACACATGGCTATACATTGCTTATTGGCAAAAAATGAATCTAGATTCACATAATTATAGTTTGAAACAAAAAAGGAAGTTCTTACAATCCCCTCCCCAATAAAAAGTCGAATTTTCACAAGATCTCCACCTTCTGTGGTTCACAAAATCGCCTCCGAACATTTTCAGATGGACGTTTGACGTTTCTGTGTGCAGATCAATTTTTGTCTGAAGATATCTCGAGAACCAATGCATGGATTTGATTCGTCCTCATATCCATCAATGGGGTTCTCCCCAACTTAAAACTGATTAAATTTTGAATTTGATCAGCCAAGTAGTTTTGCAGTTATTCGAGAACAAAAATTTTTCAATGGAAAAAAATTCAATTGATGATATCTGGAGAACTGATCAACGGATTCTGACGATTTCGTAATCGATTGATCTAGTAGTTCTCATGTTGTAAAGAAAACCAACGATTTTAATAAAAGATTACTATTTTGTGATCTTGAAAAATCCGGGCAGGGAGTCACTTAGTCCGTAATACAAAGTCTCCAAAACTCGACCAGAAGTCAATATACGTGAACTCGTCACTAAATACTATCGTAAATTGCCAATAATCGTGTACTTGTGTCTCTGCAGCAGCTGGCTTTGTTATTTTTTAATTTTCATTCATTTCCACGGTATAATTCATGGTTTTGCTGAAGAAGGTCAATTGCAATACCCGCAGTAAATGCCTACGAAAGTAATTTCTTCTTCACTCTCCACTATAAATTTCTCGTTTATTCAAATACGTGAGAGAAAAAATGCCTGAAATCGATATAATTGATACGAAGATCAATAGGTATCGATTTTTTATTTATTTATTTATTTTTTTTCCGAAATTGGCCAATTTTCACTCCACGTTTAATTTCCGAAATCTATGAAATCAAATTCGCCGAATGATCTCGAAAAAGTATGATTGAAAGAAATCTGAAACTCACAGGATTTTATATTCAGATGAAGAGTCAGTTTTTTGTCCCCCCCCCCCCCCCCCCCGCCCCAAAAAAATAAATAAATAAATTGAAAAAAAAAAAAAAAACAAATATACAATACAGTCGTACCGATTTTCGGGTTTATTTGAAAGGCAGATATACCTCTCGATACTCCCGACGATAAAAGGAAAACTTTATATTCCTGTTCTTGCTTTTCGCGCCTTTTCAAATGTCTTATACAAATTTTCAATTTCAATCACATGGAAAATACCAAGAAAAAAAAAAAAAACTCAGCGTGGAACCCTGTCGCGTATCTACATCTGTATTTGACGTTGACCTTTCCTTCCTTTCTTATACCTAAAATCCGGCTGATTTGTCATCCTAGCAAACATTCATCTCCGCATAGATGATATTATACATTTAGGTATACCTATATACAAGTCGCAAAAAAATTATTTTTTGCCACCGAGCACGAACAAAACAGTATTAAAAAAAAAAAAAACGGAATGAAAACGCACTCGTTCATTTCTTTTGCTTCATTTTTTTTATGTTTCAAAATTTTTTCCGCCAATATTTTGCTAGAATAATGGAAAATCCTGATTTTTTTGATGTTTTATTGATGCAAGAGGATTTCTGAGGCTGGGTTAGGGTTCCAAATTTTCAAAATCGCTAACGATAAAAAATGGCGAATTTATATCAGCGACGATTTCAAATTTTCAGAAACGTTAAAATACGAGATCATAAAACTTGGAAAGATCGAAATGCAGACAGCTGGAAACTCAGAAATTAGTTCAAAACTCCGAAAGTCCAAGAATCCGAAAATTTAATTGAGGAGAACGACGCTTCATGCGTGAATTTCAAGTTCCGGAGTTGCCTTCCGGATCTTTAGCTTTCCGAATTCGCACCGTCGAAATTTTTCGATTTGAAGTCTTTTAAATCAACCATGCAGACTTCCAGGGAAATACTGTTTCCAAAAACTGTGAGTCACGGTAATATCAAAATTCGGATATTTTAAAACACGAAACGTCAACCTGGCCCCGGATTTTCACACTCGGGATTGAATTTTCGCATTTTTTAAACTTTGGACGCTATTGGGCGTTTAATAGACAAGATTTTCGACGATAATATTAGTTTATTCAGGTACTTGTAGGGTATTTTCATCGACCAGTATGTCACGCTTAGTGAACTAATCCCGTTTCGATTTTCTTCTTTTCCAAAATTCCAATTGTCTGCAGACATAGATGTTTTTTTTTTAAACTTCCATAGACCTGTTTTTGTTTTTTTTTTTTTTTTTTTAGCACGATCATTAGTAAGCGGAGTGCCTTATACATTCGTCATCGCAAAAAACGTTGAATTGAAAAAAATCGTTTTGGCACTCGAACCATAAATTTCTTGCGAGCAGGATTCCAGTCGAACCGTCGAACCGATTTGGATGAAATTTGCACAGGATACTGTTTCTGACGCTAAGATGTGCCAATAAGCGTTTGAGCCCAATCCAACTCTCGGTTTCGAAACTACAGTCACTAACTTCGTTATTCGAGTCATACCGTCGTAAGAGAAAAAAATCGAGGCAAAAAAGCGAAGTTTTAAGGCTAAGCCCGGTTAGTTGATTAATCATATGTTGGACTATACTTACCAATTTTTGAATCACCTTCCAATTATTTTTCCCTCCTGAAATATCTTGTCTTTGGCACGTAGTCCTTGATTTATTGTTATCCACATTCTGAAACACGACACAAACGCGAGCTCATGCATTTTCCAGATCGATATCCAGAGACGGAAAAATCAGAGTTCAAAATTTATCTCTAGATCGGTTTTGCGGTGGTTTCGTGTGAAAATGAGAGGCATAAGCATTCGAATACACAAGAGACACTTGTGACTTTATATAGAGTATTAGAGGGTAACGTCTTTATAATGGCGTGAAACTTGAGGTATATCGTTGACAGGCATGGAGACATTGAGCTTCCCCAAATCATCGAGTATACAGATAACACTTGCGCTGATTGCGTCGAGGATTATTCGTAAATACGAGGTACACTAGTTCAGCAGTAACGAGGGAAATCGCTATCGCGTTTAGCAAGCACTACCACAAAGCCGAAAAGCAGGTATAGAGATGGATATATATACCTAAATAGGCATTTGCATAAATAGGAGTAATAAAACCGTCGCTCAAACTAGACAGTTTGAATTATTAGCTCGAGATTCGCAATTGGAAATAATAAATATGCCTATTCCGTTTTCATAAAATCTGGCTGACAATCCTTTAAACATAATTACGCGTAAACTCATAGTTAGGATGATTGCAATATGCCAAAAATAAACCCTATTATACTGCTGATTTTTTGCCTAGACTCTAGAATCTGTATGGGGTATTTCACGCCCGATCGGCTATCTGTGCACATTTTTTTAATTTTTCAATTTATTTCAGTATTTTTGGATTTTCAGTTTGTCTGAAAATCTTGTTCGTTTCAGTATCCATTAAAAGCATCTTCCCTGATTTTTTTTTTCAAGTTTTTATCGTGAGAAGTTTTGAATTTTTTAAAGTTTCTTCAACTTTTTTTTCTTGAATTCCCATAACTTCGTGAAAAATTGACCATATACTTATAACACAAGGGGGTAAAAAAAATTTTGCTTCAGAGTGCACTTTAGTTGAAAAAAAACATATATGTAAGAAAAATTCTAAAAACAGTATTTCGAATAGTTTTTTTTTTTTAATCTTAAGAATAAATCATTTTTCGTTTTTTTTTTTTTTTTTTTTTTATCTATTTTTCTTTCTTTTATAGTACGAATTTTGTAACTTTGGATTTAAAAAAAAAATTCTTCTGGGGAACTGTTGTCTATTTAGGAAATTTTACGACTAATTCTGATCCATTCTATTTTATTTTTATTTTCTAATTTTCATATGTTGGGAAATTTTCTTTCAATCTATAAAATTTGGAAATCATATTTATGATTGTAAAGAGTTGTGAAATGGTTTTATAATCTGTAAAGTCGTTCTACGACTTGGAGGAAACAAAATTTTAAAAATACAAAAAATTCCAATTTTATTACGATATTTTATCCTATTTTTAGATGACAAATTTTCCATCTGTTTGTACGAATTTATTTTCAAAATCCGCTTCTCACGAGTTGTAGTCAATGTAGTTATGCATCTTTTCCTAAATTTTCATCCAAATCGTCATGACGGTTTTTGAGATTTTGTGTCCATCGACTGGAAACTCGTCTGGTTCATGAGAAATCGCGATCACAAATTTGATTCGGGGACTTTTCGCAGTTTTTATTTTGGAGATTGTTATTAATTTGCAAATCCAACTCCGAGGAGTCAAACCTTATTGACTGATCGGTATTTCCCTGTCTTCCCTTATTTCTGCATTTTGTTTTCAGCACCCCGGAATTTATGGAATTCCATTTTTGACGTCGAGATTTGGGGAAATCCGAAATTGAGAAAAAAAAAAAACTACATTAGGAAAAAATGAAGAAATAAAGAGGGAAATTACATTGGTGAAACAACCCCTCCGAATGTTAGCGCGGGGTGCTACTTCTTCGTGCATGAAATTTTGAATAATATAATACTTGCGGATCCTGGTATACCTACTACAGACATATTTTCGACAGCCCCAATCTTGGAGGGTAACGTATAAGAATACTTCCGGGGCCAAAAGTTTTCCAGCTATATCCTACTCTCGAATCGCTATATGCTGGTTAGTGGGTCAAAAGAATGGGTATGTTATTTACATATATTAGAGCCAGACGAATTTATGGGTTCCGAGTTGCTGTACTTCATCCCCTGTCTCTGTACGTCTACGTCTCTATGCGCCCTTCCTACGCGATCTTTTATCTTTACTATTCACGTATTCATCCACTGCGGGGTGGCGAAGTTCGAGCACTTTAATCAAACAATAATATCCGCCCTTTTTCAACCCTGTCGATCATTTTTCTTCTTTTTTTTTGTATGTTTTCATATCGTCAAAAAGCTTCATCATGACTTGGCAATTGAGGCCATTTCCGGGAAATACTTTTGCCGCGTTTTCAAAGATCATAATTTTTGCGTTTTAAAATAGGGGACGAAGAATTATTTTTATACTATAAAAATTATTCATATTTTGAAGAAAAGCTGCTTTCGCAATTAGGTACTTGAAATGATGTCCAATCGACCTATTATTGCCCGTTTTTCGAAAGTACCACAAATTGCCAAAGGTGCGTTCGCAGATTTGTTTAATTTCATGGATATCGTTCAGCGAATTTTGTAAAGTATTTTCTCAATTTTCGAAGCCGCCAACGAGAGACGAACATGTTTCCAAACCTTGAAACTTTTTTGTCTTTTGAGAAGAGCTGCGTTATAAAAAAAAACTTTGGTTTATAATAACGTGAAACGATGTTCAATCGACCTATATTTGCCCGTTTTCCGGAAACAGCACGAATTGCAAAAGGTACGTTTACAGATTTGTTTAATTCCATGAAAATCGTTGACCGAACCTTGTGAAGTATATTTCCAATTTTCCAAGCAGCCAAACCTGAATTATTGACTCGAAAAGTACCTACAGAGGTAAATTCACCGTTTGACTTATAGTCCCAACGGATTTCGCCGCATGACCCACAAATTCACTCCCGTATTTCGCAGGGCTATAACTCACTGCCGACTCATCGGAGAAATTCTTTATAACACATACCGGGTACTCTCAGGTATTCATCTGCGTATATTCTTTATCAAAGATTTTCTATTGAAACAAAAAAAAAAATATATATATATATATCGACGGCTGAGCGGAACAACATCGTATCTCAGAATTTGGTTCAACAATATCGTATCTCAGAATTTGTTCCAAAAACATCGTATCTCAGAATTTGCTCCAAAAACATCGTATCTCAAAATTTGGTTCAAGAACATCGTATCTCTGTGTATAAGATATAGGAGATACGATGTTCTTGGACCAAATTTTGAGATACGATGTTTTTGGAGCAAATTCTGAGATACGATGTTTTTGGAACAAATTCTGAGATACGATATTGTTGAACCAAATTCTGAGATACGATGTTGTTCCGCTCAGCCGTCGATATATATATATATATATATATATATATATATATATATATATATATATATATATATATATATATATATATATGTACAAGAAGACAAATATTTCGAAAAAAAAAATACAATCAATGATCAAATTTTCAGCCACGTTATTTCTCTTCTCGGTGAAATTTCTCCCTTCGCGATCTCGTACGTCACGAAATAAAAAAAAAAAAAAAAAGATCTGAAAAAAATTCACACCAATTTTCGCGAAGTAAATTTTATTTCCCTCTATAGTTCAGATTACAGTAGTACCAACATACATACACGATGTCAAAATTTATCAGATATTTCAGAATCAAATTTTTCTTTCCCCACGTGTCGTATATAGTTCACAGGTTGCACGTACACAGCCGAAATTTCGCCTATCCCATACGTAATTTCATTCCATTTTTTCTTTTTTTTTTTTTGTTTTTGTACGGGCACGTAGCTTAAGAGAAACGTTTCTTTTTTTCCTTCTCTTCGGAGACAAATTCAATTTTCTGTAATTTGCTAAAAGAAATAATATACGAGATTATCCCTGAAAATATTTTCAACATCGTGCAATCAAATTTAAAACATCATGGATTCCGATTTTTTTGTTTGTTTAATTCTTAAGAATTTTATTCAATTGAAAAATGTTCTTCGATGAATTTTTTTCTCTCAAAAATTCATACAAATTTTTTATTTTTTAATCTATATTCAAGAGAAGAAGACAGGTAGGCGAGTAGGGCTCAGAAATAAATCATCTATACCTATCTGTATAATGTACGTATCTATATAGATAAGGGTGTATATAAATAATAAATGTATATGTATAGAAGATAGACGAAATTTATTAGCATATTCTATTTTCTCTCTCTATCTATCTATCTCTCTCTGCTTGAATTTATCTCGTCAAGAGAACTGCTAATGCGGCCAGAAAATTACCGGAGCGTAAATTTCTCCGAAGACTTTCTTAGCAGACAACAAGCAATTAAACCGTATTTATATACAAGGGGATTATTTGACGCAACGCAACGTCAAGGCTAATTATTAAGCACTAAAAACAGAAGTCGCGGTGCTTTCTCTATAAACCTCGCACGAATTGACAGCCCAGAGCACCAGCTGTACGAGTACATACATACCCTACCTACTTCAAAGACAGTACATTACAGACGACACAAATTCATTAATCAATTTATATTAACATGTTAGGGTTCTTATGATAACACCGAACCGTACAAAATGATTTGTCGAATCTGTGGAATGACGGTTATAGATTAGGAGAAAAAAAAAACGGTTTTTGTTAGTCAAAACTCTATTATTCAACCATAATTGTTTCTCGATTGTTTCTATGTGTGCGGAACTACAACGATCGTAAACGATGATTGATCGATACGAAAAAGTTCCTTTTTTTGATCGTATTATTAATTTTCTATTGAATTAAATGAACCAAACGGAAGAACAAATTCGAAAAGTCCTGCACCCGGAGAAGAAAAATTGACAGATCCATTTAAATCTTATCGTTGATGAATTATTTTTAAATTCAACATAATTATTTTGCAGAATTTTTAAATTGTTTTTTAGCGATAAGTATGGCCGATTGAAATTTTAGTGGATCATCCGAACGGTTACTTTCCGTCTTGCAGACTCCCAGAAAGGCGCGCGGCGCCGCTAGGTGGGAGAGCTTTCTCGCAGCTTGAACTAGCTCGGGCTGGCGGTTATACCTCAGAGTTTATTGAATCGGACGATAACGAAACGATATAATTTTTGGACGGGCATAACCGAGGCTGACTAGCTGCCTATAGGCTCGTCATAAACGAAACAATTTCTATTTCTTATAATAATCTGATGACGATAGATTGACCCCACGTCTTCGTAAGCTCTTCTCACCCTGAGCGCCAATAAACTATGACAAAGAGGATCCCCTCCCCGGAATGATCGGAAAATATTTCTGGTATAATGAATCAAGTCGTTCGGCCAATTCAATGAAACTTATCAGCAGTCGAGTCTGCAAAGTAGTTTGGTTGATTCGACGAAATAGTTTTGTTGATTCGATAATTCGGTGAATCTGGTGGTTTCGTTGAGGGCACTTCGCCGTTTTTTTAATCGAATGAAAGTGGCTAACAAAGAACGTCGGTCGATCCAACGAGAAATTTTTACCGCCGTATATCTACAAAATGATTTCGTCGACGGATACGAATTTTTGTCGATCCAACAGCGCTGCTTCCCAGCTCTTACGATTCAAAATAAGATACGATAATCATTATTTTATTTTTTTTTATGCAGACTTCGGTATGCAGATAATGATATTCGCATCTAACTAAAGGCATACACTCGTAGACGTATATTCGCATCGATATCATTTCTATGAAATTCTACAATCTTCCTCTCAGTTATCGGAATCGTTATTTTTTCACTCGACTTGTTACAGTTGTAGGTGCTGATCGTTGGCGCGTTTTAGTATATAATTATCTGTGTATACGACAATGTATACATTTCGATCTCAGGATTGAAACGTGGGGCTGACGTATGTATTTACATACCTATAATGTACATACATACATCCTGTAGTCTAATTGATCCTTCGAGAATCACGATACCTAAGTATTGTATTCCTTCGTTATAAATCGGCAACGCGATAACGGGTTTCAATTAATAAGGGATGGAAACAATAAAGCTATAACAGAATTGCTTGGGGATTCACGGATTTGCCGAATCCACGTAGATTCTATTGATAACCTCATATATACCTTGTATTAGATGTATGTACTATCTGTTGATTTGTGCAGCGATTGGGATCAAATTGGAAATTTCCACTCCGCGAACTTCGAGATAGACAAATATCAAATGTTTCACCTTTTTTGACCAATAAGAGAAAGCAATTAGCTTAATTTGAATTTACTCAGGAACTATATAATTACAAATTTTACATACACATATATCCCTGATTTCACTTTAGTTATGCAGTGTTGAATTATACGGATGGTCTATTAAATCGGTAATCAACATTTTCTAATATCCTGCAGCTATGGGTTTCGACAGAAATGAGCGAAATGCTGCTACAGTTATTAAATTTTCTCTTCTTTTTTTGGTTATTCTACAATTTAGTCCGAATAATTGACTCTCTGTCTCAATCGAATCTGCCCATTCTCCACAACGATGTAGTGTCATAGAAGAAGGCTGAAACACTACAAAACGATTGCAACTGAATCGATAATGAACATTTCTGGTTCAATGAATATCAAGCTATTTTATCAATTCAACGAATACTACTATGGCTGTCTGATCTATACGAAGCGATATATTCCGTTGATTGAACAAAGCGGTTTTATTCATTTGAATGAACCACACGTCTGTCTTGTTATTTTTATTCACATATTTTTTTCTTCTTGTTTAACAAAATCGTCTACAATAGGGCCCGAAAGATGGTTTTTCACGCTACTTTTCATCGTCTAACATAAATTGATAAGTTTATGTTATATCGCCGGAATTACTGTCAATTGTGTTTAGAATATAGTTTGACATTTAAAAGTTGAAAGTGATCGAATTGTTTTTCTTTTCTCGCAGAAGCAACCGTTCAAATCGAAGGAACTCAGATATGGAATATTTTCATGCCCATAATCTGAATTTAAAATCCAGTAAATTTCAGATCTTTTTTATGCAGCCGGTTCCGAGATCGTTTGGCAATTTAAATTTGTAAATTTCAAAAATCGGTTGAAATATATTCCGAGATTGAGAAACATATTTGATACTATTACTTTGGGGTTGGGAAAAGTATAATCTTTCATTTGAATGAAAGGAAAAGAAAGAAGAAGGTTTTCGGTCAGAAATTGAAAAATGATTTTTTCCGATAGAAACAAGCAATTATATTATACGAGATATAGCCATTTTTCATGCCCAACATTTGAATGTCAAATCTTGTGAATTTCAGATTTTTCTCAGATCGTTCGGCGATTTTGTCGGACATACCGATATCTGTCCGAAAACGTGTTCTTCGGATGCTGAAGGCTCGAGGACGTGACGATTCGTTCAAATGAGTAAAAGTCATTTTCGACCTCAGACAGTACTTTCCTTATTATATCAAGATATTAAAAATTATGACTGAAAAATGCTGTTTTCTTTCTTCCAATCTCTGAAGTAAAGAGAAGCGCATTCGTCTGCTTTCTATACTCGCCACTAAATTTTGTGCTCTAAATATCTCCGACCAAACCACATAGACATTTTTCAGAGACTCGATGAAAGGTAATTTAATATAAATTAGTGGAAATAAGATGTTTCACAGTCACGTAAACACGCTGACGAGATACGCACGTGACTACTTATTTCACGTACGCATATATATGCGTGTGAGTTATGCCAGATTTTTGAAACCAAACCGCGTCCTTTCATGGTCTCATTAGCCTAATGACAGTTTAATTTCAGCCTTTATATTAGCAGAAAATCTTATGCAAAGAGACGCACTCCTTCCTTCTGCCCCTAAAAGCTCTACCAGTTTCCGGCTACCCTATAAAGACGCGATATTGTGGTGGGGGAGGTAAAGATGGCATATCTGGTTCGGAATAAAATATTTTTCCGTATTATAGGCATCAGGGCAAAGATCGTGAAGTATTTAAATATACATACGTATGTATTAGGGTGGTTCTTATTTTGGGTATTTTTGAAATTTAATACAGACGCCCCCACGAATCCTTCCAAAAATATTTAAAAAAAAATGTCTCCAAAGTTTGACCCTTTAATATTAATATTAACACGTGCCTCAAAGCGACCAAAGTTTCAAACGCAAAATACACGTATTTTTGTGCACCAACTCTATGAAAATTGTTATCTCACGAGATAATTGATAAAAAATTGTCAAACTTGGCTTAGTCATTGCCAACAGCAAGAGGTACAAAAGTGTATTTTTATTATACTTTTTTTTTCGAAAACAAATTTCCGACTTGTCGCGAAAAAGAGAAAAAAAAAATCAAATTTCATGTTCATAATTCGGAAATTTATTCGCGAAAAAAATATAATTAAAATAACTTTTTATACCTCTTGTTGTTGGCAACAATCAAGCCAAAATTCATAATTTCTGATCAATTATCTCGTTAGATAACAATTTTCATACAATCGATGCACAAAAATACATGTATTTTGCATTTAAAACTTTGGGTGCTTGGAGGCACGTTTTAATATTAAAATTGAGGGCTCAAACTTTACAGGCATTTTTTTTGAATATATTTTGGAAGGAGTCTTGGGAGCGTCTGTATCAAATTTCAAAAATACCCAAAATAAGAACAACCCTGGTATGTATATATGTATATTCGAGTAAATAAAATTTTTTTTTTACCTCGAGTTTTTTTTTCAGCAAAGTAAAGAAGAAGAAAAGCAGAAAAAAAAAATCGAACGCCTACCTACACCCCCATACTTAAATTCGTAAGTGTTAAAGCGAAAGCGCTCTGTAGGGTAAAGTTTGTTTCGTCGTTTTCGGTTCAGCCTGAAGGAAACATTAACCACCTTATACCATACCTACTATAGTATCTTGAAATTTTCAAGTCGAGATATACTAGGATACTACTACACTGCGTTATAGGCCGCAGGGAAACTATACAGACACCATTTCTCCCTGTCTCACAAGGCCTCGGTTTTACCTCGCGAAATTCCAACCTCCCTTAACGAAAACTTTAACCCCTCAGCTGTACCTACACGATGGGAAAAAGCCCCGATTCAAGCTCAAGGCGGAATCCTCCAACATCATTTCTCTTTGTTCGGAGTAACCAAAAAGAAAAAAATAATAATAAATAATAATAAGACCTCTATAAGATATTCGGGCCTGTCAATCACCCATTTAATTTCATCCCTCTTTATTCAAATATATAATATGATCATTTTTTTTCATTTAATAATTTTTTCCTTCAAGTAGCATATTATATTCATCGCTATATATCGTCCATCTATTCATCTACGTACACGTTTTTATTTCCTATCGTAAAAGTATAACTGATGTTAGTTTCCTGCTTGTTTTTCGTGCTAGTCTTTTACACACATAGATATACAGTGATAAATAGCAGCTGCTTATAGACGGAAGTAGAAGTGAAAATTAACCCGATTGGTTCCTGGGAGAATCAATGCTCGAATAAATCTTAACAAAGGATGAGTTATAGGATTGTGTGTCCCAGTTTCTTCATTTTAGTTGTTACGACCCGAGGCCATGGGTATGTCCTGGTGCATTGAACCTAATGTAACGGCGAGAGTCCGGGGTTATACTCTATAAGTCCATACAATGATGTATGGTAACGTGGTCAGCTTATTTATCGAGGTAAAAGCTCGACGTGGCTAGTGCTTATTGCTAATTCCAACACTAGAAAAGACTCTTAAAGACACGCGATTAGGTACTCGGCATGAAATACTTGGCACATTTTTACTCCTTTATCAAGTCACGCATGGCTTGGTGTCGTAATGAGTTTAAAAAGGCATTAGGGATAGGCGATTTTGATCGATTCTAAAATTTATTGATTATTAGTGAACGGGAATCGGTAAGGATCGGCGAAATCGCCCGAACCGATTTCGGTCTAACGGTTTACAATACTGCTCTACGATTGGTTTTCCGGCTTCTATAGCCAAACAAGAGTAAACGATTTCTGAGTATATTGAGCTCTTTTGACATAAGTCCTGAGTTATTTTTCTTTCCACGGGATCCACACAAGGATTAGTTTATTGATTATCGATTTCTACAATCGAAATTTACTGCAATTGAACAGTTTAAGGGGACCAGTATACAGCTTGGTTTAGGAAATTTGGAGTACTCCAAAATTTATTTATTTGTCAACCAAAGCTTATTTCACATCAAAAAAAGATTTTCTTCGAAAAACTTTGTCGTAAGGTTTCAGGCACATCGTTGGTCCAATTCAACCTCTCAAGGTCTTGGTTTCTTTAGACAGCAATTCTACATCTTATGAACGTGGGGATCGGTGAAAAAAAATTCATGTGAAAAGTTGCGGTCAATTATCCAAAATTTCCAATATTTGAGCCACTAATTTGCAAATAACTTGGCCAACACGAAATTGTAAAAAAAATCCCTCGTTCACACGATGAGGATTTCTTTTCTGAACAAAATGAGCCCTCAACGACCTTAATCGGAACAACGATGTGCCTAAAACCTTACGACGAAGGTTTTCAAATAAAATTTTTTTGCTATGTAAAATAAACTTTGGCTGACGAATAAATGCATCTTGGAGTAGGCCGAATTTCCAAAACCAAGCTGTACTGGTTCCCTTCACTTAGGTCGATCTTCGTCGATGGCGATAAATTGCCGATCGCTACCTAGCAAACGAGAAAACACGTCAGTCAATATCTTCTCGGATCATCAGCGAGAAGATCTCTGCCATGTAGCGGTGAATCTGTTTCCACTATTCAAAGATTTTCTAATTTTGATGTGCCAGAGTATCAGTGTGGGCATCTTCCTCCGCCAAATTGTAAGGATAATGTGTTTTCAAATTATTTGAAAAAAAAAATACTAAGTCTGAAGTTCGGAGCTAGACGCGACTGGAGTGGGACTAGGGAAAAAGGGGAACGAAAAAGTCACGAAAAATACGGAGTTTGGTAAATTCGATTCAGAGTAGAGACCCTCATAGCCTAACTCTGCCTAACTCCGTACATGTATATAGGTATGTATCTACATACTTCGAAATGCCATGCCGTACCGACGTATATAACGTTACGCAACGTCAACGTCGTCGAGGATGAACGACCGCGGCGTCATGGAACCTCTTCCACTTCAGTGACCTGGCGTGGCTAGTTTTACATACGTCCTACAAGATTTACCTACCGCTCTGAGGATCCATCGTTCGCCCCATCGCGCCAGACCAGACCAGACCAGACCAGACCAGAGCGGAGCAAAGCAGAGCAGACCAGACCGTCGTTCTCGACGTTTAAGCAAAAGTTTGGAATTTGAATTTTAAAACAGGGGTTGGCTGTCTCCCGTTCCCATTCCCTTTCCCGCTCGAACCCCCCTCTCTCTCTCTCTCTCTCTCTCTCTCTCTCTCTCTCGACGTGTACTAGATTGAAAGATAACTCCCCTGCACGGATATTTTATGAACCAGGTTCGGGCCGGGAGCGTAAAATCAGAAATTTCAAGGGTGAAAATATTCTGTTTTTCACCGAAACGCATATTTTCCCTTCTCTTTGCTATACCCTTTGCAGAAACAGTGTTTGCGGTAAACAGAATCTGGGAATCTCGATTCCTTTCTCACGCAGCAGAGAGAGAAGAGTCTGTAATTGGAGAGCTGGATTTAATAAGAGCATACAGCGAATTATATCACGGTTTGACGTTATTGAGAAAATCGCACCATGCTTCGTCAAAATACCAACTAGACTTTATATTCCCAGCAAAAGCAAATGTCAACGATTGAGCAGACTAAATTGTCGAAACATGAGCTGAACGTCGTCTTATTGCAAAAAATTTAATAGCAATACAAAGATTAATGTCAAGACCAGTCGCCAGAGAAAAGAAAAGGCAATTGGCTTACAAAATTTAAAGGAGTTTCGATTTTGGGATGAGAGAAGCATTTTGGGGCCCTGAGCAATTCTCTGAGATCCCGACTTTGGCGAGCCACTGCTCGCGCCGATTCACAGCTTTTGGAAAGGGTGCTACCCCGAAAGTCTGCAAGGTCGATTCCAAAAACTTTAAATCGAAAAACACGGAAGGTTGAAAATTCCAAAAGCTGAAGATCCGAAAGGCCAAACTTCGAAACTTGAAATTCACGCATGGAGCATCGTGCCCCTCAATTAAGTTTTCGGATTGTTGGACTTTCCGAGTTTTGAGCTGCCTATACTCCGATCTTACCAAATTTTAATTTTCCGAACTTCAACATTTCCGAATATTCGAAATCGTCTCAAACGATTTCGTAATTCCGACTGCCCAGAACTTTCAAAATTCGGAACTTCAACCTCTCTCCTTCCTCATTTTCTCTTTTATTTTTCATTCTTCAACGTCGATTCTCATTCTTTAAATGGTGGAACGTGACTCGGCGACAACTCCCAGGATCCTGGCGATAATTCTTTGTAAATTAAAACCAGGCAGACTTCTCGATGGTGAAGAGTAGGCGTATATATTATAGGTATACTATTATAAATATACCCAGTGACAATTACGGCTCTAATTCCTAAAATCTGCACGGGTCACGATATCAAGGAAACGAGCAGACCAGGCGCCATCTTGCCTAGATTTAAACCAGATATCTGCACGCGGTCTCGTTTCAACTTTAATTGACTAGGTCGCTCAACGATTCGCCGTGCAAGCTGTAGGTATATGGAATTGCTCCGTTTCATGGAAACGCTTCCGTGTCACGATTCAAAAATCAACTTAAACTCGGCATACCGAAGCGTTCAGAACTTTTATAACGATCTATTTCATAACTTTACTGATATTCGCGAGCACGTTATCCGTCAGGTATATCGGTATGCACTGAGTTTTCAGAATTTTCTAACAACATAGCTACGTATGTACCAGCGTCAGAATATTATCAATGTCGTTAAAAATTTTGAACCCGCATGTTTTCCGTGCGATAACTCTTTAGGACGAGAAAAAAAATCGATAAAATAAATTCGGTTAAAAGCATCTGAAAGCTTGAAGAATTCTGCGTCGAATAAACCTCTGGGTGAAAGCTTTTGGGTCCATTGAGTCATAAGATATTACTTGAGAAGGGAGAACGTGCTTAAGCTTTAGGGGATGTTTTCGTTCGATTTTTTTAACTCGACATATGTCGAACGGAAGCGTTGAAAACACTCTGACAAATACAAGCTTTGATATAAACAAAAAAAAAAAACGAAGAGTTCAAAAGTCTTCAACCGGTCTAAAATCACGACTTTAGGAGACTGCAGTCAGGTACAAAATCAGTCATATTAACTCTACCACTACACCGTTGAAGATTTTGGAAATTTCCTTCTTCTACGTGAAAGCTCATATTTGGAAGTTGACCTCAGAATTTTTTGAACCCTTATCAACGTTTGAGTTCTGCATACTTTATTAAGTTCGAAGATACAGACGAAAAACAGTCTTGAAAGCTCAAACATGATATGACGTAAAAAAACTAAAAACTCTGTCGAATGCAAGCTTTGATGTAAACGGAAGAAAGAGATTTCGAAATTCTTCAACCGGTCTGAAAACACGACTTTGGGAGACTGCAATCAGGTACAAATTCAGTCATAACTCTACCACTGCACCGTTGAAGATTTTATGAGTTTTCTTCTTTTACGTAAAAGCTCATAATTGGAAGTAGACCTTCGAATTTTTTGAACCTTCATCAACGTCTGAGCTCTACGTACTTTAGGTTCAAAGACACAGACAAAAAACAGGATTGAAAGCTTAAACATAATCGTTACGTGAAAAGTAATCTGGCAAATGCAAGCTTTGATACAAAAAAAAAGGAGATTTAAAAAATCTTCAACCGTTTTGAAATCACGACTTTAGAAGTATCCAGTCAGGTACAAATTTGACCACAACTCTAACTTGCCTCAAGCTCAAGGAACAAAAACAGACGAAAAGCAATCTTGAAAGCTCAAACATGATCGCAGTTTTCCCGGTCATATCTAGCGATTCTATGCACCGATTGGCTTGATTCCTGGTTATTTCGAAGCGTAATTCTGTCACGCTAAAGATGAATTTTTGGAAAAATGTCTATAATTTTCTGACGAGCAATTATTTAACGTAAAAGACCGATGGTAATATCTCGCGTGCAAAATTCAACACCCTAAATTTTCGTTATCGCGGCTGCTTGCGACGG
This sequence comes from Macrophya alboannulata, assembly GCA_949628255.1. Classification (NCBI taxonomy): domain Eukaryota; kingdom Metazoa; phylum Arthropoda; class Insecta; order Hymenoptera; family Tenthredinidae; genus Macrophya; species Macrophya alboannulata. Next base: position 18,860,869 of record OX451206.1, on the reverse strand, counting down.
GCTTTCTATATAATACCTCCATAACCTGCGTTTTGGCTTGGGCTACAAATATACGCAGATACTGCCGGATGTAGTGGCAGGTGGTAACGCCAGAGCTAGAGCTGTTTTCCTGCAGCAAACTAAGTTACCCCTAGGGCAGAAGTTCGCCTTGGGAAGATCGCGATAGATAACAGTTACGAACCACGGGCCTCTGCAGTGAATTATTACATTTTGTGGCTCGAACCTGGCCCTTATATTCCTATGACGCAACAAGTTATAACTATACACATCCACACTACTACCACTACCGCTATGAGTTCAAGCATAAGTTAGCCGAGAGGAAACTCGGATAATACACCTCAAACACCTCGCCTTGTTTCCGGGAAAATTTAAGGATCATAAAAACGCAAATTTCACAGATAAAAATCAGTTTTCGAAACCGTTCACCGAAATCCTCAAGTTCCTTTTGAGAATGAATTAGCTATCACCAAAAATTAACCCCAAAAAAAAAATTGTGCGTTTCAAAATGCATTGAAACTTTTGACATAATTGTTTTTTATCGATCGATCGGTAGGTTTGATGATCTGGTCGTCTCGATAGCCAAACATGACGTGAAAAAGCTCTGCTTTCAAGATTCTAGGTCAAGTGGTTGCGGATTTTAGACTTTTTGGCCTCTAATGGTTCAGCCTTTTGGCTATTTTGAGACTGTCCGAATAATTTCAGTGGTCATCTTTCTCAATCGATGTCTTGAAATTCACCAACTTTTGTCGACCATTTTAAAATTTGCTAGGTCAAAAATCAACGTATCGAAAAGTTCTATATTCGTATGAAAAGTTGCCACTCAAAGTTGCCAAGAATAGCCCGCTAAAAATTGTACTCACCACCCTGATCAAAAATATAATTGAAGAATGATCCAACCGTAAATGAACATTATCGTACGACTGAAGAATCAATCAAGAAGACATGAACAACAAATGTATAGTCACCGAGTTCGGCTTCCATCCACATTGTGTAATTTCCTATCGGTCATTCTCGCTCGTCGTTGTCGATTTAGGTTTAATTACCAACGTGTCACCGAGCTTTGTACACTGTAATAAAGTGATGCACAAAGGCGGGTATTTACCGATGCTCCATTATCAAATATCGAGGGTTATAGTGCATGATTATTCGACGATTATACCACATTAACTGATACATCAGAAATAATAATGGCTGCGGTAATTGTTCTGTTCTAAATTGGCGCCATATTAAAACTTATTCGAAGAGCAATTGAACACTGAATTGGAAATATTGAAAAATTTGCGCTATCGTCATTCAATAGTTTTGGTTTTTCTTAGCTTCTGCATATATTATCAAAAATTTTGTCTTTATTTCAGCTTCAGGAGCGCAAGGAAGTAGCGGGAAGAGTTCAGACGGTTCTCAAAACGCCTTGGACAATGGTGGTGCACGTCTAGGACCGTATTTCGACAAGGCAGCTTCAAAAAACGTAACAGCACTCCTGGGAAAGACGGCATATCTTAATTGCCGCGTGAAGAACTTGGGCAACAAAACGGTGAGTGCAAACAACTGACTTTGTTCTTTTCACGAACTTGCGGCGTCATAGTTCACGGGGCAAGGGTGGGCAGGGGGGGATAACTGGGAGAAAAGTTTTGGGAAAAGGAGCAAGAAAAATATGTACCCTTCTGTCAAGCTGGCGACAAAAAAAAATACAAAATAAAAAGAAAAACGGCATAAAAAAAAAGATATATGGAAAAAAGCAAGAAAGAAAAACGCACGAAGGTCGTCTACGTAGAGCTTTTAATACATATGTGTGTATGTATAATGTATATGCTTACACTTGCTTACCCCGTGAAAAATAAGGGGTCCACCTACTGTTGTGTCAAAGGAAATTTATTCTGCAGTATAAATAGCTGAAGACATAAAACTTAAGGGTTTAACTAAGATGATAAGAAAAAATCAGGAAAGCGATTGACCTGTGGGCCAACCTTAAAACTTCCCACTCTGTGTCAAATACGTTACAATAAATTGATACGATTATATTTATCATAAATTAAAAAAGGCTATAAGTATAGTTAGTTTTTAGTATACAATTTTTTTTCCGTCTGATTTTCAAAAATCGATTTTTTGTCAAATATCAACGTTTCTAGCTTTTAGGGAGTAATATTTAATCAGAAAATATCGTTCAGTCTGTATGTTTATGTGCGAAATTTTTAGTAGTTTTCAAACAATTTGACAGATTCGACATTGAGTGATTCGAAATCAACTCACGTCTATCAAAAAAAAAAGAAATTTTTTTCGTGCAATATCTTTTAAACTAATCGGTCGATTTTGATGGATCTTGCGGCAATCGAAAGGGCTATCTAAGAGCTAAATCTGATGCAGTTTTGAGACTAATCGCACGAACAGTTCAGGAGTTGGGCGCTAAAAACATGAATTCTTTTTTTTTTTTTTTTTCTAATTTTTATTCTTCGCATAACTTTGAAACTACTCGACCGATCGACTCCAAAATCTAATCAGATCTAAGTCTTGACAAGCCCTTTCGATCACCATAATAACCATTTCAATCGGTCTATTCGTTCCAAAGACATCGTACGACAAAAATTTGTTTGGACACACACACATACGGACCTCCATCCAAAAATAGTCAGAATAGCTTCCTAGGACCCCAAAAAGTCGAGATCTGATGAAAACTTGATTTTCGAAAATCGGACCGAAACCAATAACATCCCTTTTTTTTTTTGAAAATTTTCAATTTTCATAGCGGGAAGTCAAAAAAGGAGTAAAGTTGAAAGTAAATTATTTGATTTTACGTAGTACAGTCATATTTTCTGAGTGATCACAGCTGTGCAGGTAAGGAAATTGAAAATTCAATATCCTTTCATCGTGATATATATACAATATATTCTGCGCAACCCCTTATCTCGCTTATTGTAATAATATTAAATACGAAGATTCGTTCCTGCCTATTTCAGAAAAAAAAATAATAATCTTGACTGTAGGTAGGTACAGTAATACCCCGACTTACATGAACTGAGAATTACGCGGTTCTCGATGTTTATTGTTTCTCTTGCTGTAATACGCATTGGACGCGTTTCGCACTAATTCTTAATATATGTACTTGCTCCCCGCTTTTGAAAGGGAGTTTATTATTGCCAATCTGAAAATGAAAAGCTTAGTTTTCAACAGATCTGTGCTGTTTTAAACCGAAAGAATCATTTTCAAAAGGACGTCTGTGTGCGCTCAATTTTTTGTGCAAAGATATTTCAAAAACGTAGGAACGGATTTCGTTCTGCTTGAAACTAATTAATGCGGATTTTCCCGACTTATATCCGATCAAATTTTGTATTCGATCGGCCGCGTAGTTTCCAAGTTATTCAAAAAACAAAATTTCGAAAAACAAAAAATTCAACTGATGATATCTCGAGATCTGATCAACGGATTTTGATGATTTTTATCTGAATCAAAAGAATTTGCTCTAACTCAAATCTGCTAAATTTCGGAATTAATCGATCAGGTAGTACGCGTGTTGGAAACGAAAAATCAACTTCTCGTGAATGACACATTTCTTTTCTTTTCTTTTGATTAAGCTAGCCAAAAGAAAAAACCCAAAGAATACTATTTTTGAGCTTTAAAAATCCGGAAGTTCTGGAAGTTCTGAGTGAAGCTCATCGTCAATTCATCCGAACGAACGATTTTTGTTGTTTGTTCATGAATTGTTTTTCATATTGTTTACCGTTAATCAAATATTAAAATGGTTTCCGATACCGAACTGGAAAAATGTATGTTATTCATTTTTTTGTTTGTTTTTTTTTCTTCGAAATTATTTATTCATTTTTTTACTCCTACCGTACAGGTATAGGTACAGTCGGGCAATTAAGTTCATGTAGGGTTGAAATTTAGGCTCAGGCGTTTCAGTGTCTACGCTGTTGAGCAGGCCCTTCGCTCTGCATACCCCGCACCCTGAAAAGGCAAATCGAGCAGACTACCTACTCAAAGTAAAGTAGGAAATACTCCCGAAATATAGATAATAAATAATAGCCGACCGACCGGGCGTAACGCATCGATGAGCCTGCTCAACAGCGTAGACACTGAAATGCCTAAGCTCAAATTTCGACCCTACAAGAACTTAATTCCCCGACTGTACATACATACATACGTACATACATACATATGTACCTGCGTGTTGAATAATTCTTCTTTTCTGATAAAACGGAATATTTCATACCGCGTCACACTGCAGCAGCGCAAGGGATTAAAAACCTCAGCCCCATTACAGATTCGGCATATGGTACCTACCGGCGTATTATCTCTACAGTATATACATATTCCATATATACATATATGTATACATAAATACATACACCTTCGTGCACACAACTTTTGAATAAATCCAACGAAACATCTGGCGAATTGGATGCTCCAAGAGAAGATATGTGCAGAAACTAGATCGCGAAATCCTGCGGAGTAACAAGCTGGCGCCATTTCTAATTCAAGATATGGATATACCTTCAGGTATATATATTTTGTACGATACTAGAATTCGACATTCAAGTAGATATACCTACCTACCTACCAACCTCCTATATACTAGCTATGTGCGATTTTCATCTTCACTGTTTAGTGCTTCTAATCAACATTCAAAAAAAAAAAAAAACGAGCAGGTAAATTGGCTGACCACGATAGGCCAGACCGAAAACTTCCTGCCCAAATCTTTCAGGGAAACAAAAAAACACATGTACGACGATTTCCTAGAATAATTATTGGTAGGCAATTTTCAGATGAGAGGGGTTGAAAAAAATCTGTTTTTGTATTCGTGATCAACGGTCCAGAAAAGCTTGAGATACCAATTTTGATTGGAATCCGTCGATCCTTTCTCGAGATATCGTCGATTGAATTATTTTTTTCAAAATCTTGTGCTTCAAATAACTCAAAAACTACCAGACCGATCAAATCCAGAATCTAATCAGTTTCAAGTTCAGAGAATCCGCGTCGATTGATACTGAATTCATCAATATCTGATCATTCGTTCTCGGGATATCGTCAGACAAAAAACTGATCACACACTTGCATACATACATACATACACACACCCAGCGTCCATTTGAAAATGGTCGGAGGTGATTCTCTTGACCTTGAAACGTGGAGATCTGGTGAAAACGCAACTTTTCATTTTCGGGGTGATTACAATAACTTCCCTCTTGCTAAAGCGGGAAGTTAAAAAAAAAAAAACTATGTGTAGGTACTGCAAGTACACTTTGGGATTAAAATTGATACGAAAGGAGAACGAGTTTGATAATTGGGCTCAAATATTGTCAGCTGGACTTACGATTGGTATCCTTGAAGGTGGTCAAGTCTTTGAAATACTCTTTGAATCCAAGAACAGAGAAGACTGCGATTTTTGAGATCCTGATCTGTAGCAGTTTTTTATTTATTTATTTATTTTTTTTGCGATATGTCTGATTGGTCAAAGCATTTTGGATGCGAGGATTATCGCCTTCCCGCAAAACCTAGCACCCGGGGAAACATCGAGTGTCAATATTTCATGAACACAATTCTGCCACGATGTTTCTGAAGCGCACAAAAGGTACTTGTGGGAGTTGAGGGCAACTCAAGTACCTGCTGCCACTCTTGCATGCACCTTATGTATATTTGTATATAACCAATATATACATTACAGTGAATGACCATTCATCGTAACCTGCCGTGATTATCTTGTCCGCAAATCGAAAGAAAAAGTAGTAAATAATTTGAATGGGGGGTAGAATTTGTGTTTTTTTGGCAATATTGAAGAACGATTAGTCGAATGATCATTGCGGCTTGCGAATTCTGTAAACCAACAACACGAAAAATTTGTAAAACTTCACGAAGTTACGAGACTTTGGAGCGGCCGCTGTGAAAAAAAAAAAACGGCCGAAAACGTTATTAAAAACGAAAAAAATCCCGTAAATAAACCAGTTCAGGATAAAATTGATTTTAGGGATGCCTCTTTAAGACGGTATACATGAGAAATGATTTTCAATACACCATTCATCGCACGATGATCTGAAGCTTCTAATACCCGATCTCTAATCGTTGATTTAGCTATTCGCCCCATGAATTATTTGTTCAATAATTAATAGGCAGCTATAAGCTCTACAAAACTACGCAAACACAGCGCTGAACCACATCAAAGATTAATGTCAATTGTACAAACTTCTGGAGGCTAAGTAGATAGTCGATTTCGATAATATAATTAATCGGTTTTCCGTTGGCACAGATATATACTTTACCTAGACAGGTAAAGTACCCAGCCTGAGCTAATGGAGGGAGTCTCATTCTTGTTATGGAATAGAATGAAAATTTGACTGATTGTGTGAATTTTCGTCGGTGGCGTACATAATTGGATAAAATTTTATTTAAAAGCTGTGCGAATATTGTGGTTGGTTTTAGGCGGGTCGATATAGTTTACCTAATTTCCATCAAGTGGATGTGGCGAAATTACGCATAGCTCTTTTCTCAATTGGCAAAATTCCCGGGGGGGTTTACGGAGCCAAGAAACGAACGAACGAACGAACGAACGAATGAACAAACTGCAAATCGCGGTAAATCCAGACCAACCGAAGCATGCCGACCCCTTATTTGAACAGAGGCAAAAAAAAAAAAAAACAAACTCAGGGAGAGAAACCGGCGGAATAGAAATAAAAGAAAACACATAAATAAGCCAGGACCCGAGCTGTAACCATAATGAAAAAAGAAAAACGCTGAGAATAACTTATTTTAACAATGAAAATTTCTTTTTCCCTCATTTTAAGTACTCATCCCATTAGTATCTGTGCCCAATTATGTAAAGACTTGACGAAGAATGGCATCTGATTCGACCAAGTAGTCGTGATTGGAATTTTCAGAAAAGGTCCGCCATGTTGGATCCAAAATTTCGATATGGGTTACAGATTTCGGTTGAATTGAACGAGCTTTTCATGGTCGTGGAGCCTTTTGGTCATTTTTGGACAACTTTTGGCGAAATTTAATGATTTCAAAACGCGATTTTATGCTCATGAACGAATAAAGCTGATTGTAAATTGATGAGGAAGAGAGAGCGAGTGAGAGAGAGTGGAAGGGGGCCCGTGGAGAAGGGTGTATATATGTATATATGTTTGAGTGATTCTGCTTCTGCAGAGGGGATCAGAGACATTTCAGAGTATAAATACTGGTTCCCCAGAGGCAACTGGAGCTGGAACTGGAACTGGAACTGGAACTGGAGCTGGAGTTGGGTTCTCGAGTGGCTACGGCATAAATAAACCAGCCAATCGAGCTAATTTATTAACGCAATCCCGACGAACGACGAATGATGTCAATGATCCTTGATGTCAAAAGCAAAGGAAATTATTCAGAATTTTATTCCTCGTCTATATATTATATGTGCATATATCACGTATACATATTTATTTATTTATTTATTTATTCATTTACTAGATATATACATATATGGATTACCAATAATCCAACACTCGAGGTTTTCGAGAAAAACCTACGCGATTAATCAGACCCTTAGAATTGGTATATTGAAAGGAATGATTGGCAAAATCAAATTTCGATTAAGCACAGAAATTAGTTCTAATAGCCACGACAAAAAACCCAACCCTCAATGTTTGAAAAAAAACTTTTTTCAGTATCTATTTAGTTTTCACATACTGTTTTGCATAAGCTCAAGTTTCATAAAAACTTCCATAGCTTATTGTGGGAAAGAATCTTGAATCGCAAAGTTAATCTGCAGAAGTTGCGGACGTTGAAACTTGATGAATTTATTGCCAACCATGTAGAGATCTTCTTATATTTTATGCAAACGAAATTTTATCCTGTCCGGAGCGGATTTACAATTCATGGGAACTGGGCATGATATGGAAAAATGGTATATATGTTACCTAAATCCAAAAAAAAAAAAAAAAGAAGAAGATTACGGTGTCATTCTACTTCAAAAGTAAATCTGAACTATATGATAGAAACGAGCGGTTTGGCCAAAAAGCTCAGTTATTCTGCGACGTGAGATCTGTGCTTATCGCTTTCGTGCTTGAGTTGTTTTGGTAATGATGATATTAATCGTAGAAATTACAATATAAATACATGCTGGAGGTTTTTTTTATTGACATTCACCTGCATGTGATCATGACATATACATAAATCAAAAAAATGTCTGAAAATGTATTCCAAAGGCAGAAAGTTGTATTCCAAAGTTCGTTCAATCGTTTCAAAAATTGTTGGGGTAACCGTCCGCTGTTTCGAAATGGAAAGTACAAACGAGTTGAAAAGCTAATTGGAACGTGGTCTCGATAAGAACAGTATTCTGTCCAAATTTGAGTAAAATCTGTACAGCACTTCGTCCGGGATCCTGCTAACAAAAAACTCGCCCATGCAATTGAAAGTTCTGGAAAAAAAAATTTCAAAAATATATTCTAATGGCAGAAAGTTGTGTCTCAAAGTTTGTTGAATTATTTTGAAAAGTGTCGAAGCTACGGGTTTTCCAAAAGTTTGAAACGGTCTGACAAAGTTACTAGAGGAACATCGTCTATAGGTGTAGACAATTTTTCGTCAAAATTTCAATCAAATCGGTTGAGACGTTCGTCTTGTATCATGTTTACGAAAAGTCTCGTAGACTCGTACATTTTCCAAAAATACTTGGAAGCGTTTTTGTGGGCGCCCAAAACACGCTTTCAAGATGTTTTTAGTATTTTTTTTCCCAATCCGACTCTATTTCGCAATGGCAAATGTAAAAAGTACTCCGTTCACGAACGATCGTGCCTAATAAACGACGGAACCCAGTTTTTCGAATCATTGATCCGTTTTCTTGGTACAATATTTCCTCTTTGGTAGGCAAGTTTTATTGGATTTTTTTTCTTCTGTTTTTTTGAATGAGAATTTTCGAGAATGGTGGATACAGTAGTGACAGCTGTCGGTATGACTGTTGAATAAGAAGAAAAAGGAAAGGAAATAAATGAAAACGCTATTCGATCTAATCTCGACTTGTCCTTTCGACGGTGAATGTAATTCATCACTTTCTTCCGGCAAACGAAGTGGGTGCTTTATAAGTACACACTTTGCGTGTCGCTTTGGATTCATTCGTCGCTTCGACGGAAACAGAATATGAGAAATAAATAAGATTGTATTTTACGCATCGGGAGAAATCGGGCTGAGAAGCTCAGAGCGGGACGGCCTGGGCCAATAAAGATCAGTGACTCGAATCTCGAAATGTGAACAACAATTCGACTCCAAGAAAAACAGCGGAGAATTTCAGACCTTTACTCAACCCCAATTCTCTACTCTGCCGAAAATGAAGTTCTTCAAGACTTTCTCTATCTGTAGTTTCCAAAATACTCTCAGCAGTGCCATTTTTTAATTAACCATTTTTATCATATTTCAGAGGCGATAGTCCGAATTTTTTGATCATTTTATTTGATTATCTGAGGCGATTCTGCACACCAAACCAGCTTCCATTATTTTCACATTGATGGCTTGTTTAGTTTCAAAGATATTCTGACAAGTACCATTTTCTATACCGTTTCTTCGTTCTGGCTTGTGCATTTACTTTGGGCAGTTCTTGACTCGTTACTTTCGTGCTTTAGAGGTTGAAATGCACCAGACTTGACTGCGTAAAATCGTATTCACGAACTTTTAAATTTTGTGGGGATACTTGAGCCATTTTCAGGCCACTATCCTATAAATTCCAGATATTTTTCATGTGATAACTCCCAAAACCGTACCGATATCTTGCGTACGGTTTGAACGGTATCCTTAAAAGTACCATTTTTTAATATAGTTTTTTGCTCTTGTGTCTGTGCTTCGCAAGCTTGTTTTTTTTTAATCACTTTAGAGATTCGATGATCATAACACACGAGATCCTTCGCCAAAAAAAAAAAATTCGACATCGATTGATTTCTAAAGAAAAAATGGCAAACTTACCATACCCTCGATCCAAGTACCAGGCGTTTGGTGGACAGCTTAGGAAAGCTATAAACTGAATTTTCTTTTTAACGTTTTTGCTAAGCTTTTAGACAGGTCAAAATGATGGAACGACCCTGGGGAATGCAGTGGGGTTCTTAAGTGGCACTTTTCACGCTGGTCCGTCAAGACTAACCGCCTAAAGCTATGCCTAAAGGTCACTTTGTCCCAGTCGAAGACCTGCTGCCTATACTCTGCACGGTATCTGATCGAGCCAGACAAAAAAATGAATAAAAAAAAAAACAAAAAAAAAAAAACAGGCCGAAAAGAAAAGAAAGGAAAACATTCGAGAGAACGTGACGTAGCATTAGTAGAATCAGTAATTTTTCGAGTCCTTACGAATTTTTCGCAGCTCGATGCGTAGCTATACGTTATGTTGCTGCTGTTTGCGCGTGCCGTGGAATTTTAGGAGGAAGTTTTAGCGGAAAATTTGAAGAGGTTGAGGCTGCGAAGCTAGATGCCAATATGGCATGCCGTTGACTGGGAAGGAAGTCCGATTCAATATATTTATTTTCTCAACCCATGCGAACCTTGCCTCGCTCTGCAGACGCGTGTTTTCTTATATAAATTTTTCCTTTTTCCTTTGCTTATTTTTTTTTTTTTGCCGCCATATCGAAGTCTGTAGTAGCTGAGCTACTCTTCTTTTCTGTTTTGCTGTTTTATTTAACATAATAACACGAGCCAGGGCAAGTTTCCACAGTCAAAGAAAAGGAAACAAAAAAAAAAAAAAAAACAGAAAAAAACAAGAAATCGTGAAAAAAAAACGTGATAAAAAAATGGAAATAAAATATAAAATAAGATGAAAAATAAATTTTCTTCGATAAATCTCAATACCAAAGAAAACCGGAATTCCACGCCCGCGAGTACCGAGGTCAGGTGCACAGGCGACAAGGACCTACTTGAAAACGTTTAAGCTTTGACTTTCATCTTCCACTTGTCAAGGAAAAGCGCTGTCACGAGAAAATTGAATCGAGTTTTACTTCGGCTAGCAGAACACGAGGAGAGATCAAGCAGAGGAGAGATCAGAGTGGAGGAAAGTAGATATCGCTTCAAACTTTATAAAATTTAACTTCGTTTTATTACCAACGTATACCCATGCGATAAATTGTCAAGTTTCGAAATGTCTAATCCGTCTAATCCGATTTTTAACCGCCCGGTTTTTTGTATACCGAAGCTTTTATAATCACCAAGAGGATAAAAAGCTGGGCTTTCATCAGATGAACGATATCTCAGGAACGAATTGACGGATTTCATCCTTCTTTGTATCAATCGAAGCAGTTTTTTCTAACTCAGAACTAATATAATTTTGGATTCTATCGGTATAATAGTTCTCGAGATATTCGAAAACAGAATTCTTAAACCAAAAAAAATTTCATTCGATGATATCTCGAGAATCGATCGACGGATTTTGGTGATTTTGCTTTTGATCGTTAGGATTTGCTTCAACTCAGATCTGGTCGAATTTTGGAACTAATCAATCCAGTAATTTTTATGTTGGGAAACAAAAATCAACTTTTTAGTCATGAAATACAATTTTTGGAACTTCCAAGGCAATTTGTCTCCTTGTTTTTTATAGCATTTGTTGATCGGTATACGGAGAAGGTTTTTTTTTTTTTAGCCTCTTGTACTTCTATTTTCATCTAGTGTGACATGTAAGACGTATCGATAGTAATTTACTTGGCAACTGTCATTTTTATAACTCTTAGAAACTTCCCCTAGTATATATAAGTATATTATATGGTATACAGCTCTTCTGAGCTGAGTGGTTAATTAAAAGTTTCCCCAAGCAGACAGAAGCGTCAAATTTCTCTTTGATATCAGTAAGGGATTGTCAGTGACTCTGATTAATTGGCAATTTGGGAGATCGCTCCGTGAAACTGTTCGACTAATTGTAAACGACAAATTTGTTACGAATAATTAGACATTATCAACCAATGAAATTTTCAAAGCCTCTCAAGGTTTAATTCCGCCAAATACTTACAACAGATATATCAACAACGGATTTGAAACGAGACAAAAATTTGTCAAGAACCGTTCATTTACCCAAAAAAGCTCATAATTGAATTACTGAGCAGTTTTGATTTTTCTTTTCACAATTTTTCTTATCAATTCTGAAAATTTTTTCGGGTCGATAAAAATTGCCGTTGGATTATCGTGCTTTTAGGTCAATGGCACATTTTATCCCGCCTCTTTTTCCCTGGAGCTTTCGAATCTTTGAGGTTTGTGTATTTCCCTATGAAAAAAATTTTGTTGCAATACTTTGAAGAGAATAACCGCGGAGTGAATTTGTGCAAAGCTATTTTATCGCGTCCCGTTCACGGAACGGCACGGAGAAGGTCCGTTCGTGTCTGGTGGAAGCTTGAAACGTCTGGTAACTGGTAAAACCAAAAGTGGTCGCCAATCCAATATGTCGACGGGCTCGACACATAACAATATAACACGGCGTCTGTATGGCCAGCATGTGTAACTGCGCCTTTCGAGTTCTGGACTTAAGGGTGGATTCTCTCTTTCTCCCTTATTCACCCCCGTCGACGATCTCCCTTCCTTTTACTCTTACTTACGTTAGTTTTCTCGGTCCTCTCGACGACCTAGCGGCAGTAAAATCCACCCCACCCTCTAGCCTGGGGAAGACTTTCTTGCTTTTCGCTCTTTTCTTATTTTCCTCTTCTTTCCCTCTTTTCATCCTGCCGCTCTCGTCTTCATCCCTTATACCTAAAACTCGTTGCCGCAAGCGCTGCCTTGTACAATAATACAAGCTTTCCTACCTACCCTGACAAGTTACAACCCAGCTGGGTCAAAGAACATGTGGGAATTTTCTTCTTTTACGTCGTATGGCGTTAGCCAGGTCGTAATTATCGTCATTTTACTTTAGCCTCATCGCTGTCTCAGCTGACTCAAAGTGTCAGAAGGTTAGGCCCAATTTTTAGGGGATGTTGTAATGTTTCATCAGATAGCCTAGCTGTTAGCCTCAAGTCGTAGCTATTTTTCCCTCGTTTTTTTTATATTCTTTATCTCACCTACCTTATACCCCTGTCCTCGAATTTTCCTTTTTCCTTTTCACCTTTCTTCCAATTTTTTTCCTCTTTTCCACCAATTCACACAACATTATCTCGTACCACTCATCAAAGACTCGTATATCCAGAACCGAAATCCTTATAATTAAGGGAAATGTATTCAGGTTTAGCGGTACGTGACTGTATAATTGATTCGCATACTCGAAAGTATCGCTAAATTATTTTTACGAGAGTTGATTACCTCATTATATTAGAAAAGATTTTGAACAACAACAACAACAGGTACACAGATATCATCACTGCAGGTAACTATAATTACTTCATCGAAGAGCAGCTTTCCTTCTCACTCTCTCCTTCTCCTTCTCTCTCTCTCTTTCTCTATCACCCTCGACGGTGCAGAGATGATAATAATTCAATTTGCAAATCAGATATATAAATTTATTCACGGGATGTTATACTTGGCTAATAATTGTGATAGATTTGCAGATATTATACTTGGTGATTAGCGATCACGCGGTATTATCTGACAATTATTTACTCGCTCACGCAGTTCATTAATTAACAACCCTCGATATAATTTTAGGGTGGCTAATAACTTCTAACGTCTGTATAATAGTAGTACGAATTTATGCCAACTTAAGAAACAGCTGAGCCGATTTTAGCTTTGCGCCAAAAATTTATTCACGAATTTGGCAAACGAAAGAATTCCAGACCCTTTTTTTTCCCAGCGATTTCTTCCACCTGAGATTTTTATTTACTTGTTATACTGCAGGAACGATTTATCGGTCGAAATTGTAACCTGCGGACGTAGAATAAAGATCGAAATTTCGACGAGAAATCAGCGAAAACGGAACGGATGAAATTTACTAGTCCGGGACCCTCGCTTTGCGCCGAATTGATACGCCATAACAGAGCCTGATATCCATCATTTCATTCGCTGCCGAATTTGCTTTGGACCTTTGTGGATATAGGTAGGTGTATAAATCCTGGTTTTTGGATATCTGTAAATCTCGAGCTGAGCGAAGTCGAGTCACCGTTTTGGAACGCGGATTGTATCGCCGAAGTGTAGTTTTTGAAAATCGACGTATGGAGTCAAAGACTTCCGGGCACTCGAGAACTGCTGGCCCTTCAACTACGCCGCTGTTTGCACGAATAATTTATCGACTATCGATAAATTCCAAGACAAACGCAAACAGACAGGAAAATTACGCGACTCTAGCGCATATTCATGAGCCATTAATTATACTACCGAACGTCTGACCGGCTTCTTGCGGCCTGTTTCACATAGAAACCCCTACGGTGTTATATAATATTCGTTTTCTAAGACTAATTCATTAGTTTGTTATTTTCAAATTAGCTAATCGTCACAGAATCTCGTTAAAAAATCAAGATTGAGCGGTTTGGCAAAAAAGCGAAGCTTGATATTTTCGATGATGATGAAAAAAATCATAAAAATTATAATAAAGATGCATGTAGCATTTTTCTTGGTGACATTCATCTGCGAGTGTTCATCACACATATGGGGGAATATGCCACTTCCGAAAAAATTAATTGGTAAACCAATTATGTCAGTGGCATGGCAGAAAGTGGCTTATTCACCCCACTAACTCTACAGATTTAAAACAAAAAAAAAAAAAATTTTAAGTGTATTTCAATGGCAGAAAGTTGTGTCCCAAAGCCCGTTGGATTATTTAAAAAAAATGTTAAAGTCAAGGATTTTCCAAAAGTTTGAACGTCCGCGAATTTGAAACAGGCTCTGAAAACGTTCTGCCAAAGTTACCGGATCATCGTCTAGGTGTAGACAATTTTCTGTCAAAATTTCAGCCAAATCGTTCGAGAGAAATTCGTCTATAGTATCGTGTTTACAAAAATTCTTCTACACAAATACATTTTTCGAAAATACTTGAGAGCATTTTTGTGGCTGAAAAAACAAGCTTTCTATGCTTTCTCAGAATTTCTTTTCCGTACTTGACACTATCTCGCGGTGTCAAATGTACAACGTACTCCGTTAACGAACCATCGTGTCTAAAAATCATCAATGCTAATCTCTTACCTTTTTTTTCGATTAGTAAAAAGCTTCTTATCTGTCAAAATTCAACAGAGAAAACACTGTGCAGATAGTAGATAGTATAGAATCCCGAAAACCCCTGCAGCTGATGAATAGGGGTGTTTTGATAGACAGGAAACTAATACCTAGAATATACCTATGTATACCTATATGTAGTCCATTTATTGTCGATGAAAAATAGGAAAAATAAATATCAGAAGTAACAATATACATAGTTATATATATATAGGTATATACACGCTCGTTTCTAGCCTGTAGTAGGCACTTTGCTAGATCACAGAGCTGTCTTTATATATAGTCCTACATACATCCAAATGATCGATGGAGATAACGTTTGCAGAATACATATGAATATAAATATTATATTGAAGCAGCTACAGGGTGTCGCACTAAATGCCTTATCACTTATTATTATTATTATTATTATTATTATTATTATTATCATTATTATTATTATTATTATATTAGGTATAGAAAAAAATTGTTATATGCTGCGTCAAAATGTGTTTGAGCTTCTGTTTGGTCCTAATTTTTATGACATGTCCGTTTTTCTCAAACGAAACACATGTTTTTAGTTGAATAACGAAGAAAAAAAAAATGAAGAAAAAAAACTATGTGCTGTATATGCAGGATTAGGATAAATTCGAAAAACTCGGTTGACACTCCCTTTTTTATGCCTTTTACTGCTCTGTACTTTCAAAGCTCGCATAACTCGTGACTGACATATCAAAGGGAGTATTAACAGGGTGTTTTTGGAAATCTTTTCGGTCCTTTGTGAAAAATGGGTGTATAATAATAAAAAATAAAAAATAAATGAAGGGTCGTATGTTGATACGTTATGAAGAAAGGAATAGTATAACGCGTTGTGAAAATTCGCGTTCAGGCATTTTTGAAATGTTGTCAATTTTTTGTTTAGGAAAATTTTGTATTGCATTAGCTGAAAACTATACCCCGTATATTATTATTATATTATTTTAACAAGTACCTTTACGAAGATATACTATCTTCGTAAATATGGGGCGTGAAATAGCTCGGAATATCGTTCGAGGGTGAGGCTCAGTTTTAAATATAATCTTAGCCCAGTCGTAAATCAACCCCTTTCCATAGAAATGGGCAGGCTAAAATTTATCGCAACTCGCTCCCGCGCATTTTCGAATGTACTTTTGCCACGAAAGTTGTTAGACGTTATAGGGAATACGAAGAAGGGTTAGGCTAGGTATAAGGTAATGCGGGCATCTGTCTTTCCGACACTCTAGGGTGGCTTGCACCCCGTACCCATACCAACCCCCGTTTTCCACTACCTATACCTACCTCCTTTACCCAGCCCGTCATCTTGGTCGTCCCTTCTATCGGCGGTACATGATCGTGAATGATTACCAGCCCTTGTTCCAAAACGGTACCTCAAGTCTCAACCCCCTTCGAACCCTATGAAATTCACCTAATGACCCAACGAAAATTGTTAGAATATCACGTTATTATATTATACTAGACGCAATTTGGTAAGAAAAATTGGCACTTTAGTTTCAGGAATGAAAATACGGGGTACTACAGCGATGAAAGGGAAGATGGTAAGAATTCTTAGAGATGTGTGTTTTCTACTGAGATTGGTCGAATATTACCGTGTTCTGATGGTTTGGCCATATTTGAATCGTAACGTTGGATTGTTCATGCAATGTCGTTGCAATTTCAAATTTGCAATGTTTCATAATATTCCTGTGGTATTGGAATTGAAGTAGTTATACTCACAATTGGAATTGCAAGATTTCAATTTCTTTTTTTTTTTTTGCAATATTGACTGTAATGTTGTTGCAATATTTGAATTGCAGTGTTCAATTGTTCGTGTTGTTGCAATGTCAAAAACACAATGGTTTATAACATTCTTGTGATTTAGTAATTAAAATAATAATTCAAAATTGGAATTGCAAGGATTAAATTCTTTGCAATATTGAGAATCAAATTCTCTTGCAATGTTTGCATAATTTTGCCTTTGAAATAATGTTTCAATGTCAGCATTACGATGCTTCGATATTCTTACACTATGCATTTTGCAATTCGAGTGTTGCTGGAATGGCGAAATCACAGCTGTGCTCCAGTGTTCTGGCAATGTGACAATCAGAATGTTCTCGTAATGTTTGAATTGCACAGTTCTATTCTGCTTGCAATATTCAAGCAGCATTATTGTTATATCAAAAACGCGAGAGTCCAATGTTCTGGTTGTCTCGCAATTAAAATAATTACGCAAAATTGGAACTACAACATTTCAATTCTTTGGAATATTGCAATTTATACAATGTAGCAATGTTCAAGCAATATTTCAATTTGAATGATGTTCAAATGGCAGCATTGCAATGTGTCGATGTTCTTGCACTACTTATTTTGCAATTCAAGTGTTGCTGGAATAACGAAACTACATAATGTTCCAGAGATCTTCCGATATAACGACCAAACTGTTCAAGCAATATTTGAATTACTATATACAATTCTTCTCGCAATATTAAAGCAACATTACTGTCACGTCGAAAACGCAATGTTCCAATATTTTTAGCATATTGGAAAAATAATTACCCTAAAATGAAATTGCAATATTTTAATTATTGATTGAATTATTATAATTCGAACACTTCAGCAACGTTGATGTGTAAATGTCAGTATTACAATGACATTCAGTTACCCTTTCATTATCATTAATAATGCATTTGCAATACTTAAACGTAATGGCAAAATCACAATGTTGCAATATACTTCTAATACTACGATGAAAATGCTGTAAGCAATTCAAATGCTCTTACAATATTCAAACACATCACTGTCATATTGAAATTCCAATATTTAATAATATTCTCGCAAATTAGAATAATTAGAATTGCAATATTGCAACTCAAATACTCTTGTATGTTGTTCATGCAATATCACAACTGAAACTTTGTTTCAATATCAGCATGACAATATATTCCAGTACTCGCCTTCATTATCAAAATTCAAATATCGTTGCAGTTTTGAATTATAATACAGGAATGACAACAATCCAATCTTCCAAAAATATTGTCATTAAAAATCCTTTTGCAATATTATTTACCAAATTTTTATTGCATAATACGTCAAACGACAGAATTTATTGCAAGTCATTAGAATACTTCTGATTTCATATCGCATCGAGAATAATTGTCATTTCATTCGCGATGATTAGATATAAAGCAGTTAAATTTGTATGAAAATCGGCCCCCAACCCTCTCCGATGTTTCTATTCAATTTTCCTCGCCATCGGCGGAATTTTTTTTTTTTTTTTTTTTCTTCATCGATTATTTGCAACCCCGCCAAATATCCCTCATTGATATTCGTTTATTTATTTTTATCTTCGTTATCGAATTTTATTTATCAACGACTATGCCTGTTCGTGCTGGGTGACCATACCACGGTACGTTTATTTTTCGAAGGGATGAAAGTCCAACGAGTGGTACCCGACACCCGCAATCTTAATCGATAATTCGATCAATAATGACACAGCCGATTGTAAACCAAACCTAATTAGCGTTTACGTCATTCACCGTGAACACTCGACGAACTCAACGACGAGGTGCCCAAAAGCTTCGATTTCATCGTGAAAACGAGGCGAAATAGAGAAAAAGAGAATGGAGAATGAAGGGGCGCGTGTTTTTCGGTTAATATCAGATTACCTATCTTTGAAACGTTCGCCTCTTGACTGTAGCTCGTTTCAAAAAAGGTCAGAGGTCAAAGGCATCCGAGAACAAGAACGAAACAATTCGACACAGCTTCGGAAACAATAATTGCCACCTTTCACCTGTCATTTTATATCTTGAAATTTTGTTTTTGTTATTTTATTTTTTGCAAACCAATTACATCCTTTTCAACCTAACATCAATTT
Source organism: Macrophya alboannulata (assembly GCA_949628255.1). NCBI lineage: Eukaryota > Metazoa > Arthropoda > Insecta > Hymenoptera > Tenthredinidae > Macrophya > Macrophya alboannulata. The sequence continues at coordinate 18,841,953 of OX451206.1, read as the reverse complement.
ACTATCGGAAAACCTTAAGCACCTACTTCAAAAAATTCCTGCATATTGAATACCTTATTCCTAATTACCGTGACTACAATTTAACATACATATTGCGAATATCTGAAAAGCGGTAATTTTGCATCAGGAAATATAAAGAGAATTATAAATATTTTAATAATGAATGCATTTCGCGAAATATCATGTCTCTCAGCTCTAGTTTTTCATTATAATTATCATTATTATCATTATTATCACGATTATTATTATTTATTTTAATATTTGCATGTTTGGAGATATATCTATGTATATGAGTAAGCGATATATTCGTACAGATTATTAACAGCCGGTGCACGTTCCGCATTGTTAAATACAAAGAACGTAACAAATAAAAAAAAATTTACCCCCGAAAATCGACTAACGATAAGCCAGTTATATCACATTTTCATAGCTACCGTGGAAAATATTTCGAACATTATTGTACAGGAAATAAAGTATCAATAATCTGTACGAATGCAATCAATATAAAAACACCGATGAACTTTTGCGTAGGTACCCCCGTTTTTCAGGGGTGAAACTTATTTTTTTCCAAATAGTTATGATCGCGCGATTAGTTTTAAATGAATTTTGAGCTTTTGAGTAGATTTCTCGATTTTCAAATACAGGTGAAGTAGGATAAAGAATTCTTCACCGGGTGGAACTTGGCACTTTTACTTACTTTGGAACTTTCTTGGACAAAAAAAAAAAAACTACCTAAACGTGATCAGAAAGAAATGGCAGGCCTTTCCGTCTCACGCCTACCAACTGCACTATCACCTGGAGTACATTTGCGCAAAGAACTGTATAGAAGTGCTTCTGATTTATAATTTAGAACGAGAAAAAAAAAAAAAATATATATATATATAAGAGCTTTTGCGGATACGAATTTTCTCAGTTTTTTTATTTGGTTATTTCCGTTCTGTTTGCCATGTATCTCCTGGGGATCTAAACTATATAGGTAATACAAAGACGGGGAACGTATACATATAGGTATATGTTCCTCGTCCTGGGTGGCATTGATTTTTCATTACCGTCTTGGCATCAGCGACCACCTTAACCACCCCGAAGTTTCATGTTTCGTATCGGTTCATCGAATACTTGCCCTAAACTTCTCGTTCAAACTCAAGATCCAATAAAATTCTTCCGCAACGTCGTCTTCGCCTAATATCAAGGATTAAGAGTCACTCAAGTGTTCGCTTAATTACGTTTAAACTTAACCAAAAATTTTTGACTTTCGTTAGTTATAAGTTGCTCACAAGTTTGAACGAGCATATAGACCCACGCTCCTAAAAGGGGACATTATTAGTTTTTTTCTTTTGTTTTTTGAAGAAGAAGAAGAAGAATAGTGTGACCAAAAAGGATCGTTCCCTTAACAGCAGTTCCCTCATCTTTTGAAGTATGAAAAATCAGTTGACACTGGAAAAATAACTAAATTACGGAGGAACCAACCTTGAATAAGGGAATTTTTGAAGGACTGATATGCGTCGAAATTTTATCCTAAACAACTGATTTTACTATATAATCAAGTAGAACTTGAGAAACTTGGATCTTCAATAGTTCTTGGACTTTTCGAAACGTCGATTTTTGTTGCGGAAAATTGAGAAGCTTTTTGTATTTGTTTTTTGATTTTGCTCAGGGGGTTTCAATCGATGACTGGTTTTTTTCTGTATTCTTCAATTATTTCAATCAAAATTTGTCGCTTTTTGTTTGCCACGATGATTAACGAAATTTTAATTCGTGTATAACGCGTAAAGGACCGTGTTCCTAAATCTTGACGGTTGTACGAAGGAGGACTGAAAATTTTTTTCTTCTTTTTTTTTTCATCCAAATGAGTAAGACGGAATTTGGATAAGAAAATTTCTTTTCTGTATTCAAAAATTGTATTAGATATCAAAGTGAGTTTAGGGTGAAGGTTAGCGACCGATGCCCATTAGAAAGGGAAATAGCTTAATCCCGCCTTACGTTCCCTCAAATATCATCTCCTATTTGCGTTATCATGATTATTAATTAGTTTAAACTTCGAGCCGTTCGTGCCGCGCTAACAGAAGGGGAGTAAAAGGAAGGGCGAAGACTAAGGCGAAGGCGAAAGCTCCGAGCACTTCATGCGCTTCAAGCTTCGAGCTTCGAGCTTTACTTCCCCGTCGCCGACAAAGTAACTTGGCGAACTAATAAATCAGCAAGTAAAATATAGTTTAATTGAGTCCAATAAACGCACGCTTTCGAAGACGGAAGTTAGCCCAACAATTTCACGAACGAACGCCGCGAAACTTCGCGAAAACAAATTACTAAATTATCATTAGTATACGGATCAGAATTACCTCGGGCGCAAAAGTTGCATATAAAAATAGACGAAAAGGAAAAAAAAATGCCATTATTTTCAACCCTTTAATTTCGGGACTGAAAATGGTCCGTTTTTTTGTCTCATTTGACAGAAAATAGAACATAAAGAGAAATGGGAGAATTAATGGGTTCTGGTCAATTTGACAGTTGGGATTATGAATTGATGGAAGTGCCCCTTAAGTTTCGATTCATTTAATATGCGAGGGGTAGAATTAGGAATCGCCCTTGCATTACGGAGGGCTAAGGGCGGTAATGCGTCACGCGGGGCCGTCTAGTCTAGACGGTAATTAAATCAATTTACGAGTGAGTCAAATCGCTGTAAACTTGGCTCGACGCAAAGCGAGCGGTAATCTACAGAAGACACGCAATTTCCCGGTCGCGCCTCGCTTGCCCATCTCAACTTTCTATTCAGTCATTTTACGTCTGTTATCCTACTGCGAAATCCTCGTTTTTCGTCGTACTCACGTTGTCCCTTTATAGATTACAGAACCTTACGGGGCTTACCCGACTTTACTTAATTTCTATCAAAATTCCGGCGAAGAAATAAAACTTTTTAATTACCGTTAATTCAAAATGGTAATTTGTTAACAAAACACTTCCCGTCTCTTTCTCTCCCTCGCTATCTATCTCTCTGAAGTTACTTAACAATTTACGAAGATGATGAAAAGTTTCAACTTACCCTTAAGAGGGGTACGTATGTACATAACTATAATGATATCCACCTTGGAAATAATTCTTTGCGAACCACTGATACACTGTTAAAAAATATTCTATCCACCTAATTTTTTTATGACTGATTACCAGTATTTTGAGACATATTTCAAATGTATTTCAGATTTTTTGGGGTTTGGCTTGCATAGAATCTGCCGATACTAGTTCAATACGGCCCAGCACTGGCCCAGCACTGGCCCAGCCTCAATAGCCGAGCGTGGACGTTGAGCGCCGGGCCAGCATCGAACAATGTAAAATTTGCCAGGGGTATTAATACGGGCCACTACTGGGCCAGTGTCGGCACCCCAGAGATAAGGCTCTTTTTATGTTTGGATTTCGATATATATTTTTGAGGAGACTTGACCGAGGCACGCTACTGGCCCACTATTTATTCGCAATATTTGCCCAGTTCTGGGTACCAGCGTCGACACGATCTTTTCGTTTTTCGACTGTTCAACGCTATTGATCCGGTTCAGGGAAGAACGACTGCGCCGGGATCGGCAACGGTACTGGCCCAACACTGGGCCGTTCGTTGAGCTGTACCTGAGTCGCACCAAAGAAGAAGTCAAAAGTTCGCCAAATTTCGAGGAAACATTCTACATCGTTGTAAATTCTTGGAAAATCGCCCATTCTAGAATTTTATTGGTTCATAAACGTTCAATTTCGAATGTATTGCCTCGAACAGTACACGAGGTTCGTATGGGAAATCAAGCATTGTTTTAAAACCGATCCTCCTGAGGTTAAAACAATCATTGGAAGAATTCCCTTTATTGGTTATCTTCTCTCATATTATATTCCAAAAATTGTTCGCATCACAACGAATACGAATAGTACTTCCATTCCTTCGATATGGTGTTCACAAGTTTCATACAAGCATCGAAGATTCAAATGAGGAAAATTTTTTTCGCTAATGTAAAAATTTGTCCATCTACATAGGTCAGAACAGTAGTAGAATCAGCAATATTTAATGAGGTAATGAGTATAGTAGGTGAAAAAAAAAATTACAGTCTAAAGAGTGCAAAAATCCCATGTTAATCATAAATAGAAAAAGTATCGTCATTCAGACAGGGGTCAATGGCACGTGAAATTTTTTTTTTCTTCTCTCCATAATCGTTTTTAGACTATAAACTAATGATTTGGACCATACCCAAGTGAAAAAAGTCAATTTGTGAAATAACGGATACCCCAATGTATACACACGATACATGATACGTATCTACACGTATGCATTATGGGTATAACGGCTATCGACCCCTCAGCGAAGTACTTTAGGCATACAGGGTGATTGGTTTTAATCGATCCAGACCGATATTTCCCAAACCAAGAGAGATATGAGAAAATATTTCGGACAAAAGTTGCCGGGTTCAGAGGGGGAAAGAAGTTGGCGGTGTCGGATTTTTCAGTAGAGGCGCCGCTGAGGTCAGGGGAAGGTCAACTTTGTTTTTTTTTAACGCAAACCCATGCTTTTCGTTACGTAATTTTGTTCTAATTAAAAAATCAAAAAACTTTTGTATGAAACATTTTTCTGTGAGACATTAATTTTTTATGATATTCTGCTGAACAATTAGAGATTTTTGATTTTTTGAGACATTTCACCTCTGAACTATCAAGTTTAGAGAAAAATTGTAAGAAACAAAAAGTACGTAATTTCCCGCAAAGATTCTTGGAGAATAATTGCAGATTTTTTTTCGACAGTTTTTTATGTTTTTCACGCAATTGAAGAAGCTGCGATAAAAAGTTATTGGGAAAAAATCTGCAATTATTCTCCGAGAATCTTTGCATGAAATTACGCACTTTTTGTCTCTTGAAATTTTTCTCCGACCTGGATAGTTTAGAGGTGAAATGTTTTCAAAAGTTCAAAAATTTCTAGTTGTTCAGTTGAATATCATAAAATATTGGTGTCTGACGAAAAAATGTTTCATACAAAATTCGTTTGACTTTTCAAGTGAAACAGAATTACATTATGAAAAACATGGGTTTCCATTTGAAAAAAACAAAGTTGACCTTCTCCTGACCTCAGCAGCGCCTCCGCAGGAAAATCCGACACCGCCAACTTCTTTCCCCCTCTGAACCCTGCAACTTTTGTCCGAAATATTTTCTCATATCTCTCTTGGTTTGGGAAATATCGGTCTGGATCGATTAAAACCAATCACCCTGTATAATCAAAGTATCTAGAATCTATGTACACAAATGTAACAGAGACACAACGACGCAGGCCAGTATGTCCGTTTACTCCATATAATGTACATGTATATTAAATGTATATGCATCCACATGTGTGTGGCCATATATTATACTGTAAAGCGTAGTGCGTGGGCAGCTTTCGAGGGGTAGGTTTCCGGTAACAAGCATTACGAGCCCCCAGGATACCCTGGATTATGATCGGGCTTTGACAAGATATTTCGTGCCCGACAAACATCCTTGACTGTTAGGTAGCCGGTAGCTAAGGGCTAAGGGCAAATCCCAAAGGTAAGGATGCGGTTAACGGTCCCATGCGGTAACATATCGCGAATGTCGCCTGGTTTATTGCGCATAAATAATTTCACACGTATCTCGTGCATATGTACGGCTGATACGTAATTTGTAATTAGTTTAATTACGTAGGAGATGTTAAAATTTGTTCAAACATAAATTCTAATTTCTATTCCGATTCGTGAAAGCGATATTCATTTTGAGCCAAGAAATTTGAGAGATTTACGATGAATTTGCAATACCGCAAACCTATCGAGAAAATCCTCTAAGGTTAACGAACGGAATTTTGTCTTGGAAAATTAGCGAAAAACATTTGGTGATGGGGAAACACTTTTCGATACATATTCACCTCGCTCGTGGCCAGGAGAGCTGTGTGAGAGCTTTCGCGAAGCAATACGCAGTATCTGAAACTGGAAGCTTTTGCGATGATCTTGTTAAGAGCCGTTTGAAAATTCATCGAATCTTTTTTAGAAAATTGGCGAAGAGAAGAAGGAGAGAAGGGAAGGGGGGCCGATGAGGGAATTGCAGAGGGGAGGAGGACAGGATAAAAGAAGGCGAGGGTGACGTCGCGTTGGAGAGGAAAAGTAAGAGGATACGGCAGGCGTTTAATAAGATGAGAAAATGGATGGATGTGCAAGATGGAGTCGCGCGGAGTAGATTGGTGGATGTATAGATAGAGAAGACCCGCTTTGTCTGCAGCCGGATTATAACCAGGTTTGACAACGACCAGGATCTCCGATCGCTCCTTGTTACCCGATACTTTCACTTCAATTCATATCAAACCTCGCAAGCTTCGAAAGATATATTCTTTTTCAAGAATAAAAAAAAAAAAAATCTCCCGGTCCTTACGCCATCATAAGAGATCCTAACGGAATGCGATACTCGAAAATTCGCGCGACACCACGCCAACTAACCCGCGGAATGATTCCGATCTCATTTTTTTTTTATTTTGTCGATACGTGTCGGAGGACCACGATTGTAAAAAATAACAAGCCATGAAAAAATGATTAGGTCACACAATTATATCGTAGAAAATTTTTTTGACAAATTTCCTGGATGTGAAAGCGTGTGTGGACAAATTTTTAACTTCCCGCTATGAAAATTGAAAATTTTCAAAAAAAAAAGGGAACTTATTGATTTCGGTACGATTTTCGAAAATCGAGATTTCACCAGATTTAGACGTTTTAGGGTCCTAGAAAGCTATTCTGACTATTTTTGGATGGATGTCGGTATGTGTGTGTGTGTGTTTAAACAATTTTTTTCGTCAATATCGAATATTCGAAAATGAAAACTGTGGAATTTCTTGTTAGACCTATTCTTTCGCGTCAGGGTTCGTAATTGACGGTTTCAAGTCTGGTACATACCTACCTATTCAAGCCGCTCAATTATACGGGATATACCTACTGTTTTCGACTGTTTGCGGTATTCCGCGATGTAACCGCTGCCCACACAGAGTGACGCGATAATTAAGCTCTGGTTAAGCTATACGCTAAGACGTCGAGACCCAATTTCGGTGACGTTTTGTATCAAAGTAACGTCAGCCTCTGGTTGATTTTGGGTAAATAAATTAAACGGTAACCGGATCGATCCTTTGTTACTCAGCCTAGCTATAATTGCAGAAATTCCTCACAGAGATCTGCTACGCACCCCACAATCCCTCAATTTCCAGTTATGGGTTCTATTGATAAATACACCGATCTTGAACGAAGATTAATCAATCCGACAAAATTTCTTTCCATGTCGTATGTAAAATTTTCGTATTGAATCAAATCAAAGAATAAATCCGAAAAGTTTTGCACCCGGAGGAAAAAATTTGGCAAACCCAATGAAATCGTATTGTTGATCAATTATTTTTAAACTCAACATAATCATCTTCCAGAATTTGCACACTTGTTTTTTAGCGACAAGTATGGCTAATTGAAATTTTAGTGGATCATCTGAACGGTTTCTTTTCGTCCTGCAGACTCCCAGGAAAGCGCTAGGCGCCGCTAGGTGGCGAAGCTAGCTTTCTCTCAGCTTGAACTAGCTCGGGCTGGCGGTACCTAAGAGTTTATTGGATCGGACGATAACGAAACGATATAATTTTTGGACGAGCAATACCGACGCTGACCAGCTGCCTATAGGCTCGTCATAAACGAAACAATTTCTATTTCTTGTAATAATCTAATGACAATAAATTGACCCCACGTCTTCGTAATATCTTACCACCCTGAGCGCCAATAAACTATGACAGAGAGGCCCCCCTCCCCCGCCCCGGAATGATCGGAAAATATTTCTGGTCTAATGAATCAACTCGTTCGACCGATTCAATGAAACTTATCAGCAGTCGAGTCTGCAAAGTAGTTTGGTTGATTCAACGAAATAGTTTTGTTGATTCGACGAAGTAGTTCGGTTGATTCGATGAATCGGTTTTGTTAAAGCTACCCCGTGGTTTTTTTTCTTTAATTCAAGAAAAGCAGCTAACAAAAAACACCGATTTAACCAAAGAGAAATTGTCTCCGCTGTATAGATGCGAGATAATTCCGTCGACCGGAAACGAATTTTTGTTGATCCAACATCGCTTTCCTCTCATACCGTAGAGTGAAACGTATATAACCCGCGCACAATAGGCACTATCAAAACCCATGAATTTGAAGACTAAAATTGCCACAATGGTTCATCACTCCGATTGTATTCTGTCGTCTTTGACGCGTCGTTTGGAGAGAGGAATATCCATTTTGACTTTCTGTTCCGAGCTAGGCGGCTGGCTCTTTCATTGCCCAAATGCCAGTGGATTCAGTGGTGAGTCTAATAGTGACTTGGGATCCGGCTAACCATCGTTCAGCTGCGTAAGCCACTATCATCGCGTCGAATCAGCTTCGGGGGATTTTAGCAGGATCAAATACCTCGGCAAGAAAAAAAAAAAAAATTGGACCAAATGTACGGTTGCAGGATTCGGACAAACGACAGCTCAGGACGTTCTGATGGACGGAAGACCTGATCCCAGAAAGCGAGAAAGAGAAAGAATAAGACAAAAAGAAAGAGAAAGAGAGAGAGAGAGAGCTTTCAGAAGGATTTTTTGTGGAGCAATTAGCCACCGACTTGACCCTAGCCAGAATGGCGGAATTCTTACTTCCCTTTCTTGCTATGGAATTTTTCTCGCTGTTTTTTTTTTTCTTCAAACTCTGTACCAACAGCAGCAGAAGCGTACCAGCACATTCGAAGAAATATTTCCGCAAGTTCAAGATGGGGGCGCAAGAACTGGACAAAACTTAGAAGAAGGTCCACAAGACGTGTGAGGAAGTAGCGTGAGCTTGCTTCACGAAGTGGACCAAGTGGTCGTCCCGCAGTAATTGAAGCATTCCCTGAAAAAACTTGGCTACTTTTCCTTTTTCTAATGCCCCTTTCCTCCCTGTCTGCCTGTCCCTCTCTTTTGTGCTTGCACTGCACTGGGTCAGAATGGAATGAAAATATGGGTGAAAAATACTCCAGAAATCATATCGGCCTCAAATTGCAGTTTGAGACACGGAGAATTCAGCGCCAAAAAATGCTCAAGTCCTCGTTTTGAGCGAACTATTCATGTGCATATAATTCCGGGGAATTAAATCAGCGGAAGTCAACGATATATTTTGATTTTCGGAAGAATCTGTCATAGCTTATCGACGAGAGCTTTTTTTCGGTCTTATGCTAGTGAAGTAGTGATACTGATTTCCCAGTTTTGGTACAATTTTCAGTTGAATCTGGCCCGCTGTGTCTTACGGCGTAAGTTAATAAGGGGGTACAGGCAATAAGGGGGTACAGGGCTAATGAAGCTTCAAAAAAATCAGTTTTTGGTCGGGTTGGATTGCTCAGAAATCAAATAATCATCGAACCAGTACTTATTACAGCTTATTGTGCATATTCTGACAAGCGTTTAACATGAAAAAATTTGTCGATATGTTGAAAATTATGGAAGCAATCTAGTGCTGAAGATTGTCTTGCGTAGCGCGAGATTCGAGTCCGCGGAAATGGTTCCAGATGAACCGATCATCTGAAACCGAAATACTTTAAGGTGAGTAATTTGTATGGCGAAAACTACAACGTGGAACTTTTGCGATATCTTTTAGATCGAAGAATTGATGTTTAACGCAGAGGTGTTAGGTTGGCCGGGTAGCTTAGCTAGAGCTTTTATGCTATGCCCTCGTTAAGAGCAGGGGAAATGCACTAAGGCTTGAGGGTTAGAGGGTGGCTGTGTATGTATGTACAAGGTATAGGTATAGGTACCTACCTTACCTTAACCCACCCACCTACCTACCTACCTACCAACGAACGTTGTGCTTAAAAAAGCTTGAAAAAACTTGGAGCACGCCGGAGCCATGTGTTCTCCTTAATGGTTGCGGCAGTGAGCCGTCGTTTGCTGGAAGCTCTACGAGGAGCTGGAATAGCTTACGAAAGAGAGAAAACAAGAGGGTGAAAAAAACTGTACGGAAAACAAAATAAAATAAAAAATAAAAACGTATATACAACGCGCAAACGGCAAAACTAACCGCTACTGGATTCTGCATGGCGTACATACATACACGACCAAAACCCTCAGCTAGGGGTAGCCGAGGGTCGGCTATATCGGTTCAACGCGAGAAAGAGAGACGAATGTAAGAATAACTAGGTAATAAACAAGAACGAAAAAACAAATAATAAAAAAGAGAAAGAAATATGGGGAAGCAAGGCGAAGGGATGTAGAGATCTTTGCTTGACCCAGTAACCGGAAGTTAGTGGGTCTGTTGTCATCGAATAACGTTTAAATTTCGGTTAAACTTAATGCCTTATTATTAGAAGATATTTTTCGTACTATATATATCTCGTGTCTGCAGGAAAGATATTTTCTTTATTTTTATTTCATTTTGAGGAAAAAGGTGTATATATATACTCTTAATCAAACGCCATTTATCATCCCTGTTATAGCAACACCCCTGAGTTTTGGTATGTAACAAACTTTATAACGTGGGGTCAGAACCTTCTGACGTCTGATTAAGCAAGGAATTTTCATTTGTTATTCATTGCTTTTAATTACATAACTGATATAAACTTATGGCCTCAGATGCGATGGAGGGTTTTAAAGAGAAAAGGAGAATGAAGGAATTAAGCTCTGAAAAGTCTTTGAAACAATCAAAAGTTGCGGAAATTTTCAAACCGCGATTTGGTTTCTGGGACAAACGACAAGGTGTACAGCTATAACTGACTTTTAAACTGTGATTCGAGAGAGAGAAAAAATATTGCAATAACAGGCAATGATTAGATTTGTATTAATGCTAAATTTAAGCACAACAAAACGGTATAAAGATACTCTTCATCGTCCCACAAACTCATGTAATTGCTGGAATTACTGTCAAGTGCAGTGATCAGAATATAGTTTGACATTCAAAAATCGATAGTCGTTTATTTTCTTTCTCGTACATACAGGCAACCGTTCAGATTGGATAACGTATGGGAATTTTTCAAGCCCATCAAACAGACAGGCTGACATTTGTCGAGGATCCTTTTTCACGGATGCTGAAGATTCGACGACGATGAAGATTCTTTGAAAAGAGCAAAAGTCATTTGCGAGCGAAACTGCAGTACTTTTTTTTATATGTAAAGTAAAAGCTCCATGCTTTTATTAATAATCAAGCAGTTCGCAAAAAACAGTAGCTTTGTTCCTTCGATCATCTATGTAGTTTCCAAAAATAAATAATGAAAAAAAAGACAATTTTTAATCGCCTCAACGATAGGCAAGCCCTCTTAAGAATTTTTGAACGAATCACGCTTTTCAGGGAACGACAGATAATTTTGATTCGAAATTTTCTAAAAAATAATAATAATAATTCTATTAGGCAATAAATATTTCGCGATAATATTTTCTAGTTTCGGTTTTCTAAGGGCGAACAAAGGGTGAGTATTTATTATCATCGTGATAAAACGTGATGGGAGCTTGCAGCCGTACGTGTGTAAAACTAATTCAAGCATACCAGTAACTGAACAAGGGATGATATAAGTCTCAGGCATGTTCCAGGCCGGAAAACTCACTTAGTTAGCCCCCGCGAACATCCGCCTTAAACTGACGTCAGATCCGGCACAGTAACAGCTGGCAATTCGGGACTTCCTTGTCGTGTACCAAATTTCCGCTCATTGATTGTCGACGCAGGGTATACTCCTGCAGAAAGTGGGCTTATTGTCGTCTTATCACACCCCTACTACCTGCTCACAGAGCTATGTTCAGTTAATCGACGATAACGTAATAAAGTATCAGGCGAAACGACAAAAGAAAGAAAGGTTGAAAAAAACTTAGAAAAAAAAAAGAAAATGTGGAAATTGTCATTTAAGGGGGGAAAACAAAAAAATTTGGGGTAAGGACGCGAGAAATGAATACCGAGCGTTGAGAAGAAAAAGAAAATGTAACGAAAAAAACAAATAAGTAACAAAAAAAAAAAATGGTAAAGAAAATAAACGAAAAGAGGAAAGAGAGAGGAAAACAGTGGGAGAATAATACGCGTGAATTTCCGGCTCGTTAAGCTCAACGAAACGGAGATTTCAGATATTTTAGCGACAAATCCAAACCGCAAAAAAACACCGTTCTCGCATCTTCTCCGAGAATTCTTTCCGTCGAAAATAAACATTAGCTTTAATACTAAAGTGCGGAGGATAACGGAATCGTCGATAATTCTCTGACTGAATCTCTAAGTGAGATAATCATTTCTTTTTTAATGCCAATATACTTTATTCGCGAATCCCAAAATCAATGAGACAACTGACGGAAATCTGAATGTTTTTTTTTTCGCACTAAAAAACCGAAAGAAATGCAGTATAACCAAAGCTTATTCCACATGAAAAAAAAATTTTCTCCGAAAAACTTTGCCATAAAGTTTCAGGCACATCGTTGGTCCAATTTAACCTCTCAAGGTCTTGCTTTCTTCAGACAGCAATTCTACATCTTATGAACGTAGGGATCAGTAAAAAAAAATCATGTGAAAAGTTACGGTTTTATCCGAAATTATCCAAAATGTCCAATATTTAGGGCACTAATTTGCAAATAACTTGGCCAACACGAAATTGTAAGAAAAAACTCCCTCGCTCACATGACGAGGATTTCTTTTTTGAACAAAATGAGCCCTTAACGACCTTATTCGGAATAACGATGTGCCGAAAACCTCACGACGAAAGTTGTAAAAAAAAAATTTCTATGATGTGAAATAAATTTTAGCTGACAAATAAATGCATTTTGGTGTACTCCGAATTTCCAAAACCAAGCTGTACTGGTTCCCTTAAGAGGCTGCATGCAACGCTTGCCTGCCAATTGCATGTAAATGCACAAAAATTAAATTTTTTCTTAGTAAAACATCCACTATTTCGAAAATAAATTTTTTGGGATATAGCTACTAGAATCTTGGATAACTTTTGTGAATTTTCGACCGTTCGGGGAAACCATTCCAGAGATATTATTTAGACCAGGAACACTGGTCAATTTTCTCGGCATTTTTTGTGGGCCACGTTTATTTACCTGTCATTAGATTCAAAAAATTCTGATATAATTCAGAATTTGTGCACAAGGATTTGATAAATAACGTATATATGTGTTGGGTGCGGGTTTCAGTAGTTTTTAATTGAGCAGAAAGAAAAATTGTGAAAAATTAAACAAGTTAAACGAGCTGTCAGAAGTCGAAATTCTTGAGACCAGCTACGACCTCCTGTTCCTTCTTCAAGATGAGAAAAATCAGATGAACTATTTCAATGCCGAATTCGTATTCGCCTTAAGGTCTTGTTGAAAAAAAAAGAAAAAAAATTGAAATTGAGATAGAGGAAAATTTGAAACGGAAGGTCGTATGTTAGGCGGATATATACGTCTGTTGAGGATTGATTCTTTTTTTTTTCTTGATGTTGTAAAAACCTAAAAGCAGGAAGTTTTATCCGCCAACATAAGACTTTGCGTGCAATAGGTTTTCAAATTCTCGATTTTGAATTATTTACGGAATTTCGACAGTTTTTTTCAGGGCTGGGTTGAAGAACCGAATTTTTAAAGTTCCGAAAAGCGCTGAAAATTCCGAATTTATTCAAGACGATTTCGGAGTTTCGGAAACATTGAAGTTGAGAATATGAAAATTTTAACAGATCGGAATACAAATCCTGCTCGAATGGAAACTCGCACTAAACATGCGTCGGAAAAATCCCAAAGAATTCCTAACATTTTTACTGACCTACGAAAGGCTGTATTCCAAATTGCGATGACGAATGTATAAGGCACTCCGTTTACTAACGATCGTGCATAAAACTGACGAAATGACTACAAACCCGGAAACTTGACGATCTTGAGAAATTCCGTAAATTAGAAAAAAAATCATAAGCAAATTTTTTTCGTTTGGTTCTTATATATCTCATACATTTTAATCAACGAAAGTTCTGTTCTTTTTTCTTTCTTTCTTTATTTGTCGTTTAATTTCATTTAATTTTCTCGTTCTATTACGTTTTCTAGAAAACAAAAAAAAAAATAAATAAATAAAAAGAATAATAAACCAAAGTGCATGAAAAAGCTCTTCTATAGTCGGCCATTAATTCAACGAGGTTTCGAGGTTGTCGCGGGTAAAATATTTCCGCGATATTTGCACGTGAAGTCACCGAGGAACTGAAGAGTCGATCGTAGTGAGTAAGTCATACTCAAGAGGGTTTTTTTTCCGCTAAATTTAAAGCAAAAAAAAATGTTTTTTTTTTTGCTGGCCTTAAGCTCTCTCTCTCAAGCTCTCACTCTCATCTCGGGTTGGTGCAAGCATCTCTCAACTAGGCACCGCTCGGCTGCTTCTGTACTGAAGCGCGAGCCGTTTCGTATTTCAAACGGAACGCTTAGTGGGTTATTTCGAAATACACGTTTTAGGAAACGAAACGAAACGAAAGGAAAGGAAAGGCAAGGAAAGGAAGGAAAAGAAAGGCGACCTAGATCCGGCCAAAAAGTGACTCAGTTATTTGATCCTAGCCCTGAAAATTCACGTAACTTGTGAATCCGCATCCCTCACATTTTCTTACTCTAATTCGTTCAGCCACGAACCAACGTCTGAGAGCTTTTTACCCGTTTTAATTATCCCAAGCTCTGAAAACAGTTCGTAACAGTTCACAGAATTATTACTAATTATTTTCCCTCCCCTAATCCGACCCCGCAGATAATTATACTATTGAAGAACTTTTTCCCGACATCTCTGATGTAAATTTTCCGATATTCCGTTTTCCTTACCCTTTCTCTTCTGCATTTTCAGACAATTTTTTTTTTTTTTGTACTTTCATTTCTTTATTTTTTCGTCATCGCACGCCTATACGAGTTTTAATGTACGGCGGGTCTGTTTTTTTTTTTTTTTTAGTTTATTCATTTCGGTGTCCCTCGGACGAGGTAAATTAAAATTTGTCTTAATAAACCAGCGCGTTTCGAAATCGCAGGGGAAAAATAAAAAAAGAGTATACAAGAAGTAGAAAAAAAACAGAGAAAAAGAAAGAAATAAAGGAAAAAAAAATGGTAAATTAAAAAGATGTAGGTATTGTATAATTGGCTCTTTTATTTCGTATTACAAAGAAGAAGAATAAGAAGAAGTAGCAAAAATATATGAAAACAGATTGAGAAAAGACGATGTACATACAACGGTTCATTTTCAAGGTAAATTAAAATTCGCGATTAGGAATTAACGGACTACACTTATTTAGTATCCGCAAAAAATACGGTTTTTACAGCTGATCCACGCGGTTGGTTAATTGTACAACGGATGTTTATTTTTTTGGGGGATAAACTATTTGAAAATAATAAAGTATAATTTCGTAAAGTATACACTTGATATATTTGCATCGCAGCGATGAAGTTTAAGCGAGCGAGAAGCGTTTTTTTCAATTTTTTTTTTTCAAACAATAATAATTCAGGTAAAATTCCGCATACTTCGTCGTTCTGGGTTCAGGTTGCATTTAAATCGTCGCACACCTGTACTTAAAGTACACTTATGTAATTTTCCGAGCATATTACATACCGGGTTTGCCCCGCGGTTAGCGAGCTGCAGTAGCTATTTCTATATTTTGAAAAAGAGAGAGAAAAAACAAGAAACAAAAAAAAAAAGGAAATTTCTTTTCTAACCGTACCGGAAAAATTTTTCACCAACCCCCGCAATCCGCCAGGCGAAGTGGGACGATTATTTTACAGACCTTGCACCTACATTAACTCGTGTCAAAATATAACTGTGACGTGATAATGGGACCCTGCTCGTTTTAACCTACGAAATTATAGAATTATATCATTAGAACCTCTCAGGCTATACTTTAGCAAGAATTAGGTGAGCAGACTTGAGCATTACTGCAATGCGAACGAGATTAGGAAAATTATTGTGTAAGTGATAGACTTGATGTATAACAAGCGCGAAAAATGGCACTTGATAATTTCAAGATTTTCTAAACAAGAAGAAACGGTAAAAAAAAATAGTCTTTAGCTATAATGAATTCAAATGCCCGCCATTTTGTCGAAAAGCAATATTTTCAAAATCGGCTTCGATAGGACAAAGATATTAGTATCTATTTCAATAATCAACTCGATTCGTTTATCTCAGTTGATTTTTGGCGAAGGTACACCTAGTACCGTCTCGAAGGATTTTTAAAATGCTACTTTTTCACGATATCTGCATATCGATTTCCCCATATCTCTGCCGTTTAAAAAATTTGTTCGATAAAAAAAACAGTGGTAAAAGTTGCTCAAAATGTATGTTTTTAACTACCACAGAACCCGATTGGATACCTCCAATAGTTTTCCAGGAAAAAAATCCTGAATATTACCCTTTTTCGACTCGGCATGTGTGTATGTGCCCCCTCAAACAAATATTGTCATTGTAGTTAAAAGCTCGGAATATTTTCAGCGAGTATTTGAAAAATATCGAGGCGGATTGGTTCCATGAAAATCAAAAATACATATACTGGTCGAAAAAGGAGAAAAAAAATCTAGACCTTTTGAATCAAAATATATTCATTTCGATATACGATTCGCAAAATTTCCAAACGCGATCTATTCGTTTAAAGGATACATCGAGCTGTACACTAGCAGACAGAAGAAACAGCCCTTTTTAAAATTCAATTTCGAAAACAGGATAAACTATAAGACGAAACATTGCCACTTTGAAGATCTTTCCACTCGTAAAATTTGCGCCAGCGAATTAAGTATAAAAAGAAACCGTAAAGTCTGAGAGGAAAAATCGGAGCGGTTTCATGGTCAGAAAAAGTGATCCTTGCAGGTGGTGAAATACTTCTTTCAATAAACATTAATCAGTTCGATTTTAATACCAAAAAGTTGATTATTGCAATTTTTTTCTTTTTCTATGAAAGATAGTCTTGTCATTTCGGAATTGTATTCCAACATATGACTGCAGATACTGCTTTTGTATGTAAGTCTGTAAGTATGTAAATTTTCAGAAAAATCGTTCCAGCGGTGTTCAAAATTTTACTCACGCATTGTGTATCGCAACTTATTTTGAAATTCGAAGGCGATATTCTAAAATAATGTCTTTTCGGGGCAAACCAATAATTTGTGGAGATAAGGTCCGCGTATCCTATAGTTGGAAGCACGTAGTACGCTTTTTTGAAGTGTACAAAACATGGCTTGAAATCAAAAATTTTCGAATGTAAAAATTAGAGTCGTCGAATATTATTGTCTCGCCCCAAAATTACATTGATTTTTTATATTTGTTCAAAATTTGAAGAAGTTTCGATACGAACTCTGCGAACCTGTATCTACCCTACGACACCAAAAAGCTCCAAAAGTTATGAAACTAATTTTGAATTGTGCATCAAAATCTGAGAAATCACTTGTAAAAAAAAAAACTGAGTAGAATATTAATTTGTTCATAGTGTACCTGCGGTGAATTGCGAAAAAATTGTTCCCAATGTGTGTATACCTTCATCCCGATAAGAAAAGGCCTTTCATTTTTTTATTCGACAAGGGTGGGATACCCCGTTAAGGTCGGATCACGTGTTGATAATTGGTTGAAAATCCCACGTAAAAATCCGTGGAAAAGCTCCCCGTATTTTTACCGGCAATAAATAACTTTCCGTTTCCTCAGCCGTTCTCTATTTCTTGCTCCACGTGGGCAAGTAGGCGCAGTTCATTATTTTATATAATATATAGGTACTATAATATATTATATAAAAAAATTGTATATTTGTTTCGTTTACCGGTCAAAGTTGCAGCAGTTACTAGTAGCTCGCATTGAGGGAAAGAATTTTTTTTCTTCTTTGTATACCTACCCCGTAGTGGAAGCTCTAGCGAGCTTTTTAAGCTTGTGAGCGATTGCACCTTGAAAACTTTCAAAGTGTCCCATAAAAAGAAAAAAAAAAACGGTTCTATCGCGGGAAAAATCTCAAAATGACCGGAATATAAAATGAAATTTTTGAGAAATTTTTGAAAATTGTAATGAAGATATTGGATCTATAATAATTAGCTTTGAATATTCCTAACTCAAATATACGTCTGCATGGGGAAAAAAAATGGGGGTTAATATCGAGGCGCTACTTTATACTGAAAAAGTTTCAACCAAATTAAAAATGGTCATGCTAAAACCTTGCCAAGAGGCATCGAATGGCCCATATACACATATTATGCCGTTAATTAGGACTTTCGAAAGCACTAACAAAACTAGCCACAGTTTCTCTTCAATTATAACCAAGCAAACAATTTATGTCATTTAATACCATATAGCCTATCCCAAGCCTAATTCTTGCGGCTTTCGTAGTAAGTGCTCAGGACTTTCGAAAAGTCATCCCAAACCCTCTCGTGTACCTATTACTCGTCTATTCTAAGATTATCCAATGAATAGAATGAAACAATGGAGTCTAGGTCATACAGTACAACGAGAAGTTTTAGCTAGTACGTTAATTCGCTATCTATGGTACATACGTACGTACGTATGTGTACATATACATACCCAGGCGAATCTAGATGGAGAAAATTTTGTGAGAGAATATATCCTGCAGCGGAATGATCTTCAGCAACTAAGAGACTGACTCGGCTCCACATTTTCCATGAAAGCTGACGACAAGCCGAATAAAGCTCGGTTGGTTGCAAAAGCGAGCATTGCCGCCATAAAACTCTGTTTTTTTTTATTTTTTTATTTTTTTTCATTCTTTATTTTTCTTCTCCGTCTCTCGCTCTTTCCCATAGCTACTTTCGCTGCAGCTTTTATTTCGGTCTTGGAAAAATGCACTTGAGGTTACCGTAAAATAACGAGCTACGGGTAAAAATACCTTTAAAACTTGATGGCCCGAGGTATTGCATCCAATTTCGTACCTGTATAGTCACCAGAAATCTGATCATTCTTTCGCTGGACTTCAAACACACTTTAAAACCGATTTTCGAATGCCTTAAATTTCGGTTTTCACAAACAAGGATCAAGGTTCGCGATCTTTTTACAGTTCTATTATCCCTAAAATGGTATTCTGTGAGTATCTTCCGTTACCTTCGGAATAAAAAGCCAAAATTTTCAGTCCACTTCAATCACCATAGTTGATTTTGCTCATCGATCATTTTGGCATGTTGCATTCGTGTCAATTTTTCGAATAAATTCAAGCCGAAGTTTATTGTTGATCGACTGACCAAAAAAAAAAAAACGAAAAAAAAAAAACAACGACTTTCGATTTGTTTCAATCAAAAAGGCGATTTTTTTAGTCGATTTTAATCTCTAGATTATTTTGGCCATCGTTCATTTTGGCGTTATGTATCTCTATTGATAATTTTTCAAATTTTTTGGTAATTTTTTATTCATATTTTTTTATTTTTTAATTTTTTCACCCATTTCCGGGGATGGCTTTATATCATTTTTCAATTCTCGACGTAGCTATATGGGTACCAACCAGACACGAGTTGGAGGATGGGTGTAGCATCAGTTCTCCCGGGAATTTCATTAGGCATTTCAGGGAAATGGTACAGCTGTCAGGTTTGCTTTTATTTTATTATACGGCTACCGAGTATCAATT
Organism: Macrophya alboannulata; assembly: GCA_949628255.1. Lineage (NCBI taxonomy): Eukaryota > Metazoa > Arthropoda > Insecta > Hymenoptera > Tenthredinidae > Macrophya > Macrophya alboannulata. The sequence goes on along the minus strand of OX451206.1, from coordinate 18,822,447 downwards.
TCACACCCGTTGGACGGCTGAAGTGAAGTTTTAGCACAAACAAAATCTGCGGTTAAATTCTCTACAAATCGACAAAGACGATTATATGTATATACGTGGCATATATTAGCGCTGATGGGATAGACGCCTATCTGTACAGATGGTTAATGAGAGAACTTGGTCTAACTCGGATTGAACTGAACGTAAAACCGATTTGAAAACGCGTTTTATGTTTATCGGCAGCAATTGCCCCGTTTCCAATTAAAATCTAATCAACTCTTCCTACGACGCCAGTTTCATTATGTATACATATACCTGCGTACCTACACCTATACGTATATATATACGTACTTCCTTCGCTCAAGGTAAACATAATTAAAACGATTACCGTGGCTCAGGGACGGTGTAACTGGTGTAGGCAGACGTCGGACTTATTTCTAACTGAAATTTGAGATTGAAAATCCTATTTAACATATAAGGCTTTGTCCTTGTCCGATTCCCATACGGCTTCCTCAAAATGCCGTAAATTAAACTTGAGAAAGATTTAATCTCATTGATCGCCTTTTTGTCATGGAAGAAAAAAAAAAAAAAAAACAAGAAAACAGTTCAAAGAAGTCGCGGGTTTACGTTTCGACTCGAGATATCATTTTTCCAAGGAAAGTTCTCCTTTCAACGGATCTTCAAGTTTTTTCAGTCTGGAGAATCAACTCAGACCATTTTCAGATGGACGTGTGCGTCGATGTGGGTGTGTGATGAATTTTTGTCGGACGATATCTCGAGATTGAAAGTACAGATTTCATTATTTTTTATATCAATCGATGTGGTTAGCTTAGAACTGGTTGGATTTCGGATTCGATCGGTCCAGTAGTTTTCGAGTTATTCAAAGAACAAAATTTGTAAAAAGTAACTACTGTAATTATAATGCCTGAAAAATTAATCAACGGATTTCCATGATTTTTGCCGTGAATCGATAGGATTTGGTGCAACTCAAATCGGGTTGAATTTTGAAATTGAGGGGACTAGATCTGCACCCTTCGTGTCTGAAAATTGGCTGCTTTTGATAGATCGGCACAAGACTGTTGATGAAAATACACGATTGTTCTTTTCAGGGATGTTTAGGTAGTTAGGTATGCCACGATTTTCGATCAACTGGATCTTCTTGTACTGACTATACCTGAAAAATTCTGAGATGCGAAATTAGTAAAATTTATACTATTTATTGAAAAATTTTAACCGTAAGTTTGAAGGGTGGCTCATCGACGTCAGCCGACTTACCTGTTTATTCAATATCGTAGTGCAATACATGATGGCTTTGGGTGCGTAGAAGAAGACGAATTTGAAAGAGAGGGAATTTTCGAAAAACAAGCAGGTAAATCGGCTGACCACGATGGGCCAGACCTAAAACTGCCCGCCCAAATCTTTCAATGAAACAAAAAAACACATGTATGAAGATTTCCTAAAATAATTATTGGTAGGCAATTTTCAGATGAGAGGGGTTAAAAAAGTCTGTCCTTGTATTCGTGATCAAAGGTCCAGAAAACCTTGAGATACTAATTTTCATTGGAATCCGTCGATCCTTTCTCAAGATATCGTCGATTAAATTACTTTTTTCAAAATTTTGTTCTTCGGATATCTCAAAAACCACTGGACCGATCAGATCCAGAATCTAATCAGTTCTAAGTTCGGAGAATCCGCGTCGATTGATACCAAATTCATCAAAATCCGATCATTCGTTCTCGAGATATCGTCGGATAAAAAAACTGATCACACGCATGCATACATACATACATCCACACACCCAGCCGTCCATCTGAAAAAGGTCGGAGGTGATTCTCTTGACCTTGAAACGTGGATACCTGGTGAAAACTCAACTTTTCATTCTCGGGGTGATTACAATAACTTCCCTCTTGCTAAAGCGGGAAGGTAAAAAAGTCAGGAGCGTAAAAACTGATGAATTTGTTAAGCTGCTTTCAGGAGCTGTCGATTGATAGATACCCAAGAAAATTATATTTCCATCGGTTGGTTAAGGAGATGTGAGGTCACGGTTGGTCGTGCAAGATTGATAAATACCCAAATTGGCAAATGGGTTGACACATGACGAACGACTGTAATGAAAATTCTGAAAATAATTCAAGATACTCGACTCTAAGCTCGTAGAATGGCGTAAACCGAGTGGTGATAAACCCTGAGATGGTGAGGGTCACGCCCATGTTGAAAGCACACGGAAAGCTCCGGGTACGCAAGTAACCGTTCCAGGCTCCAACGCAACTAACTGCAACGGTTGGTTTGCGCACGTATGTCGTTCCTAATTAAGTCATAATACTGCCTCAGGTTTCAGTATATGTTAACCAGCTAACCGTGAGGGAAAAATGAATGAATTGGGTCGAGGAATAACACGGTCATCTTGAGAAACTCGTGACAGTTAGTCGGTGTCTATTCAACCGGGCGAAATTCACTTTCATAAAACCCACGTTTTATTATAACATAACAGAATCGCACCTTTTCGACTATAGTAGCCGCCGTTTGCTACCATGAAAACGCGTTTCATCTACTGCATCCCGCTTCGTTTGGTTACAGGAAAAGCGAATTTCAAAAATTTCAAATAATTTTGAATCTTGTCTCAAAATTCTAGTACCTACTCAGCTACGAAAAGACTGAGGCAGTAGAATATTTCTTCACAGAGTGCCAGTGATTTGAAGAAAAAAAAAAAAACTTGCGGAGACTAGAGCATTCTTGAATTCAAAAAATTAGATTTTCGGTTAGTATAATCATTCAGAAAAATTTTGCAAGAAAAGTTTTTTAAGAAGTTCGGAAATTTTTTAACCGGACAACGAAAAACGTTGATATGAGCGATGCGTGGTTAGCCAAACGCGATGCAAGTTTCTGCTCATCCAGTTCTACGAATCCTCGAGTTATCCTGCGTCCTTTTCCTTCATGACAGGGTCCCATGGACGTGATACGACTGCTGCAGGGGCAGAAGGACTTCCTGAAAACTCCTTCTATAAAGTGGGCGGTTTTTGAACAGCGTGAGTTCGACAGTTTTGACAGAAATAGGCGAAAAACTTTGAATGCGATTATGTCAAGACCACATTTTCCGTTGGTTGTGCCACGATATTTCAAGAACTGTTCGAGATATTGTCTTGAATTCTGGACAGGACTTACAAAACACTGTGCTACATTAACTGTGCCTGAAATTGGACCAAGGAAAATTTTCATTTCCATTTTACAAAAATTACAGCCAACTCCAATATTTCACAATTTTTGGTTCCTTTGACGCTGTTTTGCGAATTTATCTATTTTTAACTTCCCGCTATGAAAATTGAAAATTTTCAAAAAAAAAAAGAGAAGTCTATCATTATACCAAAAAAAAAATTAATCCTACATTTTCATTTTCTCAAATGTTTGTAATAAACATCCCTGAAAAGAGCGATAGTGTATTTTTATTAACAGTCTTGTGCCGATCTGTCAAAGACGAGCCAATTTTCATACGCAAATGGTGTTCTAGTCCCCTTGATGGAAATTCAATAACGTATTTTTTAGGCCATTTTACGAGACCCTCAAAGCTACAGCTTTATAGCTATTCAAAATCCTTGTTAGGAGCTCCACCTCAGCGTGAGTCAGTAATTTCGAGTAGATAAACCCGGTCGTCTTTATTAGTAGCTAGTATGAAATCCGTGTAACAAAAGGAGCAATTGTCTCATCGTCTGGCGTCTTGTTTCGTGCTGGAAGACGCGGAATCAGGCTTTCGAATAGCAGATCTATGTATGCGAGAGCTTTCGCGAGATTACTGTCTGGCACGAACTGTAGAATCATCTGAGGGATATTGGAACCCCATTACATCCTCGGGCTGGGTAATTGGCAATAGTTACCTAGCTCTAGGTCTTACCCTGTTAACCCGCCTCGAGAACTAGAATCCAGGGTTGCTGCAGCGAAAGCTGCTGTTTCAAGCACATTGTCAAAGCTTGCAGCACTCTGCGATCCTTGATGGTCCTGTTTAGCAATGGAATCACGTGTCCGCCAAAATCTGCTTAGTTTTACTTGCAGTTTGTCAAAGCGTCCGGAAAAGGCCTGTAAATATACGTTTCTGTTGGATCAAGGGATGAAAAATCTGTTCGAAATTATAACGGTAAGAATTTTCATTTGGCAGAGAAAATGAATAAATGAATGAAGAAGAATTTTCTGTAGGAAGGATGTGTGGACCAAGTTACGGTATATATCTCGGACCTGCATCAGGGCTATAATACATTAGATCGGGTAAGATGAACGAGGAAACGATCGAGGGGAAAAAAGGGTGAGAGAGCAGGAGTGAGAGCGAGAGATTGCGAAAGACAGAGAGAGGGATCTTAGGTGTAGGGTGAGATCCCAGGGGAAGAAAAATACTCCTGCTGACCTTTAAGGCTACTCTTATGTCAGAGAATAGACAGGAGGTAGAGAGATGACTTGAGCGCCAGAGGAAATTGGTCGATGGTGGGTTCAAGGAACGAACTTTACATGGTCGGAACACAGGAGCTAGGGTTGTCCTTTCCGAGCTGGATTAAAGTTCCGAATCTTTAAAATTTCAAACGGCCGAAATTCAGAATTTTAAAATTATTCATTCACAGTTCTTGGAGCGAATATTTCCCCGCCAGTCTGCATAGCCGATTTCAAAAATTTCAAATCTAAAAATACCGAAGCTCCAAAATTCCCAAAGCTGAAGATCCGAGAAGCCTAATTTCCGAAACTTTAAATTCACGCATGGAGCTTCGTGCCTCTGAATTAAATTTTCAGATTCTTGGACTTTCAGAATTTTGGACTTATACCGAGTTCAGAGCTTTCCGCATTTGGTTCTTTCTAAATTTTAATATTTCGCACTTTGACGTTTCTAAAAACCGGGAATCGTCTCAAACGAATTCGATAATTTTGACCGTTCGGAACCTTCAAAAATCGGAACTTCCGACCGTCCGTTTTAGGCATAATCGTTAATAAACGGAGTGCCTTATACATTCTCCATCGCAAAAAACATCGGATTAATAAAAATGCCTAAGACTACTTGAAAAGCACGTCTTGGCATGCGAAGAAAAGTATGAATGCAAGTATTTTCGAAAACGGATGTATACAATTTCTTGTGACCATGATTGCAGTTGAATCGCCGAAGAGATTTGAATGAAATTTGCACAGGATACTGATTTCGTCGCGAAAATTTGCCAATAAGCTTTCGAGCCCAATCCCACTTCCGATTCCAAAACGGCAGTCCCGAACTTCGTTATTTGAGATATACCATCGTGAGTAAAATATCAGACAAAAGAACACTGTGCGGTCGTGCCTCGTGCTGAATCCGCTGGTTAATCCGCAAAATAAACGTGTGCATATGTACGAAAGATGTTTCAATTTTTAACAAAACGATTGAATTGTTGAATTCACATACCGATGCGATATCTATCATCATATTTGCAGCAGTACAAGCAGGTTTTATATTCTTATATATATAGGCATACATAGGTATATGTATATAACATGATTATCACCGTGGTTAATTGTGTCAATATAGACGCGAATTCTTGGATGGCAAATATTAACACGAGGGTTTTGGATGTGTTGATGTAGGGCAAACGTGGCCTCGTCTTAACGCAGCCTCCTCCTTCATAGCTGAGTTAATTATGTAATTACGTTTGCGAATAAGGCTCGAGAGTTTACCAGGCAAAGATTTTCCACAATTTTGTCTACGTGTATATGTATCCACTATACATACATACATCAGGTATATAACCCACTTACCTAGTATACTTTACAACTATAGCGAGACACGTGTACAAACATATCTAAAAGATATACACACACAAATGTATATATATAATACATAGATACCCTATTCTATGTGGATATATATGCTATATACCTATGTATATATAGATACTACGCATACATATGAATGAAGAAGGCAGGTAATTTAGCTCGGAGCTTTACACAAACATATATTCCACGCACGTTCCTCTGTTCCGGGTTCACGTCCGAATTGCGGGATTTGAGAAAAAAAAAGAAGAAAATAAAATAAAAATAAAAAAAAAAAATACGAAAGATGCTCGAGTGCTCTCCTACGGGAAATAAACCATTTCCTTAATTATTCCACGGAATTTTAACGACATCGAGAGACACACTGCAGACTACACTGCAGCTTTTCATCCCACGAAAAATATTATAAATTATTATTTTATTTTGGCTTAATTTTATTTATTCTTTGATACAAAAAGCTGCAGAGAATTTTTCATTTCCATTTCTATTTTTCAAATCAGTGCCGAGATCCTTTGAAAGAATTTTTGATTTTTTTAAGCGATATTTGATTATGCCAAAAACGTTTTTCATTTTTTTTTCTTCTGATTTTTTTACTTTTTTTTTCTTCTTCTTTCTTTGTGTTGAAACATTTTTTGATAAAAATCAACCTCTTCAGCCTCTGGCTTGCAGCTTGTGGGTCGTTCTTATCTCAGCCTCTCTTGCCTCTTGGGCCTCTCATCTTATTTGCCGTGAAATTGGTCCGAAATTTTCTTGCTCAGCTCTTTTATTTATCCCAGGTAATTGTGCGGGCAATCCGGTAACGAGGGAGCGCCTTCCCCCGTCTCTGCCAACTGCTGTGAGAGGAATAAAAAATTTCCGAGCTTGCTGCTACTTGCTACTTGCTACTTGCTGCTACTGTTCGCCCTGACGAAAATCGTTGACTTTATTCCATGGACTACATGCTCGTCTTATGGGGGGCAATTGTTTTTTCGCCAAGTGGTTCGTGGGAAACGAGTCTCTTCCTGGGGCTCTATACGTGCAAGCTCTCTCTTCCTTTTTTCAGGGCCGGAAGTCGGCCGTACTCTGCTTTATTTCCGGGCCAAAAGCTGTGAGTCCTAAAAGTGAAAATCCGCTAAAGAAATTTCTGACTTGAACGATTTTTAACGAATTTTATATGACCAATATACGAATGCAGAAATTTTTCTTTACAGATTTCGCATATTAGGCATTATAATGCCTCAACCCAAGCAGCCGTCAGACATTTCTGCCAGCAAGCGAGCTTTTTCACCAGGTGAACCACCTGAAATAAGCCCCCCAGTCAGGACGATTCCAGTTCTGATACCGTCAGTTTTTTTTTGTCATTTTTTGGTTGTTCTTGCAGAATTTTCCCCTCTTTTTTAAACTGGGAGAGTTTAAAAACGATGCGGCGATTAAAATTCTTTTAAAGGTATCGTTTTTAATATTTTCAGTAATAAATTTCAGGCATGCGAGCTTCCGCGTACCTATATATATCCTCCAGGCTGTAAGCCGCGCTTCAAGCACGTTGGTAGCTTCTGTGTGTGCGCTAGACTAACTAGAGATTGCCGGAATATCCTACGTCGGTGTATTACGTGCCTATATGTATGTACACTGAGCTGCATCTCGTAAATTATAGGGGAACATATCCCACCACAAATATAATATGCTGTTGTAGTGTGCCGAGTTTCGTACAAGGAAATATCCACTTAGACGAACGGTGGAAATTTTCCGAACAACAAGAGATGAGGGAAAAGTTTGTGGCGTTTAGTACCTACTCAAGTAAAAAGATGATGAATCGAGTGAATCGAGTATTTACTTTCAAAAAAGCGACGAAATTTAATACAAAGATTCATCCTCATCAAATTCTGTTCAGTTTTCACAAAAATCACTCGGCTTTTTTTATGAACAATTTTTCAATTCGTGAAACAGTGCAAAAAAAAATCGTCGAGTTGTTATACATGCAGCAATATACTCGCTGTACCAACAGCTGTATACACAATGTACACCTAGTCTACTCTGCAGGGTTCAGGTCATAAAGTGGATAGAAAAATTGCCTATGGATAGACATTATGAAGTAGATATCGCAAAAAATGATGCGATGAATCTTTTGCTAATGTGTACGTGGGGCATTTCGCTTCAATCTACTGTCTCCTTTTTTCCCGCTATTTGCAAATTATGGGCAAGTCCACCAATTATCAACAAACGAACGGGACGTCGAACAATTGATTTGTCTGAAAATTTTACCTTTTGCAATTTGTACTAAGATTGAAAAGTTCACCAAGTTTAAACCCTTTAGGACTTACGGTTTGGAAGAAATGCCACATACAAGTTTGCTATTTCGACCGAATTGAGGTTTAAACGCGAATTGTTTTCGTATCGTTATCGGCATAAAAAAATCATGAAAATACAAGTTTATTATGTGAAAAATTCTCACCTTTCCGAATATATTATTAATTTCTAGGTGACTTATCGAAATCAATCTCAAAAACACGTTTTTCGTCAAAAAACCACTTTTTTTCATGCGCCACCAAATTTTATCTTACTTTTAAATTTTTTAACTGAAAGCTGAGGTTTTTCAGTGAGAAACCCAAATTTGTAGACTGGGAAAATTGATGAAAAGTGTATTATTTACACGCTTAATTGGCGAATAATACAAAGAATCGGATTTTGATGAATTTGGTATCTAATCGACGCGGATTCTCTGAACTTAGAACTGATTAGATTCTGGATTTGATCGGTCCAGTAGTTTTTGAGATATTTGAAAACCAAAATTTTGAAAAAAATAATTTAATCGACGATATCTCGAGAAAGGATCGACAGATTCCAATGAAAATTGGTATCTCAAGGTTTTCTGGACCGTTGATCACAAATACAAGGACAGATTTTTTTTAACCCCTTTCATCTGAAAATTGCCTACCGATAATTATTTTAGGAAATCTTCATACATGTTTTTTTGTTTCCTTGAAAGATTTGGGCGGAAAGTTTTAGGTCCGGCCCATCGTGGTCAGCCGATTTACCTGCTTGTTTTTTCTTCAAAAACTCGGAAAATTTCCCACGAAAAATTCTTACGACTCAAATCAATGAGACTCACTTCGTCTAATTTACACCAATTCTTAAACAATTTGTCAGAATAACCCTACCTCTGTTATCTTCGATGGTATATAGCTAAGCCGGTATCGTCCTGACCAGGGTTCTGTTTCAAATCATGCCCCTGATGCAAAATCTCGCTTGGTGGCAAACATTCAGAACTCGAGGTCTGATGGGTACCTGGGTCGAAACAGAATGCCTCATATAAGAGAGTGCGTTTGTCGAGAAAGAAGTGTTTCCCTTATCCTACAATTACGATTATTTAATCATTTACTGCACATGTAAAAACCGTAAGTTTTGCAGATTTTTATCCTCCGTCAGAGAGGCGATAGCTAGACATGTTCAACCTCGTAAAATTCTTGAGTTAATGAACTTTATTAATGATCCATAAAGTCGCTCTATAATTACTCTCTCCTCGTCAAACGGTTATTATCCTCTGGTATCATCTGGATATATAACCGTACTCAAAACCCGTTAATATTCGCGGGTTGAAACAGTTTTGCAACTATGTACACACATACTTTGCACCTCTGCGGTATGGATACTAAAAAATATTTCCAAGGGTAATTGAGATCGGTACCTAGTAACACATTAGCTCCACAGGATATTTTTCCGGTAAAACGGTGAACAAAGTAATTACGGTTCCTTTATTCCAATCGATTATTTAGCCCTCGCTAGTTGTTTCTTGAAGTTAGTCGACACTGTTAAATTTTAAATGTCGGAATGGGTTGCCATCGATAGCCACACCGTTCAGAACCGAAATATAAATAATTTGACAATTCATTGAGTCAATTTACCCAATTCGAGTATCGGTATTACTTTGACAAGTACACGTCCTCGCTCATCAACTTTTAGGGTATAAATTGACCATCGAGGGTGCAGACTTTCACGGTGATAGCCTAGCTAGCTGGGTGTATTCATTATTCAAAGATTAAGTCCGTACATTCTATTTCCGGGTCTGATTGTAGTCGATGCTACGATCTGAATAATAAACCATCAGCTCGTAGTTAGTACTGTTCCAAAGCTATTCATTGATGTATATCGCCGGACCAATTCCGGCTATATCGATAAGTTTTCGCGTTTAATCGGAACTATTACTCAACTACCGGTCACTCGAATTCATCATCATTAGTCTCGAAGTATGAATGGCTACTGTGGTCGCCTCCATTTTCGGATCCAATACATCAGCGCCGAGTCTTATTTTTTCGCGGAATTCAATTCTATTTTTGCAAAAGTCGTGATGAATGGCTATACCCAACACCGTCGGTGCATCATTGATTTTCGTTCATTAGTGCAAAGGGAGAGACACTGTTGCAGGGAATGGGAATTCTCGCTAAGGGTTGTCCGGCTGTTCACATCTTGATGAGACAATGGGGTATTGTTATGGAAAAGGGAAGACAGCGATGCAGAAAAACAACTCGAAAAATGAGAACAAAGACCGCGTCGAGCTGTCGCATATTTATATGTGAAAAAAAAAAAAAAAAAAGGCGGAAGTGAGTGCTAGGGGTAACTGGCTCCCTGCTTGTTAGGATCCCTTGGCTACAAAGTGCGAGTATGTTTACACGTCGCAACTCAGTCAGCCTAATTATCAGGCCGGGGGGGCTCATGGCTCTCTGCTCCCTTATGCGATTCTAGCAAGGGTCTGACTTTGTGATAATATGCAAAGTAGTCCTATTAAACTAGAGATAAGGACGGGCGTAGACGCGCAGTACAGCGTTTCTGCACAATGGGATTTAATATATCGCTATTATATTTTACAGTTAGGGGATGAAAATTTATATATTTTAAACAAACGTATAAACATATTATAAAGTCATGGTAATTATATAAGGTTTGATTAATTATTTTGTTTTGATAAATTAACTGATGTAATTAAATTCGTTGTACAGTTAGAGCAAAAGTATAATTCATTATGGTTTTGTTTTCTAATTATATTTTATACCGTAAATTTATATCCACGCGCTTTGATGTTGTTTCTAACAAAGTTTTAACGGGTTTCATAGAAAATAAAGATAACTTACGTTAAGTCAAAGCAGACTCCGTCTAAATTAATATCAAAGCTATTAAGTTGCACGGAATAAGATGAGGTAAAATTCTAATATCGCTTAGTGGTGGGATTAAAGATGTGGATAGGGAATTGGGATTTGGGAGAAAAACTGCGGGGATTTTTGAAAGTCGGAAAGTTTAAAGAACTGGAAATAAAACATTGTACAAATTGAAACCATTCGATAAATTTAGAAAATTGAGCAAATTCGGAAAATTCAGATACTTTGAATTATTTTTGAAAATTTGGAAAATTTAGCAAATTTAGATAATTGTTGTAAATTAAAAAATTTCGACAGATTAGAAAATTATATGGAACTCGGAAAATGAAATAAAGTATAAAATTCTGAAAATTTTTAAAATTTGAGACTTGAAAAAATTTAGTGAATCGACAAAACTTGGAATACTAAAATGACTGAAAAAAATTGAAGAAATTCCGATAATTTGAATTATTTTGTTAACAGCTGAGAAAATTCGGCCGATTTGAATAATTTTTGTAAATTGAAAGATTTCCCAAGATCAAACAATTATAGATATCGAAAAATTGAAAAAAGTACAAACATTCAGAAATTTAAAAAAATTTCGATTTAAGAAAACTGAGAGAATTGAGAAAATGAACAAAATTAGAAGACAAAACTGACGGAATGAATAAGATGTGCAATAAATTCGAATGCTTCGATTGTAAAAATTTGAAAAGGTAGAACTAGTTTGGAATATTCCGGAAAGCTTAGATTCGGGAAACCTGAAAAGAATGAGAAAATTTGGGAAATTCAGATAATTTCAAATTATTTTTAAACATTTGGAAAACATATTCCGCAGATTTGAATAATTATTGTGAATATAAAATTTCGATCAACTGGAATGATCGAATTTGGAAAATTGGGAAATTCTAAAAAATTTGAGACTCGAGGAAATCAGGAGAATTAAGAAAATTAAGAAAATTATAGAAGACGTTTTCGGCGAATTAGACGAAGAACGCGTAACGAAATCAAATTATTTGAATTGAAAAAAATGTAGAACCGTAGAACAACTTCAGAAGAATTCTGGAAAGTTCAGAAAATCGTGAATATTGATTAATAAATCAAAAAAATTTGCAAGAGTTGTTGAATTTGAATATATTTTAGAAATCGAACAAATTCAAAAAATCTTTCAATTCGATACAGAAGTTGAAAAATTGAAGGAAATAAGAAAAATTCACATTAAAATTTTTATGAAAATTTGCATGTGGAAAATATAGAATACTGCAGCTGTTTATCGACTTCATGTCTCATTTGGTGATTTTCTATTTTCCACCGACGTCAGGGGGATATGAGAGGAAGATAACCTGACAGCCTGACAAATGTCTGCAGATTTTCATTGTATTGTTTTTTTTTTTTTTCTTTGAGTACTGTTTTAATTTGGCGAATTATATATTAACAATTGTTCATTCGTCTTGAATTTTCAGATGACACTTCAGGTCTCATGGGTTCGTCACAGAGACATCCACCTTCTGACAGTGGGTCGTTACACCTACACAAGTGACCAGCGTTTCAGAGCGATCCACCAGGGTCAAACAGACGACTGGACGCTGCAGATAAAATATCCTCAGCATCGTGACAGTGGGATATACGAGTGTCAAGTATCAACGACACCACATATGAGCCATTTTGTCCACCTCAACGTTGTCGGTGAGTTTCTCAGATAGGTATTTTAACATGCGAAAAAATATGTTATTTTAATTTTTAATTTTTGTTTCGAGTAAACCCACGCCCGCGAATGTCTGATTAAATTTTTCCACGTTGATCCTGCAGCTATACTCAACAAAAATATTTCGTTCTTCGTTAATCCTGGCGGAAAATTAATTAACGTCATTTCTTCGTGACAGAAATCGGACTTAAAAAAATTCTGAAAATTGTCAGAAATATTATCTTTGCTGATTCCCATTCATCTCTTGCGATATTGTAACACGACACGTTCGAAAATCCTCTCTTCACGTAAAAAAAATTTGTGCGTAACCAAAAAAGAACGAAATTTCTTTATTGGATGTCAAAAGTCATGAAAGATGATATTTCTTTGGATATTTACAAATCAATTTCCAGTATCGTGAATGTTTTATCGCTATTTTACGAGGAGGAGAATTCAACGGTGATAATTTAACAAGAATCAATAGAAATGAAAATTGCGGATTTTATTTTCCACCATTTTGGTATACCTATGTATATACCTATGTACCTGTAAAGTCCCCGGTAAATGTATTCGGCAACAGCGAGATATTGCTACCAACCCGCTTTTGGCAAACATCGTTTTTCGTTTATTTAAATTTACTCGAGACTCAGCCGGAGGATTCTTTCTTGGTCACGTAGGCTAAAATCACACCATTTCCGCGGTGATATCAAATTAGGACAACCCCTCCCTAAAAAAATGTCGAGACTATCAATTACCCGATTTTAAACACGTTTACATCGTTTCGGCTATTTTCATAAGAGTTTCGCCCATTTTTTGTATTGTTTTTCAGTCCATTTTTACTCAACAAGTTGTGTAATTTATGAGGTCAAAGATAAGAGATATAATCTTAGCCCAATCTTAACCGAATTAGCAGACCGATTACGCGAAGAATCGATAATAGCGAGAATTTCCTCTTAGCGAATTTTAAGACTGCAACATTTCGGGCTGGATCGAATAGGGGATGAAAACCATCGAGTTCTATTCAAATATTTTGATTCTTTCAACAATCCCTTATCGTATTAGGTACTTCCCCGTAATTGCATTAGCATAATTTGACCTCGAGGTTAACCGCGATTCTTATAGCATATCTATAGACGCTTTCACCCGATTCAACGAACCAAACTGTAAAAAGCTGCAATATAATTAGCGAAAATAATCCAGTAGCAATTGTGAATATTGATTACCGTGAACACGGATTTTATTCGTCAATCCTATATACGATTTCGATTTTTGATTATTTTTTGCTGTTCCCAAAAAGCCTCAATTTTAGTTTCAGATTGCCGAATGGCAACAAATTTACGACATTCACAATCGAAAGTATGAACTAGCGTGTCTGAATTTTCTACAGATTCTCACCATAAAAAAAATTGAAGGGCTAGTTACTTTTCGTGAACAATAATGTTCCGTAAAATATAGCCTTCGGAATTTTTCTTATCCAAAAATTTCAGTAGATATCGAATTCTTCGTGATCAAAAATGTATTTTTTCTCTGGTTCAGTTCCACGAAAGTATCAAGAATTCCTGGGGGGTTCTTCATGGAAAATTATCTCGAGAAAAAATCGGCCCTTAACCAATGGAATTATCGAACCCGATCCACCGAAACTTCGAGACTCTTCCTCAAAATGAACAAAAAGAAATCCTGCTTGAGCAGAATTTCGAAGATTAAAATTGACTTGTTGAGGGTGAGAATCTATACAGATCGAGAAATTCTTGTTTACACCTTGAATTTTCTAATTTTCACTAATTTCCATCGTTTCTTCTATCCTCTTAAAAAATCTTCTTCAGCTGGTTGGATTTCGCCCTCGATTATAGTCAGCCTCAAAATTCTGCTCCAATTCTGAGCTGATTATTCGGCTTCTTTGTCTCGACTAAGGTCCACATTGTCAGTGTTACCCGTTCTATAAACTCCGTTATGAATCTTCTCAACGGGGTGTCGCATAGCCGCAAGGTTGCAGAAGGTTGCAAAGGGCAAAGGTGGAGAGGCGAACATGGGTACTATAGCTACAACGCATTACCTGAACTGAAATGGGTGAGGGTTTCCACCCTGAATGAAATCTTTGACCCGAATTAGAAGAGGTTTTTCCATATTATAGATATGTATATACATGTATATAGGTTATAGGTATATATAAGGGAAAAACAAGCAAACTTTTTGTGTAAACCGCACGGGGCGCTGCGTATGCAAAGACTTTCATCCCCCGGCTACTTCTTCGGTAAATTTTTCTACCCCCTCGAATCTTTCAGGGTACTTTTTGACTTTTTTGTTTGTGTTTGTATAAACAGAAGTATAACAAGAAGAAAATGAGGCAAAAGAAGATGAAGAAGAAGAAGAAGTTTTAGATAACTTTGAGAGTGTATTTCTGCAGTGTTTACAAGTAGGTATATGTTATGGAATTGTATGTAAAAACAGAAAATATCTGCACGCGAAGTTCGTCCTCGGTTTTTATACCATGCATACGTGTATATATGTACGTACATACATGCTGTGCACAGATATAGGTATACATATATATCAAAATTCTGTTCGTATGAAAATTTGATGCATGTAGGTACAGTCAGGCAATAAAGTTCTTGTAGGGTCGAAATTTAGGCTCAGGTGTTTCAGTGTCTACGCTGTTGAGCAGGCCCATCGATGCGTTGTTTATTATATACAGGGTGTCCCAGAACTAAATGTCGAAAATGAAAGGTGGCCTAGAGGAGGTCGAACTGAGTAAATTTTCCCGAAGAACATGGGGTCTGCGAAGTCGCGTTCGCGAGATATCACAAGTTAAAAAAAAAAGTATCGCTTTGCGCCGCGTCGCGGCGGCGCAAAGCGATACTTTTTTTTTAACTTGTGATATCTCGCGAACGTGACTTCGCAGACCCCATGTTCTTCGGGAAAATTTACTCAGTTCGACCTCCTCTAGGCCACCTTTCATTTTCGACATTTAGTTCAGGGACACCCTGTATATTTAGGAAGTATTTCTTACTTTACTTTGAGTAGGTAGTCTGCCCGATTCGCGTTCTCAGAGAACGGGGTGTGCGGAGCGAGGGGGCTGCTCAACAGCGTAGACACTGAAACGTTTGAGCCTGAATTTCGACCCTCCAAGAACTTTATTGCCCGACTGTACCTATACGCGAAATACCGCAAGTAGGTACGGCGAGCTGGAGAAATTCCTGATCACGTATACATAAAACGCAAATAAAGTAAATTCGCAAGTCGGTCATAACTGCACAGCAGAGGCGAATCCCATCCGCAAGAATAAAAAACAGAAACGAATGCATATTGCCAGTTTCGCGTCCGACTGGCCACCCCAATTTCGTATGTACATCATTTTTATTAAAGGGGTATAGAACTATTGAAAATTTAAGAAAATTGATTTTTGGTCGGGTTGGATTGCTTAGAAACTAAATAATCAACGAACCAGTACTGTTAACAGTTTATTGTGCATATTCTCGCAGGTCTGCCAAATAAACCTCAAAATTGTCGATGTGTTGAAAATTCTGAAATCTATCCAGCGCTGAAGATTGTCTTGCTTAAGTGTGCAGCTTGAATCTGTTAATATAACTTCCGTAATTTTTCGAATTTCTCCACAAACTTGTTTCAAAATTTTCATGAAAGATGCGGCTTTCAGGATCAACAATTACAACCAAACAAACTTTATTCTTGAAGTTTCCATAGTCCTTCACCCCCTTAAATAAATAAATTAGCAACGTTTTATTTATCTGCGAAATATTTGCATGCCTTCAATCGGAAATTTACCGCTCTTTGATGTGAAAGTAACCATTTTTACGTCAACTTGATGTGGATACCGCAAAATGCTATATAATCTACATATTTTTTGGTAAATTCTTCAGATTTACTTTTCAATAACCAATAACAAACCAATAACTTCCCTTTTTTATTGAAAATTTTCAATTTTCATAGCGGGAAGTTAAAAACAAAGAATTTAAAGAAAAAAACGAAATTCGCACAATAAATGAATTCCAAAAGAGGCTATTGATATAAAACGAAGTACTTTTTTGCCTGCTTGTGTATAGTTCGTTATAACTATAAGTTTCGGTGATTTTTTTTTTTTTTTAATTTTCATGTGCCCCTCTTGGTATGAAAGTTATGAGTGCAATTTTGTGGTAATTTCATGGGGTAGTCTAAAAAAGTCTCACCTTACAACCCTGCGACGAAAAGAGAGAAGGAGAGAAGAGAGAAAGAGAGACATAAAAAAAATTCTATTCTACTCCTAAAAGGTCCACTAATAATACCTTGTCTCAGTTTTATGAATAAACGAAGGCTGCCTCCTGCAGCGTGGGTATTATAAATTCTTAAAATTTAACTTTGAAGAAAAGCTCAAACTTTCAGTGAAATTCATTCTTTCGGTACACGTATCTCCTAGACCATCAACTCCTGCGCAAATCTGGTACAACCCTTTATCAATCAACCTATGCTCAACATCTGTACCAAATTTCAAATCCATCAGATCGTCAGTTTTGAGGTGGGACTGTTTCAAATGTAAAAAATTTTCATTTTTCGCTAATTATTGCCATAAAAGTTGCTCATGTTGAGAAAGTGTTTAAGATTCTTAAAATTTGCCCTTCTGATTGCAGAAGAGCCACATTTTCCATTTTGAAACCGTAAATTTTCGTTTCATATCGCAAATTTTGAAACGACAAATTTTGCATTTCAAGCCACGAATGTTAATTTTAAAACTGGAAATCCTCATTCTGACCGCAAATTTTCATTTTGAAACCGGGAATTTTTATTTTCAAACTAGACATTTTCATTCTGAACCACAAATTTTCTTTTTAAACGAAAATTTTCATTTGAAAACTACAAATTCTCACTGGAAAACCATAAATTTTCATTTTAAAAGCGTAAATTTATATTTTAAAACTGCAAATTTTAATTTTGAAACCTCTAATTTTATTTTCGAAACCGAAACTTTTCATCTTCTTGTATGGCCAACTGAAACACGTTGGGATTTTCTATTTTCTCTTCAGTTTGAGGTGCGAGTAGCCCTTAATTTATTTCATTACATGTGATGTACCGTAAAAAAGCTCGTGTAAGGCTTGCACTGTGGCTCATACGGTATAGCATACCCTCGTAAAAGTATAAGAAAACCTTTTTGCACTTCGGTTACAAATTTTCACCGATATATCCCTACTTCGCGGTTTGAACCTGTATAGTATGGCCACCTAGTACTATCCGGGATTTACAGCACAATAAAATTTTTAACACCAAACTAGACGAGTCCAGGTAGGTAACTACCCAATCTACCTTATACATATATACCTAATCCACATCGAATCTCAATACCGAGCGATATATAAAACTGCCGATCCGAGGTTGTCAGTTTCAGAGAAACGAACCCAGACACAAATGTGTTAAGCTTTTCAAACCCACCCCATGAATTTCGAGCTTTTATCATCTGCTGCTAAATTTATTTTCTAGTTGAGTTTCTGACTCTCCCCGGCCTGTTGGATAACTACCTCGACTTTTTGTACGGATTTTCTGCTTCCATACTATAGAAGATCCAGATTATTGCTAATTTTTTTTCTCTCCCCAGAGCTTCAGTTTTTGTTCCAGTTTGCCGGACGACAAAAAAATTACGACATTCACAATCGAAAGTATGAACAAGCGTGTCTCAATTTTTTATAGATTTTCACCCTAAATAGAGTTCAAGGGCTCGTTATTTTCTTCGAACAATGTTCCGTAGAATAGCCCTCGGAATTTTTCTTATCCACAAAATAACAGAAAATATCGATTTTTTTGTGATCAAAAATGTATCTTTATTTGGTTCTTTTTTTTGCGAAACTTTGATACAAAACTTTGCGTATTGTTAATTGCTTTGAATTTATGGAGAATTCATAAGGGGACCAGTACAGCTTGGTTTTGGAAATTCGGAGTACTCCAAAATGCTTTGATTTGTCAGCCAAAGCTTATTTCACAATAAAAAAAAAATTTCCTTTGAAAACCTTTGTCGTAAGGTTTTAGGCACATCGTTATTCCGATTAAGCTCGTTGAGGGCTCATTTTGTTCAGAAAAGAAATCCTCATCACGTGAACGAGGGAATTTTTTTTTCCAATTTCTTGTTGGCCAAGTTATTTGCAAATTAGTGGCCTAAATATTGGAAATTTTGGATGATTGATCGTAACTTTTTACATGAATGTTTTTTACCGATCCCTATGTTCATAAGATGTAGAATTGCTGTCTGAAGAAAGCAAGACCATGAGAGGTTGAATTGTACCAACGATGTGCTTGAAACCTTACGACAAAGTTTTTCGAAGAAAAAAATTTTTTGATGTGAAATAAACTTTGGTTGACAAATAAATGAATCTCGGGGTACGCCAATTTTCCCAAACCAATCTGTACTGCTCCTTATGGAATATTGTCTTGAAGAAAAAGCAGTCCTTGGTCGATGGAATAGTTCCACCGATGACCCGAGATTCTTGTTCAAAATGACAAAAGAGAAATCTTTTGGCTGCGAGTAGAGTTTCGAAAATCAAAATTGACTCACCTAGACAAAAATATGTAGAACTTTTCAAACTCACTCCATGAATTTCGGGCTTTTATCATCTGCTGCTGTATAAAATTAAGGGTTACTTCAATTTCCTAGTTGAGTTTCTGACTTTTTCCTGGTTATTATACGGCTACCTCGACTTTTTTCACTACCGCGGTAGGTAATAATTTTTTACACCATCACTCTGCAGCAGCCACCAGGTCACTAGCTTACTTTTCACCCCTCTCACACTCCTCGGTGTGGGCGTCATGACCTTTACAGGACTGCGGCTAGTGGACCAGTCCGCTTATATTTTCGCCGAGCAAATATTGTCAAACTTTTTATACGCGATGTATCCAGGCTCTTATCTTCCTTACATTTCACCATTTTACGCTCACCTCGTAGCTGTTGGTACTTTCATGAGTTTCAACAAAACGATTTTGCACCCCTCATACCACGCACTATATCGTACACGTACACAAGCGCACATACGCATCGAGCGAGTACATATATGCGTAAGCTTTTAACTGCCACATCTCACGCAACGTTCTGTTTTATTCTTTATTATTGTACCAAGCTGTAGGAAACGCACATTCGCCCACGAAATATCCATGATGTTCAATTTTTATCTTTCTTTCTCAAGGATGGAAAAAAATAAAGATAATTTCTCAGTCTAAAACCCTTTCGTATCAATTGTGTCGTGATTCTCTGTGTATTATACTCAAAAACAAGAGAAAGAAACGTCTATCACTGAACGAGATACGATTGTTTTTTTTTTGCGAAAATTCGCAAAATCCTAGAGAAAATTGAACCAAAATTTAAAGAATGCTCGAATCTTGTCCTGATTTCTGAAAATGGAATAAAAAATCGGCAACCTTTCATTAATTTCAATACTTCTATCATAAAATATTATCGAAACAAATATTGAAAATCAACTTTTAACCTAATTGATAATAAATTAATCCTGAGATCGATTCCTTGTCATTAGTTTGGCATAAATTTAAAGAAAATTGATGAAAACCCTCATTTGGAAATTTTTTTCCGACTTGAGCACCTGAAAATCGTACATTTTTGGTACCTGAATCCGTTTCTGAGACGTCGGAAGTTCAATTATCTATTGAGTTTCACTGAAAAATCGGCTGCCCGGTACTACCCCGTCTTTGCCCATCACTCAAAAGACGAAACGCCGTTTTTTTCGTCTATTTCGGAACGAGATACCAGTTTTTTGGAAAATTCTTAAATACTTGGAGAAAATTGAATGAAAATTCGAAGGATCTTATTATGATCTCTGAAAATGAATTGAAAAATTGTCAAGCTTTCATTAAAAAATTTATTTTCTCCTCAGAGATATCGATATAAAAAGTGGAAAACTATCATCGAGTAGAATAATTCCAAAAAAAGAAAAACGAAAAAGTTTCTTCTTACTATATATTATTTCCTCCGTTGAATTTTGTGTCTCATTTTTATGGATCAGATATCGGTCTAATAGACTTTAAGATAGGTAGTAGGTATCTTCGTGGAGCTTTTTCCGTCTTATGCTTCAGCTGTTATTTTCATTTAATCTTTTCCGCTATTGCTGCAGTTCTGTATAATTCTTAAGGCTATATAGTTACTAGTTCCGTTAAAGAACAGTATAACTTTGATATCTATAAGTATCATGCCAGAGAGCTTATAGGCACAGTAGGATCTGCTTTGTTATAAAAATGATTAAACAAGAAACCGGCATTTCGTACGTTTAGTTCCGGTGATATTTTGGCGGGAATTAAAAGCTCCCGGCTCACCACGCGATCGAATCCAGACTGCATAATAACCGGGTAAAACTTTCCTATCGCTGGTTAGCCGAATTATTTGCTATATCAAACTACCCCATACACGTACACACATACGTGTAGCATTTGCGGATAAATCGCCACCACTCCCTCGCCTGCTAACTATACGAGTTTAACTGCAATTGCCTAATGTCACGCTATGTTTATTGGTACCTCGCCAAACCCTACATATATACATATATACCCATATGCATATACAGCCATGAATTGTCTCTGGTTAACGATCGATTCAAAAAAAAAAAATTGTTTCTCCTGCGGCTATGATTTTTAAATCAGTTGACCCTTGCAGGGTTCGATATCACTTCGAATCGTGCTTTTCGTTGATTGTTTTTCTATCCAATGCCGTTGTGACATATTGGATTTATTGGACCGGCGAGCTTTTACAGCTTTCACAGCTAAACCCATGATCAATCAATTTGTACAGGATCACTCTGAAGTACCAGAAAAATTGATTCATGAAAAAAAAGCAGTGTTCATGTGAAGAAACTAGAAAAGCTTCGTTTTTTTTTTAACTTCCCGCTATGAAAATTGAAAATTTTCAAAAAAAAGGGATGTATTGGTTTCGGTCCGATTTTCGAAAATCGAGTTTTCATCAGATCTCGACGTATTGTAATATAATTTTCTCAGAATTCTAAACGTGCTTTTCAGGTGGTATCGCGCATATTTTTCTTAATCCGACGATCCAACATTCCTCTCTATACTGACGATCGTACTTGAAAATGACTAGGAAATCGATTTCTAGATTCAAGCATCTATTTCTGTTTCGATTTTTGGATTTTTGAAACTGTTCAAATCGCAGATTTGGGTCAGATTTATTGTTGCGATAAATTACATCGTATTTTTATGACTGTAACATGGGTGCAGGGGAGCACAATAAACGTAAATAACGAGAAACAGCCCTCCATTCATTCATTTGCGTCCCCCATCGGATTGGCAGAAGGTTTAAAAGGTCGGCCGATTCTGAAGCATTTTTCTTGTCTGCGTAAGTTGTAAGCTACAGTTTAACCGGCTTAATTTCTCGCTCTCTGAAAATCGTGGGATAACGTAGCGACGCGTTGCGTAGCGTCATCCTGCAGGTTACATGCTTATAGAGCTTTGCCAGAAGCAATTAGGTAGAAAAAAATTAATCAAGACAGTTTTATTGTGAGCAACAAGGATGGATGAAAAATATAACCAAATGTAGAGAAAGGCAGCACAGAGTTTTGAAAGAAAAAAAAAAAAATGCGGTGACCACGATGGGCCAGACCTAAAACTTCCCGCCCAAACCTTTCAAGTTAAAAAAATGTTATTTTCAATTTTTATTCTTTGAATAACTTTGAAACTACTACTTAACCGATTGACTCCAAAATTCAGTTAGATTTAAGTCTTGGTATACCTTTTCGATTGCCACAAGAATCGTTCAAATCGGTTAATTCGTTCCAAGGGTATCGTACGACAAAAAAAGAAATTTTTGCGTGCAACGTATTTTAAACTAATCGTTCGATTTTGATGAATCTTGCGTCAATCGAAGGGGCTATCCAAGACTTTAATCTGATTAAGTTTTGAGACTCATCGCACGAACAGTTTAGGAGTTATGCGCTAAAAACATGAAAAAATTTTTTTTTTTCGAATTTTTATTTTTCGAATAACTTTGAAACTACTCGATCAATCGACTCCAAAATCTAATCAGATCTAAGTCTTGATAAACCGTTTCGATCGCCGCAAGAACCATTCTAATCGGACAATTCGTTCTAAAGATATCGCACGACAAAAACTGTGTTCGCACACACACACACACGCACACACATTCGGACGTACATACATCCAAAAATAGTCAGAATAGCTTTCTGGGACCCCAAAACGTCGAATTCTGGTGAAAACTCGGTTTTCGAAAATCGGACCGAAACCAATAGCTTCCTTTTTTTTTGAAAATTTTCAATTCTCAACGCGGGAAGTTAAAAAAAAAAAAAAAAATGGATTCTTCTTCACCCGATTGACGGGGTTCTGCCCTTGAAGAATTTTCCTTCTGAATTCATTTTCCCAGTGATTGACACATGACACAGATACACCCGAACCGGAAATGAGATAGGGTTGAGTTTCTTCGTTGGCTTGGGGAATCGTAATTAACTGTACGTGAATAGGGGAGTCAATCACTCGACAACAAACGTGCTCCAAGGGTGTAACGCGTGAAACTCGACCCGTTATGCGGATGGTAACATGCAATTCCGAAACAGCTCTCCACAGGATTTGGCTTTGGTTCGCATAGCCAATTAGCTAATCGTCGAACTATACCGCCTGCATGCCCACGTACCGTACCCGTACCGTACGTACACCCGTATGTATGTAACGTACATACATATCTTGTCTGACCGCAATCCGCTTCAGCACGTCGTGTCTGACCACGATTTAAACTACGAGGTGTTATCACGCGGTATGCTAGAAATTTATACTCATGCTCATGGTCGGTCCAATAAAACCATTTTCTTCTTCTGTTAATTTATTAATTTTTTTTCTTCTGTTTGACAGAAACATAGTGTGTGCAGAGACGTACGGGTACAGAGATTTGTAATTGTGAAAAAATTCTTGGCAAACATTTGCATCAGTACATTATATATATATCACACTTCTCCACCTCAGCTGCAGTAGCTAGCAAAAAAAAAATTACGAAGATCTAACACTACTATAAGCGAAATATGGGGATATTTGAAGATTTTTTTTTCTTTCACTTTTTATAACGCATGCATGAGAAAAGTCGTTTTTTTGTAATTTGGTACTTTTCCGCCGTTCAGCCGTTATTATAGCCACTGTATCAACATAGGTGCGCATATCTAGCCTGCACATCATGTTTTATGTTACGTTATGACCTTAGGACACCGTTTCCTTGCAATTTAACAATGTCGATAAGCAATTAGTTATCTCTACTGGGTAGCGATTTGCATTATTCATAATTGTTGACGATTCTACACTATTCGGTACAATTCATGGCCATGCAATACTATCTGGTGTGAATTTACTCGATTTTAACCTGTCACCTTGATAGTGTTTGGAGTCAATTCATTTCACCAAATACTAATGCGACCCTTGATACTAATTTTCAAAATGTTGTTTTTCATTTCAGAAGGTATCGGTTCTCTTGCAAAAACAAAAAAATCACAAACCGATAAAACGAGATTACTCTTCGATAAATCCCCCAGTAAGTTCAAATATGAATTTTTGACAGCAAAGGTGAAACACTGCAGGTATCCATATAATCAAAGTTTTTTAATTTTCTTTCATTTGTTCAAGAGGTTGAACTCTTCTTTATTTCCTTCCTCCTCTTCTATTATTTCTTCAAAATATCGAGTACTTTATCATACAGCTTTCGTATCCTGATCATTTACTCATTCTTCAAGGGATCCCATGGAAACGACCTTTCAAATCTTTACATATTCTGCTTTTCTATCTCACCTGTCCCTCGGACACTTGGCTTCGGTGCAAAGTCATAAGAATTGCCCTGATGATAGGCCGTAGAGTTTTTTGTTTCCTTGGGGTCGGCTTACTCCAGTCGTTTTGCAAGCACAGGGGTACAGGTACACCTCTGTTACCTACCTATGCCTATAAAAATATCGTTTAATTATTATATTGTTTTATTTATTTTTGTTGTGCTTTTTGATGGTTTATATATTGCGGCTAAAGGTAGGTGTAAGCTTGATGTCCGGGCTCGTGTTGGCCTAGTTGTTTTTAATGAAGTCTGTACTGCTGAGCTTTGGCTCCGCATGTTCATTAATTTGGTTATGGAAGCTCTTTGCAAGCCGAGGGTGGGAGGTCATAATAAAGTAATATTAAATTTGTTCTCACAACTTTGTTCGAACGTTGAAAAAGACGTGAATATTAGCTCGCCCCTAAGTTAAACAAGCCTTTTTGTTTCGCGAACCAACTTCCTGTTCTTTCACCCCCGCCCCAACCTCCATGGCTCACGGTTTACGAGCCGCTTGACCCCGAATCTTCGCCAAAAGCTCCTGAGCCTTACCCCCCACGCCTCTGAGCGGCCATGTTTTTGGATATATTTAAGCGAGTTAAGACAGAAAAGCTAAGATAATCCACCGGGCGTTCATTTGTTATCGTTGCAAGCTCTTATTCTTAGCTTCCTTAAATATAGGTATACTTACCTGTACATATACTTTGCATATCCTTTATTCTCCGGGTGTTAGGTTGATGTCCAATTTATAGCACTAGTCAAAAAATAAAGAGGAAAATCTAATAATCATTGCAAATTCTTGAAATAAATTCACCATTTGGAATTAATGCGATGAAAATGGGTAGAAAATGGACTGAATTTTCTCCTCGAATTTGCCGCGAGTAAAATTTGGTATGACCCAAAGCATGACAAAGTGGTCATGAAGGTTAAATTGTTAAGTTCAGTGCTTTTTAACAATTCAAAGATCATAACTGAATTCGAAGTAGTATAAATAGAATTTCAACTCGGCGTGGATGGGAGTTGCTTAAATTTTGATACTCCCTTGTCAGCTATCGTTACAAAGTGTTCCCGCAATTAGAAACGAGACTTATCGCAGTTTGGAACTTGCAGCTTTTTCAAAATTGTTGTTTTCATCCCCGATTTACAATTGGAAATAAAAATATAATCAGCTTGGGTACTTTCATCATTCGGATAACCAGAAGATAGAACCTTCTAGATATGACTCGTTTCGCACAAAGTAATTGCGCTTGAGCTTTTAAATACAACATCAATCATTCTAGCCCCCCTCCCTACCCAGATATCGCATCTATTTCTTAGGGTGGTTGATGTTATGGAGAGAATATAAATTAAAAGACCTATCAAGTTTATGAGCGTGGCATAGTAGTAGAAAGTGCAGGTGGAAATAAATGTAGGAACTATTTCTAGGAAGCTATATACAAAGCTTGCAGTGAGTTCATAGTGCAGTTTGGCATATTCTCGATTCCCCAAGACGAAAATCTGTGGTGATATCTTTTTGCATTTTTAGGCACTCATTTTATATACGACGTATATCTCTCGAGTGCCTTGTGAATTTAACTTCCTAAGGACGATTTTTGTCTGTCCGGACTGGTCAACACTACTGCGCCAACCGAAATCTCTTGGGGGAAATATGCCCCTAGCAAGAAACCTTAGGATATGACATCCATTCTGATAGTTTACCTACAAAAATAAATATTGCCATTTTTTATCCTCTATCAACTTGATACTTATGATACTGATAAATCGTTAGTGCCTGATGAGTACAGTCCCTTGGGACTACTCATTCTGCCTTGTTTTTTTTTTGTTTATGTTTTGCTCTACGAACAATTATGAACCTGTGACTAGAAAAGCACGACGTTTCGTAACTCGGAATATAATTTTGCACACTTCGTTGTGTTATTATCCTAACGCGTATAGGTACCGCCTATTTTGATGTATAAATTGCATCAAGGAGGTTACGATTCGGATGTAAAACTTGCGTTACTTCCGCGCCCTGCATACTCGGTTATCGCTTCACCAATACATATTTTTCCCATCCAAGTTAGCAGAAAAGCTCTACCGAGTTGCGAGACGATCGTAGTTTTTCAAAGCTCAGACGGCGGTACGGTATACCTATTTCACGGGTATAACATACTATAAGCAGGTATTATATTACTCTCATAAAGTGCCATAAAGACGCTTTAAAAGGTATCATCGTGGCTCTTAAAAAGGCGTTATTATTCGACGACAGGCCGACAAGCTGGCGGGTGACAAAAAGACAAGGTTATACAAAAGAGGGTGGGTCCAGGGTGCAAAGAGGAAGCGATGTGGACGCCTTGCTCCTCTCTCTTCTCTAAGGGTGAGTTTCAACATCTGCGGTACTCTCTGCCTCCCTAGGTGGCGCATGCCGCACGAGGGTTGTCTAATTACGTCACGACGCCGACGCCCTTTAACCTTTCACCTTTCACCTTTCACCTTACCCTAGCGCATTCTCTCTTCATCCCCCGCCCGACGCCTCCCACTCCCGTTATACGTAGGTGCTTCACAACATCTTGCCGCGTTATTAGATCCAAACCGGAGAGCTTTAAAGTCGTCCTTTAAATTGAACCTCCGCGCTGATCGAGCTTCAAGCTTGGAGCTTGAAACTTGGGGAGGTGGGAGTCAGGCAATCTGCCAGCTATCGTCTGCGTCTGGTTCGAATGTCGGAATTATATAGTTCTCAAGCTTGCGGCACAGAGTATTACTAGGGAGTAAAAATATCCGTAAGGTAGGTACATACATTACCTACTTTTGGTGCAGCAAGCTTCACCTTGATCGAAACCGATCGCGGATTACCATTTAAAACCGATCTCATATTATGCGGAAGGTGTCGTGGTGTGGGTTATAGTTTTACAACTACCTTCGCTCTAACAGTGGTAATGGAAAAATTTACAGTTCGACTATTCAAATTTGAAAAAATACTTTTGTACTATTTAACCTTAGAGTGAAAAAAAAGGATTAGAAATAGAAAACATGCCATTAAACTCATAAAATTTGTGCCAGAAACTATTGAGAACATGACAAATGCCATTACACTATTCAAATTTGTGCTAAAAAGTAGTCGCAAGCAGAATAATACTAATATAAACTGTTCAAGTTTGTCCGAGAAGCAATTTACAACGAGAAAACTACCATTGGACTGTCCAAGCTTGTAGCACTAACTACTAATTGGGGCTGGAAAAACTACGATCGAATTGTTCATGTTTGGGAGAAAAACTATTGGCGATAGAGAGAGTACTATTCAACTGTTCGAGTTTGTCCCAAAAACCATTGAGAACCGGAAAACCACTCTAGGACTATTCAAGTTTGTAAAAAAAAACTAAAGTTAAGGGGATCAGTACAGCTTGGTTTGGGAAATTTGGAGTGCTCCAAAATTTATTTATATGTCTACCAAAGCTTATTTCACATAAACAAAAAAATTTCTTCGAAAAACTTTGTCGTCAGGTTTCAGGCACATCGTTGGTCCAATTCATCCTTTCAAGGTCTTGCTCTCTTCAGACAATAATTCTACATCGTATGAACGTAGGGATCGGTAAAAAAAAAATTCATGTGAAAAGTTACGGTCAATTATCTAAAATTTCCAATATTTGGGCTAGTAATTTGCAAATAACTTGGCCAACACGAAAATCTAAAAAAATTCCCTCGTTTACATGATGAGGATTTCTTTTCTGAACAAAATGAGCCCTCAATCCGAATAACGATGTGCCCAAAACCTTACGAGAAAGGTGTCCGAAGAAATTTTTTTTTTTTAAGTGAAATAAACTTTGGCTGACAAATAAATGCATTTTGGAGTACTCTGAATTTCAAAACCAAGCTGTACTAGTTCCCTGAACTGAAAAACTACTTTTGGGAAACTGAATTTGACGATAAAAGCCAGTATAGCAACGGGTGAATCTACAATTCTTTAGATCGAAAGTGGCAAATCGATCGGCACCGTTACAGTTTCGAGACTTTTTTTCTCAGCACATATAGTTGACTGGTCAAATAGTTCTCCTTTTTCCATGCAGCTTTATTTCTTTCTATAGCTCATTTAATGTCAGTTTGAAATGTTGTTCGCACTGTCGCGTGCACAGCTCCGTTAATTTATAAGTCGTATTATTACCAGGAATGAGAATCCCGTACCTACCCGTGCAACAAAGCAAAGGCATCCGCACGTAATCGAGGGCTTAATTAGCTAGCAAGTACATCGTTAAGTCAGGTTAGGTTCGCAATAAAAAGTAATGGTTAGAGATTGCCTTTTAAACGCAGTAAGCTCACTCTATTATCGCACGAACGAGCTATGTCGTTGATCCACATATTTCCGACTGATTTCATTTGCCAATTTCAACTATTTATCACTCAAAGTCGCATCGTTGATCCAAACTTTTTGAAACTTCGAGGGAATGTTACAACATGATGTCCTTTCGAGGCGAACCAATAATATATAGATGTAAATAATCTGTCTTCTGTCGTTCTGAGCACGTAGCACGCTTTCTTAGTCAACATTCTCGAAAAAATGGCTTCAAATCCAAAATATTCGTGTTCCAAAAGATGAATTCATGGAATATCGGTGGTTTGCCTCAAAATTACATCAATGCAGAATATTTCTTTCAAATTTGAAAACCTTTCGGTGACAGATGAGACTTGTTCTAGTGATTTGCAAAACACTATTTCGAATGTGAGCTTTTTGTGATTTGTGATGAGGACCTTTAAAACCGGGTGAAAAGTGTTTTCTTGTTAAATTTACTTCACCGGATTCCGCCGGTCTTGAAAGGGTTCGTATAAAAGTGGCTACAATCCAACCATGCCCTGACTGCATCCAATTTGTTATTTTTTGACTCCCTGCAGCTTTCCAAAGCCACTTCAGACGCCGGCCACCTTCTTGTTCCTTTCCATTTCTCCTTTTCTCTGTTTCTCCTTAAATATACTTAGACAAGAGATGCAGTACTCGCAAGAGCAGCCTGGGACGAGAGTCGAGCAAACAAAGGCTCTAACAATCTGCGATTCTCAAATTACCCCAGCGAAACGACTGCACGCTATGCCCTCTGGGAAGCTGCAAAGTCACATATACATATTCAGCATGGTATAGAAATTTTCAACAGGTCTATTGATGATGTTCATTTTCAACACATTTTCGCTTTCTATAGATTCTATAGTCTTGAAGGAGTGCGTTACCCTCGCGGAGCTAAAAGCTCATGTTTTTTGTTCTTGTTCCAAATTCGTTCAAATCGGTCGGATTGGTTGGAAATTTTTTTGACGTTCACCGAAAAGCAATATCTATCACATGTTAGAACAAAAATTCTGAAAAAATTAACCAAAATAGAATGAAATTTATTTTCGAAAAAATACTTCGTACAATAAAACTGTTCAAATTTTCGGATCAATCTTTTGCAAATTTATAAAATTCATCAATCTGTATGTCTGAAGGCCATTTTTGATTATTTCAAAAATTGTGGTGTGAGTTTTCAGGAACTGAGGTAAAAATATTGGGCTGAAAAAAAAAAAAAAAATTCTCATCATTTGCCAAAATAAGCTAGCGGGAAACGGTCGAGATAAATGGAAAAAAAAATTGCTTTGTTGACGCCGTAGGCAGCCCGCTTATCGTCCTTTTGGGATCCGCATGATCCGCCTTTCGCTTTTTGAGGGTTGGGAATATGGAATCACCGAGTGTCATGACATTTGGGACACAATAGCCTGTACAGTTGTGTTCAACGTGGTATAGGCGTGTAGGTATACATTGCGGTCAATTAACCCTGCAGCATTCGGTAATAAAAAATAATAAACGCGTTGAACTGTGCAGCGAGCAGAGAGACGCCTGCAGGACGGTCTCGTAAATAACCCCATTTGCCATCCGAATAAGAGATGGAAAAAAACGAAACGAAAAAAAAAAAAACGAAAGAAAGAAGGAGGAAAAAAAATGTAAAATAAAAGCACCGCGCAACACACGGCACTGCTGAGCTTGCAATGCTTTTAACTTTGCCCATAAATTTATTTGCTTTCTGTGATACCGGTAAAGTTTCGTCAAGAAGTCTACAGCCCTTGCATCTCGCGTCTCTTTCCCTCTTTTATCTTTCACCCTGTTTTTCATCTCTTTCTATCTCTCTCTAGTAAACTGCCCGCTAGCTCGATCTCGTAGCAGTTTTCGTTTTCGTTTTCGTTTTCCTTATTTCCTCTTCTTTTATCTGACTCGACGCTGTCTGGCAGAGATTTCACTAGCAGACTGTTCGAAATATGTAATTCTACCTATTGGCGACATCACTCTTATATATCTCTATCTCTCTATTTCCTGATTCTCGAGAAACTGCATCGCCCGATGCACCTACATGCACATTCACGTAACTGTGTATACCTGTATTCGTTTAAACTTATAAACGAGATTGGATTAGTTCTGCGTGACTAGATCACGTAATTTAATATGTATTAAGTTAGACACGGAAGGCGACTTACACTTAGCTGCAAAAAAAAAAAAAAAAATATTACACTTTCCCGCTTTGGATCGAAAAAACATTAAAAACAGAAAAACTACCATTAGAATATTGAAACTTGTGCCAGAAACTAGTAGAAACATCGCGAATGCTATTAAACCATTCAAAATTGGGCCGAAAAAGTATCGACAGCCGGGAAAATGGTATTAAACTGTTCAAGTTTGGCCCAGAAGCAATTTGGAATGGGAATACTACCATTGCACTATCGAACTTTGTAGCACCAACTATTGGTAGTAGAAAAACTACGATTGAATTGTTCAAGTTTGGACCAAACAGTGTTGGCAATAGAAAGAGTACTATTAAACTTTTCGAGCTTGACCCATTGAAAACGGGAAAACTACTTTTGGACTATTCAAGTTTGTGACAAAAACCAACGGCACGGGAAATTTTGCGGTTCGACTATTCAAATTTTGAACCAATGACAGTCGGCTGCAGAAAAAAATACTATTTCACTATTCAACTTTGGGTCGAAACGCTACCATTGGACTACTGAAATTTATGTCACAAACTATTGGCAACTATAATAGGGAAATACTATCGAACTATTGAAATTCGTACTAGGAACCATTTACGTTCGCCTGTCGGCGGAGATTTCACTAATAAGCTGTTCTAAATATGTAATTCCGGTTATTGGCGACATCGCCCCTTATATCTTCATCTCTCTCCATTCCCTGATTCTCGGTAAACTGCATCACCGGGCGCACGTGAATATAGGTATGTATGCACATGTATTTATATGCATGTTGGTGTGTATACCTATATTCGCTCGAACGGAATGAGATTGAATTAGTTCTGCGTGACTAAATCACGTAATTTAATATGGATCAAATCAGATAGGTAAGGCGACACCAGATACGACCACTACAGTCAAACTTCTATGATTGTTCACTAATTTCTGTACCACGGTAATTGGCACGTCATTAGATATCAGCTAGTTGTAGCATAGATTTCAATCGGTAACTAATATTGATTGAAGAGCAAGGCACATCAAGATGAGGATTAATTAAAATATATCGTGAATGCTAAGAATTAGAGGAATTTTTTTCTGAACTAGTTGAAGATAAATATTTGAGGCTATTTTTGATAAAAAAAAAAAAAGTATGGAAGTTCGTATGAAATGTGATTTGACCTTCTGTGTCTAAATATTTGTGAAAAAAAAATAAAATTAATAATTGTTCATTAAAACTCCTTGAAATTCACATTCAGAAAACGCATTTTCCTTTTACTTTTACTTTTACAAGAGTAAAATTTTATGAAAGTGTAACTGCTTTTTTTTTTGTTTACAATTATTCGCCTGTTTGAATCATCATTTGCGAAATTCTATTGCTGCAAAGTGTAGAGACTTGAAGAGCTTTTTTTTACACAATTTTTCTATCAAAGAAAAAACCGGTGAAGTCACACAGGTATGAACGAACGAAAAAAAAATTGTTCAAATATTGAACGACGGTCTGAATGCGGTTGAGCTTTTAGCTACATCACAAGTAAACAAATATTTTTATTAATTAATAAATGGCGAAGTTATAACGGTTCGAAAACTCGACCGCATTACGTGCGCGCTTGGGTGCTATACATCATCCTATATAGCCCCATATGGTCAAAATTTAAACGAATGATTTCAAACAAAGATAAAAATTTATATTATTTGTATTATAAATATCCATTTTTCCGGATAAAAATTCAACACTTTTCAACTTTTTTTTTGTCAACGGGACATGTCAGAGTATAACATTGACACTTGAAACAGGCAGCAAGTATTTACGAGGAAAGCTTTTGAACTACTAATTAATAATTTTTAAACGTCTTATATTTAGTATTTTCTTGAAGAGTACTTGAAGCATTACTTGAGAATAATTGTAACTTTAGTTTTTGTAAGTCGTAGTTGGAATTATACGGCCGCAAGTGAAAATTTGCATTTTGAAGATATATATATGGGACCTCCACAGCAAACGGTTTGTTCATTAGAACCATAAAAACAATACGTCTGAATGTTGTCCATGGATGTGTCTTTCGAGTTATTCATCGACCAATTCAAGTGACCCGATTTACCAAGAGAAAACAAAAAAAAAATCGGGTTTTTAACTTCCCGCTATGAAAATTATATTATTATTTCCCGCGGGAAGTCTCAGGGTTGGCCCACATGGTGAACCGGTTTCCTGATTTTTAAAAATGCGTCGGAATTTCGGATCAAATTATCTTTCATCAAACGATTGGTTGGTCAGCCTGAGTTTTTTGTTGGTGGCTCGATAGTCAAACATGATGAGAAAAAGCTCTGCCAATTCCGAGATCCGGGGTCGAGTCAAAATTCCGAATTTTGAAAGTCCCGTACGGTCTGAATTCCGAATTTTAATATTTTTCAGTCACAGTTTTTAGAAAAAGTATTTTCCCGAGAATTCACATAGTCAATTTTGGAAACTTGAAATCAAAGAACACGGAAGGTTCGGAATTCCGAAAGTTAAACGATCGGAAAGACCAAAACTCCCGAACTTGAAATTTACGTCGCGGTCGCGTCCATTAAATTTTCGGATTCCTGGACTTTTGGAGTTTTGGACTTTCCGAGTTTAGAGCTTCCTGTGCATTCCGATCTTCCCGCATTTTATTATTCCGAACTTTAAGGTTTCTGAAAATTTAACATCATCTCACTGCGTTCTCAGCCTGTTTTCGATTCATCCTTCTTTCGATTTTGGGCCACGTGATCACTCACTTACTCTACATACGTGCAATTTCACAGAATATACTCCTGTTATCTCATTTTTGCAAATTTTGAAGTTCACAATGGCTTGAAATAATCGTAAGAGGTGTGGCTTTAAGAAAAAAAATTAAACCAATTGATATTAAACCAATTAATAAACGAAAAAAAATTTCAATTGTTACAAACCGCAGGAAAAACGTTAGAGCCTCGAATTCTCCATCGCCCTTCGCGTCGGCCGATTATTCTCTATAACGTTAGTATCGAGTAACAGAAGGGTGAAAATATAGTATAGTGGATTAATTCCTTATCCAACTTTCCGAGGAAGTTTCGCCCGGATCTTTGATTGCGGTGGTATGATCCGATTATTATAAGAAAATTCCCACCTTTCCAGAATCCGGAAAAGAATAAGTTTTACCATCCAGCACCGGATTAATACCTATATATACAGAGTGAGTCACGAGAAACTCCGAGAATGGGAGGAGCTTGGCCGATGAATTAAGCCCTGCAGCTCGATGAAAAATCATCCCACAGAAATTAACAGGAGACCAAAGTTGTAGCAGATTTCATAAGCTAAAGAATGCTGTTTGAAAATTTGAATTACGAGCACGGGGTATCAAGCTGCAGGGCCTAATTCATCGACCAAGCTCCTCCAATTCTCGGAGTTTCTCGTGACTCACCCTGTACATACACCGTATATATTCTTTATTCGTACTTGCAGAAATTCAATCGATCCAATCCTAGAAAATACCTTCACATTTGAATTTTTATTAATTAATTAATTTATTTATTTGTTTTGTTTTTTAGCCCGTTTTCTCGTACTTTGATTTTTCTGAATACATATAATCATCCCCTGAACTTGCACATTATGAGAATATTGCCAAATTTATTTGGAGAAATGAAAACTGCTGCAACTATACTATAGCAATCAGATCAAAATCAAAATTGTGATTGAATATCTAATTAATTTGTAAATATATACATATATATATATATATATATATATATATATATATATATATATATATATATATATATATATATATATATATATATTTATCCTATCTAGAGGTTGCCGTTTTTTTTTTTTTTTTTTTTCATTATTTGGTCCTAAGATAAATTTTTTTTTTTTCATATATGCGCCAACTGCTTCTCGTCCTTTTGAAAACCGAATGAATATAATACCTTCGCCTGTATTCCAGTATATATGTGTATGTATATGTATACAATATACATGTATATAGTGTACCTACGTTGCGGAAATATATAAATATGTAAGTAATACGTCTTGTTGAGAGATGCTGGCTGAGGGGTTGAACTCTGCGAGGCACGCTGTGCTGTCACCTTGGACAAAATTGCTCTATTTGTATCAGAATGCCGTAGCGAGCTGCTGCAAGGAGGGTGAAAATCGGAGGAATTTCATCCTCCATATAAGGCTCTGAATTTTTATCGAAATCGATAACACCGTGTTTTGAATGACAAAAAATAAAAATAAAAAATAATAATAATGAAAAACGAAAAGAACAACGACATTAAATTATCCTGCTTTTCACATCTTGATTTCCCATTTTCATTTTCATTTTTGTGTTTTTTGTTATTGGTGTTTACTGTTCATTTAATAATTTTTTTTTTTCAAAATTTTATGTACGCTTGATGCAGCTTATACTCCGTATTCCAAGTCTTTGAGAACGTACCATGTGAGTAAAAGGGGGTGTTCAAAGCCCTTACAAGACGCTTAGAAAGAACGGTCCATAAAATTCCGCGACACGTAAACGTCTTCACTTTTTTTTTTCCTGTTTCTCTTTTCTTTTTCTTTTTTTTTTCTCCTATACCCCTGCACAAGGATAATTCGCATGTATACGAGGAAAGAAGCAAAAAGAAGACGGAAAAATGAAAAGAAAAAATCTCAGCTTGGGTATTTTACGTCAGTTTTTTTTTTTTTTTTTTACTAAAAATCTATATATGCAGGGTGAGTTCTATCAAAGTTCCAAAATGGGCGTTGCTTCGCTACGATAAAATTTAGTTTTTTGGCTGATTGAAGGACTGGGGGCTAAGAAATCAAATGTAACTTTCACATCATACGTGAAAAAATGACAAGTTTCATATATTTTGTTTTTTGTGCAGTGTTTCTTGCGGGGACGAAGTGAAAAATTTATACAAGCAATAAAGAAAAGAAAAACTGGTATATAATACCTCTGCAAAACAGAGGCGTGAAATAATTAGGGCGTCAATGGTTTTAGGATGTGGCAAAAAAAAAAATAAAAAATAATAATAACAATAAAAATAACGAAGTGTATTTAGCTCGTACGTGCTTAATTAATTCTATTACAAGCAGAGGCTAAACTGCAGGGTTGTAGAAAAAGTGAGAAAAAAGATAAGAGAGAGAGAGAGAGAGAGAGAGAGAGAAGATTAGTGAAAGTGTGTAAAAAATGAACAAAAATGAAACAAAAAAATTCAGTAAATGAAGTAAATAACAAAAAAAAAAAAAAAAAGACAATTGCATTCACCTCCGGGGCACTCTCGTTCATGAATCTGTCCGGGAATTATATTTTTTCAGCTTTTATATCCCGATCATATCACCGAAATCTTGGTCCTAATTAAAGCTGTGTTCCTAATTAGTTCTGGGAAATAAACCGTGCGTAGGTTTTAAGATCTAAGGTTAGTTAAGGGAATGAACTTACGAGGTGAGAGTTAACAATTTTCGGGAAGAAATAAACTAGAAAAAATTAGACTTAGGTATCACATATTCCAGCCAACCCCTTTCGTACGAAAAAGCTTTTCGTTGGAGACTGGAGAACGTCGAGAGGTTTCAGGTGACAGAGTAAACGAGCTTTTCCTTGATAGGACTATGGCTGTTATTTACCGCGTAGGTACCTACGACCAAGTCACGAAGCTGCA